>OX637786.1:0-1200000 GCA_951802395.1 Volvariella surrecta
ACCCTAACCCTAACCCTAACCCTAACCCTAACCCTAACCCTAACCCTAACCCTAACCCTAACCCTAACCCTAACCCTAACCCTAACCCTAACCCTAACCCTAACCCTAACCCTAACCCTAACCCTAATCCACGCCACTTATCGGTGGCAACGATTTTCGCCGGTAAGGAATAACACCGCTAACCGGTGTGGCTTAGTACGCCACCCTATACCCAATCGGAGAAATCGGGTTCACCGGCAAAACCTCGTATATCGGCATCCCGACCGAAAACGCCACTGACGACACAACTCCGCGTCAAGCCCGCCACAAACGCCACATCAACTGCTGCCGCAGTCGATATCCTGTACAGTCCTCGTTTGTACAGGATCGGATGGGACGGATTTGTTGCGCGATAAGGTCAGGAGTTCATTGATACTAATCGATCACAGATATATCTACGATAAGAACGATCGCGATCGATAAAGAGAACCGCATCGAGTTAGAAACAGCCACTGACGAGTCTATAAAGACGAAAGAGCTGCTGAGGTTCGTTCCTCAGCTCTTTGGCTCTAACGCCCCCTTCTCTTCAGCCTTGAATCCCACTCGCGACCTTCGGTCGCTCGCTTGTGCCCTAACCCTAAGAATGAGCAATTCACCAGCTACATTCCAAGCTATGATGGACGAAATCCTCGCTGACTTTCTCAGTGAAGGATGGTTAATAGTGTATATGGACGACATCCTGATCTACTCCGAAAACGACCCTGAACGACATTCGGAGCTCGTCAAATGAACGCTTCAAAGGCTCAGAGATAACGACCTATACTTGAACCCCGAAAAGTGTCGGTTCGAACAAACATCAATCGAATTCTTGGGAATGATTGTATCATTCAACCAAGTTCATATGTCTACAGAAAAGCTAACAGGAATATCTGACTGGCCGACACCCACAACCCCCAAACAGATTAGGAGTTTCTTAGGGTTCTGTAACTTCTACCGCAAATTTATACCACACTTCTCGGCAATCGTAAAACCCCTCAATGAACTCCTGAAGAAGACCTCAGTCTGAAAATGGGGAAAAGAAGCAGCGCAAGCCTTTAAAACTCTCAAGAAGGCCTTCATCGAAGCCACAATGCTAACGGCCCCAGACCCAAGTAGACCATTCCTTTTAGAAACAGATGCCTCGAAATATGCCCTAGGAGCAAAGCAAAACGATGAAAATGGAGACTGGAAACCTTGTGGTTACATGTCTAAAATCCTCCTACCCGCGGAAAAAAACTATCAAATCTATGATCGCGAACTTCTGGCCATAATCACCGCACTGAATGAATGGCGACATTACCTACTCGGAAATGGACCAACCATCCTCCACTGTGACCATAAAAATCTGACCTACTATCGTCAACCCCAGAGACTCACCCCGAGGCAAGCGCGATGGCACCAGCTGCTATCAGAGTATGACTTGAAACTTACACATGTACCGGGAAACAAACTCACTGGAGCGGACGAACTGTCTCGTAGAGCCGACCATATTCCCTTAGGAGGAGAGAAGAAAGACGATCCAATTACCCTCATTCCTGACCAGATGATCATCAGAGCCATAGATGACGACCTTCAACGACGAATATTGGAATGCCAAAAAGAAGACGCTATAGTATCGGCGTATAAAACATGGAAAACTTCCCCTAAGGATGGACGATTAATGAAGAAGGAATTCGAAAGGTGGTCGACGAACGACGAATTGGTATACTACGAGGGACGATGTTACGTTCCCTTGGATCGAGAGCTCAGAAGAGACATTATCCGCAGTTACCACGAAGCAAATGTAACAGGGCACCCAGGAGAAAACGCCACGGCCTGGCTTCTCCGACAAGATTACTGGTGGCCTGGACAGTATGGCATGGTTAGATGATTTGTTAAGGGATGCGCAGCGTGCCAGCAAATGAAGATCAACACTCACCCCACGAAGCCTCCATTACTTCCCCTGCCACCCCACACGGGACGCCCCTTTGGTCAAATCACCATGGACTTTATTACAGATCTTCCGGAATCAGAAGGGAAAAACGCATTATTAGTCGTTATAGATCAAGAAATGTCAAAGGCCCTCCTTCTCCACCCTTGTACCAAAAAAACTGGAGCCGCAGATACCGCGCTGATTCTACACAACCTAGTCTTCAAACGATTCGGACTTCCCGACAAGATCATCTCAGACCGTGGTCCTCAATTCGCCGCCTAACTGTTCAAAGAATGGCAACGGCTCATCGGAGTGAAAACCTCACTATCAACGGCGTTTCATCCGCAAACCGACGGTCAAACTGAGCGATTCAACCAACAGATCAAGGCGTACCTCCGAATATATTGCGGAAATCATCCACAAGAATGGGCCAACGACCAACACATGACAGGAATGGAGTTTTCCCATAACAGCGTCCCTCATGCATCCCAAACCTTGTCACCCTTCTATCTGATGTACGGTTATCAACCCCAGGGATTACCTTTAGCATTCCCCAAAACCTCGGTCACAACGGTAGAACGCAGATTAACGGAACTAAAGAAACACCGAGATGACGCTAGAGCCGCCCACCAACTGGCAGCCTCAAAGATGATACAATGGGGAAAAACTACGCGAATACTCAAGAAAGGAGAAAAGGTTTGGCTGGACGCCCGAAATATCTCCCGTCCGTCTCACGCCAAACTGTCCCCTAAGTTCGAAGGTCCCTTTGAAATATCCGAAGTCTTAGGCCCGCTCACATACAAACTCAAACTTCCGAAAACATGGAGAATCCACGACGTGTTCCACACTACACTACTCAAACCCACAATCGTAACTCCCGAATATGGCCTGCAGTTTCCCCTTCCTCCCCCAGAAACCATACAACACGAAGCCGAGTGGGAAGTAGAGGACATTCTCAAACACCGATATACCACTAAGGGAAGAAAAGGGAAACAATGGAAGCAACTACAATTCTGGGTCGCTTGGAAGGGATACCCCAGTTCCCAAAATTGTTGGGTATCAGAAGAACATATGGAACACTCAACGGAGCTAACCCAAGACTATAAAAAGAGACTTCACCTGAAATAGAATCAGCACCTCCCTCCTCTATACTAAAACTGGATCTCTTTGCCTACATCGTCATCTCCCTCGCCCTCCTTCCAACATGTCCCAAACCCTCATTGCCCAGTATCGCGACATCATCAATAACCTCATCCAAGTCATTGACCAACGAAACTCGGCCATTCAAGACTTTATATACCACATGCAAACTTTCCACCCCCAAGATCGAGAACTAACCCTCCCTGCGTTAAACCTCAGCAGGATCCTAACGCCTTACCTCAAACTAGAAGAACTCATAGGAGTCATCGCCGCCCTGCACGGAGACGTAGATGACGTATTGCAAACCATAGCTGGAATGATGCACGAACGCCTAGCAGAACTAGCTAGCATTGGAGTCGTTCCCAATGAAACAAACGACGCCTTCCTATGTCCACTACACAATCAAAACCTCCTGCTACCCTCCCCGACAGACCTCCCTAACCCCAATCCTCCAATCGTACCGGAGCATCTCCGTCAACTCCCACCCGCTGACCGTTGTGAACGAACCGGGTGTCCTTACGGACGACACCGACCCACTATGCGCTTATACACGTGTAGTATTTACGAACCCCTTCGGGAACCCCAACATAAAGTCGATGTCTGTTGGCGCTGCCATACGGTCTGCCTCCGCCGAATCGATGGGAGGAGAATTCACGGAAAAGCAAACCTTAACCACCTATTCCCGAACCATGCTCGTACAGCGAGAACCGAGCGAGCAATGCTTAGGAACGCTCGAGCAGGAGCACGAACCCGGCAAACCTCTATCTCATCCCCTCCAGTCGTCGCCCAACCACCCACCCCCGAACTACGACCCTAGCCTACACCAGGAGAATGGAGCGTTAGCAGTCTCGACCACATCACTCCATGGACTCCGACGAGGGAATACGAGAATGACCCATCTTTCTCTCCCCTTCAGTTCGACGACTCAACAAGTATCAACCCGTCCAACGAATCCGCGTAGTGAAATCTTGAACAAGGACGTTCAAGGGTTAGTGGAGGGGTAATGTTACGGACTAAGGTGCCACCCCCTATCTTTTCTTTCTCACCCCTATCTTTGGACCGTCTCTTTCGTTCATGCTGTACACCGGACTATCTTCTCTCCCAGTATACTACGTGTCTATTCCCCTTTACAGTAGTATACACGTATCCTCCACGACTCGACCCACTTCTACCCTCGCTACAGCATATCTTCCCCCATTGACACGTATTCTATTACCGAGCATAGTAACTCGACACGTATGAACGTACGTGGACTACTCAGACACCTACACCTTATAAGCTTCGATACATCTACATGTAAACCTCAGCTTATCCTCTTGTGTCTATAGCATCGTTGTTAAAGCTCCCTCATAAGCTTGTGCACAGCGATCAAGCGACCTATACCTATATAGATTAGGTCAAGGTCGTAACAAGTCCGGTGTACAGCATGAAGGGAATAGACAGTCTGAGGATAGGGGTGAGAAGAAAAGATAGGGCATCACCTTAGTCTGTAACATGGATAAGCTCTCTACTAGTACCTCTACCCTGCATCAAATATATATACACAAAGGTAAGTTGCATATCTGTGATACTCTCAAACTTGCAGCTGAACGGATGAAATAGGGTTATGACAAAGAAGCGCAGAATGTACCAATATGAGGAACTATTTAAAATCATTAAACAACTTCCACCGGTCACATTTGAACTTGAACTACTTTCTAAGTTCTGCGCTTATCAACTTGTATTTCACGCTTCAAAACTAGCACCATATACTGATTCCATTGTACCTGGACAAAAACTACCTGAACTTCAACCAGAAGTAGTTAAAGGAAACGAAGAGTGGAAAGTCGAAAGAATCCTACAACATCATATTCGTGGAAGAACTACACAATACCTGGTTTGATGAAAAGGCTTTGGTCCTAATACAGACATATGGGAACCTGAGAAAAACCTCACTCACGCAAAGGAGGTAATCAAGGATTACAAGTCTCAGAACCGAAAAGCTATTCGAGTTATACAAACTCCTGACGATGAATTTAAAACACTTCTACAACACGATTCTACACTTCAAGTAGAACTCGTAGGAGGAAAACTCTCTCTTAAAAGATCCACAGAAGCTACAGGATTGGACCTGTACGCTGCTTCACCAACTGAACTCGCTCCCCATACTAGAACTCTTATACCTACTGGTATCAAGATTAAAGTTCCACATGGAACATATGCCCGCATTGCACCAAGAAGCGGACTTTCACTTAAAGACATCAATGTCGCTGCTGGAGTCGTCGACAGAGACTTCACTGGTGAACTCAAAGTAGTACTAGTCAATAACTCAAGTACTACCTTTAAAATCAATAACAGCGACCGCATTGCTCAATTAATATGTGAAAGAATTGCAACGGTCAATGTCAAACAAGTAGACTCTATTGGAGATACAGAGCGAGGAAGCAAAGGTTTTGGATCCACAGGAATGTTTTAACACTCTCGACAGAGCTCAATCCTTGAAAAAGGGGTAATGTCACAGTTTTTAATATTTGGACATATTTACCTAAGACCTCTACATATTTAATTCTATTTTTGTACCATTTATATTGATCAATGCCCGATAAGGCATGAATCTATATTTAGACACTTGATTTATAAGCACTATTCATTACCAATCTCTTTATTACTCATCCAAGTTCCAGATGCACTTACTCAGCACTCTAGAACTTGGACCCATTGTATTGACACAGCCTCATAGAATGTCCTAGAATAATCTAGACACTGAGAGAGACATGCTATTGGTTAATTAGGTAGATACATGATCTATAGGTAGCTGTGTAATCTGTAGACAGTCATTTACATTATAAACAAGAAGTAAATAGGCCTACATGTATATAAGGCCCCATATCTGAGGCATACTCCTCAGATCAATCAATCTCTCTCTCTTTTCTATCTCGTCACTGCATTAACTGTGCCAACTCTACCCTTGACTATCTCCTGCAAGTTATATTACTCAAGGTAAGCAGTTGTGACAATACGTGTTTGTGTGGGAAGATATATGCTGCAGAGATGGATAGAATGATGCAAGTCGTGGAGGATACGTGTATACTACTGGAAAGGAAAAAGGACACATAGTATACAGGAAGGGAGAATAGTCTGGTGTGCAGTGCGAAAGGAAGAGATAGTCCGAGAGATAGGGGTGAGAAGAGAAAAATAGGGGGCGGCACCTTAGTCTGTAACACATCGATTATACCATCTGCAACTTAAGATACACCGGAGGGGCAGGCACACATCCAGGAACATACTCGATGATCATTTACTTTCAATTGAACCACATGATGATCAACTCGTCGTGATATGCGTGGCTCTCGATTACCAATATGTGCTGGCAAGTCAGGGATATTCATCTTTCTCGTGATTGCCCTTTCTGTGATCTCGAATAACCCAAGTCTTGCTCTCGAGAGTCAGACCTTCCTGAAAATCCTTCAACACTCGTAATGTAGCCAACAAAGGTACTTCAATAAGTATAATGCGCAAAGCACTTTGAAATCTACTCTACTATATATTATAATACTAATATTTGTGTCGTTCAAAGTCTGCTTACATCGCGGATTATATAATATCCGACTACGGGAAATCTACTGTTACAGCAACACCCCCACCCGCACAATGCGTCATCGTCATCAATCTACTTCAATTTACAAGCTAACATCCAGCGTCATTCATCCCATTACAATTTAGCAGCGTTTACCCTCGTACTGTCCGAAAATCCCCATCCAATCTGATCTGCAAGTCTAACTTGAACACCCAGATCATCCGCAAAAGCCCACACCGTCCCGGGATCCCTTAAAAACTGCTTCCCAATGAATACTACATCCGCTTGGCCTTTATCCAGGACCTCCTGCGCCAATCTTCCTGTCGTAATGCCGCCAACAGCTCCAACAAGAAGCTGAGGTTGCTGATTGGGATCCAAGGATTTCCTGACAAAATGGCTGAGAGGCGCTTGATAGCCTGGACCAGGCTTCATTTTTTGCATAGGGTGGTTGCCGGCCGCGGAAATATCTAAGAGGTCAACACCATGTGCGAAAAGAATAGGTGCTAGGCGTGCGGTGTCCTCTACACGCCAAGATGGCGCATTTGGTAATGATTCCTCAAGGCAGTCGGTTGCGGATATTCTATCCAACATGAGTGAAAAAGCAAAAAGCAAGTAATAGAAATAGCCTACCGGAGGAAAAGTGGCATATCTTGAGGAATGACTGCTCGAACTGCATCCACGACCTCTATAATAAGTCTTGTCCTATTTTCGAAGCTTCCGCCATATTCGTCTGTACGTTTATTGGATATTGGACTGACAAACTCGTGAAAGAGGTACCCATGCGCGTTGTGAATCTCGATAACGTCAAACCCTACTTGAACCGCCCGCTTCGCGCCATCAGCGAACGCCTGTATGATCCTCCGAATACCCTCTTTGGTCAATTCCTTCGGTTCTGGGCATCCTGCGCTCCATGCAATTGGGGAAGGTGCCCAAACGTTATCCGGCCATCCGCCATTTGCTTCGGAGGCGAACTGGTCACCGTGCGTGGATATCCAGGGAGCCACAGTTGAGGCTTTACGGCCTGCGTGGCCCAGCTGAATGGCAATCTTTTGATTTTGGGAGTGAGCGAATTCCACGATATGGCCGAATAATGAGGCATGCTCGTCCGACCAGATGCCCGTGTCCTCAGGTGTAATACGTCCCTCGGGTGTTACCGCTGTGGCCTCGAAGAATGTCAGGCCTGGCCCTCGTTGGATAATTCCTCCCACTAATGACGGAATTTAGTGAGGGCCATAAAGAATCAAGATATCAGACTTACGGTGAGCCATATGCCATGGCGTTGGCTTTCCATCTTTCGCAGAATATTGGCAGAGAGGTGATAACTATGTCACAACAGTTCGTGAGGTCCAGAAGGGTGCGTTGTAGCGAGAGAACGTACGAAAATCCTATTTGGGAATTCCACGCCACGGATCTTAATAGGCTGGAAAAGTTTAGGTACGTGTTGACCGTCATTCGGAATGGTTGTACCCGCAGGGGGATTCTGTGCAGGTGTGAAGAACGATACTCCAGGAGCGGCGATATTGGCATTAGGTGCCTGCATGGGGAACATGCTAATCGAATAGTTGGCATGAATGCCATGCGCGAGACTCTCTTTATATCGATATCGTCAACGTTGCGGCGCCCTTGACGAGCCTTGAAGGGGGGAAAACCTTTTTACGTGCGAAGGTATAACAATACATCTTAAAATGTGCATCCCTGAGAATTACGGATGGTTATTAGTCGGTAGATGGTCACTAAATTGAAGTAAAACAGAGGGAGCTATACCAGTTATATCATTGGCAACAGCAACTATGAAAGAATGGCATGGCGTAGGCGTATTAGTATTACCACCACTGGCATGTCGCTTATGCAAGGACAACAACCCTAATCCTGAAACATGAAACTTGAGGCATCTTGGTGACGACAACCCCGCTACCCCAATTTTCGAAAGTTTGGGTTTAATTTGACAGGTCGATAAAATTTAATCTGACCTGAATTTTGATCAGCATCTTTTTCGGCCCCTGTCGTCAGGTCGCATAGAGACAAGGGATTGAGCGACAGCTGGCAAGCCGTCCATCAGAACATTGAATATGAGAAGAGTTTTCATAAAGAAGAATGAGTGCGGTATGAGTCATAGAGTTTGTAGAGTAAGGGAGTACATTTGAACCTGGTTGGACATTAAGAATCAATCGTGTTAGAAATCTGAAAAAAATCAGGAGAGTAGGCTTTGGTCACTATCGAAGGTCCATGAAATTTCTTGTTAATATCTGGCGTCGTTGATAGGATACTATATGAGCCCGACAACATATTTGGGCAAAATGGTTGTTATTGTTCGGCCGATAATGACAGTGCACCATCATATTCAATTCTTACAATATTTACTTTAAACTTCTGATGGACTGCTTGCATGTCGTTGCCCAATTCCTTGTCTCTATGCACGAGGTGCATTGTCTCGCGGCAAACTTGTAAGGCGGCAGACCGCGGAAAGCGGAATGCCTGCGACTTGACGACATGGGCCTTAAGCACTTGATGCATGGCAAGCGAAACATCACGGCATCTTGAAATCGAGTACCCCTTCAAACATGTTGAAAAAACTGTACTAAGCTCATTGAGAGGCAGAATCAGCGGCAGAAGGTCGCCACTTAATTACTATCTATATCACAAAGTAATCTTATTCACACACCACGAACCACCAGCCATGAACTCGTTCCTGAGCACTCCAAGACTTTCTTATCACCAAGCCTGTCCTGTATATGTATGTCGGAAAAGGTCTTCCACGGGCATAAGTAGTAATACGTTAGAGTTACTGAACGGTTACAATGTATTGTAAGCGGGATTGGTGTTCGTCATCACCGGGTTATAATTGAATTACAACTGGCCTTTTCTTTATTTTTTTTTGCAGTCTCTCGTGTATTACGGAGGGCTACGTTCTATCGTACACTGCGCGAAATAAAGCGGCAGGAAAATTGTAAGTGATATTAGTCAGGTCGAGAAAAAAGAAAACTGAAGATAGTAATTGGTCCTGGAGGCTTGGGATATTGGCGAGCGAGAATTTGTTAACACTTTATGAAGGATCAGTCGTGGAGTTGGGTCGTAGGAAGGATAGGGTATCAGGGGGTGTCACTTCGCAAAGGAGAATACGTCGGAGTTGTTGGAAAGCAATCGAATGATGGTCATTTACAAAGCAAGGTACAACAGGCTATAACGTCAACTGTGTTTCATCCGTTCCTTAGAGTTTAGTTTTACCTGGCAAGCGGTGGCTAGACATGATGATGATCTGATTATAACCAAATAGGTTTTCCGACATAATACCTTCAAGTAGGTCATTGTCTCCTTCATGGCCCACTGAACCTCGAATTGTAGTCCATGTCCAGCGCGAGTAGGAGCGCTACATGATTATACATGGATAGACCGGAATACGCAAGATGATGGTTCATAGGCCGTGTCCCCGAAAGCACATATCTACTAATTGTTTTTCATTCATGTCTCCAATCTCTCCCACGAGAAGTCCGTGGCAGGGCAATTGCGGAGATAGACGGTCTTCAAGAATGGAGCGTCGACGTACACCTGACGAAGGGTATTCTGCCGACAGATGGAGACATTGCGGTCATAATCGTGAACATCGCCAAGAGTGCCTGGGATTTGCATTCGTGGAATGAGCGTGCCTTAGTGACCGGAGGCTCGGGTAATTTGACCGGTTAATTCACCCGTGTATTCCTTTTTCGTCCAGATCTCCTATAACCATTATCCCGTCCCCGCCATCCAACACTCCCCTCCCTTCTCGTTCCACCCCTTTCACGATACAAGTCTGAAGAGAGGGGACAGACCATGACAACATCATCTAATGGTCATGTGCAACAACGACAAGAAGCCCCCACAATAGAAGGGAAAGGGAGTGACAAGAATGGCACCGTTGTTGAGTTACGAGGAAAAGGGATCAATGAGGCAACAAGAGTGCAAGCCTCCGTGGTAGTACCTCTCATCGATAGTGGTATGGATGCGTGGATGACCGTTACTGGAGCGTAAGTGCAAGAGTCGTCGTCTTTCACTTCGGCCCACAAATGCGCATATAGTTTCCTAGTACAGTTCTGTACCATTGTGTACGTACGAAGTGGGTTCAAGTACCCATTACATTGAGTATATGTGCAATTATGTCCCTGCACTCGGTGCATATCAGGATTGCTACTCCACACCATCAGACATTAAGTTCGCTCGCCTAAGAGCCGCAGCTCCGGTGGATAAACCCTTGTTGCTTACCAATCCAAGGACGGCTGTTACGTCGCTGTTGGGATTGGGATTGAGGTTGATGGTGTTTGGGGTGGAGGAGAATGTGGAATGGAAGGATGAAGAGTCATTGGGGGTGAATGTAGCTTGGAGGCGGAATATTGCAGATGGTTTGTCTTTTGAGAGCCTTGGGAGTTGATTAGATGGAAGAGAGGAGGAAGAGGACTTGAATATCGAGGAGTTGGAAACCTTTACCGGGCCAGAAGAATTGAACTTTTGCGCTGTAGCCATCTGGGAATGGGACTAGAGAACGTTGATGTTGATATTGAAATTTGGAGAAATGGGTGTTCCGAGGACGAGACAGATGTGGTTTATGTTGCTTGCTGCTGGGAGCTCAAAGTAGGCGTGTGGCATGTGTTTCGTCTAATTGTTGGATGTTGGTTTGGAGGAGACGGCCTGCTACGATGCATCCGAACATGGTTCGCGATGGCATTGCAGCTCAAGGCATTTTCCAAGTGTTCTTAAACATATACCCTCCCGATGAGCTGTGATAGTATTATTCCATGTTACGCGATGAAAAGATCGCTTGAATTCACTTGCAATCGCTTCATATTGAGCCACCTTAGCCGTTGACCACTAACTTTAATCCATTAACAGCCTTAGCTCCAACCTCCATCAGATGGATTCCTCCTACGCGATCTATGCGCGAACGGACCTTTTGGTGCTGGGCGGCCAAGACCAAATTAAGTAGCGGTAGAAAGTCGATCGGATTCACATTGATCAAGACGCTGAAAGATGCTCGATTAAGAAGATTGGCCGTTCGTGATTTCTCGATGGTAAGTCTCGCTCTTTTCACCTTTCCTCTGTATCGCGTCATAGAAAAACTCTGGTGACATCAATACCACAATGTCGTCCATCACCATCGTCAATTCCATTCAATATAACCACCCCTTCACTGGCAACAGCCACACCACCAACGCTAAATACAGTTCGATCTCAACCTCGGTGAACATGATCAATGTCGCAGAGCCCAATGTCGCAGAGCCTGTTTCTCACGAAGCAGTTGATCGCCATGACTATATGATCACTTGTTCATCCGTGGGCGAAATCGAGCATGACGGCTATCATAGCGTGGTGTGACTGCTGAAGGGTTATTCGCAGGACGGTACTTTGGCCGTATCTCGTCGTATTTGACGAATTGAGTCATAAATGAAATAGGAAATGGAAGGGACTCATGGTTGGTTAAGAATGTTGCAGAGAAGAGGAAGATTGAGTTGATCGAGGATGAAGGGAGGGCATTGAGAGAATTGCTTGCCACAGTTGTCGTCACAATCGCGGATGACAAGAAGGATAAGGAAGACAATCGGAACCAGAACCAGAACCAAATCAACCAGCACCAGGATGAAAACCAGAACGAATAGGAAGACTCGTTCGATGAAAAGTCGAATGATGCATCGACTATCACTGTTCAATCGCCAACATGGACACTCTGCTATCGGCAGATTTTAACGACACTCGAGAATTTGCAAATGCGAATGAATCGATCACGAAAGCGCCAACACCAACAAAGACGATACTTCTCTCGAAGGATGGAACTTTGAACGAGACGCCCTTCGAGATGGGCCGTTCGCTCGCCTGACGACAGAGTGCGACAAGGATCTATTGAGCAATCGCAATCGCAATTCGTGTGCTCGATCGAAATCATGTTGGGCCAATGCTTCAGAGGAGGAGTTGCGGTAGTCGAGAATGGATGCGAAGGGGCACGTCACGGCTTGAACTTTGAAGGGGCCTCGGTTGCAGGTTGATAAAGATCCGAAGAGCGCGATGTCAATCAAGGCCATAGACACCGAAAGCTGATCAGATAGCACCCTTGATTGCTTTCAAATGGAAGTGCACCTGAAGTGAGGGTGCGAAAAGCATGGGGAAGAACTTGACGTGAGGCATATCCAAACATCTAATATAGCCTCTAAATAGATTATACGATTATTAGAATATCAGAACGACACTTGTATCAGGTGTACAGTCATTACAACCTGGAAGAACGAGAATGAGCATGTATCAGATCTCCATCCAAGATGTCGCAAATGGCGTCAGCAAGCCTTTCTGGTTGTTCTAGTACGACTCGCATTAAGTTTAAGACGGCTTGAAGGGTAAGGAAGTACTGTGACACGTACCAGTTGGCCAGCATCTTTGATTTTGGTCACAGATGCGGCAACTCGACATTGAGATACGTCGTTCATGGAACGTTGAATATAGTCGGGAACGAACTCGGTGTTTTCACCCCAAATAAGGCGTATGGGCCTGATATGGGACATTCTTGAGAGTTGGTCGGCGGATTCGTAATACGGGTCGACGTCAGGGTAGAAGAGGGCTTCATGATCCTTATCGCACTTGAGGGTAACACCATCGTTTGGTTGGTCTTCATTAAGAGGCTTTAAACCGTGTTTCTATCCAGGTGGTTGAAACACGGACATGAGGAAGCGCAAAAGAAGAGGACGTACGCAATATATATCTACGACACGCGGATCCCAGGTATTCCATGGCCAACGTTTAGAAAAATACTCCTTCGCTGCATGCTTCGATCCCCATGTATACTTCCGTACCGCTGGAGAACTGAAGCCAAACTTGATCTGCCCCATTCTCTCTTCATGATACTGGTGAAAAACGTCTTCGATAACGAAGGGGGGTACGGCAGAATCACCATGATTCTGCCAGTCAAACGCTCATGTTTCGCGAATTCGTGATTCGGGGTGCTTCAGTTGTTGCGTGGTGATTATTGCGGAGATAGTCGGCTCCCATTGTTCTTTGTCTAGCACCCTCTGATTATAGCGACGAGGTAAAGCGAAGGTTGAACTTACGTGAACCGACACCATGAGTGAAAATCAAGGTCAGACCCTCTAGGTTTTTAGACACAGGACGCGTGTATCGTTTAGCACAGACTTTTAGCGGCGAGGAGGGCGTATCTAGCACGATAGAATCAATCCGTAGACTCGACATCCTGACTTGTGAAGGTTAAATCAAAACGCGCATATCGAGCTGTGTTATAACCCAACTCACTTTCCGTGAATTCTTCGTCGGCGTTCAAAGGTTCAAGATCGACAGACTAGTCAGACTGGGGTAGGCGATTTCCGTTCTGATTTTATAGAACAGATGCAAAGTTGCTGTACAGCCTAGACGGGTCTAGGTAAAATTTCAAATACATCACCGCGAATGACCGTGGCGCCCTCCTCAGCGCTATCAGCAGACACGCGGACACCTGTTTATATGAATAAGTGTGGATTTTTGTCCGATGCTAACTACCATATTGTGGACAACAATCTTCAGAGGGACTCGATGGTTATAGATATAGATATGCATAAGTGAGAAGTATGCGCGTCCAATGTTCATTTGAAGGTAAGATGTGTAATAAACAGATTGACTGCGTACGTCCTTCATGAATTATATACTCAACGCACGAGACTCGCAACAGCCGACGATCCACATGACACCCACACAAGGAGACATAACAAACGATCAGTTCACCTCAGTTGGCACAGTACAGCAAAGCAAGAAGACTCAAAGTGCCTTATATACTTTAAAAGCGAGTGGATATAAAATAAAGCAAAGGATCAAATATACGACATCGTCATGACGTAGAGCTATCCCATTTTGATTCAGAGTTACAGAAGTACACAGAGATGAAGATCAGAAATGACTATTACTAAAGACATAACCATCGCTCATGTATCAAACATGTCCGCCAAAATGTTCTGATTGCTGCTCGTAGTTCTAGACTGCTAGGCATCGCCTGTATACAATGAATCATTGGCGTTGCTGATACAATTTGGTGCCTTATGCCCCAGGGAATTGGTTATCGGGGCAAAACCTGAAAAGTCGTCAAACAAGAAATGTGATAACTACGAATAGCGACGTACGTGACAGTGTAGATAGCATCAGGATTAATGCAGCTGTAAAGAGGTCGATTAGGAGGGAGCCCCGACGGAGGTGGGAAGTCCGTGGGAGGGCTGTCGAAAACATCTGAGCACTCTGCCGCGACACAGGATGCGGCAACGCAAAAGCCAGGGCGCTGTTGAATTATAGTCAGCGAGTAGTTAGGCTCTGGATAATTTTGAGTGCATACCACACCGCTATCGGTGGTGATGCTAATGCCAGTGTTTAAGTGGTCAGGATCAATAACGATATAGTAATACCCAGCCTATATGGGTGTGAGTTCGTATGGAAAAAAAGGATACGCGCAACGAACCTCCAAGAAGAAGCCAGCACGAGTAGTCTCATCACCACTTTGATGGCCACCATTAGCATCCGTATAGATAAACCCACTAAATTCCTGGGGTATATCGTCGTCTTGCACTTGACCTCCAGATGCAGCAATGATACCTTGAGGCTGGCCGTTGATATAGTACGTGACGTCCTCTGGGCATTGATTGAGAATGAAGAAAGTACGACAGAGAGCAAGGGAGCTAGATGCAAGAAGGGTTGCGGCACAAAGAAGATGTTTGCGAAGCATCTTGCGAGTAGTCGAGATGGGAGTCCTGGGATGAGGGTATTAGCCATTAAGTAGGTTCTTTATATAGAGCGGAGGGACGTAAAACATTTGGTCAACGCCACGGACTTCATTATTCCTTATCCACTCGTGTTGTTGGCGCGTAGTCAAGAGTAATCGTAAATGAAATACTACGGGAACGATCCCATAACGAGTGATGTAAATTGTTTTGCAGTCCGTTCACGAGATGAGACACTCGTACTGCCTAAGCTGAACAAGGTCATGAACGGACTGAGGGTGTGAAATGTACAATGACGCACCATGGCTGATATACATCTCGATGCACCTAACAGCACCCAAGTTAATTCGCTCCAATAGTGATAACGAACTCCAAGCCCTTTTCCACGTTCCCGTCAGCTAGAACTACATACACTGACGGCTACGATAGGCCGCAATGCCCAGCGCGATTTCACGAGAAAACCTTGGGAGATTTTCTAAGCCATAATGGCCGTACCTAGTATTGCGCTTTCCGGCTCTATGGCTGAACCTGCAGCAAGTATCTTAGCCAAGTTCAAGAGAGACAGCATTGACGAAGAATGGCGAGCGTAGATGAACGTATAGAGAAGAGACTACTGGCTGTTATGAACGTGATGGGCTTTGCCGAGACGGTACCACGTGGGTTACTTTCCCGTGTCGAATGGAATGGATCACCACCACCTATTTCTACCGTCAGAATGGTCAGTTTCCTCTCAGATTGTTTCATCATCATCCTTCCATGTATTGAATTTCAGATGGCAGGGTTGTGAAATTGTCGAGACCATGGAGGATACTTACTCTAGCCGATGTCCAGACGTTTGGTCAATACTTCGCGGAATAGTGATGGACCATTGACTTACAAAGTGACATTGTCGTGTGGACTCGATACCAAGTGATGGCCTGACTTGAAGCTAAGCCCGAGACAGAAAGAATACCTAATGAAAGTTTCATCATGCAGTCTTCAGGGCGACCAAGGCAAATGCAATATTAATGCGATGAAGGACGTAATTTCGTGACTAAATGAACAGACGCGTGGAACGTGACGTCACGCGTTGTGGACGCGCCTCGCATTAAAGTCAAGGAACACGTTTTGTTACCTTTCTAACCCTTCATCATGCCAGGTCCACGAAACTCCAAGAAGAAATCGGCAAGATCTTTAAAGTCCTCAAAGCCCAGCCCTGCGCAAGGCATTGCTGGACCCTCAAATGCCATGAACGACCGGTTGGAAAAGCTGCGAAAGGAGCGGCTCGAACAAAGGGCGCTGCGTAGTCGTGATCGGTATGAAAAAGCAGAGAGACTGAGAGCACAGGTCTGTCTGCTTCGCGGTGTATCGTCATGGAACTTATGGTGATCCGGAGCGTTAGGCACAAGAGGAACTAGAAGCCGGGATGTTGGAAGAGGCTAGCGCTCATTGCCTTACCGCGCTAACACTTCACGAGTACGGCATACAGATAATGCTGTTGGATATGGAAATAAATTATAGGATGAAACGGTATGTTCTTTTTCTTGTCGCGTTTCTTCGTGAAGCCCTGAGCTGGATCACAAGGTACGATTCTGCCATACGTTGGGCAGACCGTGTTCTCCTTCAAAATCCGAATAATGTCGTGGCCTTTTACACGCGTGCACAAGCTCGCCTTGCTGACACTGATGATATTGATGAGGATGTCGCAAAACGAGGTATGATCCTAAGTTGCCATCCCACTGTACGCTTTGTGATACCAATATTAGACTTGCTCCGCGTCCTCAAATTGGGTCCATCCCATGCTGGAGCTAAGGCTGCACTTGAACTACTTGAAGATGTGGTCATCTTCGATGATGATAACGACGACGATGAATCACTATTGGAACGACTATCGACCTTCGACGCACAATCTATGTCCCAGTCCAGCGACTGTTACCACATTGAAATGGCGAACCCTGCCGGTTCTACAACTGGGACGGCTGCAAACGAGGTCCTAATTGCCGCTTCTCGCATGCCCCTGATGAAAAGAGTATTCGTGACTAACTGTAAGCTCCAATTAGTTCTTACTGATGGATATCTAACGGATTTGACAGAGGACATAACGTCTGCACATATTACTTGGTCAATATGTGCAAGTTGGGAGACAATAAATGCGATTACTCCCACCGAAAGACCTTTCTTCCTGCAAATGGATGGTGGAATGATCCGGCACGCGTCGAGGCTGTCATGTGCAACATTCAAGCACAGCAGGACGACTTCCAAGGCCCTGGAGACATTGACTGGAAATCATACTACCAATCACAGTTCCGCAACAACGATCCTGAGAAATTGGAAGGACGGATGAGAAACTTTGGGTTTACGAAGGAAGAAGCGTATGAACTGGCATGTTGAGGAATTAAACCATGGGATGAAGAAGCTTGGATATGTCTGTCTCCGTCATTTCGTGACTACATTGGCTTAGGACATCGTTCCAGGACGCCCTTGCTGTTTTGAACGGCGATTATTAACGAGATATCTCCCAGTATGGGTAATCGTCACGAATGAAGGTATTTCGCGCTTTGTATAAACACAATGTTAAATAATATACGTGTTCGTCATCTACTGATAAACCCGAACCCCGGCGATATCAAAGTATGCATCGCTGAATGCACCAGGGTTGTTATTGACAAAGTCTGGAAATGAGAATCATAACGTTAGAACACTCGAAGTTCAAGCTGGATGGATTTACTCACCAACACAGGTGCCAGGGCAGCCAGAGCTTCCATACACGCTTCCGGCCCAATCACCGCCTATATGTGCCACGTCAGCATGCTTAATGACCCCATGATTGTATACTCACAAAAAGTCAAGTTAATGATGATGCTGTTCTCCTGGAACTGTGAAGCAAGATCGCAGCTCGTGTTGGGGAAGTATGCTGTCGGTGTTCCAAAGGTGTCTGGGTTGACCGAAGCTTCACCGTTTTTGACTGCAGCAGGAACATTGCTAGCATTTCGTGGCCAGAACCAGCCTCGGATGGCGTTGTTCGTTCGTTCAATGACGTACCAGCCACCGCCGTTGGAATTAAAATGCGGGCCATAGCTCGTGGACTCTGTGAGTTTGACACCGCAACCGGAGTTACCGTTGACGAAAGAGTTGCAGTCGGTGGTAGTGGGTGTTCTGATGAGATCGGTTAACAGACAGAACGATGGTGGGCGAGACAGGCTTACCCTGTCATTGGTCGATTCTTGGGCATGGTGCAATACGGACCAGTGTGTAATGTAATGGCGTTCGTGCCTTGGTCGTTTACACCCTCCAGGATATCGATTTCGCCCTTCTCGAAGGATGAGTTCACCGAGTATGGTAGAAGAGAAAGGAAGCGAACTTACACCATATGGCCAGTTGGACTCTTTGGTCTCCCAGATGGCTGGCCAGGTACTGTTGAATACGGAATCATAAGCAAAATATCTTGCATTAAACTAGAGCGATTCAAGTACTTACCCACATCCTTGGGGCATGTGCTTGACATCAAATCTACAATGGTATAAGCAATGCAAACTAAGACGGAGGAGAAATGAAGGAAGTAATAGACGCACACGGCAACGTGGGTCCTGAAGGTCTTATTGGACCGAATTCTGACAGAGTTACGACCGGGTCCGCTGGGGCTCAAAGTCGTAGTGCTGTCCGCGCGAAGGATGAAGGATTTGCCAGAGACATATGCCAGGCCACGGGATATAGCGGTAGATCTATCGACATAATTGCTAGATGATACAGCTCTATCAGCAACGGGAGATTAAACAAGCTTGGTTGGTTGGACGTACACTCGGCCATGGGTAGGGTCGCCAATATTCTGGAATGTAAATGAGTTGAGGAATGCGTCACCGGCCCAGTTGTCGGTAAGACCGTAGTTCACTGCCTGGGCCAGTTGAGGGACGAGGAATGCGGCGAGGGCTGAGACGAGGGTGTACTTCATTCTCTGAGTCCGATTGGAGGTCGGTTAAGGGACCAAGGTCATTTTCTCGTGCACATCTTTATACGTCGAATTTAAAAGGGAAATAAAAGCATTAGATATCCACGATACCCGAACGTTGGCCGAAAACGTCAAGAATATAATCCATGTATAGGCTCGATTGTCGTCTAAACTGCGCACTGTGCGAGAAATTTTTTCTGTGATTTTGTCCGAGATTGATAGGCGTTAAGCGAATGGAACAACACGTGCTGTAATGAGGCTAGTGTCCAGCGTGTACGGGTGGAGAATTGGAGATATCACACATGAATGTTGTCCATACTTTCAATTATAGCAGTGGCGACCATCCGAGTTTTATTGTATTCACCATGTGCGATTTGCGCTCGAAGTGTGATGCGAGAGTCATCTACACGATCATGTGGTTAGTGCTTCAACAATGCAAAGAAGGAACGGAACACTTGGGATTTTATTTATTTAAAAATCATGCGGTAGATACATCCATCATGCAGTAGATGCATCCATGGTTTAGTAGAGGTTGACGATGCACAGTCCAGGTTCCCACATGACAACACTCCATCTGCAGCTGGGAGCTATGGCAAGCGAACCCTTGGATTTTGCATTCAGATATGACGGCGGTAGATCAGTTGTATAGTGCTTAATCCTCGCCGGTTGGGACAATATATGACTATTGATATGTCTGGTTGTGACTCTGAGTCGGATGCCATCGTTAAGGGTGGATGTTACTGTGTTCAACGGACTGGCATAAAGTGGACTTACGCGGAGTGAGAGAAAGCGGTAAACAGCCAACGCTTGTCGTGTGCTCTGATCCTGAGCTGATCGAACCGAAATTTGACAGACTAATGAGGATAAACCTGTGGTAAAAGTTTGAAGCCGAGATGTCCCTCTTTTGTGAAAAAAAAATTCTGGTTGCATTCCGTGACCTGGGTCAACGGCCTAACTAAGAGAGCATCGGTACAATGTAACTATGTATATATGTAGGGAGGAATGGGGGAACAGCAACGTATCAGAGGCAGAATGCATGAAACGAGGCTGAGGTAATCTTCGAGTGTGCAGTGAAGGTTCGATCGTAAGGGGATAATTAACTACTGTATGTGAGAGCTCGCGACACTAATTCAGACTGGTGGTACGTACGCTTCAAAGACGTAGAGAGATAGGAAGACGAAAGAGGTTTTTGCAGTATATCGTAGCGTATCGTGGTGTACGGGAAACTTACGGAGGATCCTCCGGTGCCTCGGCAACGGTGAACGCTTTGGCGTTCTTGCCAATCTGCCTGGGCCACTTGTATGGATGAGAATGCGTCTCTGGTCATCAGTCTTGAGGGTTTTAAATCCGAACCGAATCTTCTAGTAGTTGGGAATTCGATCGCAGTCAAGCATGAATCGGCCACCGTTCCTGTGGTGGCAGGATAATAGAATGCGGTCTCGAGTGTGATCAACAGATTCGTTGGGCGTGGGGGGATACTGGTCGAGCCATGGGATGGCGGTTTGGGTGATATCCCACGAGTGACGTGATCTGGCAACGGGAGGATGATGCCACTGTTTCAATGGGCATTCGGTTTTGGTGCCAGGTAGGTACTTGGCATCGCATTCTCCAGTGGACCCACGGCCCGTTATCAGTCTGGCTGTGAAAATGTCGAGCTCCGTGCCCTTGATACGCATCAGTGTGCCTCCCAGCTTGCGCAAGTTGGGCATGTCGAGGCGTCGGAAGTGGGATGGTCATCCTCTTTTCTGATGGTTGATAGTGGACCAAGGGCAAATGAAATTCCGTCCCAGGTACTTCTTATCGTCGTCTCTGTCTTCTCTCCGCTTCCACGCCAATCCGGGCGAAGTGGTGAAGCCGATATGTCCGTGCTCTCCACATCGCAATCCACGTGAAGGTGGCAGTGTGATGTGTCTGCCACGAGATGGTGTTTGTTTCTCTTTGCTAACGACATGAAAAGTGCGACAACCAGCACGACGACGGTGCCATAATTTTCCATTATTACGAGCTCTCGAGATACCCCTCAAGATCTTTGTATTGGATCGCACATGCAGAGGTATGTCGCACTTTTGATTGTGATCCTCGCCTGATGATCGATGATCGATCATGCCACGCAGTAGGAGAGATGTCCCTTCAGACACACTCCCAATCAAATCTCGTATATAAGAAACTTCGAGCAGAGGTTCAAAAATCTTCGTGTTGAGGATTGCCCGCATCGTGCGCATTGCCTTCACTACTGTGTGAATTACGAACACAGTCACCTCAGAATCTCTTTTTACTTTTAACCTGTCCTTCATCGTCGAGGACACCAGCGCATCCTTGATAGTATTGTGTGCTTGAACCAAGGAGTTGACCAGTATATCAACTTCTTCTGCCGTAACTTAAAAGCATACGAATCACGTCCCTCGATACGTACGCATGTAAAGTCCTTTTGAGAATCGAAACGTAGGCAAAGCCAATCCAGCGGTGAAACCTGAATCACCCAACGAAATTTTCCAACTTCAAACTCTATCTGGCGAAAAAAATCCTATGTTCCATATTCTCCTCCAGACCACCATCCTGCTATCAGTAGTAAAGGATGCGTTTTCCAATGACAACGAGTCAAATCCAGACGTAGAACAGTTTCGGCCACGCATGTTTGACCAAGAAGTGGATGAATGAAGATTGATCGCCAGTGACAACGTTTGAGCTCGGGCTACATCAATCATTCCGAAAATATCGCGGCAGTGGTCCTGGCACAACACAAAATTCTATGTTAGGAGGCATCGAAGCGCTGCACTGTGAAACTCACGGGCGTTCGTGCATTTGTCTAGAACCTGCCTGAAGTCGCAACTTCGACCAGGCGTCAACAATTCTAGATCTGCCTCCACTTGTGGGACTGGTGATTGCCCTCTGCTTCCAGGATTCCAGCGATGGCAATAACCCTATTTCCGTTAGGGTTTGCTTTCTCCCGTGGCTTAAATCCTTGGGGCGTTGCAATTGTGAGGATCGTTATGAGGTGTTGCATCGTCTGAAGCGAGTCGTCCAGAACGGCTGGAGAAGGATGCAGAGGACGATGTAATGTAGCTTAGCATCGGCGAGATAACGGCGATGTGGCCAGCCAATGTGTCATTGTGGTAGTAGCTGGGGTTAGCAGTCGTTCCCCACGGGATTTGAATGTGTATCGGGATTGACAGTCGTGTCAGAGTTGGAGGCCATCTCGACTCTGGAGATCAAATAGAGAGGTTTGTGCAGGAGCAGCATTCGAGCCAATGCTTCCGTGAAGTTGGTTTTTTTGCGATGTCTAGACAGGTGTATATATACCGGAGTGAATAAATTTTGCGCCTGTGCTTTCTCCACATTCCCTGTGGATGTTCGAGGGTAAACTGCATAGCAAACGGGTCTGCGGTGTGTCCATACCTGCGAACACCTGGATAAGAGTGGACCTCACTTGTGACCCTCAAAGCACACATGCTCATGAGTTCGCCTGGACCCTTGGTTCCCATGGTGTGAAATTGCAGCAGAACACAACGGAGGGTTGTCTCTAGAGCTTTTGCGCTCCCTACAGTCTCTCATATTTATGTACGGCTCATGTCTCTGGATGCAACGTTCCTACTGCATCAACCTCATAGGTTATGAGCATCGCTGGATCCATTAATGATGCCAGCTCCACTAATTCGTATGGTTGGACGTCCGTCGAGCATTCTGTAAAGTCAGTTTCTTGTCCTTCACAATGACATGGGATAAGTAATAGTACCCACATTATTGCCATGCCACCTTGATTTGAAGTTCTCTTATTATTTTCATCATCAATTGAAGCCTGGTACTGGCACAGATTTAGTTAACTATTTGAAAATAACGCCACGACTAGAAGGTAGTGAGCATTATTGTAAGGCTTGCTGAGAATGCTGACTACACCCTCATCCTGATTTGATAACCAATATAAGAATACTCAGGGCTCATGGACAATATGCACTTGCGTTATCGGCCATAATCGTTACCACAAGTCTTATGCATTTTTTATTGCATCTTAATTGTGTAACACGGAATCGATATTAGATCTAGAGAGGATGTGGGTTGCTAGGAATGTTCTGCACTAGAAGTCGGCAGAGGATTAAATGTTCACTGCAAGCATGACGCCCTTCTGAAGATTTCCCTACCACGGGCACGAAGAGTGCCATTGATATCCGCCCACGAAGTATTCAAATATTCATGAATAGACGGGGGAGTGGCAGATAGAACAACGCTTTTTCGTTTGGATTGGTGTGGAGGAGGTGATATTCAGATTAAGCTAACGGAGAGTACGGAATACGTTCAATGGTTCTCGCCACTGACCTTCATTCAAGTTTTCCCGAACATGTTTACTAGCACCAATGTACGTGGTGAAAACGTCGGCAGTTCTGGAATCGGTAGTGTCGATGCTCAGCGCTCAGTTTCCTTCTCTTCAGCTGCACAGAATAGTTGCTACTATGTAGGGCTGAATTACTGCTTAGTACTGTGATATGAATGTGAGATGTGGTGTACTCGATGTTGTTTTCAATGAGAATCGGAACATGCCAATGGATTCCCACTCATCATTAACTCATTTTCGACCTGGGTCATCATCATCTAGGAGAAGCTTGAACCAAATTCCCCAAATCGTTGACAGCAAAATATGGCGTCCACAAATCTCGTCTCAGGCTGAACGCCCGCCGTCCATGGCTATCGGTAAATATACAAATGATCGAGACCGGTGCCGTCGAAAGTGTTGGGAGTTATTCTGTCGCCTGAAGATTTTTATCAACACTTCCATAGGCGATACTGGGCCTGCTGAAAGTCCCACGACTTTTGATCTGGTAAACACCTGAGATGCCGATGATCGGGCAGAGATAGCGCTTGATTCCAGTAGATTTGCCATTCTGATATTAATAACAACCCTCCTCAACCCACCCAGATTTTTCAAGATGAAATGACAGGCGAAGTTACAACCACACTACCCTTCTTGAGCTGAAAATTATGACCCACACTACGGGCGTATCCTACTTCGGAAGCCACGAAATAACATCTAAAATGTAAGGGTCCTTCTTAATAAAGAAGATTTAGCCTTATTGGGCAGGTTTTAGAAATGATTTTATGAATTTTAGTGCTCCCTTGAAGTTGAAAACCCCCGTAGTGCCATGACCATGCAATACTACGGTAACCAAGCATTATGCGTTATGCCCAGTGCTAGCTCATTCAAGCTGTCACTAGTATCACGTGGTGAGCTGAAGGTCGCCTGGTGCCTAACTGAAAATGTATCATTTTGTGAGTTTCACCAGTTCTCCGCTGATCCAGACAGTATTACTTCAGCGTAGAAACACCGTGTTGACATGGGAAACGCCTTTTGCTGGGTGGACAGGAATGCCATGGTTGACAGTGCAAAGAAGGCGGATTCGCCTTCTAACAGAACCCTCATGATTCTCAACCCATGGTTCAACGCCATCAACGATCTTGACCGACTACGCGCTCACCGAGTGCAATACGCGTCGAAAATAATCTTGAACCAATTTCCTGTGAGTAGGAGGCTTGGAGTGAATCGGTACCTTGGGATGTCTCACAGAACTCGGCCGAACCCGTAGTGCACGAAGTTTGTGAAGTTCATCATCAGGGGCTGTTCATACCGGCATCACCCTTACGCGGATCTAATACCGAGCAGGTCCCGACAATCGTTGGCTATTGAGTATAACAGCAGGGTCCCGACCGCACTTGGACCATCTTTAAATGAAATTTGATGCAGTTCCCATAATACTTATAGTGGAGACAATGCGTTCTAATCCCGACGAGCAAAGTGGGCACGGTGCGTGAAAAATTAACGAAAAAGCTCTAACGAGGCCGTTCACCAGTAGCGAGCCTGACCCCTACAATGGGGAAACGAGGACGGGCATTTTGATGAGAAGCCGAATGTGCTGTTCAACCTCTGTTCAACTGCACGCGTCCGTCAAATTCGGCGAAGTTCGGTCGAAATAGAGAACATTAACAGATTGAAAATACTGCGCCCCATGAGGGTGGGGATATGTCGGAAAGTAGAGTATAAGCGTCAACCGGGTTATCCGGCAGGATGACGGCATGGTTTTGTCGGCTAACTTTTGAAAAAATCGCAAACGGGCCCGAAGCTCATCCGACTTGCATGCAAGTCTCGCGCCTCTGCTGGACTTGACGACTCGTATCCTCCTCAGCGTCGTCACGAATAGTCAGCTCTTTGACTCCTTTGGGTTTCGTTTCACGACTTTCATGATAGTTAGCCCCCCGTCTACATATAGCTCAGGCACAGGGTCTCCTGTCGACAAAGGTATAGTTATTTTACGATCTCAACGACCAAGACCTCATCGGCCTGTTTGCTTTCAGGGTCGTCGGCTTACTCCAATGCGCCGTCTCGTACTAGAAGCACTCCTCCAAAACTCCAGGCATCTTCCTCAAGCCCGAGTTCCAGTTCTAGTACTCATCACACTGTTTCTCAACCTACAGGCCTTGCTTCAACTCCCACAGAACCCAATACTTCTCCCCATACTCGTTATTTTTCTTATACCCTCGATATGAAACGTCTGCGTAGTAAACCTGCCCCAGCTGCTTCTTCCAACGCACCTGACAGCTCAAATTTTGAAGCACCAGATACCAGCCGTCGTCGCCACCCGTCGCTCCCCGTCAATACTCCCAAGTCAACACAGCTCGGACGAGATTACCCTGACCATAGTCAAGATCAAGGAAGTGAACTTATCACTCAGATACCATCTATACTCCACCAAAAACCCCTCGACCTCCCAGCGATGGGGGATAATTCTTCTTCGTTTACTTCTTCGTTTAATTCCTTGGTCGACACGTACGTTCTCCATCATCGAGACAGTTTTCAACGCAGTGCTTCTGGGCCAGACCTTACGGAAGCTGGAGACTCTGGAAGCTCCGCTAGTTTAACTCGAGATAGCCTAATCCATCCATCGATGGAGGAAGAAGGGGAGAAGGGGAGGGAAAAAGCTTTCCTTGGACTCGTCAAAATTCATTCGCGGGAGAGGGAACGCTTGCGTGAGCAAGCGCCGATATCCTCCATGAGCACCTTGATGTCATTTCCAAAGTCTCCAACTGCCGCACATAGTGATCAGGCTCGTCAGCGCACCACCCTTCGGCGGAAGCAGAGTGCGAATGCTGTTCTTTCTTCCTCCACTCCACCCACTCAGACTCGTGCTCGTTCACTATCACAATCCCCACTACCTCCTAGTTCTAGTTCTTCCTCATCTCCCTCCCCACACACCCCCAATCGTACCAATTCAAGAAGTTATGTCCATCGAAAACTACCTCCACCTGTACCAATGTCGACATTGTCACCGCTGGCCCTGGAGCCATCACAACTTTCACCCTTACCGTCTCCTCGGTCACCCGCGCCATCGGCCTCTTCATATACCCATCATATTCATTCACCTTCTACTCCGCCTAAGCACGATTTCCCCTTCCAGGCCATTAGCCAAATACCGCTCCATGTTCATCCTGAAGACCTCGTTTCCTTTGATTCCCATCAGTCTTCTCACTCTTCACAATCACGTCCCGCGACATCTTCTCACGCTCACCAATCCGTTGGCTCAAGCTCAAAAACAACCTCCAGACATTCAAACTCACACTCAAAGAAGTGGAGTACGAAGGAAGTTCTAGGCTTTGCCAGGCTTAAAGTCCCCACTCGCAGTCAAAGTTCACCAAGCCCAAGTCCACATGGCAGCGTTCCTTCGAGCCGATTAGCTTCAAGGGAGCATTCGGGAGAACGGGATGTTAATGTCCCGCGGGAAAGGCAACGTGCATTGACCCCAGCAGGGATGGTGATGGAAGCGTACAGAAATCGCAAAAGGTTCCAGGAAGCGCATGAAGCTAGGGGCGATTCTTCAACTTTGGTCTCACCTGGTATATCATCAGGTGACTCGCTTTTCTGCCATCATCAGGAGCAATAGTGCTAATCAGGCTCTGGTTACAGGTACAAGCCACGGTCACACGAGCTTAAACAATGTGGATTCTACCACCCCATTGACGGCGAATGCTGTCACTGTGCATGCCACTTCCCAAACGTCTTATTTCCCTTCTGGAGCTGCCTCATTGGATACCCCCTTCCCACTTTCCGCTTCAGCTGCTGACGATTTCCTTTCCTTCGGTCTCCCTGAATCGCTCCTTGTGTCGACCAATCTACCATCATCCTTATCAACAGAATACGATCAGTCGCCTTTCTTCCGATTTGACGCACATCATCGTGAAAGGCCTCAACGCCCCCGGCATGTCTCTACAAATACTATGACCACTATCAATACTACAACATCTGCATCGACTCACGAGCACGGTTCTTATGTCCACTCTAAGCCCGGTTCTACATACACGGCCGGAACTATGTCATCTGTTTCATCGTTACCTCCACCTGTACCTGCAATATCCCCAGCTCGTACAACGCCCAGCAAAAAATCCTCCCATCCATCGAAGGGTCGCCCCATTGAGGACGTTCCTGAAGGAGAGAAGGAGGTAATGCCCTATTACACCATTATCGGGAGCACCAGTGGGAAGGTGGTTGCTGTTGGTGGGCCCGAGGACTCCTGGGTAGACTTCAACCAGCAAATGTCTCTCATGAAGAATGAAAAGCGTGGCATCACCAGGGATAAAGAAGATCGGGGTGTGATGAATTTCACACTCTTGCGCAGTAAGAGAAGCTTCAGTCGGGATCTGTTAGAAAAGCGAAGCCGGCGTCCATCAGAGACAAAGTCGAAGCAGAGTAACGGGACAGAGAGTGAGAAGGAGAAGGATCGAAACAAGCCAAGCGACAGTGTAGGGCGTACGATCACCCGCAAAATTAGCGGGAAGTGGAGGAAGCTGGAGGTTAGCGTTGAGGGACGGGCCGGTGTCAGCTACAATGACGAGTCAGGTAGTGGTACCGAGGCTGGCGTGCGAGAGGCCGAAAAACTCAAGGCTTGGGATTTTGTGAGCAATCCAAGCAGCCCTGCGACAACGGGCGATTTGCATAACGGAATGAGGGCATTAGATTCCCATGATGATAAGGGTGTATTCAGCGATGGGGGTTATGAACGGGATCATCGTAAGAGAGGTAGAGGAAGGAGGGGGAGTTTACGTTTATCTTTGCAAGAGCACCGGAGCAATGACGTCGAAATTGATAGGGATAACGGGACCGAGGAGACTGAAGAGCGAGGACGAAGTACTATGCCAGTTCGTAATGAAGACATCCTGACTCCAACTGCGCCCAGCTCAAGCAAGAAGTCAAAACCTCGCAAGCCAGAGCTATATGAACCGCTCACTGCTCCTGATCCCGCCCAGTCCCGGCATCGTCACACTCCTAGTGGTGCGACTAAGCTGTGGAAACTGGTGAAGCGGATCAGCACCGGTGGACTGAGAGAGAAGTATCAGCAGGATTCTGCCGACGCACCTCCTGTGCCTGCTCTACCAAATGACTACCTCCTGATGATCCAGCCTCGTCCTTCCCTGCCAAGCACCCAAACCCCTGATACCCAGGAATCCGATGATGCCCGTGATCGTTTCCTACGATCTCGGACTTCTCTTAGTGGCGCTCGGGATGTAAGTCCTCAGCCCGCGCGCGATCTTCGTCGACGGCCGTCACTGGGGGTAGTGAAGTCACCTTCGCACCTTGCTTCACCAGCTCCGCCAGGCTCTAAACCCCTGTCGCCGATTCCTTCACCTAACGCAAAGCTGCCTGTCCCGCCACCACCACCAGTCCCTACTCCTCCAGTCTCTCAACATCAGCCGCTCTCGACGACATCGTTACCTTCGTCAGCGAAGTCTTACAATGGTTTTCCCTCAAATCAGGGCGTCATCGCCACGCGTTCCTCTTCACCTGTTTCTACATCCGATGTGGCGTCTTCACGCTTTTTTCATCGTGCTCAATCTACACGATCCTCCACTAGCTCTTATGCTGATGAGCTGCTTCCTTTTAATGTTGAATCTGCCCCACCGATGCCGACTTCAAACCTAGGGAAGCATATCTTGCCACCAAGTGAGTTTTATGACCAAGTTCGCCAATTGCGCAGCGACACGGCCGGCATCGTCGTGACAGGTGTCAGAGATCCAGAGGTGAGGGGCAATGATACTCAGAAAGCAAGGCCACATCAGACTGACCAGCTTTGGGATGACGAGAAGACGAAGAAAGGGAAAACGTCGCCGCTGAAGATATTCAATAGAACGAAGTCGGTTGGTGCTGTAAATTCCACGCATAGCAGTGCCGAACCCAGGAAGCTCTCTTTGGATGATTGGACGATCGTTCGGACCCCTTCTGTCGATTCTGACGTTACGTCATTACCCCCACCAAGGCGGCCTGCTTACACGCTCTCGTCGAGGATGCATGACCTGTCACCACGAGCGGATAGACGACTTCGTAAGGATTCAAGATCCGCACCTGGCAGCAGAGATCGTGAATTTGTGGAAAAGCTCGAAGATGACGAATCCGATACCCACCGTACTCCAAAGATTGGCGCAACGGAGGACAAACTCCAGATGCTAAACACAGCCCAATTTCCGTCGCAGATACCCACACAACCTCTCGGACCACCACCATCGCGACCTTCCCGCAGTTCCCATCTACCGAGCGCAGCCTCGTCTACATCTGTTAGTCGCGTGACGTCCCCTGCACGGCCACGAACTGCAGACGCTCGTATTCCAGTGACAAGGAGCGGTGAAGACGTGTTCTCATCGAGCTTGGGTTCAACCATGAGTACAAAATCTGAGGTGGCTAGTCAATGGAGGGAGAAGTTCGCTGAATCTGAAGAACGACGACACTTTATGAACGATGTCAACGACCATGGAAGAAAAGCTCGGCCAAGTACAATTTCAGCAAGGCCCACACGCAAGAGCTCTAGCTCTGCTGTCCGCCCATCCTCAGCCCCTCGTCATGACAAGGAATCGTCTTCAACTTTGTCCATAACTCCCCCTGCTGCTTTCAGCTTTAAGAAGATAGAACTCGCTACGGGCAGTCGAAAAACGTTAACGGAGAGAGAGAAAGCTGAGAGATGGGATGACTTGCTCGAGAGGAGCGAGCGGGCAGGCGGTACCCTCCACTTCAACCTGGGAGAGGACCATTCCGAATCGAACCTGGACTCCGATCAAATTAGTGTTTCTGCTTCAGAATTGTTAAGTTAGACTGGCTTACGACTTGCAGGTAAATAGATCGCTATGGTTCAGGTTGCTACGATTTACTTTCATCGCTAATCTTCTCATGCTAATGCATATCTGCTATACCCCGCATTCGTCACTTAGAATAGCCATATATTCTTCGTGCACTTTTCAGTGTTCGAACCTGCAAGGTGTCACATCCTAACTCCAACCATTTGTGTGCATTACCCAAATCACCTTACCTGCACTTTGTACATATAATTACCACTTAATTGCGCTCCTACGTTCTGCCACTACAGATTTCACGTATAATCCTTCCCTACGTATTGACACATTCTGAATACTACAGTTTCAGAGAGATGTATCGGGTTCAATACGAATCAGTGATTCGCATTCCATGACAGGCACGTTATAATCCATACGTGACAGACTGCAGAATGCGCTTAGCAACCTCAGTACTATCCAGTAAGAGCAGGAGCGTGGCCTTGAGGCAAGACGTACTGCAAGCACTATTATAGGCTGACAATGTTGTGTAGATCTACTACTAATGCAGGGAAGAACATTAATATACCAAACGCTTATCGATATTACATCCATGTCAAGAAACAAGAACGAAAGGAAAGATTACTCTGGTTGAACGTCGTCTTGATTTATGAGAGATTGAAGGTGAAACCTTACTACCAATGTAATGATCATTAAGGTTGGGACACTCAGGCGGACCCATCTAGGCATCATCGCCAAGGTTCTCTCAAAAGGTCAACGAAAGCCCACGTTTCCTTCAACCTCAAAGAATGATCCTCCTTATCGTCCAAACCATCACGAAAATGCAGTTGCACCTTCGCAATTGAAGAAAAGACAACTTCGGAGAAAGTCGAAGCTTGGTCTGTCAGGCGCCGGAAGTACGTGGTTCAAAACTTCCAATATTTCTATTTCGAGGTTTGGAACGAGCGAGGAAACTAAGGTATGAGATTCCTCTTGATCGGCTCTTGGATAGACTGTGGAGATGTGAGGTCTACTTTGGAATAGTAAGAGTCATGCTCTACATGGCGTCTCTGGGGCTTGAAACGAACGATGCCACATCCTGATTCCTCATCCTGAAGGTTGGCCCAGACCCAATGTGATCCCATACTCGCCAGGTTGCAGGATTATCTATCGATCTCCATAGAGAAGAGAGTCCCGACATCGTAAGGATCCCCATTTACTGCATTTTTTATTGTCAATGGACAAAAATCGGATCTGAGGGAAGTTTTGGAGGACAATAAGTGCAGGGTACCCTCCATCTTCAAGCGCCTCGTAACCCAGGCCTTCGACTCCTAAGGAAAAAGCTGCAGACACCAATAACTTGGCGGCATTTATAATACATTCAGCAATCGCGATCCTGTCAACTGATTTCGACGATTTCGAGTAAGATTTCAAACCTTGGCACATCTCCTCCTTTGGCGAACGCAAATTTGACAACCGTCTCCATCCGTTAATCCTGAAGTCATGGCGTAAGAGTCTATTGAATTGAATAAAATATATTGTGGCGATTCGAGGAACTTCCTGGGCGACTTGTCCCGCAGAATTTGATATAAAGATGGTTGTGCGTCTGCGACTTCCAAGCGGATATCATGGAGCCCGATATAATAAAGCCTGGAAGAGAAAGACAGGTTAAGATAATTCGAAGTTCCATTGAGCCGTAATGCGTAAAATCGAGTTCGAGAGGGCTAGTGATGGCATGTTTGCGAGCTCCAGTCTTATAGATGTAATATACTTCCTGCAGTGCGCTAATATCCACTACATATTCCTGGGCCAGGAATATGCGAAGTTGTTGAATGGAGATCATATTCCCGAGTGCGTCAAGAAGAGCGAGGCAATCTTTACGGCCAGTAATAGGGACGCATGGAGAAAGCAAACGAATGCCAGTGAACTGAGGTTGCAAGACTTCTGGGAACATGGGATGCAGTAGGAAATATCCAAGGACAGACCCCTAAAATGAGATTGGTAGGAAGGAGCAAAAATGGCAGATGTGGAGACAGAGTCTGCTTAATACTGAAGGCAGGGATGATTGAGTCCTATGGAGCCTAAGAAAAGCAACGTTTGATAATATGGGGAATAGGGAGCCAGCTTAAAGAAAGTTTTCATCTGACGTTGTTCCCGACGCCATGATGGACAGGTTACGAGTGTTCGATTCATGGCGGTTGGATAGGATCTGGACCCAGTTCGCAGACGTGCTTCTTACGAGGACATGCTCACTCTTCGCTGCCCTAGAGATATAACAGCGAAGAGCTTCGTCGCTCGTCTCCTCCTTCGGGAAGATGCGTTCCCATAATGCAGGTACATCCAATCTTGTGGCCCTCCAATGCCTACAGACATGAAGGATGTTGGAATGCCAAACTAACCCGGACTGTACAAGCGATTTGTAACCCCAACCTCCACCAAAATGCGGCAAAGGACTTCTGTAGGCAGTTGGTTGATCGGTACGAGGCTATTACGCTGTTGATGGAGTCCACAAATGCGAGAATAAAGTTGCTCAATTTGATCATCAAGGATCTGGACGTTTGCTCCGTATGGGACAAGCATTACGTATAGAAGTGCATATATCGTGCTATCTATGTATCAAATCATTGTTTCGGTTTCTTAGGATCTTCAAGTTCCGGGTCATGCTTACCTCTGAGTGGTGATTGACCTGGACAACTTGGATTCTTGTCAAACCTGCAGGACGTTACCCCAATAGCGTGGCAAAGTTGCACGTGGCCACTTGTGAAGGTCTGCGCTTTTCAAGGCGTTTTTCATTACTTTCTCACCTTCGCCTCTATGGTTCTTCACTGAACGACTATCGACCGGGATGTGGATTTATGGCCACAGTGATCATTGCAGGCTCCGATTGTGCCAATGTAAGACCCAAAGTATTCTACTATCGACGACTAGCACCAGACTTTGCGCTGCAAATGCCAGAAGTGGACACTCTGCTGGCAAAAGTAGCGCCCCATAGTAAATAACCGGGTCGCGGCTGACCTATTCATAAATCGATTTACGGGGATTTCCTGGTAGGAATAAGGTGAGATCCTCCAAGTTCATCGGTATCTCTTCTGGGTGGAGTACCAGGATCAAACCTGGGACTGAATCACGCATCATATAATATAACTGGTTAGTTACTGATCGTGAGTTCCTAGAGAAGAGGCCATTACTCAAGTCTATGTCGTTGAAGGGGTACAGAAGATGCCCACACGGTACGCCTTCATGGGCCTGCTTGACTGATCGTTTAAAGGCTTATTGTCGTTTCAAGGATATTGCGAAGCAGTCAAAGGAGACATCGTTTGAAAGTATAATATGGCAGTTAAGTTTTAACTCAATAACAAGAACATCTTCAAGATGGCCCAATATTGGAGAACATAACCTAGCAATGGTTGTTCCACACTTCACCCATCCCAGGGTCCATCATGTGCGTGTTCGAGTGGAGGCTGATCTAGACGAATACGCGCAGTTTCTTAAAGCTTCAATGCTTCGCTTTCCTCTTCCTCATCATCATGCCGTATGTCGCCAATATGGCTGGAGAGGTGAGCCTTATGGAGGGCAACGAAATCTGCGAGTGTGGCCTATACCCCTCAAGGACGACGGGCTATGACAATCTAGGGAATTTCTGTTTCAATGCTGATGCCTCCCTCTATCGTCCTTCACGCTTTTACTCAAGCTAAACATTGCCATATTTACCTTTTCCCAACGCGGGGTTATCTTAGTTTTCGCTTTCTTGTAGTCGAGTTTGACTCCCAGATCCCCGTCGTTGATTGTATCAATGCGCTGTCTCCAGTGCCAACTGATTTTAACTGGTGTCACGATCGGTTATGGCCTTCCAAGTCGAGTGCCTTTTGCGTTCCATATTCACATTGCAATTTTTCAAGATACCTGACTCCCGTTTAGTCAAGCCTGGTTGCTGCTAGCTTTGAAGAGGTACGTCATTGTCATGATCTGACAGGGAATTCCTTCGTGTAGCGTCACCAACATTATTAGCCAAACGGGGAATTCAATCAATTGCTGCCTGCACCACTTGAAACTGCCTCGTGGGCACGTGATATTTTTGGTGCCACTAGTTCATATTTAAGGTCAGAGTTCTACAACGTGCACCTCACATCCTCTTCCCGATATTGCTTCCTCAAGGGAGGTAACTTGCTGCCCATTCTGCCTTGATCCATACATAGCATTTCTCTACACAGCTCAAATTCTTCCCATCTCATCGCGATGAACTTATCATACCGCCGAAAGATACTTAGCATCGAGAAGCGGATTCAACAACTATACGTTCCTATCCGCGACCTCAAAGAACTTCTCAACACCTACACACCCATAAACCGATTACCCATCGAACTCCTCAGTCGCGTCTTCAATGAGATACGACTCCTGAATTATGAAGATAGCAGCACTCATGAGCTTCTGTGGCATCGGAACATCATTCACATCTGTCGGCATTGGAGGAATGTCGGCCTAGACACGCCTTCTCTATGGAATCGCATCTCTCCTCCACCTGGAGTCAACCCTGACGCCCTCACGCAGTATATTTCGATGGTCGGCAGGAATCAGCGTGTCCAGATCGTCAGCCACCATGCTGATTGGGAGCTCGTGCTATCTCACCTTGAGGGGTCCGATGCTCGCGTTACATCCCTGACAGCCGTTGGGGATGTGTCTTTCAATAACCTACTGAAGGTTTTCAGACGCTTTCTCAGCTTGTCTTCTGTTGTTTCATTCAATGCCACAGATATTCGTTATCGGACTAAGTGCAGCTTACCACCAGGAATGCCCTTCTTCGCCAAAGCTTGTCAGCCGCTGCTCCAGAGTCTCCACTTGAAGCACTTCATGTGCATCTCTTGGAAGTCGCTCAAGCCACGATTCACAGGACTTCATACCCTTGTCGCTTGCGTCCCTTTCACTCGTCGTGAGGAGTGTACTCCATTCCTGGGTGCTCTCCAACATATGACCTCCCTTCGAAAACTTCATATCTACCAAACGATTACGGAGGCACCAAATAATGCCCTGCAAGGATTATACGAGGAGGTGACGTCTCACTTACAGGTCTCCCGTCCTAGTCCCTGTGATATCAGTCTCATCGATTATGGCGACCTTGAACTTCGAATACTCTTGATGTCCATCTCACTAGATAACGTCCAATGCATTCGACTGGACTGCATCACACAATTCCAACACCCCGATGGGTTACCACCGCTTTACGAGACCATCAAGGACTTTGTCCCCGACCACTTTCTCGAAGCTGTCCAATGCGTTTCATTGCGATCGCTAGATATGCGGTACTACAATCTCAAGGGGTTCAGAACAAAGATATCATCAGCAGACACAGAGGAGTTGAATCCAAGTGATTTGGCCTTCGAGCTCAGAGGAAGATCGACTTCGTTGAGCCAGCAGACCGATCTCCCGAGGGTTATACGCGCTGCGCAACTTTTAGCACCTAACGCTACCTCTCTTCACCTCGTAGAGCCTGGAAATACAAGATGTAGAGATGGGAACTGGCCTGGGATGGAAGTTCTCCGGGCATTCCCTGATATCCATACCTTGATCGTTGACGATTCCAATGCAGGGGCCCACGTCCTCCCTGCTTTAGGTCTTTCCTGTCTGTGGAAGAATGAGGGAGACAAGAAGTGGCATACGACAATGTCGAAGTGGAAGTGGTCTGGGTTGAAGGACATAGAACTGGGTGTGGGCTGCGTTGACTGGTGCTACCATAACCCATACTCAGCAAAAAATTATGGGGAGATAACCGAGTTCGAATGCTGGGGGGGCATTACGGAGCATTGGTATCCGGAAGGATACATATTTCATCCAGAACAAGTCTTCAAAGGAGCCGATCGAAAAGAACTGCTTAAACTGGTTTCCTCCCTGCTCCCGAAACTCAAAGTCCTGGAACTCCCCAAATATCGGCTCTCCTCCGAACCCGATCTTGAATTCCTTGTGACGTGCATTTGGTTCAGAAATGCGGTTGGTTTGCCAATACCGCAAGTGGTGTTGCCGCATCAAAGCGGTAAAAAGGGGAAGCGATTCGTAGCTCTGAATAAAATTGTTGCGGGGACGACTGTGGTGACGATGAATAAGGAAGGAACGGACGATGGATGGAAAGATTCACAATCAGATTGTGATGATGGGCCAGACTTCTAGGACCATGGCTCCCAGAGCTGGAAAATTGTTGATAAGAAAGACGACAAGGACGATGTTGATCCTGATTCCCAATGCGAAGATATTACTAAAATTGTAGCAACGATGTAGCGAGTTTCACCTTCGGTGTAAGCATGGAAACATTTAGTGGGTCCACTTCGGTACCTAAAATTATAGAATATAAGATCATGCTCAGCCTCCCTATCTGAAGTGCACATTTGCTGCCCCTCGCTACGCGGGCTGGTGAAATCTATTATTTTATTAATAGATTATTAATTTTATCGGATGTGTTTACGGCCGGAATTGCACGGACAAGTCTTCAGAATAATAACTCGGATTCCTCACTAGTCGCACTCTATTGATTATATATTCTTGTCTTCACCCTTGCCTTCGTCGAGTCCAAATCATCGGAGAAAACGAGAACCCGAGTCCTCCATGTGCAGCGTATCTTTCCTCGATCCCCATCGCCCTTGATTTCCAAAAACTGAGCACTCGAGGTGAGAAGCGCTTACACCAGCTGCCTGCCATAAATAGCAAACACTTGATTGGTCATCACGCAAGGCAATTTTACAACTTGGACGCGGAAACATCTACAGATAGCACGACATAGATCCTGTCATGCTGGTACCCTACAGAAAAACCATCCAGATTATGAACGACCAGAAACGGCAACTTCATTCACGCATTGGCCAACTTCACTTACAGCGCAATCGTCTTGCACTGACTGCTAGGATTGTATACGACTAAGTTGTGGGACACCATATACCCGCAGGACGGAGTGAACGACGAAGCTCTTCGTTATCATATTCCGGCCAAAAGGAACTGCGAATACTGTTGACATGTCTTTCTCCTGCCAAACTTGAGTCTATGTGGCTCCTCAATATACAAAATCGTACATCCGAAGGATTCCTTGAATCCACGCGATATTTTCACCGAAAACCATGAAGACGGGAGGTGCTTGCACTTGCTGGTTTCCTCGAATCCGGAGCTACCCATTGATGTTGGATACCGAAGGGTAGGAACGGCATGGGTAGCTGGCGGCCCCGCAATAGAATTGGTCAAGCCTCCAGCATGAGGAACTTGGACTTGGCATCGCTCGAATATTTCATCCAGGGTTTAACCCCAACGATTCGCAAAGATGCTCGTCGCAAAACTTATTATCCTGGCATCTGCTGCACATACTAGACTTGAGAGTTTAGGGCGGCCATTGGGAACCGATTGCAAAAGTAGAACTGAGATGCGGAAGGTATGATGAGGTGAAACGGGAGTTGTTGACATTCGGGATCAAATATTATTTTTGTTCAATCTCTTTCTACCACAGCATTTCTCTCACTCAGCTCACCCTGCGCATTTGGCAAACAATTCCCACGGTAGCTAACCGCTCGAATTAGAATTGTCCACATCACTCAACCAAAAACTCAACAGCGTTGTTCCCGCACTCGTTTCTCTCGTTCTTCTCTCGCTTTCGACCGCTCATTAATTTATATTTTAATACTAGAAATGGGTGCAGCACAGAGTTACTTTACACCGGAAACAGCAGCTACAGCCGCAGGATTCGTGGTCGCTGGCGCGGTCGGTTTGGGTTCTTACAAACAGTTCAGTAACCAGGAACAAGCCGGAAATGATAATGCTACAGGGAGTGGCGGCTCAACGAACAAGCAGAAGAAGAAGAAGAAAGGGGCCAAAACTGGCGGTGCCGGTGCTAATGCTAGTGGCTCGGACGATGTCAAGGCCGAAAAGAGAGCGTCTGTGCCCGCTCCTGCTTCTGCTCAGCGGAACCCGGCTAGTTCAGGAGGCATTCCCGGACAATTTGATGTCGGTGGAGCTGACGATGCTGGATTCTCGAGCTCGACGAGCAGCATATCCAAGAAGAAGGGCAAAGGCAAGAATAAGGGCAAGATACCATTATCCCAGTCTCAGACCGTGTCTCAACCACCACCACCGCCTGGCAAGTATCCTGTTCATTCGGGTCTTTTCCTCTCCTTTGACGTTCATCCAACGCGATCAGCCATCTCTGAACCAACACCCATTGCGGACGAAGCAGCAGCACCACCGCCAGCAGGACAGAAATCGAAGAAAGCCAAGAAAAAGAAATCGAACCTTGCCACGTCATCAGCGTCTGCTTCCGCTTCGACGCGTCTTCAACCACCATTATCGTCCTCAACCTCACCATCCTCCTCGCCTTCAGCTCTAACTCGACATTTACGCCAATCTTCCATCTCTGTTGACACAGATGGATCGTGGACTCGCGTCGAATCCAAGAACAAGAAACAACAGAAAGCCCCTGATGCTACCGCTTTGGCTAGCGATGGAGGGAGCAAGACAGGTGGAACGGTATCTTTGACGACAACTACAGCTAGCACATCTCGACATTCTGATGAAGAGGACGATGAAGAGGACGATGAAAATCCTGCACTGTCATTTACCACCGAGTTTATCAACGCGAGAAAAGTCAACAATGATAACAAGAAGACGTTGGCCGAAAAGATGACGCCCAAACCCCGAAAGACGGGTGTAGAGGAGTGAGTTGAATTCGCTCTGTGAATACTAGGAAGAACTCATGTGTGTGCGCTCAGTATGTTGGAAACGCCCGATTACCCATCCATCGCTCGCGTTATGCGTGTGACATCCAGCAATACAGAAGAGGGTCAACACCAAAACACGATCAACGACGAGGATACCGGCATCGATGCGGATGCGGATGACGGTTGGGGTGTGGTGAAGACCAAATCTCGCAGTATGTGCTATTTCTGAGGGTTCCATGCATATTGCTAATTCATTTTTCAGAGAAAAAGCCTGCCGCAGCTGTTGGCGCTACGGGTGGCACAGCATCTTCGTCGGTCGAGCTGACCAAAAAACAACGGCAAAACCAAGCGAAGCGCGAGGCTTCCAAAACTGCTAAAGCTGAAGCGGAGTCAGAGAGGTTAGCAAGGCTGGCGCAGCATAAAAAGGACTTGGAAAAGACTCGTATAACGGAACAGTTCCAAGGTGGCAAAGGTGGCAAGGGGAACGTCGGTGGTGGGATGAAGGCCACGGTCGACGCGTCAGGGCATTTGGTTTGGGATTGAACGTGGACGGCTATCTTATCTCCTATCGAGACGCACACTTAACATACCCTCGTGTCCGGATATATTGATATCGCCAAAAGTTTTATAATAATTGTCCCGGTCGTAATGAATTCTCGTCATAATATAAAAAAAGAAATTGTCCCTGGGTCGTGAAGAACGTGAACGGAGAAACGGAGAAACGCCAACGCGAAGTGCGAAAAAAGGGTGGCTTCTGGATAAATTATGAGTCAAGTGGAGGGGTGATACATGTCAGGGAAGGTATAGGCAGAATGACAACCACTACAGCGACGATGACGACCATCAAGGCCAAAAAACATAGCGCAGAGATGAGGGACGACATGACTCATACTTGGGGTATCCATATCACAACGAGGTATGCATGGTTAAACAACAACAAAAGAAGAAAGAAAAAAAAAGAGACGCTCGCGTAAAGCGTCGGACCGAAGAGGGCTCGAACCCTTGGCCATGCAGAACATCATGACGCAACGAGAGGACTTCCTCAGCGCAACGTCATAATGGCCAGTCCGGGTTGCTGTTGGCCCTGCGATAACGACATCATCGCCGTCATCCCTTGCTAAATTTCCCAAATGAATTGGCACTTACTGCGGCCATGAGTATGATGCAACAGGGTTCTGGCGTTGGCAACGAAAAGGAAAGGCAATGACGAGTATACGAGTGCTGCGTTTGCTGCGTGGTGCTAGCGAGCAAAATCTGGGGGCAAGGTCAAGGCAGACATGTATAGCGTGCATGATGTCGGTTGTGGTGACGACAATGGTTGTTCGAGGCTTGGCGGCCGAGGTAATTCTCGAAGGAAGGGATGACTAGGAGAGAAGGAGATGGTGAGGTTGAAATAACCTGTCTTCGCAAGAAACGCAATGCGCGGAGCTTCTCTTCTCGAAATTGCGTTTTTGAGTTTTTAAGTTGGGAAGGTAGTGTATAGGGCCTAGTCCGTGGCGCGTCCGTGTTCTGCGTTCGTCCGTTCCGCATTTGTATTGCTTTGAATAGAAAGAATAGGAGAAATGGATAGAAATGAAGAGTCGTAAAAAGGGAGCCTTTCCGAATCCAAGTGGTATTTTATGCGTTTTTATTGGGAATGGAGGTGCGAGACTTGAAAAAAAAACCAAGTTAAGGTGAGTTGAGACAGAAAGAACCAGATGGGAGCGAAACGAAGAAGTGCCAAACTCGGAGCGTGTCGCGTGTTCCCTGCACAGATAAGACAAATATCAAACTTTCATGAACGGAGCACAAGTTGAAAGGAAACTAAGAGAAAAATGCCCGAGCACAAGCGAGCCATGCAATACTACGCGGACCACGGCCACCAAGCCCGATTACTGTTGAAGGTGATGAGAGGGAGGGAATCCGAGTCAGGCTACGTGGAGGGTATCCCCAACGGGACGATCCAGATGACTCGCCGTCGCGAAGCTACTACTTCCACCACCTCCGTGGCCATGATTTTGAACTGGAACCGGTCCATACCCTCCAGCGGAGCTACTCCCACTGCTTGAATGACTATGGGTATGCCCATGTCCTGTATGTATACCACCTCCACTGCTACTAGCAAGATATTGATGGCTCCTCCTCGGAGACAGAGATAACAAAGATGAGGGTGAAGGTGTGGGTGATCCACCTGATGCACTATGGTGATGATGAGGGTGTTGATTATGAGAATTCAATATATGACCTGGATGAGAGTAAGGCGAAGATCCATGTCCGTGTCCACCATGCTGAGCATGGGTATGGTGGTAAAGATGTCTCGAAGGCGAAAGCGGAGATCCTCTAGATGGCGATGTATGAAACCTCCTCGTATTGTTCGACGACGATGATTTTGGACTGGCATTCGTTGTCTGTGAACCTATCATTGAACCAGACGGTAGTCCCGGTAACTGCGATGCCGGCGGTGTACCTAATTATCAAAAAGCACCATCAGTCAAACCCAGCCAAAAACCACAAGGAAAATTGAAATAAACCGGAATATCTCGAACCTGGAGTAGTTCTTCCAGCTCCAGTCAAAGCTCCAAGGCTCATACCACCGCCGACACCGCTACCACCACTCGTCCCCCCGTATCCCGTTACGCCATCAAGATCGGGAGTCCCAGATATCCCTGTCACCATCTCCCCAGTAACCACCGTACTGCCCGCTACCACCGTCATTGCCGATACCCCCCCTGATGGCCCCATGATGTTCGGCGGTGCTACTGACGCCGATCCCGCCGTTGTTGCCCCTATTACCGGATTGGCTATTGTGGGCGTGGCTGCCGCCAGCGACGCTACTGCCATAACGCCGCCTGTATTGCTGCCGCTGGTGTGATGACTGCTGTTGGGATTGACGATGGTCTGCGTGACCTGAGTTGCTGCAGAAGAAATGGCTCCAGAACCAGAGGTTTGCATACCTCCGGACGTTGATGTTCCTATTGCTCCCGTCCCAATTCCTCCTGTACCTCCTGCTGCTGAAGGTAGCCCACTATTATTCGTTCCAGGACTTAATCCAGATACTCCGCCAGCACCACTCCCGCCACCCCCAGGTCCACCACTTCCAAGCGGGTGAGAATAATAAGACATCCCCGAAGGAGATTGTTGTTGCGAGTTCGACAAAGCGGGATTCAAATTCGAACTCCCAGCACTGGTTCCGGGTGCCGTCGAGCTTGACGATGGCGCCGTTGGCAACAACCGATGAACCAACTGCTCGAGCTGTTCAAATCGCATCTTCAAATCCTCGTATTCGGCCCGAGTGACGTATTTCTCACTGAGTTGGATCAACGTTGGTCAGTATACGCGGTCAATTGTTCATCCGATCAATCAGAATCATCACCGCCCATGATGCCAACATACAAGTAAAACACAGGAAGAGATGGAATGAATGGCGTACGGATGATATGTTGGCGGTGTACAACGGTGGTAAGCGTGAGCAATTTTTGGTTTGCGCGTTAAACCCGATGCATTGTGTTGTATCAGTGCATTCGTGTGTCGGTGTGATTTTTACGCGTATTTGAGTGTCGTTCACGCCGGCGAGCAACGCCCACGAAGCCACATTCAGCGGATATAGAGCACCAAAAGGAAAAGGGGAAAGAATAGAATATAATAACATCAGTTCCAAATACCCACGGGGCCAAGCACCGGAGCGAAAAAATGGGTTTGACGTACACAGGCTCTACGATATGCCATTGGCATTTTGCTTGTTCGCCACGTCGTGAGCAAGGTGCACATGGTTGCTGTCTGTTTGTCACATTTTCACATATTTGATGACAGATAAAACCGATTTCCACATTATCGTCATGTTGTAATGTGGTTTCGTGTCAGGGTTTGAGTTGTGAAAACCGATAATACCGTGGAAGGCCATAAAGTCGATTTTTGGGTACCGAGGTGCGTCATCATCGTGTCGTGTCGTGGACCAAATTGCCGATTTATTAACCGATACAAAGACGAAAGTTGAGGGCGAATATAAAATTCAGCGAAATAGGACGCGATGCGATGCGACATGAGGGACAGGAACAGGACCAAGTTTAGTTGTTTGTTTGTAGGTTGGTTCGAAGTCCAACGAATGCCGTGAGGTGGCAGCGACGGTGGGACAACGGAACAAAACAGGGGAAGGATGAGGATTGATTGAATGTCAAGTTTCAAATGAATGAAGGGACGAAAAGAACGGCCAAGGAAACAGTTAAAACAGTTAAAACGCAAAAGAAAAGGAACAAACTGGTAAGCCACATCGAACAATAACCATAATAAGGTAAAGATACGTGCCTATCACATTTAATCTTTCTTCGTTTGCACTCTGTGTGAGATGGAGTCAATGTCAAGCGCGAGCGCGAGCAAAAGTGAAATGTCCGGAAGAGTTAAGAATTCCATGATGTCAGTTTTTTTGTGATTGCGTTACCCGTTAAGCGTAAGCGCGGCCAGTAAAGGCAAGTCACAAAAGGGGAGGGGGGATTTTTGATAATAGAATCATAACAAGATGGACCATAAGGCCATCGCAACCCGTCAACAGACAAGCAAGGGCAAGAACGGGCATCCGCGTTCACATTGGAAGTGGTAGGTTGTGGGGCACATCCGCGTGATGATTTCAAAATTAGTTTGTACGAGAGGAAGATGACAGTTATGAACAAGAGCACGGATTTGGGGGACATGTTGAGAAGACGGAATGATCCAAGTGATGATCCCATGGAGGCAGTGTGACGACGGCCCGTGAACAGCAGATGCATGATGCCAGAGCGCAATCATCATCACCATATGAATCATAAACCGTAAAATCAATAATGAGTTGATAGGGCGGAGAGCGATGGAGTTTGTGGTTGTTGATTCGTCCCCGAATGCAGTGGATCATACAAGGAGACAGGCGGAGAGAATTTTCCCCAGGGCGCCCGACGAATGGAAATGTGGGTTCACAGGTGGGTTCATTAGCGACACGAAACAAGGATATTGAAGTGGATGATGTGAAAGGGGGACATATCGGAAGAATATAAAGGGGAGCGGGAACAGACGATTGGGGCGGTTTCGGTGGTATGACGAAATGTCAATACAATTCGCCACAAGAACAGAGTGTTGGATACCGGACAGGAAGGTGATGGTGTTCGACCAGGCCCCGATTGATTAGATGAATTTGGAAACGTTGGGGATATTGAAATCATAGCAAAAAGCAGGTGATTTTGTTGCAATGCGAGAGTTTCGCACCACAATCCACCATTGTTGTCGTTTGGGTCAATGTCATGCATGCCCATGTTGGAGTAAAAAGGGGAATCGATGAGGGGTGATTTGTCATAATGCCAACCAAGGTTTGCAGCGTGGGGCGTAGGATGCAGCAGGTAAATTTATCGCGATGGTGGTAGAAAAGGAGGAGAGAAAGGGAGGAGAGGTTCATGGTCAGTCACGATGCCACCCAAATATGATATATGACGAGAAGTAGAAGGACGTAAGAAGGAAGCGGAAACATGGAATCAAAAATGAAGTTGGAGGCAGAAAGATTCATTGGGTCCGTCTCCGATTCCCAGACATAGAAGCAGACGACGGAAGATTAAACTGCATGAGATTGGGAGATTAAGGGTCCCTTCTCATCCCTCCTTTCACTTCCTCCCCCCCCCCCCCCCCCGGTATTTAATCCAGAGAAGTCCGTAGCGAGTCGCATGGGAGCAAACACGATGGGATTAAAAAGCCAAAGCGTGCAAATGAAACGAAGAGTTTAAAAAAGAAAGGGAGAAAGGAAACAGAAAAAAAGGAAGGGAGCTCCGAAAAAAATAAATGAAAATGCAATCACCTGTACAACTCAAAGCTTGTCTTCTTCGTTTCTTCTTCGGAGGTCCTTGTTCGATGTCGTCCACCTCCGATTCTGGAGCTGCTGCTGTTGATGATAGATGATGAGGTAGTAAAGATTCATGTTGCGAGAGATGAGTCGTCGGATGCGGTGGCGCGTAATGAGTTGAATAGCCGGTGTAACTATCGCTGCTTAGCCCACTTCCGATAGCGACTCCTCCTCCAGGTGGTGCTTGGCCGGGACTGCCACCAATACCGATGCCAACGCCGATACCTAAGCCAAGTCCGAGACCTCCGCTCGAGGCTGAAGACATGGAAGTCAGATGCGCTGCAGACATTCCCGAAGGGGGAAGGTAAGGGTGCAATGATCTAATGGATGGTAAAGGTTGATGTGAATGATGGTGAGATGAAGAGGACGACGATGATGTCGCTGCGGGTTGTAATGACGAGACACCGGGTGGTGGTGAAGGATCTCTTCTTCTGGGTAGTGAAGTGCTTGAGCTAATGGGTGTTCGAGCACCTGTAGGGCTGGATAGTTGTCTGGTGGGATGCATGGTGATGAGGACGCCTTGGTCGGAGGAGGAATATGAGTTGATGCTTATTGAGATGTTATGTGTGGAGCGGTGGTGCTTTGAGTGTTAAGAAGCGGAATATGGAAGCTGTGGATGGTAATATAGAGTCAAGAACTTGGTTTCCCGAGATTTGTTGGTCAGCGATGGTGATCCACGCTCGAAACAGGTAAGCAAGGGTCTCTATCGGAGAGCATAGAGCGAACCAGAGAGCTGTGATATAGACAAGGAGGGCGAATGGATCTTAAAGCGTATTTAGGGGGGTCCAAGAGGGGACGCAGGGCTGTGAGGCAGGGAAGGGGTGCAGGGGGGGTTTCAGGATGGGGGCTGGTCGTCTGACTGTGCGGTTCGTCGCAACTGAGAGATTCCTGCTAAGATCTTAGTCCCCATCACACACGCGTAACAGGTACCAACTTGTCGCTCAAATCCGGAAAACCACACCACAACGCCACCTGCTGCAGCGCGTCACCCCGCGCAATAATTCCGGCAAAGGACACACCCACGCCTCGGGATTAGTCCCAAGCCTCAGCTGGCCACATTATTGTCGATTACAAGACGCTATCTTGTTCTGTGCACCGACATCAGCAAATTCATCTTTTGTGTTTTTATCCTGAATTTTCCAAAAAAGGACTTGCCTCGAAGACTGAAGTGCACCAGGGTTACAGCGATTCAGGGTAAACCCGGCCAATCTTTCGCGCCTGGCGGAGCGTTTTTTCGTGTTGTTAAGATTGTCCTGTTGGTCGGAGATGGGAGTTCCATTCCTTTGTTCTTTCCGACACATACTCCGACCGTTGCTCTTGATCCCGCCCATTCAACAAAATGTATAAATAGTCGCCAGCCACCCCACGCGCGGGTCGGATTACTCACTATGGCCATATCTTGAGATTCGTAAAAACCCATTGCCATCAGAGAAGGTAGGATTGCGCGTTGTTTATCCAAACCCAATAAGCTTTTGGATTGGGAAGAAGGAAGCGGGGACTGCCGGTGTAGTCGAAGGCCCGTCCAATGTCCGAGGTCAGATGAAGGACAGGGGGTTGAGGAGGAGATGACGATGATGATGGAATCATCTCGTTAACATCTCAATTCAAATTCGCTTTCAAGTTCTACTGAATCATATCGTATTCAAATCGACTCGGGAAGGAAACCCCCCGACAACTCGACTCATATACCTGGTACCGCTCTAATTCATCTCAATGCAGTTTACAACAAAAGATGGCAATAAGTTTATTAACGTCTGCGGCAGTCTGACACCGTGAAATCCCCTATCAGCTCCAGTATTGCTTTTGCCACGAGTGGGTTATTGTTCGACTCTACTCGACGTCCTATTTTAATTCAGTATATGCCTTTCCATTGTATCCGATTCGCCCGTTTCACACTTCTGGCGATCCCTTGATGACTATCCAAATAAAGATGGACAGCGCAGCACCATTAGTGCTTTACTCATAGTCATGACATCCTGTCGAGCATGTGTGTGTATTGTGTAGCAATGGGTTATTGCCAGGGGAAGTACTACTTCGGGTCATCTGGATCCGTTGGCTCCACACCTAAAGGCCTAATGGACAGAAATGTTTTGTCCTAACAAACCGGACAAACCTTGTAGTTATGCCCGTCAACCAGGCTGAACTATTCTTGCATGATTGCGCGGATCAACAACCTCATATCCTCGGGCGCCCAGTTGCTTTGAAGCACAACTTCGCAGGTGCGCATCCTTTTTGCTTGAACGTTGCCCACAACGCGTGTCAAGCGCGATTTTCCCCAACTAAGAGCATGTGTGAGTTTTTGACTACCGTCGGAGCTTGGGCCATCGATCATGGTGGAAGCCAGTGTCCTCATGTATCACCGATATATGTCAACTCGGTATGCATCTCCATCAAATTTAAATGAGATCACCTATACGCATACTCCGAGTCCCCGACAATCCCACGAACCAACGAGACACCTCACTACGGGGGCTTTCTACTTTCAGGAGCATGAAAGCATCAATTACTTTGTAATTGAAATTTGGAACCTTTTTGCTGGCTTTTCGAGGGTCTAAGATTCGATATTTTCTAACGGCCAAAATTGGCACATAAGACCTAATTTTGTCTAGGTGTCGAAACCTTGAAGTGGTAGTGGTCCGAAAATTGGACCGAACTTTTGGGACGCCGCCGCGCTCGAGCGACACCGCGGCCTTTAGGTGTCCTTCCCCGATTCTGTATGTAGCTTCCAATACATATATCCATATCACGCAAGTCACGTTAGACAAGACTGTGTTGCCACCAACGTCCATAGTACAGTAGGGCTGAACAGCGACTTATTTTCTTTTGAATTTTTATATACCGGGTGGTGTGATCACCAGCCCCATGGACAACTGAACGACGACTTCAGGCATGGCGACACGTGCCGTTGTCCCCAGTGATGTCAACTTCCTTCATTGGTAATCCTTTTTGACATAGTAAGTCAGGAGATGGAGCTCTATCAAGCGATGGACCTGATAACTACCTGATATCGCGGTCTTTGCGTCATTAGTCCGACACGAGGCAGCCTTAACGTATCTAGCGCTCGGCTCGGCGTTTATCTGATCAAAACTCCGTGTTACCAGTGTGTTACCCCATCTCCACGGCCATCTCTTTATTGCTACTAAGATAGGCTATACATATCCCAAATTCTTGAGCGTCGACATCTCAACTTAATTTTTCGGTTTATTGATGCGAGGATGATTGATGAATGATGAATATTGAATATCCAGCATAGCTCTCCGCAATTGCCGTATCCTATTTGTTCCGATGAGCGCATTCCATTTCTGACGGAAATCGTAGAGGTGCGCATTTTCATTCGCCGGGTACATGAATGTTAATCCGTCATTTCTCTTCATGAAACCTCACCCATGCAGATCATTTGTACACTGCTAATCAGTCATGTCGTCCTTTGCTGCGCTTTTTCACCACCACTGGAAGCCGCAGTTTTTTGTTCTTCTGCAGGCGATCCACCACGAAGCCACACAAGTTCACTGCAGCCGTCAAAAATGATTCAGAGTTCTATCGGATGTTTCCCCACAAACCGACGCAAGACGACACCCAGAACTAGAGATCGCTAACCAATTTTGCTGATTTCAGGCGTGATCCTGAAAGTATCTTCCCTGCCTTGAAGTCTCTGACTAAACCAACACATTTGTTCACGTCTTTGACGTGTTGGAGAAAGTTCGTCTCATTTCGGTCAGGCCCTCACTTATTCCCACTACAGCGTTCAATCAATTAATGTCTCTCGCGGATTTTGCTCATTTTATCCGTTTCCTCGATGCGCTGATAGCTCCATACTTCACCCCGAGCGATGTTACTGGTTATACATCCGAAGAGTGTCTAATCCCATTCTATTTCCCATAGCGAGGATGTATAATCACCAACCAATCATGTCAGTCTTACGAAAGGAATTAATCAAGCTCTTCACATGCCGCAAACACCGTAAATCCTTCTCCTTCATACCTTACCTTTTCCATAGCACAGGGTTTGGCGCCTCGATCTGGGATTTGTTTTTGATGCCAGATTTTGAACAATACTGTGTCACGATCATTTATACCTCTTTGAAGGCGTACGAACCAGTGCTCTTTCAAGATGCTTCAAGCGATCGCCATTGGGCCCCATTAGTTCTGTCTGACCTCATTGCCAGATGTGTAAATCGCGCATCTTTAGCTAAACTCACCCACCTCTGACAGCTCATCACAACACATGCATGGTTAGGTTAGTTCGTACCTGTTGCCGTAAGAAATTCCCTGCGATGTAATGCATGCTATGGTTAATACGTCACTTTGTGTCTTGTTTCATGAGTATGATTGGCTTCCGGAGCGTAATGCTTCTTGACAGACATCTGCGTAATCATCATCTTATCAGAGCTCGGCTTTTGGATGAATCACGTAATCGTCCCTCCTCAAAAGCTCTTTGTCCTTACTTTCTTTGTGCAACAGCTTCGGTGAGTAGATTCACCCCTGAGGCATGATGCATGATGTATAACCACAGGTCCTTGGCAGTCCGTGATCATCCAACGGATGCTGTATATTGCGTTGTAGTATCTAATGAATTCGAACGTGCGGAGTTGAACACAGGATGTGTTTTCATAAAATTACCTCAATCCTGACACTCATGTTAAGCAATCCCCACAAGATGTACTTTTGCATGTCCATTTTTGCCTCCGATCTCTTGTCGTCGAGCGGTGTGAAATAAAAGTTCATCTCTCTAGCGGAATAGCCTTTCTCCGTCCTTGAACACCTCCCGATGTGTACGATTGCTTGGTGTTTCAAGGAAGTAGTCGTATTGCCGTTATTTTATCTTCAGTGTCTCACTTTAGGCGCGACGTGGAGCAGTTGCGTCGTCCCTGCCTCGGTCGATCTACCGCAAGGGCAATAGCAAACGGTGATTTGGGGATTCAAATGAGTCCCCGTCATGGTCAAATCAGCGTTCGTCATGTGGACGTGAGTGTATTCAAAGTTAGAGGGTGCACGAGCAATTAGGAAAATATGGAGGGCCGTACCAGCTGTGGATGTAGCCCTTGATAGGTGTTCAAGTTAGTAGCCTACTGAATCAAGGGAAAGAAATGCCAATTCATGCATCAGCAAGTCCCTTCAACTGTGTTCTACTTTGGGTCCAGGATCACTCTCGTGGCCTGTTCTGATCATAAGTTCCAACCTCGGACATAAAAAGTCCAATGAATAGTAATTTCTGCTAGTTTCCCCATGGAGGCGCGCGGCGGCAACGTGGCGATCACCACAATCACGAAAAAGAAGGATAGACACCTGTACATTGCACTATGAGTTATCAACGAACTAATGAACAACTCTTGAACAGCCAACGCACACTCGGTTGGATGCTCGGGATACGATCAGTTCGAAGCCTCTGCTGCTAACGCCAGGTGAAAAGTTCGGCTCGTTCTCGATTAGACCAATTTGAAAACTATCCAACAGGCTGATCACACGAGGCTGGGGTCATGGCATAAAGACCCGAGGAGAAAAGGTAGAGTTGACTCACCTTGGGTAATCATTGTCATTCCTGTGTAGTGTATTCCATACAGGGAAAGTACGTAGCGATGTTTTCAAATCTGATTAGGCCACACAGTATGTAAACGTAGTGAATCGAGTGGCGCTGCCCAGGTTCGAGATTCCTTCTCCTCGATGTATGAAAATACATTCTGCTCATCTGAATGCACAAGCAGCCTGCGAAGCATATACAACGAGTATGACTGTGAAGAATTAACAAAGTTTTTGAGCTCCGACTATATACAGAGTTTGAATGGTCCGTGCGCGTTCAAGGGTACATAAGGCGCGTTGTGGCAATTGATGGCTTTTTTTTCATCGAAAGTTATCACCTCGTGGGCTGATATTTGGGTCCTACCTTTTGACTTGTTCGACAAGGAGGACTTGAGCCCAGCAAGGCGTAGGGAGATTGAACTCTTTCACCCAAGATCGCACTAACAAATTCATGGTTAGCAGCGGCCCGTATGATTGATACATCTTCTCGGTTGTTTACTCTTTCCTATGTCATCTTGTCCATGTAATCAGCAGCTTGTTCCTTTCTTGTGTTAGCGTCTGGAGATATTCGGCGGCTTCCAAGATCCGTAACCCCGAATGCAAAACGTGCAGATCACTAGCATTGGTGAGGCACAAGTGTTAGCGAAGGGACAGGACAAAGAAACCTTTTTTGGCCGATGCCTGCGCAGCTGCTAGACGCGCAGAATTTTGAATCTATCTAAATGTGCTCCTGATAAGATATTTGTGCCATACAGCAAGTGTTTCACATAACGGGCAGAACGGAATCTTTCTGCGTGGAATATTTGAATAGGATTTGAAAGCCCTTTGCGTTCGTCCAACAATTGAACTGTTTTTACCGTTCTTTATCCTATTCCCACTCAAAGATCTGATTCTGCCTGTTGTGTCAGAACGCGCCGCTGAAAGTCAGCGAAATAGGCTTTAGCACCACCTCAGGTAAGTTTAGATGTTCATGTGCTCACTTGTTCTAATCACGAACCCATCTCGGGACGTTCTCCACAAAAGCACCATCAGTCAGGAGAATATTACTTGTGGCACTCAGATCTACAAGTTCAGCAATCGACGGCGCGATGCAGTCCTGTGGGGTTCGTCTTGAAGAAATCACGTATGTCATCATTTTACGGACGGCCATAAAGGAAGCCAGGTACACCACTAGTGGCCGCGTTGTGATTTTATTTGGAGTAAACTGGCCCGACACAGATGTTTGTTTGACCGGTTCCTTAAGTGTACTATTACTTTACAGGGAAGGGCGAATGGATGACGGCACCTAAGCCGACTCGACCGCATATCCATGGGGTAATAGTAAGAACTTAAGCTGACGTTGGCGCTGATAACGGTAGTGATCCATCCGGGCGAACACATGATGAACGCACATTGACTAAGTCTTTGTAGTCAATTTCACCTCCAGAGCATCCAAAACAAGACGAGGCTGTGAACGCCCTCCCATATTTGGCTACGGTGAATTGTATAATTGACCTGGATAATTTGAAGAAAGGCAGCCAAGTCTTTGTCTCCAACGTGGCACAGGATAGATAAGAACACGGCCTGAGGGCCGTTGACAGCCAGATGCTGGTATCAATGATTGGTACGCCACATCGTCCTGCTCCTTGCTCTCCCAAGTGCCATCCCTTTCAATATATTCGTCATTCGTGGCTGAATCATGAACGTTTGAACATGTGTTGATAGGTTACGTCGAGCTAAGTATGGTGCTCAGCTGAATTGACCCATTTAGGATCTGCGGGTAAAATTTGCCCAGAGGGCTCGCCGGGTCACTGTCTGCGCATGCGCTTCAATTCAAAACTGGCAAGAGTCATCGCTCCTGAGGAATGTCAACCGGAGTTTGGTATGATGTGACCTTCTCCTATATTTCACGCCTAGTCTCTTTTATCGTGATCTCCTCACTCTCTCAATTGATGCGCTTATGCCTAGCCAACTCTTTCTAGGCAACAACACGTCAGGCAACTTGACTACAATAAAACCGATTCAGAAATCCGTCAATGCACTGCACCTTTGATGGCTCAGGTTCGTGTCTGCACCTGCATCATGGCTTTTGTGAACAGCACATTCATTACACCATCACGGAGCAAGCGAAAGGGAAGTCTGTCGGAGTTTGCTCTGATTAGTTAGTTGAGTTCTTCATGACTGAGCTGCTTTCCAGAGTTTGCCGAAGGGATGGGTTGAAGGTGCAAACTATGACCTATTCTATTCATTCGCGGTGCGCCGATTTCTGGACTATGCGAAAGCTTCGCTGGTCTAGTGACGTAGTTTTAACGGACTTATACCATTGATGAATGAAGGACATGCAAACGGCGTTATGGTTTTGGCCCTAGGCCTTATCCAGGTGTGCTAGATGTTACCTATTCAATTATTGCCTCATCGCCCCTTGTTCGGAGCCCACGGTGCTAAGTTGGATCATTCACCCTGGGTCACCCGGACCCTCAGCTCTGCTAGCGGCTAGTCGGGCGATCAATGCCATTGTGTGCTCCATTGGGCAGCGCTGGCCTTTGCATCGCCGATGCCACTACAATAAGCGTTACCTACATCAGCAGACCTTTTCATAACCGCAGCTCGTATTTTTTTCTCTAATGAAGGTTTGACGGCGAACAATTTAGAATTCTAGCCGTACATGGGCAATCAAGATCATGGCATGTCGCACCACTTTTTTGTTGTGAATATAGCCATTGACAGGCTCATGTGGCGCTTCTAACAGATGCATGATTTATGGTGTATCTTAGTTTCCAAGTTGATGTGCGAAGTAAGTGTTGCGGGGTTGTCCACGTTGGGTACTTTAGTCAGCCAATAGTACTTCCTTAGTGCCCTGCATGACTATGGCCGCGTGGTAGAATAGCTGAGCGACATGCAACGCTTGTCTATGGCCAAGATCTCAAGTGGTTGTGCTACCTTGGTATGATTTACCAATAATGCCCCCAATTCGGAGGCATTCGCAGATGAAAGCTTCTGGTGATGGTGTGAGCAGTGATGCGGATGAAAGAGTTGCCAGTGTGTTGTGGTTCCTAAAACCCCGGATACGAGGATTAGCTTCGTTGAAATTGTATCAACACCTTATCTCAGGGCATAGTGTATTGTCTATGCTATGAATTCAGTCGCTGACGATTAAGCTTCATTAGGAAATCATGTCTGCAGCTGGGGAAAAGACGTGGATTAACATAGCCACCTCGTTACCTTGCGCACCATTTGATGATTCCCTTAATAAGGGAGCACGACCGACCGACGACGATTTTCTTACATTCAAAATTCTCACTGCGGCATTTTCGAGAATCACCTACAATCCCCCATTAGAATTAGGCAGAACATCAATCCCACAGGCAGCCCTCGCGTTTTCGGCGCTTTGCTGCCTGCGGCCATTGTATGAGTCTTGTATACGAATGTTTTCGTTGAGATTTCCTGTGGTTGTGCTACGGGGAATCCCTCTATGATACCCATCATACCTTAACGAACCCGTCAGATAGGATCTGTGACAAGACTTTTGAACGTAACAAATCTGGGCATTGTATATTAGAAACATCGAATCATTGCAAAGACGGCAAAGAGAACTGAACCACTGGGGACGACAAATCCAACCGAGAGGACCTATGACACCATTGCGCATCTTTCTTATGACGCTTTCTTTTTCAGGGTTTATTTTAAGTCTCGACGCCCCTTAGTATGCATCATAAACACGTTGTATTAGGGGTCTCTCGGCCAGCCAAAAAGGAATTTGAGTAAGTCACCGATGACTTGATGGGGCAGTCAGCCTTTAAATTTGTAATTGCGGTAGACATGGAGTAACGCTTGCGTAATTTTTGTTCTGGAAATCACCAACAGAAACCCTTCCCCAGGTCGTCATTTTCTTCAATCATGATTCGTAAAAGGACCCGATGCAACCGACGTCATAGTGCCTCGGTCAAGAACTACGCGAGAGGGAAGCTGGCTTTCAAAGAAGTCATGATAAATTCAAGGAGGAGAAGGAAGGTTACGAGATACCAGTGGAAGGAGCCTTGTCTTGTAGAGTTTGTGGCTCACCTAAATAGGACATTATAATGGAATGGAACAACACGAGTGACACCCAAACCTGAACACAGCGTGACCGGAATTTCGGACACCAGGGGTATGGGTATATGCTAGGTAGCCTGATTCGATAATAGATATAGTCCTAATCTACTCATATGACGCCATGGACATGAGAGCTTTTGGTGTTTCCTAAGTCGTAACCATCAATCTAGGTATCGTGAGAGGGTGTAGATTCGATTAGCTGGGGTAGAAGGGCAGAGGAGTCAGGCAAAGCATGCTGCAGCCCGCCGTTTACACGAGGATGGGAAAGGGAAATTGCTGGTCAGCTGGCAATCACGAATGAATACCTACCAAAACTGACAAGGAATCCGATACAGCGAAGTACAGAACCTACCTTCAACGGAATGATGAAACACTGAAACCCTGCCCGCATTGCAAAGCAAGCAAACCACTTCATAGTTTTTCAAACTGGGCCTGGAGGCTTGACCATTGATTTGGCAGAGGGGGGTCGCTTTTTGAAACTGGGTACACAAAACAGGGGAAGTTATTGTGTGTGAATCTCGGGTTCATTGTGATTCGCATTGATGTAAATAGAAAACCCACTCAAGCGTACAATGTGCATATGCTCGGGTGTTATCGCCACCCCCCATGCTCACCTACTTACCTTGAACGTACTAGAAGATCATTGCGGCAAGCTCAAGACATCAATGTCAATGAAGATGTCAGACACGAATGAATGTGTAACCACCAAAACGTGTACGGCCAGCACACTCGCCTTATCCTTGAGACTCTCATGCGAAATACGGAGTGCTCAAACACTAAAGTGCTTGCGCATAAGACGGAAATTGCCCTTTCAATTGGACTATTGATTCTCATGGGTCGAGGTGAACAAGATGAACGGTAACGACCGAGACGCAGAAAGGGAAGAGTATTGCAGGGGGCTTACCTTCCCTCATGCCCTTCTTCGTGTTGGTTCATGGCGCATGCTGGTTATGACTAGTGTGGTGTCTTACGCTCGACCAAGGTTAATAAGGATCAATGCAATTTTAGGCGTGTGGCTTGGATAGCATAGGAAATCCTGCATCGTAGATTGCAGAAGATCAAGGTTTCACAAGTGGTGTCCTCGAGCTTCAAGGACCAGAATCCACGAAAGAGGACCCAAGTGAATGAATGAATCTTTAGGAGAAAGAGCCAAAACATGTGAGAGCATCAGCGATCATGCACAAGTGCTAAATCTAGGATCTCGAGCGCGGACGTACCTCCGACATTGACAACTGTGGCGTCCACACAAAGCTCCCGTACGAACATGCTGGAGGCGAATGTCGCTTTGTATAATGGGATCGGCGACGTGTACTATCCGAAGTAACAACCAAGTACCCTTCACGTCATAAGACGTGTGCATCGCTAACAGTGAGAGCAGGCACAGTCCCGCTTGGATTACCCACTTTCATGGTGTAGAATGGAAGGTTAGCAGCCACACTTACTGAGTGTCCTACTTTTGCAGCACATGCAATAAAGTTTGCATTGCACTTCACACGAGGACACGAGAACCTCCATAGGAGAAAGGCCCATGCAATGCGCGATGACATTAGGCCTCGTCTACTAAGGCAGTGCCAAAGGAGCTTCATTTGATGGTTGGTATGTTGCAGCGTCCAAGCAACTACGAGGGGGAATACAATTAGCGTATGTATCCGCATGCATCTTCCTGGAGGGTTTGAACAGCATGTCGAGGATCTGAAACATGCAAGATACTGAACAGCCACGTTGTTCCATTTTAGGACGATGAGCGCTTGAGCAAATTGTGCACTATTTGCGCACAGAAATTCCCGTGAAATTGCAGAGAGTATTGCTTTTCGCGGAATCTAAGTAGAGAAAACGTACCGATGGCCAGGTAAAGTGAGTCAGATCAATACCTGACCTGTAGGTATCGGGAGAGCAGAGTGCGTATAGGGTCCGCGCTCACGAAGGAATCCGCAGCCGCGAGCTGGGGTAAATTGAGAACGGCGTGAACAGCATCTCGGCGATGAACAAATACAAACATGCTCGGATTAAGAGCCTGGAAGACATGTCATAGTAGTCGTCTTGGCGTGCAGGCCTGATCACCCTCGTGTGCATTGAAAGGTATACGACACCACATACATGGCCCAGAATATCCAACCGAAGCTACCCGCGGTCACTCGTGAGAGAACAATAGAGGATGAGCTGACACCGCGTTTCCCGAAATCTGGAGCATTGCATATGCCATTCGATCCGGGCGTGCAAGAGAGGGGCCATAAATGACGCATCCACCACTGTTGAACAATCACTCGGAGCTGCAACGACAACACTAAGCCCAATAGATATGGAGGCGACTCACAATTTCGAATGGCAAGCCAATCCTAGCATCCGGAAAGCGAGGGATTTCAATTGGTATGAGGCGATCCGCATTGGGGGATTTAACAGAATTATTGGATATTGATTAAATGATCAAGTTCTTTGTTTGAGTAGGATGAAGTGACCATGCTTGAAATGGGTGGTACCCACGAATTGGGGGAGTGAATAGATTGCTTTTTGGTAATGAAGATTTGGGACTCTAAAGTCACAGTCCGATAATCATGGCAATTACAGACAGCTGTCGTTCGAAGAGTGGGCTCAAAGCCGCGGCGAAATAGAAACAAGCTGTATATTCTCTTCTCCTCTCAATAAATCAACAAATACTTAAGGACTGATTAAATCAAAAAGAAGGGCTTACAGGTCAAAAAGCACTTTACTATAGCCATAAGTTGGCTGACTTGCTTCGGAAATTCCTTGAAATACTTCTTATTCTCAAGCAGTTTTTCAAACACGATGTGGCGCTTTCGATCCTACAAACGAGAGCTTCTAGCGCATTGCTGTGGTAGTTAGATGCCTAATGAAGGTGAATGAACGAGAGAAATCATGGGAATCCCAACAAAATAGCTATAGCTCGTCTCGGGCTGCGTTGTATTGACTAATGTCGATATTCGAACTGGATTTGCCGCTAGAAGCAAGGTTCATATTGTACGCATTTATTACATGCGTCGAACGCGCGAGTGATAACAGTATATTCGTTGCGTTCAATGCCTTGGGTATGCGTCATCAGCCGCGGATTATGCCACCAAATTATCAACACGTAGCACCGAGAATGACGCCAGGATGCCGTGGGTCCAGGAATGACCCCATGCAAGTCAGAATCTATCAAAAAGCAGATAAATGAACGCAATCTGGTATGGGCCTGGTACCGTCTTCAGTATCTGAAACAAAGTCAAGTCGTATTCAAGTATACTAGAGTGATGTCGGAGGTCAAAATTAAGTGACGCCGACTTCATATAGCCTTCCGGAGAGGACACGCGTGTGCTTACTAATATACAACTGTCGCGGGCCAACGTCACATTATTCACTAAACGAAGGTACAAAGGGAGAGGATGAAGTAGTGGTCATAGTCGTGATTTTAATTGTATACATCATTGCTCATTGACGAATACAGCAGCCATGCCCATTCCTGAACCAATACACATGCTAGTAATGAAGACCTTGGTTCCATATTGCTTCGCGATGTTCATACCAGTTGCAATCTGGCGTGCACCAGCTAAGAAGAATGATGGATCAGTGCCTTGAGGTAAACGAACCAAGCCAGATACATACTGCAGCCGAGTGGATGGCCAATTGCGATAGCACCACCATGGACGTTAACTTTTTCAAAGGGTATTCCAAGCTTCTGCACACTGTAGACTGCTTGAGATGCAAATGCTTCGTTGATCTCGAAGAAGTCGATATCGTTGAGACTGAGGCCAGTCTTTTCGAGAACTTTGGGAATAGCGAAGGCAGGGCCAATACCCATTACCCGGGGAGGAACACCCACAACGCTAGCACCGACAAACTTGCCGAGGATAGGAAGGCCGAGGCGTTTGGCAACGGAGCGACGAGTCAGTAGCACAGCAGCAGCGCCATCGGAGACCTGAGAGGCGTTTCCTGTGGCATGCTTGAGCCTTGAGCCTCGGGGGAAGCATCAGAACACTTACCAGCGTGTGTGGAGCCGTCCTTGCTGAAGGCGGGTTTCAATTTTAAGAGGCTCTCTACCGTCACTCCATCCCGAAGGCCATCATCATGGTCAACAATTATTTCGTGCTCCTTCTCCGTCTTGGGATCGACGATCTTTGCCTTAATAGGGAGGATTTCATCCTTGAACTTGCCAGCTTTTTGAGCGGCAACGGCCTTTTGGAATGAGGATGCAGCGAATTCATCTTGAGCGCGACGGGTAATGCCGTAATCTGTAGCAACATTCTCGGAGGTGATACCCATGGGAATCAAGCAGTCAGCAGCTTCCTGGTTCTTAAGGATTTCTTCGGACCATTCGGACGTCGTTGCTTGTGGGCCATAGCCAAAGGTCATTGACTCAACACCAGCACCTAGTGCAGCGGATTAGAAAAACGATGGAATGAAGCCTCAAGACAGAGGAAGCGCTTACCAATACCAATGTCGATCTGACCAACACGGATCTGATTGGCGATTTGGTTGACGGCAGCAAGTCCGGAGGAACACTGACGGTTGACAGTGTTGATGGAGGTCGTATGTGGGATACCAGCATGAAGAGCAGCCATACGTGCGGCACCGGCACCACCGGCGGGAGGAAGGACGTTGCCAACGGCAATGTCCTCGATAAGTGCGGGACTAAGCTTGGCTCTCTCATATGCAGCACGCAGGACATGGGATAAGAGAAGTTCTGGGTGAGTATCTTTGAAACCGCCCTTCTTTGACTACAAAAACGAATGAAAAGATGATTCTCGTGGTCATCAAAAATGATAATACCTTGGTCATCGCAGTTCGGATAGCGGAAACAATGACAACATCGTCATCGTGGCTCTGAAGAAGTCTTGCTTTTGCTCCAGAAACTTGTGTTGCGACCATGGTGGGTGGAGTGTAGTGATTGTGCTGTGAGAAGGATGGAGGACAGGTTAAAAGGTCTTGTTTGCCGGTGCCAAATCACATGTTCCCGCCATCACCTTCCTCCACCCCGAAGCGGGGTTAATAAGCACTCCTACTTTCCAGCGCATCCGGATGCTCGAATTGCCGTTGGCCAGCGCCAATGCATGCAACCATGCTCTGGAACTCTGCCATTTACTAACTGATTAACCCACAATAATTACCGTGCCCATGGGTGATGCTGGAAATCACGGGCAACGGTTAAACCCTAACCCAAGGACACCCATACACACGACCATCCCCCAAACACAAAGCCGTGCCGAAGCGAATGTCTTGATCTGTGGCATCAGCTTAAGAATGACCAGGACACGATATTAATGGCCGTTGGTGAGCCCGAATAGCATTTGCACTTTGAACTTCAAGTTCACACTTTCATTCGTCATTGCTCATACCAAAAATCCGCCAATCCGAGCTTTTTGATCACTCCTCGGGATGTACGGACCATTCCTCATCGTGGAGTTTTTCTCTTCACTCTGGCTCATCTATATGATGCTGCCTTCATTTTTTTTACTTCACGCGCCGCACTGTATTGTGGCAATCCAACGGATTTTTGGTACTGTCCATGCGTTCTTCGTGGGTTGGGAATATAATACTACGATCTTGCTACTCAGCAATCATGCCATTGGATTTAACCCTTTCATCTATTTAGGGTTACACCCATTCGCCACGATGAAATCTATGAAAATAAGCCGAACATCGAGGGCACGATCATCGATCATCACCCACCATTCATCGATTCGTGAAATTCCCCTGGCGCTGATCAGCGACAGCTATATGCGTATATTCCTCCTAAGTCAGATTCCTGCCATATTTGCCATATCACGATTCTCTCCATTTCAGAGGCATTAGTCCTCTAAGAAGACTAGGTGCCCTCTTTTTCCGCGCCTCAGCTCCCTGACCTTCCCTAAGCTCGATGAATCCAAGTCCCCGCTTGTCGACTTAAGAAGCAACTGGATTCAAATACAAGTTTTGCTAAATGCCAGAACTCGTTGGACCATTGAATTTTTCTAATCTCATTGCAATATCTACCCCGGATCCCCATAAAGTTGTTTATTTCTCCTTTCTGTCGCTTCCCCTCTTTTCCCTTTTTGCTCTCATTTGCTCCCCTTTTCTTGCGAGATACCCTCAAAGCTGACATATTTTACATTAGACTGTACCTGCATTACTCATCACTCATTACTCGCTACTCACCATTTTTCGTAGTGGTACCTATCGTATTGACACATCAAAATAAGCCTTCCTTGATGGCTTATCATCCTACCATCTGGGGAATATCATCGCCGGCCAAGAGATTCATTAACAAACGTAAACCATTGCTTCAGCTGTCGGAATTGATTCTCTAGTTATTGCCCTTTCTCAAAGTTTCGAGGGAGAAGCCACGACGAACAGGAGAGGAGAGAAGAATCCAAAGCATTCACCGTTCACCGCGGCGGTTGACGTTTATGCCGTAAACGATGGGCTTTAACCCTCCTCTTCTCTTTCTGGGGGTATGAATGGGAGAACTTTTAATTACTGCCTCCATCACGGCGAGTGGCATGTTTCCGAATTCATCTCATCGACGCATTGGATCACAGGAGTACATATGGAAAAGAACATATCGTCATGCATAGCTTTACGTGTCTTTGTTTCTAGAGCTCGAATGATTACTTCTCTCTAAGTCGATACTCATAAATCAGCTGTGAAGTTAAAATTCAGGTTCCTTCACTTCTCCCGACATGGACGAAGGTGAAACTGTCGACAGGGTAAGGGGATGTATTTTGCCATTACTTCCATACATCTTCTGTATCGTCGAAGGCAAGTTGGATGCCGAAGAGTGAGTAACGACATGCCTAGGTGCCGATCAAGTTCTCCCTCAATTAATTCTGCTCAAATGCTTCGCGGGAAGTTGAAGTTCTCGTATTATTTCCCGGAGACAGTCGATAGCAGCGTTTATTGCTAAAGGTTCGAATTACTCTGCGTGATGACTTCGGACAGCAGGAGCTTTCCTCCCAGTTCCCACAACCGTATTTCTTTGCCGCCGACTTAGCCGAGAACACATGTCCAAAGGACAACTTCCGTCAAATGCACAGAGGCTTAACCATCCAGACGCTACCATCTCCCATACTTGCGACCAGAAACCTTATTGCTGTCGTAATTTCTCACAAGTGAGTATCATGGGTATGCCAATGATTGACGCCGTGGTTTTTGATGAGGCACTTGTGATTGTGAGGCTGATGAGTTGATCCGCTTTTGCAAGCGGTCATCACTGAAATCATTGGCAAGCGATCCGTGAGACCTCGCCACCACTAAGGTTTCCCAGTTGAAGGGGCCCTACAGAATTGGGGTGTAGATGCTTCGTGGCTCGTTCAGTCTTCGGTGTTATCATTCCTCCGTAAAACCAAACTCGCGTTGAGCACGATTTCCACTTATAATGAGGATGCATCCTCACGAGTGCGTGGTTAAGTATCCCCGATGGTCGACGTTCAAAGGGATCACAAGACCGTCGGCAGCGCACCATGTATTTACCGCTGCTAGATCCTGAAAATACGCCTGGACCGCAGTGAATTTTCAGGTGTTCCGCGAGCTTCTATTCCCAGTTACCCCGTTCCCATTTGCAGACTTATTCTTGACCCCAGAACGTTCAGTGATTCAAATGGGTTTGTAAATCCATTTGTCACTAATCTTGGGCAAGAAGCCGCTGACGCCAAATCAATTGAGGTAATTCCCGGTGTAGCTGATCTCAAGGTCATCATGTAAACAGTGGGATTTCGATTGTAGCTTATTAGAAAACGTAAAATTCTGGTGGGTGAAGCGCAACAGAAGCTTGAAAGAAGGACGTGGCCCACACTTTACTACTAACCTGAAGGAATATATGACATATGAACAATATCGCGCACACTGCTCCTAAGATTGTCACTTTGCAATGCAGAAGGCCACCCCACTCTAGCCGACTAGAGTAAAAATTTTAGCTCAGCCAATGAGACAGCGTGACCATGAACTTTCTTCTCCTCGACCAACCGACGGATCAAAATAAGTACAAATAGATGGAAATAAAATTCACCGAGCAATTGCCGGGCAGCTAACGTCATGAGAGAAAACGTCCACTTAGGTCAACAGCAGCAAGTCCCTGGCCATTGTGCATAAAATTTCTTTCATTTTCTCCGTGGTCTCAAGAAGGACATTTCCACTCAGGATTAATCACTGGTAAGGTATCATACACGCACTGTTCGTCCCGCAGACAGTTGTCATCCAAGCGTCAAAATCCTGAAACACTAAGCGCCTTCTCATTTTCACGATTAACTCGGACTCCTACCGTACCACATTAACATTACAATTGTTTTACTCCAAGCTAAGCTCATGGGAAGTCCGCTAAATAATCTCAGACCCAGAAATACGGTCCGTCGTCTGGCAACACTTCCGCCATGAGCTTTTATAGCCTCCAGGCAATTCCCGACGACCAAGTTTGCATTACTGAGTTCGGGAGGAAAATAGTGTTCGGTTGACATCGGCGGTTCGATAAAAATACCATGGTCCTCTCTCCTTCAGGTGGCAACTCGGCATCAACCAGTTCACCAGTTTTGTGTTGACTTCCGTCGTGGCTATGTTGTGATTTAAGCGGTGGCCAACAGAAGTCCACATTACATGATGCGCCCATCGATTTGATTTCCCATCGGGTGACTGACCGCAACTCTTCCTTCGCACATCAACCGTTGATTCCTGCATGCATTGCTCCTAGCCCGCGGGCGCCGATGAAGAGTGTCAAATAGCAGTTCCCTGAATTTCGTTCTCACCTCATGACATTGTTGATCTCGTTCAGACGGCTCAGTTTGCCCGGGTGTGTGCAAGAATAAAAAAACCATTAATTTACCCTTCCAAGAAGAGCAAAGCACCCCTACGTTTGTCAGAATATTCCCCACAAGGCGTGAAGTCCTGAAGTTGTTGTCAGATCAGAAGACCTTATCACAGGTCCTTCGCCAAGCCCAGAAAGGGTTCAATTGGACGTCTACTGTCAGTTATCTGCTTGATAGGGCATCGATGGTGTGGGCTTTGCAGATGGACATTACGAGCTTGTATTCTCAAGTCTTCTGCTGGGGCTGTGGTTTGTAATTGTGGTTGCCAGTGTCGCATGGTCAGAATCACCATCACTTGAACGAGTATGATATCATCTACTGCGTAATACAGCATCACCATCTACCTCAACTGCGCCGTTTCCCCCGTTCATCTCACATTGAGAAAGCTTAATCTTCCACACTACATCAGTTCATCATTACCATCTACATATCTGCAATACATCATAACCGCACTGGTACCTTCTTCAGCCTCCATCACGCTCGCCTCGTGTCTGTGTCACTAACACATAGCATACTGGCTTTCAATATGACTAGAGCAGTTGATTGTGGCGCAGATGATACGATCATCCTCCATCGATCAAAGGCGTGCTATATCCGGCTCTCCTCCTGTTCTCAATAAAATATTACGAATTCGAGGTCATCAGGCATGATCTCCAGGCAAATCGAGAGATATCCATATCTGAAATTTCCAATAAAATCCATCCTATTCAAAACTAAAGATCCCGGCAGGAACGTCCGTGTCTGTGTCCACGTCACTTCATTAGGAATCATCAACCCAAGACGCTCTAAATGCGCACGACACACAACCTGGTGGTTTCGACGTATCGTTGCATTCGCCTCCATCCTTGGTTTCCATACTTAGTTCGCATGGGAAATCAACTCCATATTATCGGGAATGAGTGTGAGCGGGTCGCCGGTCGATGTTTCATTTTAAGCCCCAGTTAGACTACAGGTTTCGGCACCGAATATCCCGCAATATTGCGATAGTGCAATGGACCACAGAGGTGTCCACAGTCGTCGATTGTGAACATGTGGACAACCGGGCGAGAACTTAACTTAGCAAGATGAATGATACAGAATTAGATGCGGTTCGTCACGCCATCGTCTGCGAGTACATAGTCATACTATAACATGAACAGAAGATGGGTGATAACCGTCGCAGATGGACACATATGGAAAGCCTGACCTTATATCCTCTACTGGGGCTTATATGATAGTAGATGATTGAACCTAAAGAACACGCGCTCGCATGCTATTCGAATTCGTTCAGCAGCATGTGTTGGGCCTCCACGAAGTAATGCTTTCACTCGAAAGCCCGACCACTCGGCTAATATCGAATAGCTCTCACAGTATTCAATGGTCATATGCTTCGGTTTTGTGGCAGATGGACTGACCAGAAAGGTTAAGAGTTGCCAAGGAATGAAAAGAATAACGCAGTGCGCAAATAAAGCGATGCGTAGTGGAAACGTCTTCGTCTGTCGGAAAAGCCCAACCTGATTTGTCCAGAGTGAGTGTATTTCGGGTATCTCCTTGTTGAGGCTCCTTCTCATCCCCGCTTGATTATCCGACGTACGTAGAGTTAAGTGGGCGAATGGCAGCCATGCTATTAGAAAGACATAATACATGTATCCCTTGATTCAATTGTCCACGATATGATACTATTCCCTTTCTGCAAGGACCTAGATTGAGTAAACGGCCACCACCCCGTCTTGGGGCATTGAAGCCTTCAATCACTGCGATGGGGGATTCCAGGTGACATTAAACCTAAAAAAGAAGCCATAACTGCACACGGTTTGGGAACATTAATGATGAAAACATTCAACAGAGACCACAAATACAAGCGCACTAAGTTGGCTGTTGCAAACAAATGATGCAGAGATCCTCTTCACCAACGGTAAATAGATGAGTGTGGTATACAAAACGTCCGGAGCCTCAAGGCTTCATTATCGCAACCACTTCACCTCTGCCTCGTTTTGATACCTGCGGCAATATGCAAGAAATGCATGATGTCATCCGACTCCTCACAGCGTGCTTCAGCAGCAAAGAACAAAAAGGAAGAGACCAATATGAGGACTTTTTTTTGACGTGGCATAGGGGGGGGGCTGTGAGGAGGAACAGATAATTACGGATACGGACACAGATTGCATGATGATCGCCTGATAGGTGATGGGAGGAATGATAGGGATTTTATCATCCCCATTCATCGCTCTTATCGTCACGGAATAACGCTGCTTTGTTCCCTTGCAAATACTGCCACTTCGCCTTGAGGGAGATGAAATGGAGATTTCGTACGTAGTCTTCGCCTCGAGGACTATAGTTACTTACACGCCCCGTAGGACGCGCTTCAAAGGATCCGTTATTGCGAATAAGGAGCTGTTGCACTACTGGGACGTGTCTCGGCAAGCGTAAATATGCGATTCTGCTCAGCTCTGCGTACCCGTCAGCTTTCATTTTGGCACCGCGCAGGCGTTACAAACTGGACACGTTTGATAGGAGTCGATAATGTCACAAACAGGTAACCATCATGATTCTTGGGTCTGGTCTGGCTCCATGATGATGAGTCCAGCCAGCAGAGAAGGCAGATGGTCGGTCATGGATCAAATATAAGGTACAATGCAGAAGGGATATGATTGTGCATGTACGTTATTGTAATGAACCCGAGTGAACCTTTCAGAGAGCAGGCTTTCCCAAATTCTCTCAGCCTGACGTCGATGTAGCCGACTCCTGATAATAGACGCCTAAACTTCGTAATATACAACTATGAATGAGTACGTTACGCCAATGCTATTGGCTCGGCGGACGCAAGAGATCTTGGTCCGTGAGGCAGGACAGCATCCTTGCACTGAATTTCACAAAGCCAATCACTGCGAAAGGAAGCATTTGAATACCTATAGCTTAAGGAAAAGAAAAGGAATGGCGTGGCCATAGCCTGAGAGGAAAACTCTGATATATAGTCGACCGACTAGTCCTAACTGGATATAGATTGCAGACACTAATATAGTAGGGTTATCATAAACTGTAACTACGTGGTGAAGAGGAGAAGGGAAGCGAAGGAAATCCAAATTTACGCCACGAAGCAGGTACGACTCGGCGGCTATTGACAGTCGACGCATGGAACCACAGACACAAGGGAGCAATTGATGATAACCCCTCGTCCAGTTCGGAGGGGAATGGTGTCTTGCAGCATACCCTTGACTACTCCGTCGAATAATCGGAACCAATAAGGGCTCTAGGACGGATAGATGGATCAAATAAGGTTCGTAAATATTCTGGACACTGGGAACGTCCACTTCCGATTTATAACCTTTCCTTCTGCACCACTCGATGAGACATCTGATATTCTTTCCAACAAGCTTTCCTTCTTCTAGATCAATTCCTCCGGTTCCGGAATTTAGTACTGACGTACAACGTTTACATGCATCGTCGTGCTACGCCGGTGATGCACCATTGACAGTTACGGATGATGGTCTGATTGAGTGAATGATCCATCATGATTGGGTTAACGCTGTTGAGAAAAGCAAGATCGGTGGCAACGCACGATGGACGTCAGAACGGAGGCGAGTCTCGGGCCTCATTATCAGATCAACCCAATGGATCGTCAATTGTTACTAAAACACAATTGCAAAGAGAAATGAAAACAAAGTATCTCGTCCAGCTAGAGAAACAAAAGAAATGTGAACGATAAAATACTTTTCTCTTCTCCGGGGTGGGAGGCCGGTTGATGATTCTAGAGGACTTGGTGACTGGAAACCCGGTAGATGATAGGAGAATGTGCGAAATTTTCTGTACGATACAACAAAAGCAAGAAAGATACATCGAGCAGGCACCAGTACCAACAGATCAACTGACAGAAACAAGGATTATACGATTATGGAAGTGGCAGAAGCACAGGCAGTCGGGTGAGAAACAGCTACATCATCATGCACGGGGTAGATAAGCATACTGAACAGAGGCATGAAGAATAGTGGTGCAATCCAAGCTCATATCCAACGTCACAAAAACGCATGCTTTACCATTAGGTATATAGAAATTGTCCCAGAAGCCGGGCCAAGGGAAATCATCGGAACCAACCCGTGAAGAAAAGGACATAAAGGGGAGTAGTTAGAAGGATAATTGGGCGATGTGAGTTCAGATGAAGAATGTATGGATTAATGAATTCGTGGGCATGACGGATGCCATTCCTATTTGCATTTTGGTTTTTGATTCATGAACCAACCGATTTTGTTTCATAACGTGGACAGAGCAGAGCGGTATCATGGTATCATTGTCCTTGGTCATGCACAGCAGAGGATTCTCGGATTTCCTCGAGGGTATGATGCTGCTGTGCTGGTTGCTGGCGCAATAATGGTGTTGTTGACTGCGATGACAAATGTGGCTGTTGGGGTGGGGACCTCGTGGGGGGAGGGGATAGAGGTCGGCCATGGGGGTCAGGTTCCATTGTTAGCCTTCTTACGGGCTGGGCAGGCGGCATACCGTGGGAGCCAGTATTGTGCCAAGACTCTAATGCAGGCAGGGTATTGTTGCTAGGTCCAGGAGCAACTGCAGAGGGAGAATTCCCACCTCCAGAGCTAGACTGGTGGTGATGCTCCCTCCTCACGTCTTGAATATTATGTAATGGTGCAATTGAAGGGTGACTGTAATGATGAGGGGGAGATATGGGAGGCAAGTGCGCCACTGGGGGGGTTCTGGACCTGAGGGTTGTGGATGCCAGTGGGCCACGTTTGTGCGGGAACTGATCCGGCCTAGGACGTGAATGAGTCCGCTCAAACAGGCCACATTTGTTGCAAAGCTAGGAGAATGGAATGAGTCAAATTGATTGAGACGGGGATAAGAAACGGAACTTACAACTTTGCCTGGGCTGAGATTGGATCGCCTCCACGTGGAGGTATCAGTGGTGCAGCAATTGAAACAGCGTCGCCGGACTCTATCATTGAGCTTTGTCGCCGCATCATCGGTCAAAATGAGTTGCGGGTGGTTTTGACCAGGGAGAGGATAGGAAGAGCCATACGAGTCTCTTTGTTGCACCGGGGGCATTGACGCAACGGAGAGATGGGGAACGGCAGACGACGGGTGATAAGCTGAATGGTCAGGAGGAAGCTCGACTGGTGCGTAACGATGGGGTTGTGCTTGTGGGTGATGATCGTATTGATGAGGAGGGGCGTAAGGGGGGTATGGACGACTCAAGGTATCAGCTGAATAACGAGCTGAAGGTGGGTAAGGAGCTGAGTAACCGGGAGGAGATTGGTATGCTTGAGGAGGGGTACGGCGACTGGTTGGAGTCGAGGCAGAAGAACGATCGAGAGATGCGAGGGAGGGAGATGGAGAGTGACTAATGGCTGCGATAGGAGGAGGGGAGACTCTGCGATGACCGTCGTCATAAGGGAACCTTGACTGATGATGGCTGGAAGAGAAAGAGTTGTGGAACTGAGAAGCTGGGAAATGATAGGTAGGGGGACGGACGTACGAAGAACTCATTGGATATGGTTCAACGCGATGGGGCATTAGGGAAGGGGAGGGATGAAATGTTGAATTGAAAGGAGCTGGGGAAGGAGGAGAAAGGATGTTCTTATCAGAATGGCGCGGTGATGGGGGCTAAAACAAGCAGATCAGGGTCATGATATTGGGAAGAAGAGGAACAAGAGGCGATACTTTGTCAAGTTTGAGGAGTTCTGGGTCAATGACACGTGAGTCGATTGTTGTTGTTGATGATTTCGATGATGGGGTTGTTGTTGTTGTTGATGGAGGTGGAGATTCCGGGGAGGATTGTTCCGGATGATTGAGACTAGTGACAGGGATGAATTGTGATGGCAAGCGGAGGAGGGTAAGAAGAACGGGGACGAGGAGGAGGAGGAGATGATGGAGGAAGAAGGACAAGAAGGAAAGAGGAAACGAAAGAGAGACGAGGTATTTAAATGCGACGCAAAGGCGTACTCACCCGCCAAAAGAGGACATTGCGCATATATTCAGCTTTTCGTGAGGAGCAGCACACCACATATCAAAAAAATATTATATTAAATTCAACTTTCAATCTCCGCCGCTCACTCACCGCCCCGCTTTCAATCGCCGATGACCTGCTCCTCGGATCACACGGCCATCAGTTACATCTCAGGTCCATCAGCCCCGTTTACAGCTCTTAGTTATCATTGTTGTATTCTGTTGATCCCATCTAGATTCTTCACCTTATCACGCTGACCCTGCCCATCACTCCTCGACACCATCGAGATGTCCACCACCATGGGCCACCATGGGCCACAGTGTGTCTCTGTGCCACCCTTGCACCACACCTTTCGTAGTGTAATCCGTCCCCTCTACGCCCTGCTAGCATATATACCATGTTCTTGCCCAGATTAACGTCTTCCAACAGCCGAGCCCATCACTACCATCAGTACGTAGGCATCAGCAACCCCGCCATAGGTAACAGAACTGCAATCGCCACAACCGTCACCAATGTTATCCTCTATTATTAGTCAACATGGTCCTGATATCCAGCACCTGCACAACACCTCTCAAGAGCAACTGGAACGTGCTTTGCTCTCTACACAGTCAGCATGCTCTTCCCGCTTGTCTCGTTTCGAACCCACGCCGACAACCCGACGGGTGTTGTAATCCGCCGTCCAGGTACACAATGGCCAATCCCGGTCACCGTAGAGCCTTCATGCTGTACATTTACCCACTCCTCAGCGAATCGCCGCGCACGTAAATAGGTTTACTCTGGAAAAATGGCTTGGTCATCCATTGCATTTTTCATGTGCCTATGAACAATGTCAACCTCATGGCTACCACTTGCACCTGAGCTACAAGCCGCAGGCTCAAGGGCGAGGTTCAGCCTACTCATGATCAGATACCGCATGTGGCTAACAACTGTCATGGCTATTCTCGTAACGATCAAGACACGGAACACTGATTTCATATCATTTCATCGCCATCAATAATACCCCAGACGATCACGGCATCACTTCAACCATAATTCGCGCTTTCAACTCGAAGAACGATCTGCCTCGACGTCCTTTGAAAGTGATCCAGAAGCCTTCTTAGTAGAGAGTAACCTCAAAGCGCCCACAACGCCAAAGTACACGCCACTCAGGAACTTCCAGAGCCACTACACATTCCAAGTGAGGTTGCGGCGCAGACCTGGAATAAATATTCAACCTATGGAAATGAGAACCCCATGTATAGCATACCGTGAGGACATATTGCTCTATTTAACCTTCTCGGCTTTTTATCCGTATCCGATTCTGCAGCATCTGCACCACACGCACCCATCCTTTACACATATGCCATATGCGCAAGCTATTATTGCTCTTCCGCTAAACGTAGAACTTTTCCTCACGAATAATCCAGTCCCCATCGAAATGCGGACAAAGTAATAGAATTCTTTTTTTAATACTCGTTATCAGGCGAATGTATTATTATCCCCAACCTCCTCCAAAATATACCGCGTCTATGCCGGCATATTGTTTATATCCCCTGTGTGATGTAAGCCAATCACCGGGTACAAGAAGTGTGGAGGTACCCGCAGTATGATAGCAGAGCGGCGGGTCAAATCCTAATCAGAAATGCTCTCGTGGTACGCTATTATAGCACCGTTCTTTTTTGCATCCGAGTTGTCGGACGCAACTGAATAGGCTAGCTAGGTATCTTCCGTTATCTACTCTTTCTTTCTTTGACAATGCGGTCATGGACCGAAGCATGACAAGTATGACATTCTTCGTATCAATGGAGAATCTAGGATCCCTATCACTTCAAAATGGAAATGACCTTCCAAGTGGATTAACCCCGACTCGCTGAATCACCCCGGTACGCTCGGCAATTGTTGTCATCAACCAAAAACTGACACGCGATTGAGGAGCTAGGGGTCACCTCCAACATCGCCGATACTGGCGCCCTGAATGCGCCGTAGCCAATGAACATAGAACAGCTCACAGAAAGCAAATTTCTCACATGGCGCATATATCAAGCAAAAGGTAAATGACACCTCCCCAGTGTGATGCCCAGTACTCAAGAAGTTCAAGGGTTGTATCGTTCGGTGGGAAATTCTCCCACCGACACATATGCATCAATATTCCCAACGTGATGAGAAAGACTGAGAATCTCTACTAGGGGTGGCGGGGGAATGTCGGCCGAAACGGGATACCTCAATGATGCTGTCGAGAATCGAAAAAAAGGATGAAGACAGCAAGAGGTGAGTCTTTAACAACTCGTGCTTCTCGAAGAGGGACGAGGAGCAGCAAGGAAAGAAATGTAGAAATGTAACATGTTGGTCTAGGAGTTATTGGTGCTCGTGGCGTGTTTGCGTATTCGGCTCCGCCGGCGGTGGTAGTAGTAGTGCGCATTGTTCTGTTGCTAATGGAGTTTGAGGATCGCCGCTCGTCGAAAGAGGACACGGGTGAACTAATTTCGCTAGGCCATGTTGAAGATTTTGTTGGAACTGAAAATAGTTTCCTCGATGAAAATGTTATCTGGCAGGGTGGTGATTTTAAAATTTCATCGCAGATGGCGGGTCCAGAATTGAGAAGATGTCGTGTCAGTGGCGCGTGACCTCGTGCCCGTGTTGTTTTTGAACTTTGCGGGACAGCGGAGTTTGCTACCGTCCCACCGTCTTCATCAACGTACTTATCATCGCGGAGTTGGATTTTCTCGACACCTCTAGCGCTTAGCGTTATCACCGACAAGATAGGCATTTCGGGAAGAAAAATACAAAACCACAATCCAAGCACACGGGGTCGTGCACGAGGCTCGCTTCAATCGGCTGGAGAAGGCATTGATGAAATGGAACGTGAGGGCATCGCAGCTATATCCGTTTCGACCCTAGTCCCAAGTTCCTTCGGTGCACAACTTCCTTTCGTAGTTTTGCGCATACCGCATTACCGAATGGACATGGAGAAATACTTTTGCTATCATCACACTACCGGTGTCGTCGGGTGCATATATGGCCTTTGAACGCGTATATATCGGACCTCAGAACGAGCAAATGGAGAATTCCACATGCCTTGACCGTCGGCCGCCGCCCGTAATGGAGGGTTGGAGTTGCATGATGAATGCACCCTGCAATATACTAAGGTTGAAGGGAACTGATAAGTGCATCCGCGGTTGCGACCAGCATTCGACTGGTATGCACCGGCAAGGTGGGGGAAGAATGCTGCGTATATGCGTCTTGGAGGATCGAGACCCGTCTTTTCCAGATGGGATATGCGCAGAAAGGCGTAGATCGAGGACCTGGTGAAGGTATTGAGCATGTTCCTTAATCAAAGCGTGGCGACCTCGTTGCTTGCGACATGGGATAAATGCACCAACTGGGCAGCCAGATGGATATAAGTTGATGCAATGAAGTTGATGCAATGAAGCCATGAGTCCTCCCACGTTGACTGGCAACCTTGAGAAAAATCAAGGTGCTTACTGAGGACAGCTCTTATGTCGATGTGGCGTGCTGTATGCCAATGGACTCATCACCTCGTTGCTTAACTACCGGCATCAAGCCCAGTATTCGTAGTCTGCAGCCAAGTGTGAGGGCGGGACGCAGATCCTTCACAATTGCTTCTTCCGTGGAGGAACGTCGAGTTCCTTCCCCAAGTACACCCGGCACAAAAGCGTCATGGGAAAGACACCGATAACCGGACTCATCTGAGCGGCTGGGTGGTCGCTGCCGATGTAAAACCCTATCTCCAGCAGTTTTGGTTCTCCTACGAAATTGCTCCCCATCTTAGCTCACTTCCCAGGTGGTGCGCAGTGGCTTCTCACCGTCTGAATCATGAGGGAAACTACCACTGAGCGCGAACTCGGGTCCATCCGAGTACCCTGTGTCGCAGTTGTCTTGATTTGGGTTAGTTGAGTACAATAACTCCATTTACCTCAGAGAGTGTGGGGTGGGTCGTCAGATTGTACATTCTCTGGCCCATCCCATATCTCATTGCTGGCGATAACGTATCCACACACCACACGATTTCCGTAGGCCCAGTGGTCTAAAGAAGAATCATTTGCTGACCTACAAATGAAAAGAATGATCCGACTCACAATCAACTTCGATCACACCCGCCGAGATCTTGACAACAGCATTTCTATACACTCCTACTGATTGGAAACCGTATCGACTCTTGCCATCATTATGATGGTCCTGATCATGATACCAATAATGGTATGCCGCCGGCAGTCTAGACCCTACGTAGATCTTACTCTGACGGATGCTTTCACCTATTGCAGTGAGAGCTAGGAGCGTCGAAACACTCACCACGTAAAAACAGTTGAGAAATGGGTTATATGCATGACGAGCGTCAATTGTAGCGTCAAGGCACACCTCTGGACCGTCGTCTCAGATGATAAGGACTTCCAATGAGACACGAAGGTGCGACCCTGCGTAGAGCCCATTCATAAGAGATCCCCATGCAAGAGGACGTGTTCAGTCACGGTGGTGTCCATGCGGTCACCACATACCATGACAAAGTATAGAAGAGATATGTCAGCGTCCACGCTACCAGCGGAAGCTGTGAGAAAAAAAAGGTTTAACAGGCAAAGCGACAACGCGTGATCGTCCGCATTGTTCAATCGGGTTGTAACAATTGGGGAGATGATTTGATCATTCAGTCAGCCGGTGTTCCCGTGACGTATTTCTGAGAGGGGGTAGCTGAATCAGCAGATGTTTCTAACCGAGACATCCATTGAAGTTGTCAGTGTTTTTAGGAATCCTTGCACATCGGGATATATTCAACAGGTACGAAAGAGTACCGCGGAGCTATGCATGAGTCGTGAAACGCGTCAGCACCACGGCAAAACGGAATCCTTGCCGTTGTGTCACGCTTCGGTATGGGTTAGGTATAGTTATTGTAATTGTTCCGAGATCATGTGTGATTGGGGAAAAGGATAGGATAGGTCAAGAGAGGAACAGGAGAGCCCGGAGGGTGTGATGGGGCTGTACAGTACGAAGAAAAATTTTAACTTGGTCGCCATGGAGGCTCATGATCTACAGGGAGGTGGGTAGATAAAAAGAAAATGGAAGGAGTAGGTATCAATGAGAAGGAAGGAGTCGGAGGATTATGTAATATACGCGAGAGAAGTGGTAGGGTTCCGCACGGCAAGAAATGAGACCTCTCACGAGGTCCCTCATATTATTCCCATCCTTGCCCGCAGCGCACATAGAAAATTCGTCCATCAAATAGTACTCTCCTTGACTGCAATAACAAAGTGGAGCTGTGGCAACCAATGCATAACACTGGTCTGATCAGCTGCTCGCGGTTGTGGCGCCCAAGAAACGTATTGCTACCTTCGACAATATATATCGGCTAGGAGCGGAGATATCGCGATTGCACATTCGTCATTGATGATTGTACTATACTAAGGTTCCCGCATGCTTGTACTATCCCCTACAGTCCGCGAGTCAATGAGCCCTTCCTTCAATTCGTCGATCCCACTCCACTGGGTTGTGCTCTGGTCACAGTCTGAGGCAGAGTAAGTGCGCCGCTTGTCCTCACTCCCTTCAGGAACTGAATATCGACCCCGACACAATTGGCTAAGAAGTACGTTTAGTAAATCCCCTGAGCCTTAAGAGTAGAGGTATTCTTGTTGCCAAAAGGTATAAGCGCACACTGCGCATTTGTGTTTCATTGGCAACTGGTCCCGAGCACCGAGTTGATATCTAAGAGTTCACCTCGGTCTTGGGTCTTCTAACTCAAGTCGGTTCAGGAGTCAGCGTCGTCTGAATTGCTCGGTGAATTAAGTCGAGAAATGTATGACCGGTAATTATTTATCCTCATAAAGCCACTTGTATGCCGGGAAGTACCAAAGGACCCCGTTACCCTTAGGATCGAAGTAATTCAAGCGCTTCATCCCGCGATATGGTGTGCAGAACTGAATCAAATGAGATGTTCTGGTAATATTTGCGCATTTGTGAGAGCAGGCACGGAGCCGAAAGAAGGCGTAGTTGTCCTTGCAATGATAACATACCTGGACTTGGGTGAGAGCTTTGGTTGTGTACCAGGATTTCCAATTTGGTTGCAAGCTCCGAAAATGGATTAGTGCTAGGGCATCAGAGGGAGATGAGGTTCGCCATTGGGGCAAAGGAACCAACTTCGTTGCTGTTCATCGAGGTGATTCTGTACAGGAACTATCATGATCATTGGCATATAAGGGGCTACACGCCAGATAGTTAAATCCAGTGTACGAGAGCTTAGATACATGCACCTCCACCTGTTTCGTGGAAAATCTGATCCCTGACGCTGCGCAAGCTGTACAACTGTGAAATGTGCATCAAGGATTGAGGCTTACATCAACTTCATTTCAACCCGTGACACGGTCTATCTGCCTCATTTGCAAGGAAAGTAATCAATGCCTGACGTCCAAATCTGAGATGCTACCCGACGCACAATGGCAGGAACAAGATCTCGCTACGCGGATGCAATGACAGTGCAGACCCGCAGTTTCGAGAACCTCGACAACTTGCACGGCTCTTCCCTGCTATCAATTGTCCGGAGAAGACAGTATCTCCTGGATGATGCTAAACGAGAATACAAGGCAAGGCCGGGACCTCGGGACAGTGATTGATCGCAAATGTCAACGTCCAAGAGCAGGGGCCCAGAGAACTGGGGGAAGTCGTTGTAGCAGCCCATCACAGGATGAGCCAAATGGATGAGTATCGATACCTACCCTTCGCGGTATGTTGGAGCCGTGGTTAACGCTATTGGCCATACATGCAGTACAGGGAAGTTTCTGATTGCAGTACTCCGTGTTTCTTTCTAGATCGGCAATAGTTGCGATTCAGATTTTAATAGTTGGCTTGGACAGTTCTCAGATAAAGAATGACGACAGCATAATCGTATTGTCATACCATCATGCGAGTCGAGGTTTTCGTCGCGACGATGGACGTTGTCGTTCTTTCATGACGCCACGTCGGAATAATTAGTGTTGGAAATGGAAGAAAGCGTTGATTGATCCGTGTCACCCAAAGGCTCGGCCGTCCGGTAATCTTCCAAATTTCACCGTAAGTAAAACATCAAGGAACACGATATCAAAATTAGACTTTACGGTTTCAGTTTGATTGAGATTTACGGTATGCCCTTTAAGAGAAAGCCGTTAGATGGCATCAGAATTGTCACCATAGTCGGTGGCTCATGACGCGTGACGACCGTTGGCGCCATTATACGTGCCGCCAATCTTGTGACAATCCAGGTGGAGCGGACAGGTAAAGCTTTTGGTTCCAACCATTATCATATTTTGCGCCATTTTAGCACTAATTGCAATGACACAGATTGTGTCGAACGAATGCAACATACACAACGTTTACATAGCATATAAACTCAACACAATAACCCGACGAAAAAAAGCAGTAGATCGCACATATCGTTTCTGATATACCGAGAGATAGCAACCTATACATAACAAGATGATCCAACGGTCTCCACGAGCCAACGGATTGCTCCTCCCCGCATTATCCAGTTGTTGGGATGATATATTCATAGCAGGGGAGCAACCATCAATTGCCTGCGGGGTTTAGAGATTGAGGCAATGGGGTCACGGTGGGTTCGGCATCACCAGCATCATCTCCTCTGCCATCTTGTCCATCACGAGCGCGAGCGCCCACCTTTCCATCTCCCAAATCACCTCCTTGATTCAAGCCCGATGAGCTTTCATCAAACGAGCTTTCTTCTCCATCAACATCTCCCCGAGTCCCAAAGTGCCCTAGCCCGTCATCTTGATCCTCAGCGCTTGTATCTGTGCCGTCCGGCCCTCCATCCAAACAGAAGTTGCCAAGATGAGAATCATCAACATCGACATAGCTATCATCATAGTTGGATACCCCGGTATGATGATCATAGTAAACGTCGTTCCCTTGGCTGTGGTCGAAGACCTCCGATGGTGCCTCACTCCATCTCGAGAGATCAACCTCTTGTCTATTCAATAATAGCGTTATATTCCTAGACTCCGTGTCCTCCGATCTTTGGGTATGAGGTGTTGCGTCCGTTGGGTACCGGGCCGCATTTTCATCATCTGATTCAACGTCTCCTTGAATACCATCACGGTGCCCACCCATGCCAGGAATTGCATCAATATCACTGGTGGGCAAAATCACACTTGGTATGAGCGGAGTCGCCAGCTCCATAGAGATCTCGCCGTCCTCGATGGTTTCAAATAGTCGCAAAACGTCGTCTTGACTCCTGGGAGATTGACGGTCAAGTTCAGCGAGATCGTGGCGTGGGGATACGACAAGCGCCAGTGCTTGAGGGGGTGAATTTAGTTCTGGTGGGACATAGTTCTGATTTAATTGGGGATCGTTAGGCTCTTGAAAGGGGAATCGGCCTTCCAAAGGGACTTGCATCCTATCTGGAGATCGGTGGAAGAACAGTAGTGGTGCTTCATAAGTAATAGCACCTGGATGGGATGAAGACCTCCGGCGAGGTGGAGGCGGTGTTGATTGGGGCAACGCGGCTAAGGATGTAGTGTGCATCGACTCGTGGACGTCAATAGGGAATTCATTCGATCCATCCCATTGTCCTCGACGATGAGCGTGATTGAGTTGCTGCTGCCTAGCAACTACGCCCTCAACGACTAAAGCCTGCACACCGATACTGACACGGATCGTCGTTTCGTCCAACCCATGAGGGCTTTCATCAGCTTCTGATTTAGGCGAATGATTATCATGATAACCATTGCCATGGGGTATTGGCGAGGGAATGGGACTCGTGCCCGTTTCGTTGAAAGAGCGCTCTCGTCCTTGCGCCTGTGGAACGGTGGCGGACAGCTGAAGTTCAGTCGCTGCTAGTGCATGATTTCGCGCTTCTTCCAACGCCTCCACATCGTTCTTGAGGGCAATATTCTCAGCCCGTAAACGTTCATTCTGCACCTGCAGTTTCTCTGCATGCCTCTTGAAGTGCTCAGCCCGCGTTGCTAGCTCATCAACCTTCCTAAGCAATCCCAGCTCCCGAGCTTCAGCGCCTTGACGGGCGAGATCAAGGGCTCCCTGAAGAGATTCATTCGATCTTGTCAGGCTATTAAAAGCAACAACACGCGTGGGTGATGCGATGATGGAGCAGGTCAGGAGGAAGAACAGCATCGTACTTAGTACTGCCACAAGGCCACTCAGATCAAGGGGTCGTACCTCGTAAGCTCGGCATAAAGTTCTCTTTCCAAGCTAGAACGAGCCCGGCCATCAGGGCCATGGATGGCCAGTCGTTGTGTACTCTGTCCAGATCTCTCTGGACCTGTTCGTGTGCCGCTGAGGCCCTGTTGGCGGGAAGTGGTTCTTTTCGGCCCAGAACTGGAAATTGCGCCGTTAAATGACTCCCGTTGCTGTCTGAATTGATCAACTCGTTCGGAAAAGTTATTTATGTCGCCTCTCAGTTGCTGAAGGAGCCGTGACGTCTAGTCGAAGTTGAGTATTCGCGTTTCGTTCAAAGTGAACAGTCGCAATGGATACGTACTACACCCTGAAAAACACCCTCCGGTGGCAGTTGATGTGCCCTTCTGGGGAGTAACGCAAGCGATGAACCCTTCGTCGGAGCAGCTGTGGGTCGTGGAGTTGGCGGAGATGAAAGGGCACCCCTATAGGGACTTGAATATCCACGAGGAGGCGATGGCTTATTTCGACTCTGTTGACCATGCATACTTAAGCATAAAGAAGTGATGGCAAGAGCGCCATTTGACTTACACTTGGGCTTGGGTAGGATGAACGCGTTCTTGGAGAAGAGCCACTCATCTTGACGTGATCCAGGTACCAATGAGCAGATTCATCGCCATCGTCGGGATCCATCCCGGTTCTCCAGTCTAAATCATGCACCGACCGACGATTTTCCTCGTGATCACGGCTTCTTGTGATTTCAACATCATCTATATCTTGAACAATGACCCTTTCGAGTTCGAGCTCCCTTCTCTTCACTTGTCGTTCTAGGTCTTCTATACGTTTCTCTGCGTTCTTCATTTCCCGGCCATACTGCACACGGTCATTTTCGCGTTGATGAACAAGCATCTCTATTATCAACGCCTGGTTAGAGTTAGAGTTTTTGGGGTTGAGATGGGTTTGAAGATCGCCATCCATCCCGTCGTCCGAAGATGCGTCAGAGGCAGAATGAAATGAATGATCTGGCTGAGAGGCGGGTTCTTATGGAAGTGACGGAGGTTAAATACAAGTCGTGGCAGACAACACTATTACATACCAAGTTTATTCGGTAGTTCTAAACGACCAGGCTCGAATCCCTCTATTCCACTTGATAATTCGACTATTGTTTGCAAGAGTCAAGAAAAAAAGCCTTGTTAGATTAGCCGTCGCCATGCGTACAGTGAAGGAACGTGGACAATAACGCGTCGGTTGTGGATGTTGGTTCGGCTCACCCTTCTCGATCAGCTGCAGTACGGCTGCCTGCATGGTATCCCTTTCGAGTTCGGCTAGCCTTGCATCCCTCGTGCTTCTTGCTAACTTGTGTTGCAATAATAAGACCTGACGTTTGATGGTAGACAGTTCTTCGGCATACGACGACTTCAAGGCATCCAGCGCATCCAGCGTAGATATCAAACGAGAATTTACACGTCTTGTTGTTTCCATCGATGCCTTCAGGTCGTCCTGAAGATCTTGAACCTACGAGCAAGATCCGAATCAGCGTGATAAGACGACTGAGACGATAGTCAACACTCACTTGGTGCTCTTTGTGCGTCAACTGAGCCTCAAGATCTGAGAGACGACGATTATCATTGGATCGAGCAGAATGGGACATTGATAGGGCTGAAATAGAGCGTTCGTTGAACGCATGTGTGTTGGTCGTCGTTCTGAACGATGACAAGCGCTCGTTCGGGGTTTTCGGGTTTGCCCTGTTGCTTAGCTTTGTTGTGGTTTGTGGGTTCAGCCCGACGCGCTTGCCAGCACACATCGTCGATATCCAAGTTCAAACCAGCAGGCTATTTGGCCAGTGGTGGCGATCTGACGGCGACCCAATGAATTCTACTATCATTACTACCGGCATGCAACAGGGTAGCGTAGTGTAAAATTGTGAATTCCTCCACAACGGTAGCTCGCACCTAGAATGTTATGCTCGGCTTTTTAAAGGACACTCAGCAGATCCAAGAGATGCTTCATTTTGTAGATACACATCTTCCTGTGGGATCAGTGCAATTTGGTGAGCCCACATAGCCGGTACTCTATAGAATCCTTTGAAACTTGCACACATACTGACCTACCTCGTAAAGGATGGCTATACCAGATTTCAGAACATTAAGATGAATCATCGTTGAGTATGTCGAGGCGAAGAGGGCTTCAAAAAGCGTGACAGCCACAGTTAACTTCACGCGAATTGCATCTCCCTGTTTTGTGCGCACCCTCACCGTGGGTAGGTGCTGAACGAAATCCTCAGTGGAAGATGTTGAGACTCGTAAGATTCATATCGTTGTAGCTCTGGATGTTGTCACCGGAATAGTGAGGTCTGGTGCCTTCATGCAAAATCAGAGGTCATCTCAAGAGCTATGTCCAGGGTCAGTTCCGATTAAGTATTCTGTATCAACGTTTTTGCGAGTGGAAGGATAATGTAGCAACGCCAATATATGCAGCTCAAAAAAAAAAACGGCCTCCTGCCAGGACCGCAGCAAAAGCTGCCGAGCAGTATAAATAGCCCAACTAACACTACGGTCGCCATTAAGTATTAGTGGCTCTTTCAGTTGAAATAAAAGGCCAAACGATATGCAAAATCCGCTAATATATAATATACTGTGGGTAACCGAGACATTGCAAAACTAAAACGAAATACAAACGCCTGATTTCGGCTGTTTGCTGATGCGAAATGCCTGGCGAGGTGATGTGGACAAATTAGGATCGATCGTGCCTTGCCCGGAGACGAAAAGATTTCTTCAAAGTCCCGCTTAGCACTTGCAGCTCTGTCGCAGTACTGTTCATATTTCACCCCATTTTAGGCGTTTCAAATCCTGGCCTTTTTGTGGACTTTGCACATGCCTCACTCTGCCCAGCTTATTTTGGTACTTAGGGCACCTCGCACCAGCCAAACGATGCATCACTAAGCTTCGGGGTTTCATGTCAGACCCCAAGTCGGGATTTACCTTAGCCCTGGGACGATCAAACGTCAAAAAAGTCGGATGCCTCCCAAGCAAGCCAACTGAGGTGGTATAGGTATGATGAATCTTTCCGCCAGCTTTGTGAGAGCATTGATGAGCAATTGGTCATTGTGAAGGGAATATCCTGAATTATATAGCAAAGCATCTTCATATGTGAATCTTTGCCTGAACGTAGGTACAACCTCTAGATTGCCAGCGTCCTCGCAGTCGTCGATGTACGCGTTAGTGTGCAGATGTACTTTCGCACCTAATAGCGCACTTGGTCGCATATGCTCTGGACGTCGCGCCTAGCACCAGGATCACGATATCTCGTTCGCGCTGTAAATCGAAGGAAAAAACAACAGAGGCATTGAGTGTGCCATGTGACTAGCATATTTGTTCGACAATCTGAATTATCATCTTGCCTTTCAGCAGGCTTTTTTTGTATATGTCGCACGACGGGCAACTCGGGCCATTGTTGGTTCGGGGACTATTTTACTCACGTCGATGAAAATCGATCATATTCATTTTGGATATCCGCTTCCCCCAATATGGGACGTACCGCACCATACTGGGATCAATGCATCAAGACCAGACCAAAAACAACATCAACGGTCTTCTTACGGCCTCACTCATCCAGTTTCAGGGAACAACTGCTGCGGCGCAGAAATAAACACAATTGCTTCCCCAAAAGAACGATTGTGGATCAGCCATGAAAAAAATTGCCGCCTGTTCCTCCATACCCTTGTTCCTCCATGTTTCCAACCGCCGTAAAGTCTCTGGATGGCTTAACTCAGTCAGTGCCTTATCACGGATCGCCTAGTCATTGTTGGCCTTCGTGGATTCAAAAAATGAAGCGTGTAATAACCATAATTCTTGGCTTATTTGCCTTGAGTACGCTCGGATACACATTCGTCCACCCTAATAGCAATCTTGCTCATATAGAACCTATTAAGGTAAGTAGCCAGAAAGTGCTGAGGACGGTTCTCATTGGCCGATGGCAGTTCTCTGAGATCCCTGGCGACGTGTCTATCGTCGACTGCACCAAGTGGGATGCGGAAGAGCCGGCAGTCTCATACAGCCTGCCAATCGATTCCGCCAAATTGTTCCTTTTCTCCGACGGCCCTTTGATCCGTGCTACCATTGGGCTCAGTCACTCCGATGAGGATGACGACCAGGCCCTTATCAAGGTCTCCCCTAGCCACAACGACCCAGAACTTTTAGCTACATGGAAGGTTTGTAACCTCAAAGGACCTCGGGCTGATTCGAAGGGTGTTGGCATTCTGGTGAGAATCAAATGGCTTGGTTGACATGCCTTACTTGATTCTAATTACTTTCAACAAGACGGAACGCCTTCACACATGGAAACATGAGTGGTACTTCGATGTTTCAATCCAAATCCCCAATTCGGTGACGAACGAGGCATTCAAGACTGAATTGGTGGCGTTCGCTCATTACTTGGATCTCGACAACATTGGAGTTTATGTTCGTCGGCTGACTCCGTTCTATTTCTATCCGTCTATTTTTTATGCTTAAAATCAATCACTTAGTGTACTACACTATCACTTCCTCGGATTTTGCACCCTCGTTCGGATCGGTGGTCTGTTTCATTGGCCTGGAACCTGATACATAACCTATATACACCTATAGGACAATGTCTATGTATTTTTAATGCTGGAAATGTGTCGAATGGAAAGTCCGAAATGGCTTCTTGTCACGCTCGGCATTGCGCCTTGGTTCGGAGATTGAGACGGACTAATCACATCGGACTTGAAATCACTCGCATTGGCTTGTGCAAATCATTCCAACTGCGGAAACAGCCGAAGTCCGAAATAGGAAAGTCAAGGAAAGTTGCAAGAAAGTCGACCGAAATATCAATAATTTGAGCTTCAAATGGCCTGAAATAATTAGTTAAGGTGACCTATAGTTCATTACTCGATTTTGTATAGAAATTGGACTGGCGAGACAGGCGTAAGCTGCCAAATGAAGTAAGGCCAATTTTGATGAATTGAGTGATTCTAAGCGATCCATGTGTTGAAATTCATGTCAGCACTGTCCAAGTGATAAGGTATAATGATTTAGAAGTAAGGTTAAGGTTTACAACCCAAAGTGAGGGAGCAATAACGAAAATGAAATTCGAAACTCATTGCAAGTGGGAAAGTGCGTGGAGCTCCGCCGGTAATTTTCCTGATGCACCTGCCCAATCCGTGTCTGCATCAGGTCCATCACTATTTGCAGTGGTCTTGGCGCTTGATAGCATGGTTTCCATGTCCAGCGTCCCATACGTTGATACCAGAAGTATGACTGTTCAGGTAGATAGATTAGCACCATGTAGGTGTCAGTGTACAATAACACTGCGGTAGTTGAGAACTATTAGGAACCATAACACTTAAAAACAATACATGATGTATCAAAACGAGATAAAATCCCATTACCATCAGCCAAATTTTTTGATATCAAAATCGGTGATATATGATGTATAGAAAATTCCCGAAATTTAATATTTTATTTGACATTTCATCGTCCCTTATATATCGCCACATCCGAATGTTATGTCTATGATATTAGTTTATTTCTGTGAATATTTTCCTGATCGTAGCGGGCACCGCGCGTTGATTATACAATATCGCGCTTGTTCTCGGCTGTCTAGCACATCCAAATCTCCCGAGAAATAGGTGTGTCTTGAATTTGCGGCCTTTGAGTTCGACGATAGCATCCTACGGGTGAGCATCATTGTTCGAGTGAAAAACAGCAACAAAATGGGAAGTTTCAAACACCAGCATAAAGCCAGTACGGATCAGACATCATTAATATGATCGAAAAGAGGGTCCGAATATCAGTACTCCCGAATATCAACTACGGTTCCTGTGTCTTTCAACTTCGATGGATAGCTCTCATCGACTGTCCAACAATGCAGTTGAACCTTTGCTATCGGAAGCCCAATGGCAGCCCTAAAAAAGAGACAACTTCGGAGAAAGTCCAGACTTGGTCCATCCGATATGTCATAGTCCCATATTTGAAGTGTTTCGAGGCCCGGAACGAGTGAGGAAACCAAGGCATGAAACTCCTCTCGATCAGACATTCCATAGACCTCCTCTTCCTCAAGCCCGAGTATGGTCGTTTCGGAGTCGCAAACGGGGTGCAATGGATACACCCAATTATCACCAGCGAAGCCAAGAGCCAGTTCCTCGTCCTGAAGACTTGACCAACTCCATTGTGAGTCCCATACGCGCCAACTTGGATAAGTATTCATCGCGCTACCCATCGCTCTCCACAGGCAAGAGAGACCAGAGGTTGTCAGACATCCCCAGTTGATCATTGCGTCAACCTCAATGGACAGTGATCGGATATGGGGGAAATTCTGTATGATAGTGAGGGCAGGCCATCTGCCATCGAGCATTGCCAAATCCAGACAACCAAGGCCCAAAGAGACAACTTCAGGTGCTAATAATTTTGCAACATCGATAAATCCACGGAGTACCTGCGATTCCGGTAGCACAGCACTGAGGCGAAAGCCGCTAATTTCAAAGTTGCACGAGTCAGGCGGAACCTCGGATGGATCCTCTGATTTTTTGAACCCTTTGATCACAAAAAGGCGATGGAACACAAGGTGTCGTGTTGATTCGAGGAATTCTTTGGGTAACCGGTCATGTAAAATTTGGTATATCGAGGGATATGTACCTGTGACATCCAGGGGGATGTCCCGGAGCGATATAAAGCGAATATTGGCAAAGGAGAGACATAGAAAGAGAATTTGCAGTTCTAGCTGGCCGTAAGATGTGAAGTAGAGCGTGGTTGGGCTGATGACAGTTTGTTGTCGGGTTCTGGCTTTGATTACGTGGAACGCTCCTTCTAACGCGGTAAGGTCTGTCGCGCATCGCAATGGCTGATTGAGGCGAAGGTCTTCGAGGGAGACCATATGCTCGAGTGCATTGACGAACGCGAGGCAATTATCACGGCCAGTAATCGGAACGCACGCAGAGAACGCACGAAGACCAGTGAATTGAGGTTGCAAGACTTGCCATGGGATACAGTCGGAGACTTCCAAAGACAAACTCCTCAGATGAGGTTGATGGGAAGGAGCGAAAAAGGGCAAGTGTGGCGGGAGCGTCGTGGTTTGTCGTGACATATATGTCAACGGTTCGAAGAATTGAAGAGAGACGACGGACGATAATATTTGGAATCGACAACCAACTCGGAGAAAGTCCGTGATTGACGCTGAATCTGTTGCTCCGACAGACGCGATCCGACGATCCAACCCATGGAAGCTGGTCAGGATACGTTCCCAGTTCGCGAACTTGTTTACAACCTTGATATTTTGGCTCTTCCCAGCTCTTGAGATATAGCAGCGAAGAGCTTCATCCGTCACCCGTTCCGGCGGGTAAATGCACTCCCATAATGTAGGTACATCCAGTCCTATAGTTCTCCACTGCCTACAGACATGAACAATGTCGGGATGCCACAGTAGTTGCACCGGAGTGATCCAGGTATCCACAGTTCCAACCTCAACAAAAATGCGACAAAGAACTTCAGTGGGAAGTTGGTTGATCGGAACGAGACGATTTCGCTGTTGTTGGACTTCACGAATACGCGAATAAAGTTGCTGGAGTTGGTTATCCAAGAACTGGAGTTGATCGTCCAAGATCTGGACACGTTCTTGATATGGAACAAGCATGGGGCAAGACTTATATACGTTCTACTGTCTGAATATCAGATTTTTGTAAATTTCCTTGATTACGCATTTGTCTCACTAGTGCGAAAAGATTGACGATGGTTGCGCGGGTTGCTCTTATGGAACATTAGGAGGTTGAACCGTATCGCACGTGCACATTTCCCACGAAAGTTGGCAGACTGAGGATTCGACGTGCATAACAGTCGATGATAGCATCCTGCTGGTGAGCAAAGTTATCAAACGAGAACTTCAACTTACTATGATCTGATGAACAGGTACACAGCACATATCATGCTTCAGCCATACCATGCAAGCCTTGGATGACCAAGTCAAACTGTATTATGCACGCATTCGTGAAGTCCAACAGCATCGTAACAGCGTGTCACCGATCAACCAACTTCCTGTAGAGGTCCTTTGTCGCATCTTTGTGGAAGCAGCAGCTATGACCAGAGACCAAGTCGGATTTCAGAAACTGTTGCGGCATCCCAATTCAGTTCACGTTTGCAGGCATTCGAGGGCCATCGACTTGGACACACCGGCGCTATGGGAGTACATTAGCCCATCCGAAAACACCAGCGACGAAGCACTTCCCTGCTCTATCTCAAGGGCAAAGAATAATCAAAATGTAAAGGTGGGAACGTATCCTATCCACTTTCGATGGATTCAACTGTCGGATTCTGCACATTCGTGTCAATGGACGGTCTTTTGAGAATTTCCTCCAAGTTGGTCCTCACTTTTCCACCTTATCATCGGTTACCTCTCTTGATTCAAGCCGCCATGTTCTATTTACGTCGTTACCGTAAAATAGGATTCTATTCCCTCATCTTCCTTTTCTGGCGCCTTCTCATCAATCTCAGATGAAGTTCCTGGCGCTAGATTACAACTCTTGCATACCGTGGGAAATATTGCGTCCCCCAGTTCACCAGTCTGTGCTTGTTTTCTGGATGTGTCCCAAGCACGAGTCGCGAAGCTTTCTTCGACGTGCTTGAAGCCATGACTTCCATTAAACCCCTTGGCATCGCTCAGAGCATGTATGACGACGTGGATATCAGTGCATTAGAGGGTGTGTACCACATCGTCAAAGCCAGAGCTCAACCCTTCGCGTCAAAGCCAGAGCTCAACCCTTCGCGTCAAAGCCAGAGCTCAACCCTTCGTCCATCACATCTCCCATTGCACCCTCCAAGGATATGGCCAAATGGAACTCCGAGTTCTCTTGGCATGTCTTCCCCTTTCAGCTCTGCGGAACCTTGTTATGTTCGATGTCTCGGATTTTGCAGACACACTCCCTTCAATTTTCCAAATCTGGAGGGACCGCATACCCATAGAATTTCTCGAATCCATTCAATCCATATCTTTGTGTCGGTTCCTACAGGACGATCCCTACTTGTCTGTCTTCCATTAATGGATGATGCGTTTGATGCTGCCAGATTCCTCATTGGCAGTTCTTGCTTAAGCGAATTGGCGGAACCGGGCGACCTCCACCAAGTGTTAAACGCCATAAAACTTCTGGCCCTTGCCGCAGTTTCCTTGCATATCTCGTCTTCGAGCTCCATGCTCGGTGATGGGACCTGGCGTGCGCTATTTGTCCTCCAGAACTTCCCTAAAATCACCTCTTTGCACATCGAGGACATGATGAGGCCTTGGGATTTCCTGGCAACTTCGGGTCTCTCTTGTTTCTGGAGATGGGAAGATGACTATGATCAGGGATGCTGGAAATTATGTGAATCGCAATGGAGTTTATCAAGTCTTCAGGAAGAGAGAGAACTGACACTGGGCATTATTGAACCTAAGAGTCGAATACAGATGCGCTGGAGCTCGTGGAACAACAGGCTTTCACATCATCCGAATTACTTATACTAGCTTCTTCCCTCGCCCCAGACCTCGAAACTCTGGAGATTTTCAGCTCAGTTGTGCCTGAAAGACCGAGGTTGGATCTCCTTCGAAATTGTTTATTTTTCAGGGAAGCCATTGGACTACCGATTAAGAAGGTAGGACTGGAATGTCGAGATGATGAGATGCAGAGCTATTCCTCGAAACTGAAGATCGACGGGAGCCTCAGAGGTCGTAATATGAATGCAGGTAGCATCCTTCCGTCCTAAGTGACATTTCTCCCTCTCATTCGTAACATCCAATACCTACAGCGCGAGTTACGATTCGACATCGACGCCTGTAATGTTGACGTGGACACCATGTAAAGCTCTACGTTCTACCATGTGATCAATGCGATGAAAGGTTCCTAGTAGTTGAGGCCGAGGCCCTCTTGTCCAAATAGTTCCTATCGTTTTGTCGAAATGATTAACATTTTTTTGTTCGGTCACGGTTTCTCTGCGTAATATGGTAAATGATCTAATCCGAAGCAACAATGTTTATACTCTGCTTGAAGTCGCGGAAGACAAAACATTGCAAATAAACGGAGACAGGCTGCAATTAATAACGTACTTCGTGTCCTATGGGAAATTTGTCTGGGGATCCAGAGTATCAGCAACTCGCTCACTGTCTAGACATCAAACTATACAGAGCAAGCCATTACTGTACATGTTTTACACCCAAGTTCGTGAATGACTGCACATAGGGAATAGGCCATCACACATCGGATTATGCCTCAGACTAAAGTAATAATCCTCTTCCCAGTCATCATCGGAATCCTCGCCGTGCAAGTCCTCCAAGAAATAACCACCTTCTTCACCATCACTACTTTCCTCGATATTTTCCTCCGTCCCGTCCTCAGTGCTGTCACTACTACTAACATCATCTCTTCTATTCCTACTAATCCTTTGGCCATGTTCTGCTCCTTCTTTCTTAGATTTGAAGTGTCATGTTCGTCAACACTGTCGGTCAATTCATCCTTTTCCTCGCTGTATCCTCGTCATCGCCATTTTCTTTCTCATCTTTCTCTGTCTCACTCTCAGTATTGTAGCCTTCGTTGTACAGAAGAGCGTACTCACCGTCCACTGAATTGTCGTCATCATATTTTTCAGGGTACTCCCCATGTATCAAGGTCAGCATTGTCGTCCCTTTAGCATCTTTCTTCAAATATGTGAATCGATCCCTCATGTAACCCTCCTGGTAGGGTAGCACGACTCGTGGAATCAGTGAAACAATCGCGTTCCTGAACCAAATGCACGTAAGGAGGAATTCATAATCAGGTTTGGCGTGCAGTTGATATAGAGGAAGTTCCAAAACTTTGAGGCTCGGAACGAGGGAGGAAACCATGTTGTAGAGCACATTGCGCTCGGCTCCCTTGAAGATATTCTCCCGCCACGTAGGGGGTCATAGTAGCACCAGTCCACATCACTAATCGCCAATGACTTATCCTTCAACTCGAACCATTTCCATTTCGATGTAGTTGTATGCCACTCCCTGTCCCAGTCGCTCACAGGACAGGCCCAAAGTGGGTAGGATATGGGCGCCGGCATGTCCATCATCCATCATCAACGACCAAAGTACGAATATCAGGGAAGCTCCGAAGGATCGTGACCCCGGGTCATTGCCCATTACTCCACATCTCGTCTCCAGGCTCTACGAGATGCAGAGTGGTCGCACTAGGCGCCAAGACTTGTGCAGTCTGTATAACGCTTGGTAGGTAATGCACATCTCGTCACCTCCTCGCAGGCAAGCTCGAAGGCCAAGCCACGTGAATCGAAGGTTTCTGGATCAACCGACGTTATTTCCTTTCTGAATCCTCTAACAGCAAAGTTTGGCCTACTCAGCTACTCCAACGAGATGCATTTTATGGATTCAAGCAAACTTCGAGGAGCGAATTCCCTTAGGACCTGATAAAGGGGTGGTAATCCATCGCGTGATAGGTCCATTTTTTCGCCCTTGATTCGAATGCATTGGACGTTGCTTAGCGAGAGCGACATCAAGAGTATGCATAATGGAATGTCGCCATATCCTGTAAGGATAATATCTCGAGGACTAGGACGACTTGCAGGAGACAACACCCCTTGACATAGCTTTTCACAGCGATGCCGGGATCTTTTGCATCTTAACTGAGTGATTTGGAGTTTTCGAAGGGAGATCATGTGCTGGAGAGCGTCAACGAATGCAATGCATTCGTCTTCGCAGGTTAAAGGGACATCTGATACAAGGGTATGAAGTCCTGTAAATTGTGGATTGAGTGATTTCCACGTGAGGAGTGCGCATATTTTCCCATGGAGAGCGCCTGCAGGGACGGCTGATTGGCATGGGCGAAGAAGGGCATATCGATAGGTAAGGTAGAACAGTATCGACCGTCATTGATAACCAGAGGAACGATCGAAGCCAGACTTTGATAGCGGGTACCCACTTTGAGGAAGTCCTGGATAGACCGGTTCCCATCGATCACTAAGGATTTTATTCGCGACTTGGATCCTTCAAAGGCGGAGAGTATATGATTCCAATCAGTACGATGGCTGATCAACTCGATGTGCTGGTTCATCTCGACCTTTGAAATATAATGCTTGAGTGTATTTTGATCGACTCCATGTTCGGTGGCAATACGATTCCGTACTGCAGGCAGGTCCAATGCTATTTCTTCCAATGGCGACAGATGCGTGCAATGTTTCTGTGACGGTAATTTATCGACAAAGCCAGCTTGCCGATTCAGGTATCCAACTTCTTTGAAGATGCGACTAAGGAGTTCGATGTGTAGTTGGTTAATGTGTGTATCTCTGTTGCGAGGTTCTTTCAGGCCACGAATGGGAGCATATTGCTGGTTGATTCGCTTTTCTAGGATCAGTATATTCTCTTGATCTGAACCGAGTCCATTCATCGTGAGAAAATCGGGGGAACCAAGCTATATGAAAAGGTGTCATGCATCTGTCGGACGTAGTAGTTGTCAAATGGCTCACCTGTAGGATGTAATGATACGTTGATTCAAGTCAACTGGCACACGCCTACATATATGATGTTGTGGCCACCGAGTTGTCGCAACCTGGTTGCCACAATAGTAACAATTGCCTATGTTGCCTTGAGGCCTCTTTTATACTTCCCCCTTGACTACTTATACCTTGTGTTTGATGTTAGCTGCTTAACCAGAGAATCTAGTTGGATATAGCGGTGGGTCCTTAAATGAAGTTTTCATACCGGACGCAAGTTAGTAAGCTAACACTCTAGAGGATGTGAGCCGTATGCTGTGGATTAGTGGAGGAACTATCAGTGCAGCAGGCAACTGCAAGCTATACTCAGATCATCATTGCGACTTGGAGATTGCATATGTCAAGGAATACCGCATACGGAGGAACAATTGTTGGGGTCGTGAGGACGCTAAGAATTTCATCTCGATTATCTAATCCAAAATTCAACCACAGCTCCAGTTTCCTTCAGGCGCTATGAATCATTCAGAACCTTTTCACTCTCGAGATATATAGCGCGTAACGAGCCAGGAGACTAGTGGTTGTAACTGCTCACTATTGGAATCTCGATAAACCTGCTGAAACGCAGGCTCCAACGTCCGTGCCGGAATACTTTCGGAACCATTAGGGAGGATGGCGCTTATGCGTGAGCACGAGGTAACAATACCTAGGTTGCTGCCCAGCGATTGTTGGCAGGAAGTTTCACCCTGGGGAGTGTAATAGTGCACCCTGAGGAAATGCGTTTAAAATTTAAGCCACATATCTTGGTTGCGCGTGGGAGTGCGGTTTCAGGATGCGGTCCGGAGGGCGATCGAGCCTGTCGCGTTCTTACAACGATTCTTGGTAGGTAGCAGTTCTTCGTCCTGAAGCGTTGAGGGAAATATGAAAAATGACAACTCACTTCCATCCTCTGACTCTAATAAACGAGTAGAGAAATAGCTGCAAATGCCAGCGATTTTGCAACATTCTCGAATAATTATAATTAGATTTCTGCCGTCGTTCGCTGCTGCTTCCACTTCGTTTAGAAATGGCAGGCATTTAATTATTTCCCATAAATTCCCTGGGTAAGTAGTTGTGCAACAGTCAGTACATCGGGGAAGCTGTCCTTGAAATATAGCAAGCGGTCCTCGAACGCTGGTCGCTTGTAACCTTTTACGCGGCCAGGCTGTAATCCTGAGGGCACTTTTTGACGAAAGTTCCATGATGGTCGAGGCAGTCGCAAAAGCGAAAGAAAAGCTGGAAAAGAGATACAGGTTTGAGACTGGGTCAACTGCAGAAGAATGATTTACGAGACGAATTAAGGATCAGAAAATGGATCAGAGTCCGTATTCGACTATAACAGGGATGGAAGTATGTGCAATAAAATTCGAGCAAATTTCAATTTTCAGATATTAAAAACTTGAGGATGTTTCTTTTGATCTGTTCACTTGAGAATCGTGGTCAATGTGGTCGGTTTCCAGCTCAACGTGGCAGCGAGCGCATGGAGTTGTGTCACGGTTCGGGATCGCCCCGTCACCGGCTAGTGACTCTGTTCCGTTCACAACTCTCGCCATGGTCGACATCGACGAAGCCACAGAGTTTTCTGCTCACATTCGAAAAGTTCTCTTTCAATATGCTCTGACCCATCTGACCACTGACTATATTGCATTCACCGAGGGATTCGTTGCGGAGGTCAGGCAGATGGCTTTCGATCCGTTCACTGAGCCAAACAACCGTTGCTGCCTTAGCTTCTTGCTCCTACTCTGAAGACAATCCCTTATGATGATCCCAGCTCACTTTTTCTACCTGTCGACCCTATTCAACGCCTCGCACGCATACATCAACTCACCTTAAGCGAACCAAGTCTCGCATACCATGAAGGCATTAAGTTGATTCAACAAAGCAACAGGTTCACTGCTTCGAAGGAAAGCATGGCATTCCTCAAGAAGAAGTTGCACATTGAAAATGCACCTAGTAAAACTGAGCGTGTCCTGAGGGATGAACCGGCAGATCGTGTACCTCGTACAGTCCATTTCATTTCTGTTCGATTGTATTCCCAAGTGCCATTCAGAGCCGTTTGAGCCATTGTCGGCTGTGCTTACGCTCAAAGCTCAACGTCACTCAAAGCGAATTGGACATGGTAGCTTTCGGAGTGACCTTGTTTTGCGTGCACAACACCTGAGCGAGGTACAAGTCCCTATACCACCTGAAGCCGAAGAATCCCGCTCAGACGTTTTTTCCGACTTCTTGTATGCGTGCCTTTCGTTTTTCTGAGCTCTCGATTGACAAGCTTGAGCCTTCTAGCGACTGGCGGCCTCGATTTACGGCCTCCGAACAGGCAAAAAGTAAAACCTACAGAGCGGGTGTTGCAACTTTGCTACAAGCCAAACACGACTGGAAGCCACCCTATATGGCCTTTTTAACGAGAGATGACGATGTTGATAACGCATATAACGACCTTTTGTCGTCTGATTCGAACTTTTTTACCCCAATTTATTCCAGGAGGGATCGTCCTGCTGCGATGGGAGGTACTGGAGGCAAGGAGACGGTACCAACTCAAAAGATATGGGAGGATCTACGAAATATGATGCATCCCGTTCTCGAGATCCCTGAGAGTGATGAAGATGAGGACATATCTCGAAAGAATATGTGTATCGTAAGCGGTTGGGGTACGTGATTATCGATGCTTACACTGTCGTGTACTAATTAAAATTGGGCAACAGAAGCCTACGTCTCCAGTCCCATTTCATCCCCATCCACGATGATGTCAAGTCAAGATCGAAACCAGCTAGTAGATATGCTGCGCGTTTCGTCCCCCGACACTGAATTGTTCGATTTGTCACTAATTGAGCAAGCGAAAGAAGGTTTGTTCATGGTATTCGACCTGTATCCCTCGTTGTATTGATTGTGATCTGGATGGTCAGACATTCCTGTGCCTATCGTGTCACGCCTCTCACAGCCTGGCTATCGCGCTACTGAGCGCCTCGGCCAAAACACCAGGTAGTTACATCCTCTCGTGATAATATCTGTGCTGTTTCTCATAGAACCAATTCGTAGCCTTGCATCATTTTTGTTACCTCTTATTGACACTCCCAAAGGAACTGAACCTCCAGCCTCAGAGTCAATTCGCGCTACCAATGAAGCATCGAGCGTCTGTGCGGAACCTCCAGCATCAGCAATCCAGCTTCCGGAGGACCTGGATAATATTATCCAGAGTTCCTATTGTCAACATCCGGCCATCTTGGACTGTTCTGCAATGGAGCTGGTCGATCCCAGTCAGCCACAGTTCATAACTAGGACATCTAATGGCGGAAAGCATGAGCTCATCTCGGAGGGGACCATTACGATCACCTTCATGGATGGTGAGTTGCGTTTCCAGTCGTTGTATGACTCGAGTTGACGAATATTCTACAGTTCCTGAGCTTCCACCACCCAATGTTCATCCAACTGGAACGCCATTATCGATGAAAGATCTAATCCTGCCGCAGGCGCTGAAGGGTTCGTCGGTATCACCATCCAAGCCAAGTCAGCTCGTACCCGCACAATTCTTGAAGAAAGTTAAAGGCGTTCAGTCATTGAACGTCAGCCTACCTTGGTCGTAAGCACTGTGCTCATGGTCTAGTTCTCTCATTCAATCTTCTAGACCATTCACTGCTCGTTTCAAAAAACCGACTCATGAGGAAATGGCGGGTGTCATGGAACCTTTAGTGCCTGGGTTAACGAACGATGAAAAGGTTGAGGAGTTGGTGCGAGGTATCACCGCTGAAGGCACTGAGTCGACCACTAGTGTAAATGGTGGGGTGGCGATGAGTGGTCATCGTTCCTTTAGCGACATGCACGAACCAGTAAGGTCACTAGTTGAGGAGTTGGGTAGGGGGGAGATTGCATTTACGAGATCGGAAAGACAAATGGGGCTGCGGAAGATGGAGAATGCCACAGGTGAAAATGGGAGGCCTATCCCAGAAGGAATAAGAGGTGGACGCATGAACAAAAATGCTCAGAATCTCGCTGGACCCGGTGCCGAGCCGGATTTCGACGACTACCCTGTCCGTCAACAGGCGAGTTCTCCAAGGGCTACCATCCCTACGTTTGACGAAAATAACAGGAAATACGACTCCATCGATGACGGCGACTTTACGCAGATTGGCGCAATTCCGAGACATGGACAAACCCTCAGCACCGTTCGGGACCTTGTTCAAGTGCACCATTCCTTCCATGATCAAGACCTCAGATTTCTGCCCGCTTGTGGATACCCTACGATTGCGAACGATTACGACGAGTTGCCAATGCTAACTTCAGATCTTGACCTTCAAGTTTCTCAACTGGAGCATATCCTTGATACCGATACCCTCGAATCCGACTTGGGATCTTTGTCGTCACATACTAACTATGGTACTCTGGCGAACGGGAGCGCAGCTTATGCTAATGCAAATTCTGCTCATAATGGTAATCCTAACGAAAGTAGCCCCTATTCGGGGGGGGATTTGGTCTATTTACACCAAGACATCGAACGAGGATTAACGAATGAGATACAAATTACTCAATGCAATGAAAATGTTACTGACCTCAACGCAGCGCTGAATGAAGATGGTACAAGGACGGCGAACGACGGCGGATCTAGAATACCCGACGTGAAAGCTGGGAAAGCCGCCAACCATACCGAGCAAAGTGATGACGACACGATACCTTGGGTAGAGGGCATCCCCCTTCCTGGACTCGACTTCTTGAATAACTGCTCCCTGGCCCATCATTCCATGGGATCAACGATGTTCGCCAAACTCCGTGCTGTCCAAGTAGTTTCTCCAAGGCCAATGTCTCCTGATCAACCCAGCGAGAATGAGGCGAGACAGTGTCCCCTCGTTACTATAGCGATGCCGCTCAGAGCTCCAGGTCCTCCTGAAGCCATAATCGACTCGAATACGATAATGCCAGAAGCCATCCACGATAGCGGGCGATCGCCAACGAGCACACACAAGTACTTGGTTTCACTACCCTTTCTTCAGGCCCGCGGACTGGTCAACGCCATTACCTCGCCACAACATCAAATCACTCTGGTTGAAAGAGCGGTATTATTCCCAAGAATGTCCCGGAGCCCCTCTTCTCCCGTTACGGTGGCCCATTTGGCACCAAACGATTCGCCTTACAACGACGTCGGACTGATCCTAGATCCATTCAGTGTCGTCGTGTTCGCACCGTTGTTCTCTCTGCCGGCACGTTGCGGAGAACTCGTGTCATTGGTATCTGAACTAACTTGGAAGTTTGATAACGTTTTGATCGTGTTCAATGCATTCCCCGAAAGTTTAGCCAAATCGAAAACATCCTCCAAATCAGGTAGGTGTGTTTGAAAAGAATTGGCCGGTCCCAAGTATAGCTCCTAATCCTCTCCCTATAGGTATCAGCAACGGCCAAGGAGTTTCGTTGGCTATGCCATATGCATATACCCCTCCGATTATCAAGGCAATTCAAAGGTTCAAGCGAGATCTGGCGATTGCTGAGGCATTGGGAACAAAGAATACGGGAGAAGTTGCTACGGTCCGTTATGCGTTCGCAGATAGTGTCGATGCTGTTGCCAAGTTGTGTCGGTGGTTCGGAGATGAGGCGGAAGGGAAGGCAGCTGCGAGGGTTGAGGGCATATTGAAGAAGTACGGAGACGGAGAAAATGATGTTGGTGATACCTCGGCGATTGCCCAGTGGTTATGGAACGATAGGGAATGGTTACAGGACGATGGGTCTGATGAGGTTCAGTTCTCTTTTTCGTTCTTGTTTCTTGTTTGAGCTGATGGTACTTTCTCTGACCTGCCCTACTGAATGTGAATCGTTGGCGCTCCATGCGTGTGAGCAGGACGAACTCAAACTCGCCTCCGCCGAGGGGATCAACCTCTTTGCTTCCGCTCTGATTATTGCTCATCTTGACCTTTGTCGGTTTATGGATTTGAGTCCACAGGAGAGAATACACCAGTTTGGGTTGCTCATTGGAGTCGAAGCAATTGTACGGTCTCTTTATTGTTGCGCGAAACCAAAGGTGATGCTGTTCATTTTACAGGTCGCATTCAATAGCTACGTAGACAAGGTACAAGTAGTCGCGTAGTTGAATCAGCGCCCCGACAAATTTATACACTTCATTTGGGAACATTCTTAGCGATCTGGATTCGGCAATAAGTAACTGGGAGGAAACTTAGTGGCCCACCTGCATTCCCGAGCACCAAACTTGGAACGGTGTGTTTAATTCCTCATCTCCGCTCGACGGCAGCAGCATCCTCAAATAGAGATGTAAACTGTCAACGGGACTCTTATTCATAGCTAAGAGGCTGGAGCATGCACTCAGCATGACGCAGATGAAAAATTATACGATACGATCTTACGCCCCAAGTCGAAGCAACTCGAATTCGGGAACGGGCTCCGTCGGCGAAATCAGCGAACTGAGCCACAATGGCGCCAAGGTTGGGTATTTGTGACCAGGGATTAGCGTGAGCACGAACGATAGATCTAGAGGAGCCGTGGTAACCTTACTTCTTTAACCTCATGACCCTTGTGTTGGATACTTACGGGGGGGAGGCTTTGGCCGAAAGCCTGAGTTGAATTGTAGGGTGTGGGACAAGGGAGAGGGTATGGGTGGAACGCCAAGCCCTTTTATGTGTTGATGACTCGTTGTATGAGCGATGGCCTGGGGTCATGCACGTAATAGGCACGAAATCACACCTAAAAACCAAATATACTGGTATAGGTAAGTCACCCCGTTGCTTTTGTCCCATCATTTATGTAATCGAGGGACATGGCGGAATCCCACCTGCCAATAACTTGCAGTGGGGCTCGTCGAACATGACTAACATGAATTGTCTAGTCATCCATCCTTCCACTCGTTCGGTTGAAGGCATACTGACCGTGGTGATTATTCGAGTAGAAACCGAAGGCCATTGAACGTGAAGAAGAGTCGAAATTCTCGCATGCATATTATGATGAAGGTAATAGAACCACTTGCGTGATTTTAACGTGCCGGTGCTGGATCCCCATGCCAACAACTTCTTTCGAGGACATAGATACGGGGGCCGGTGTAGTAGGATCTCAAATACTCCTTTGAACCGCCAGGAATTAACTTTATGCATCAAATGGCATTTTTTAACCCCGTGTACGTCATCTCTGGGTTTATAGTACAGTACGTCCGCTCGTTTTTGATTGTGAACAGAACTCCGTATGACATCTCCGAGTTATGAGATAGGTAAGGAAATTTGGACAACTTACCGTGCTGTACCGCGAAAAATAAAGAAAACTGATTGTCCTACTGTGAGTGTTATAACAGTAGCACTATGCTCGGTTCAAGACTGTTGCGAGCCTCGTGGGTGATTTATAATTTAATTCAGGCACACACACGCCTCTCCATCAGAAGCTTCATCCCATGGTAAGTAGACTTCAGAAGCATTTGTGGAGCTCAACGCGAACGCACAAGACCCGCCAAAAGTTGTGTCGAATCAGCCCTTCTTCATATTATGAAGGCAGAAAATATGGGATGCAATTAAATGATGTTCAGTAAGGGGCGTACCTAAGCGCCCTGATGGCAAAGCGGCCTTCGCGGGAAGCGCCAGTGCGAATAGGAGGAGCAAGAGTTTCGAGGTGGTAATGAGAGAAGATAATGAGAGAATTGGGAAATTCGACTCCGTTGGTCTTTCTGAATTCCGCTTACAAAAGGTCGTTGTGCGGGGTGTCGCCAATTTTCGTATGATAGCAATCGTGAAATAGTAGACGCTTGTAAGCGACGGGCGAGCTGTTATAACGTAGATGTTCTGCTGGTCGGTGTGCTCGACCCTGAGGTGCTATGCCTCAGATCCCCGAGATGAATTGAGCATGCGACAAACATATGAACAAGATAAGCACACAGAGGCAGAACATAAATTAGATGAAATGAAACGCTTTAACAGGACAAACGCGGGTATGATGGGAATCACCAGTACACTAGCGCTTGGAAAACTTGAAGTAGAGGATAACAAAAACAAGGATGATGAAGAAAGCTAAGATAGCACCCATAATAAAACGTTGGCGATACATCCTAAATAGAATTGTTAGCAGGGCATCCCCTGTACTTATCATCAACTTACTGAGCGATCATCCGCTTCAGGGTCCCAGAGGCGCGATCAATGTTCCCGTCAGCTGTTTGCAGCTAATACGAAGACGTGAATAGAGATCCTCGCATCAAATTCGCACCAGCGCTTACAGTGTCTCGGGAATGCTCAATCTGCTCTCGCTGGCCCCTCAAGGTAGTCAAGATATCTCCACCAAGCTGTTCCGTTTGCAGAGCTAATCCCGTGGTTTCTGTCAACCTTCTTGATCCGTCAGACAATATCTCATGACCAACTAATAGTCTCGCTCTGTCGCTTCCTTCCCCATACGGGTCATCGCTGTCAGGGCTGCCCTTACCACCTGGTGTAAAGCGACCGAGTAGATCAGAGCGGTTGAGTTGGTCATGGAGGTCTTTGGCTTGTTTCCTGTATTTCTGAAGGTCAGCCTTTGCCTGTTTGAGGCGGGGTTGGTACTGTGGCCTGATCGACTGCGGAATGCCTTGGATTTCGATCTCGAGTTGCGAGACCTAGAGAGCGTCAGCAAGGTCAGTTATTCCAACATTTCATATGGATATGAGACCTACTATGTCCTCTGCCTCGTCCAAGTCGAGTTCTACCCTACGAATTGCAGCCTTTCCTTGTTCTGTGAGAAAGAACTTAGGTGTACATGACGCTGGCGAATCATTTCATGAGACGTACCTCCTTTCTGAGAGGCATCTCGCTCTAGCTTGTCCTTGACTCCAGTGAGGAGGGCTATCAAGTCCTGTTCATATGAGTTGAAGAGAGTCGTTGGGGCTGGATCGGCCATAATAAGGTGGTGGTCGCCGACAGGGGAGTAATGTCACTGCCTTGTGACGTCACGCTCCAGGTGTCACATTCTGCGCACTGCATTGGATACGTCCCATGTCCGCAACTTGAACACTTTCCTTGGTTTGTCTCTGACCAAGCTTTTGAATCACAGGCTTGAGGCTCTGTATTTGGATTAAGCACTCAAGCGCTCGCAGAATTCTGCTCTGCTTTCCGCTGAGATCACCCTGCGCAGAACGTACAAGTTCAAGTCCAGATTTAGACACCGAGTGGTTTGCAGGAGTTATCTACAATTCATTTCCCCTCTATTTTTGGAAGAGCGTAACCTGTGTAACAAATCGCCTCACTGGTATGACAATGGCAGACTTTGCCGCCTCCGTCATTACCATGCTGAATGTGCCCGTTGGACTGCCTGTCAAGATCCAGTAAGTTGACCTGATTCTGGACCTTGCTGCTTTGTTTTTCCTCCTCAACTATTGCGTATTATGTCACCGTACTATTGAAGGTCTTCGAAGATCAACGTACCTCACTCACTTCAAATTAAGGATGTAGCCGAAATAAACGATGCAGCGCACGTTCTTGAACATAGAAACTCCATCTTCGACGGTTGACGACACCCCGATCCTGCTAATTCCTGGGATACAACACGTCACGTCAAAGTGCATTTCCGGACGCACACCCTATGAAGAACTTGGTGGCCCAAGTAGATGAAGGTGCTCATCCTGGGGTGCGTTGGAATGGTGACGGCACGTACGAATCTTCCCATATGTGTATTAGGCCTTTCGTTCACGGAATACAGCGTCAGCAGGCAGGACTTCAATGGTCTATATCTGATCGAACGCTCAGGGATAAATATGTGGCTCGTGCTGAATGTCTACTGCGGATGAAGACATTGGTAATTGTCCATTCTCTCCGTTTGACACCACAGGCTTAAATCCTTCACTAGCAATGCTCATGATCTCAATAGCAGAGATATGCGGCATCGAAAGTCGATCATCTCTGTGAATACTGCGTAGATCCTCTTTATTTGCGACCACAATAGCTATACTTCAACGACGCTGCATCCCGCTACTTCGTTACTCAGTGTACGGTGGCCCCCTCCACACTCAAGGGAGGGAGTGGCTCCTCAACTGGTAATGGTGTCTACTATGGATCCCCCTCTATACTCTCAACACCGATTCATACGGGTCATTATTATCCAGTTAGCGCTCCCATTTTGCTCTCCCGTCTCCCTGCCATCTGTCCCCCTTTTTTTACACACTTGGACAATGCGAGTTGCATTATTTGCCAGTGCGATAGACATAATTCCAGAAGCAGCTACTATTCCCTGCCTCTTAATCTAGTTGATCGGTCGAGTAGCCAACATCGAACTCCAGAATCAACCTACCTACCATGTAACCTACCAAGCCTCGTACGCAGTTTATACACTACGTATCCCACGGACGCATGCCTCGAACCCAGATCGCCTGGGTCAAAGGACTGAAGAACGAGTAGAGGAATGCAATAAAAGAAGAAAGCAAGAAGAAATCATCCTTTTATCCAAAAGAGCAAGCTTCAGTCATGGGGTCTGTGTGGCACAATCAATTTGGTCGCTGATTGTCCAATTCCCCGGTCGTATTCATTCCCAAGTCGCCTCGAACCGGGTTGTATGCTCAATAGGGCCTATGTGAGATGCTATGTTCCTGCATCCATCTTCCTATGTGACTGAAATGAATTTTTTAGTATCTCTCTGAGTTGCAGGGTAAAAATGCGATGCATAATGAGCGGGAGTGTTGCCGTTCTCGCTGACTGTACGTGAAAACTCCGCATCAGATGAACGATCTCGGCTGACGATGTCTTCAGGGTGCCAATAGGGTGCCCACACATATGAAATCTTAACTCTGCATTGATGCACAACAGCGAGCATCAAGAGAGAAGATTGAGTACAAGACTGCGAGTGAGCTTGTATGAGTCTCACTGCTTAAAAGGTCATTGGTAATACAATATAGAATTCTCTTTCTGGTTCCCTTTATGATTGCAACTCTGCCCCTGTTACCCACCCGTGGGAATATGTCGGCAAAAGCCGACTCACAAGCTAAATGCTCTTCGTCGACGACGATCGCAACGTGGTCTCCTTGGAATGGCTAACGCGTCGAAGTCTAAGGTTAAGCCTGACAAAGACCTGAAGAACGAATCAAGCTCTTCTCCCTCAAAGAAACGTCCAATGAAAGATTCAAGTAACGCTGCTACAAAAACAAATACCAAATCGACCCTAAATCGACCCGCTCCCGAACACTATGAAGAACTTTGCGTAATTTGGGAAGCTGATAGGCGTATTCCAACCTCTCAATCGAGAAGAAACTGGTGTACAGCACGCAATATCAACCCACAAGCAGTCTGTAACTGGTGGTCGCGCAGAAAGGTCGTGGCGAAAAAATTGAAGATCAAGATACCCAAAGACACCTATGAACTACCCATTGGAACTCCACCGACAATTGAAGCGAAACTAGACATTAAGAAGGAGCCAAATCTGGCCAATATGACCGCCCCAAAGCGCAAGAAAGCCAGACAACATGTGCAGGACGGCCCAGTGACGAGGTCTATGGTTCGAATCGTCACCAGATCCAAAAACTTCAAGCTTCCTCCATCAGATGACGATCCTTTGACTGCTTTAATTTCATCTGACAATATCAACTTTGATCCACGAGGATCCTCCGAATATCCTCAATCAAGCGCATATAGTCACTTGGGTTCCTCGCCTCCGCCCCAGGATCGCAGCTCGTCACCAATTCCAAGCAGCCCCTTTCCTGACGACTTCGAGAACGCCACACCATGTCTCTACCTCTCGACTCCTCCCTCATCTTCGCCACTACCACACGAACGTACCGAGAGCGACGAAAACCGCACTTGCAATCAAGGAAATGTTCGCAATGCAACTGTTTATACTTGCGCTCTTTGCCTAACTGCAGGTATACGATTGTTACCTTTTCTTCTCCTGGAGCCGCACAATACCTTAGCGTCTGAATTTGGCATCTCAGATCCGACTTCAAGCCGTATGCCACTTGAACAAGCGTCCTTAGACCTCCAACTCGTGTACAGCGACCTATTGTATCGCTGATGCTACGTAGGTCTTCCACAGCATAGCAAAGTCGGAAGTTTGAGTTTCGTTCATTCAAATTCTTTTGCAATAAATTATCGGTGGTCATGTCTTGTTATTCACAGCTCGTCTAGGTGTTGTATTCGTTGTCGATTTATGTGCTCTATTCGATTGTTAATAAGTTGGTTGTCACATAGGGATCATGTTAATGCTGCACTCATTGAACACAAGAAACGACCGTTCCTAATGTAATCATGTACTGACATATTGATGTTGATGCGAAATGGAACGTGGGTTATGCGTCAAAGGATACTCTTGTCCTTGCAACGGAGCTTTTCTCTACACGAGGCATTGTACCCGTAAACTGTTCTCGTTTCCCTTTCATACGCGCGCCAGCTCCCTTTGTACGCATTTCCGCCCATTATGAAGGACAACTCAAAAGACCACTCGACCGTCGTCCTTTGCCAGTTAAGGATAGTAATGGTGCTTTGTGCACTGTCCTACTATCACCGATGACGGTCTGCGGCCAAAAGCCGATTGCTACGGATTTATTGCAACGTGGCATGCAAAGGTCCTTTTGATAACCATAATGAAGAATAACGCTGCTGCAATTGAACCCTGCTCGCGTATATAAGGGCCCAGATGTGGCGCCTCACTTCACCCAACTCTTACTCTCTCCATTAACATCGAATTATCCCTTAGCTTGAGCCACTCCTGCGTCAATTAGTATGCCACAACGACCTGTCCAGATATTGCTCCCTTCAGGGGTGATCTTGAGCAGTTAGTTATCCATTTGTTGCTTGTAATCTCTTCTCATACCTAGCCACAGGTGCGCAATGCACGTCGGTCACGCAAACCCAAACATACAACTATTCCTATGTCGAAGATGGCAGGCTGGTTGGCGTCACCTTGCAAATAGAATCCAAGGAGCTTTCAGTGCCTAGTGGCGTTCCACTGAGCCCACATGCGCAGGCTAGCAGTGTGGGGCATTCGCAGCTTCCACCACATAATGGTGGCTTCAACTCGACATCGATTTATTCTACCCCTTCTAGCTCCATGAGCTCTACCAGCGCTCATTCGCATCCCTCACGCGCGTTTTGCCCCAACCCGGTTCACTCGCGTCCCGGAAATTCTCGCCTTCTTTTTGGAGACACGATCCACCACGTTAATCATGTGAACCATGGGATTTTCAAGAACACACAGCGGCCAGCGAGTGGCTCCACGGGCAATCACATACGAATGGGTCACCCAGTTAGACCGCATGCCGCGAACCCTCCTTATGTGATGCCACATCCAGGCGCAACAGGCCATATGGATCAGATCAGGGTTCAGGGCGTCCAGCCACGCGATACCCTGAATTATGGGACGCACACTTCGCATCGCACGCAGCCTCCAAATCAAAGGTTGGATATGTTGCTCGAAGAAGCCAGTTGCAGTACCATGGGACAGGCAGTTTCTCATGAACTCGCGCATGGTGTTTCGACTACGCGTGTTCTTGGCGAGTCTAAAGTCGACGAGGTTGGCGACGATGATAGAGGAGAGGATGGATTAGGTGCGGAGAGCAATACCTCGCCGGAAGGGTCTCAGCCTACCTGGTCAGATCTGGAAGAAATGGCTGGGGTTAGTGCGACTCCCCCTCAATATCATGGACCTGGATCCATGAGATAGAGACGAAAGAACTTTCATGGAGTAATTGTCAATCAAAGTATATATATAGTAAAACCTGTACCGCATCCGAACTTGAAGTGCCTTTGTCTGACTCCGTCAACCGTTGCTGTGATACGCGTTGAGTCACGCCACGACCCAAATCTTGATTGTGATATGCACGCTCATCTCTTTTTCTCAAGGCGCATGCCTCGAATCGAATTGCTCAGTGCAGTGTGCTGCTGCACAACTGGTTGTCAGACACCTTCCAGAGGGATTATTCACAGTCGTACTCACAGCAGACAATAAGGTAGAAACCAACAAAGTTATCTCAGTCGACTAGCACTTCTGAAGTTCCCTCTGTGGCAGCTGTGGCAGAGGTCCCGATTTCGATGTTCTGTCTCTAATTTTGATTTTATCCGATTACAAGCTGTCCTCAGGGTTATTACCCGGCAGTATCAAATGGACACGAGCTCAAATGATCCAACAAGAGCATTGGCGCTTGCCTGAAACTCATCGGCGTATCCACTCGTCCATATTTTCATAAATCTGCACCTTCTACCCTCTCTGTTTCGAAGCAAACGATATAACTTTATCTATTCCTGATAGGTGCACCAATGGGAAATCTCTAAGACATTCCACGCAAGGGAACGGAATGCTACCTCTCTAGATGGCGACTGCTTCAAGGGCAAATGAAAACCCACATCCAAAAAAGAGGGGGGGTTCGATCACTTGCAACGCCTTCAATTTCCCTAAATAACGAATGTTCCAATCACTCGGATGCAGCCATCCGTTCGTTGTGATACTCTTGCTTTCTGACGAAGACAAAGCTGGCTTCACCAAAATGATGGAACTCAGGGTATGTGCCGAAACCTCCATCGGGTGACTTCACTTAATTAGAATGGAAGGAAGAGAACAGCCCAAGCTATGATGAGGGGCAAGCATAGATGTACCATCATCCAAGCCATTATATCGAAGAAGTAGATGGAAGGTGCTTTTAGACTGTCGTGTGGTTTCAAGACCTTGGTAGCCCGGTTGAAAGAGCAGCCTCCGCGTACATTGCAGGATTATCCAGATGTGAGTAGAGGTCGCTTTACCAGCCGTGTGGTCCCAAGTTCCTGAATGCAGCACTTAGGGGCAGATCTTCACCGATTGAGGTGTGAGAAACTTTGAACTAGGTGTATTGCCGACAAACAGGGTATTAGTTGGGATACCATCTGTGCCAGCGCAAGCCTGTAATTCACGATACAGGGGGCTAGCTCTTAGAGGAGAGAAGGAAAAATGGGGTGCATCAGCTTGAATAACCCCAACGTCGATGTCATCTATGTCCACATGCTTGATGGGATTGGCCCGTTGTGCTTCATCAGTAGCCACAAATCCTGCTCATCAGCATATGGTCATGATAAATTCTACCATAGCAACAGGCGCTCAGAAGCACCCCGGGACGGATCTTCCATAAAAAAATAATGAATGACTCTGAAGAGGAGTTCTGGAAGGAGTTAAGATGTACGAGCTCATGTCGTTCCGTTCTTGGACTTTGTGTTTTGAAGCCCTAAAGCCCGACACGTTGTACATTGATACTGTTCAAAATTGCATCTAGCTAGGCGCCTATGCCATTCTTCTCATTTTGGCTATGCTGTGTTTGACAATATGGAGAAGAAGGGGGGAAATTCTGAATGCGTTTTACTTCGTTTCATGTTGCTTGTTGTACAGGATGTCAACAATGCATTCTATCAGTAGATGGGCTTTCCTGACTCGTGACATTGTAAGTGTTGGCTCCTGAGTTGTTCATTGCCGTTAGTGACTTGGGTGTGATTTGCTAGGCAAGGAACGATACTGTCATAGTGACTGGCCGGGACCCACCCACTGCAGAGCGATTCGCAACCACGCTGTTTAGCCTGATCGATTTGCTAGCCCAGTTTGTCCTTGTAGGTTTGCCAATTTACCTCACCTTCAGCGTTAATGACAATTTATTAGCTGTATCGTTCTTGGACCATCTGGCATCACAACCTGTATGTTTTATTCATAACTGGATCCTTATGGCTTGGTTTTCTTGGTAACGTCTCTACATCTCCGGCCTAATCTCCCACGATTTACCGTCCGTCTCTAGGTACTATTATTGCCTCCTTAAGCTTCTTCCTGCGGGGTACTGCTCTCATAGTGCCCACTTTCCTCCTCCCACTGCCGTTGGGGACCGCGGCATTTGTTGTGGCCCTGGTGTTCAACATAGTTATCTCATTTTTGGTCGTTGGTCGGCTGTGGTATTATAGAAGGAAGACAAACATCGATGGTGCACATCAAAGTCCCATCATATCGTACCTTCAGCTGCATCTGCGGAATATGATGTTGATATCCATTGAAGCTGGTTTCCTTTATGTCGCGATACAAACAGTAATGGCAGTAACGTATGTGACCGGCGAGACGGCTCAGTTGATGTGTTCGCACATCGCCATTCAATTCTATGTGAGTAACATCCCATGGCGGAATTTATCTGGCCTGAAACCATTAATGATACAAGAGAATTGCACCAACAATGATTGTTGTTTGTGTCGGACTCGGACATCCTATGCAACTTGATGATATCAGTTGTGGTGAAACAAATTCGTTCGATGCACAAGAGTCGCATCGCCCACATACATCGACGCAACTGACGACTATGAATATCACCAATACGATAACGACTGAATCGCGAGAGTCCATGGCACCAGGAGATGTACGGTTTCAAGATCTAGAGTTGGAACGTGGGTTCGTGAGTAGCTATCCAATCGACAAATGGGACTCTCTTCTGTCGGTGGAGAATAAGCCACAGCCCTAGATTCCCCAGTATCGATAATGCCGATGAAAAATATGCCATCGCTGTACTATGTATCCGTATATATTTCTTCTTTTTCGACTTGTAGAAGATATGGCTTATTTTCACGGCCACGCAGGAAATTTGTTGCTCTCTACGGCTCATATTCCGGGCTTGCTTTAACGCTCTCTCGCAAACATGTCCATTAGTTAGCGGTGAGGACGAAGACACTAGCGTGACTGCAACCAGAAGCATGAATGCATGACGAGGGAAGCGAGTTCTAAATTCGCATGGATGCAGTACTGTCCACTCGATTGAAGTCAAGCCCCTGAAACGCGTTTGACTCTGCCCCTTTGTTAACTAGGTACATAACGAGAAACGAATTCAGCCTACCTAATAAACATCTCATCATCTCTCTCATTTTTTACATTGTGCTGTGCACAAAATGCCTCGCGTCCTCACTGCGTTCCAACGCCTTCAAAGAAAAAAGATCGTCCTGGCGCTTGATGGTGAGTTTACATCGGTGGTTGGCACCTTGACGACTCAGGGTTCGTGGCTGGCTGACACAGACCCCGGTCTTTGCTAGGTACGTGGCAAGATGGATCCCTTGAACGGGATAGAGAACGATCAACAAACATTTGGAAACTGGCGAGAGCTATCAACCACGTCTGTCTTTGCCCTGATGATGCGTCACCTACTCCTCATTCTTTACGTTTGCTGACCCAGCGTGATGACGATGGGCGCCACCAGATTGTGTTCTAGTGCGTTGTCAATTGGGTGGGAACCGGTTCACCGCGTTGAGTGGTTTATAGTCAGTCCGGGGTAGGAACGGTTGATGGTATCTTTGGAGATGGCGTCGCAAATGAGATGAGGAAGCTAGCTGAAGGGTGAGCATGACGTTTTGTTGGTTGTGTGGTTGGTGGTGTGGCTGACGGCAAACTATAGCGCGACAGGGTGAGCCGAGAACGCCAGCCCGAATTTGAAACCTCACACACTACGCTTATAGAACGGGACTGGCACTGAAAGTCAAAGAGGTTGAGTAAACCAAATTTGAAAGATGAAAATATAAGATTTTGATGCAAGATACATAGGCGTACCTATTTGCAGCCAGGAACTGGGAACCAGGGGACGAGATCTTTATCTTTGGCTTCAGTCGGGGTGCTTATACTGTACGTGCTGCCCGCACTTGCCGATTGTGCTGTGCGCTCACGATAGCAGGCGCGAACTGTAGCTGCCTTGATCGGCGACATCGGCTTGCTGGACAAAGAGGGTCAAGAATCGTTCTGGTCTATATATGAGCAGTTTAGTGACACTGGCTCGTAATGTGTATGAAGTACTCACCACCTGGTTCAGCTACTACAGAGCGAATTCAGATTGCAGAGAGGAAGAGAGGACGGCAGCCGAGCTGGCCTTAGAGCCATGTAAGAAGAAACGAGATGAACAGCTTGAGGACTTCCCGTTCATGATCAAGGTTCTTGGGGTATTTGATACCGTTGGTGCGTAGTCGCCGAAAACGACCGCTACTGTGACTCACTGCCTCTTAAATCAGGGGCTCTCGGTCTACCAGGTTTCGTACCGGAACACATTGTAAGCTATTATGGGATTAGAATGGCATGTGCTGATTTGATCCACTAGAATTACTTTGGCTTCAACGATTTGCGACTTGGTCGACATGTTGAAAACGGGTTCCATGCTATTGCCTTGAAGTAAGCGATCTCAACTGCCGAACGACGATGACTGATGATCAAATGGATAATTAAGCGAAAATCGTAGTGCTTTCCCGGTGACCAAGTAAGTCGTCTGTTGTGCTCCGACCACAGCCACAAGTTATCGAGTAGATGGGAATTTGATGACAACTATCGCCCTGCACCTGGCCAATTGGTAAAACAAGTCTGGTTTGCTGGCTCACACTCGGATATAGGAGGTGGATGGGTAGGTTACATTCGTTGATTCATCTCGGATACCCATGGATTGGTACTCTAGCCTCAATCAGATCTATCAATGATTGCTCTGGCATGGATGGCCGGTCAGGTCAAAGACATGCTCGGAATCAACAAGGATACCTTGATAGATGACCCACATTGTGGGTAATATTTTTCACACTCTGGGTGTTCAATTAGACTGACTCGCTCTAGTCCATCCATCAAGCCCTTGGGGAAAGCTTCCGCCTCATAACCCACATCCGGAAGGATCACGGATGAGTATACTTTACGCGCCCAGAACTCATTCCATCCATTTGCACAGAAGAAGAGAAGGGAGTGCCATGGAGCTACTTCACAAATCTGTCTTTGAACAAGACTTTGACGACAAAGAGGCCATCGGGCTCTGGCCAAAGAAAATCCGGTCCCTCATCGAAGACATGAAGGGCTGCAGTGAAACAATCGAGGATCTAAGCGAATTGGAGATGGAATTCAGGGAGAAGGGTTATTTCAAAAAGGAGGCACTCGTTGACAATACCGTTAGCGTGCAAGTCAAGGACAGCATGAAGGTAAAGACTCGAACCAATAAATTCGGTTCCATCAGAAACTGGTTCGGACTTCACGGTCTTGCGGTCCGGGAGTAGGGATAGTATCTTACATAATATCAATTATTATCGCGTCGCGTCACAGAACGCGTGACACTTTGTTACCGTGCCTTTGGTTTGATGAGACCATGGACAGCCCTCGTCCCGCAAAACGACAGAGACTTGAGGCGCCGTCGCGACCGATACCGCCTGAGATTCTCTTGCTCAATCTCCCATCACTTCTCATACACCCAAGAGGCCATGCTTTGCACCACAAGAGCTTGCTTCTGTCGCTGGAGGCATTCAGGAAGTGCCTTGAAATGCCTGGCTTGGAGCCAGGAATCGAGTGTCGTGCATGGACAGGAACAGCAGAGATAGCAACGATGCTGGGGATGATTCAAGTTGCTGAGAAGGCAATCACGAAAGGTGTACGTCCATGTCGCCTTCCTGCTGACACCTAGGGCATTTTACTAACATTTACCTCTTTATTAGCTCGTTTTGGCGCAAAAGGTACTTTTAAGTGCATATATGCGCGCATATACTCACTTTCCACGTCAAAGCACCCAACTTTGAAGCTTTACTATGCTCGACTCATCCTCCTTTCTGCTCGAATCGCCCAATCCCCAAAACAAGCACAACAAACCCTCAAACGATTCCTTGCTTCACCTCAACTATCACGCCTGCCCATTCATATTGTATACACCGCCCATCTAGACCTCATTGCATCGCTTTCATCTTCCCTTGCTACATCCTCCCCTATTGCTTCCGATTCTACACGCGCATTAGCTGCAATCAATGCCCTACAAACTCTCGCACAACGCAACTCGCATAACCAAATTTCCTACCTTACCACCCTCCTTCGGGTTCAAGTTTTCATTAATGCCGGTTACTGGTCTAAGGTCCAGGAAGCCCTTCCCTCCCCTTCTGCTCGGCCCACAACAAACACGACAGATTCACCCCCTCCAACCACTATTCCATACCCATACCTCGCTGACGACATGCATCCAGTCGTTAAAGTCCACCTTCTCATCTTCATGGTCATTTTTTACACATATAAAGGCGCGTCAGATCTGTCAGCCATGGCTTTGAAAGAGCTCCATCTGCTGCTAGATTCTGGAACTGCCATACCGCCATCGTCTCCAGGGGCAGCGGAAAACTCACACGCAGATACCCATTCAGCTGCAGCCCGAGTTGGAATTATCGAGATTTTTCCTGGGCTGTGGATACAAAGCACTCATCCAAGAGTTCTTTACTTACTCGGATTCCTGGTCTCGAGCGTTGCAAAGAGAGACCCAGTAGGAAGGAAACCAAAGAAACGAGTTTTCGCATCAGAGGGCCTCGCAGCGTATGAACGAGAAAAGGAGAGAGAAAGGAAGGGAGTGGGTCCCTCTGCCTCTTCTAGCAAGGATCCATCGGACTCTGATGAAGGGTTAGTGGAATACAAAATGGGGGTGATAAAAGCCGACCTGCTCTGCGAATTGGTGGGGGTAAGGATCGACAACCTATATCTTTCGATCACTTATATCCAAGCATTTGACACAGATTGCCGTAATGCGATGCGAATTTGACGAAGCAGAAAGGGTATGCGGAATCTCTTTCCCATGTAGAACTTTCTATCGACCCCTTCATATCAGATCTTGAACGAACTCATTGCCTACACGAGGTCCATCCAAATTCCTGTCTCCGCACGACAATCACCCAAACCTCACGATTCCCGAAGTCCCGAATTGCCCGATAGGGGTGCATCCCATTATTACACTCTCTTCCATGATTATTCAGCCCGGATCACCCTTCACCAAGCTTATCTGGCTCATGCACGTGGTCATTCACAGAAGGCCCAAGAATGTTACCATGTTGCGGAATGGCTCAGTTCTGGTACTATCACTCGTGATGTTGATCATATTGGTCGAAAAGATCCCTGGGTACATGTGTGCGCCAGAGCGGGTAAAGTTAGCTTGAAGTTCGGACTGCTGGCTGAGAAACAAGTTGCCACGTCCAAAGAGACTCGGAAATCTTGGGATGCCATGTTACCATCTTCCTCTGGACCTAGCTCGGATTTCGATCCACTGGGAAATATCCCACAAACTCACGTTGATCCACCTGTAGGAGACGATATCGAAGACGAGAGCGTTGAAAGCGCAGTTTGGATAGGGGACGAAAGCGAGCTTTGTCAGGATGCACTAGACGTAGCGGAGGAGTGTGACGCGCTGGGAGGGGCGCTTTGCGCAGCAGGAGAAGTGCTGAGATCCTGCGCCACGAAGGAATACTTGAAGGGAAAGTGAGTGTGCGCACTCAGGCATCTTACTGCTACTCATTGTTTAAAACTAGGAACCATCTTCGACAAGCGCTATCGCTATCTACAGAGGCGCAAGATAATCATCTGCGTGCATTGGTGCTGGCCTTGGTGGCTGCTCGGTATATGTATACAGCAAAGGACCATGCCGAAGGAATGCTGAAAGTTTGCGAGACGCTAGGTGCAGGGATGGGTGCAGCTGCCATCCCGTCCTCGGCATCTAGCCTTAATTTGGACGGCCCCCGTTCACAAGCTCAAGGCTCCCAAATTCCTAAGAAGGGTTCCGATCATGTTGGGAATGCTCGCCTGAGATTGTGGGTCGGTGAAAGGTTTTTAGGTAAGTCGGAATCTCGGAAGAGCCATCGATTTCCTCATGCTGGTGCTACGTAGAACTCCACCGCTGGGCTGGAGATAGTTCTAAGGCTTCCCGCCAGAGAAAGGTCAACAATAAGCTACGATCGGCCTTGGAAAGACAACAAGGAACTACCCAATCTCAGTAAGCTGCGCGTGAGAACGTGGAACAATAGCACGCGAACTGTAACATGACTATCAACTTGTGATCTCCCTCACCATGGTCTTGGAATTCTCATGGGTATTATCATTATGGCAGTTGATTCTGATCGATTTAGTTGGCTCCCATTAATGCGCTGTGTCCTGAAAACCTTTTACATGACGTACTCATGTTCTGGAATGACATTCAATGTCGTAGCCTCTATGCTTAGAGCTTATCCTGCCGGATGACTCGTACACTGGACTATCCGAGATTTAGCGATCATTGATCATCTATCACTGCAACCCACTTCATCAGCATCCTACTACAAGGCCTTAGAGATCATGATTCACTCCTGTGCTAGTATGTGATTGTTATCTCGCATTACCGAGGCTCTAGACCCTTGGCCGGTAGGTCCGATGTGGAACGGTTCAGTCGAAGGACCCTCATCGTGGAAACCAAAAGACCGCCCCGTTCACTGTTTGCTATTTAGGAACATTGTCAATGCGTGTCAACCCAGAGCAATATTTGTGTCAATTGATGTGGTTAGTTTTGGTTATATGCACAAGATCAACAGTGTAGCGATAAGTGAAGTCCAAAAACGGATGAATGTCCAATACAAACCACTAATCGTCACTCCCAGACTCCTCGGCTTCCAATACCACGCTCTCCAAATAGAGATGGAAGGATGAGTACCACTTGAGTTGAGGAATCCATGGTATCCAAAATACGACCCTTGCAACGCGTTAGTCGATAATTACTAACAACGAGCAAAGAACCACGGGGTAACCTACCTCCATCCAATTTCTTCGCCAACTGTATACTCCGCTGGCCGAGCGTCTAACGCAGCCTTGACTTGAGAAGGTTCCAATAGCCACAAACTCTCGTCACAATTGCCCTCAGAGCAAAGATACAAAACTCTTCCCATCCGGGGTAAGCGTTGAACGTCGTCTGGATCAAACTGGAGGCCGAGATCAATGGGAAGCTCGTCGATACCCAAATTCTTTGCATCGTGCCATTCCAGGGATTCGACTCCCCTCACTGGTGGCTTGGCGAGAATGGGTAAATAGCTAAGCCCGTTACTGGCTCTAAGGAATTCCTTAAAGTCATCGGGTAGTGAAATGCCCAACCGCTTCTCAGCCTGGGATATTTGCCCGGACGTAGCAGGTGGGCGAGAGACGGCCTCATCTTCATTCTGTTTCAGTGGCTCTAGGAGCTGAATCAAACTTGCGTAGGACAGGCGTGCTAATTCCTTCTGACGCACGTTGGTCTTCGTCTGCTGGTCGGTCTGTGCTCCTGTCCATTCGTTGATTGCGGTGATGACCAAGTCGACTTGGGATCGCATATTTGCTTCCGTGGTTCCTGCTTTTTGAGCTATGATGCCACGGATCCAATATGGAAGGAGGGGCTTCCATTTGATGAGTGATACCCAGAGGTGTGGGTGATTCGTTCGGAGCGTGTAAGCCGCCCTGGATCCGATGAGATCAGATGGTTGTGATGACGATGGAGACAGTTGTGCCTACAAGAGCTCAATAAATCTCTCGACCAACTCCTTCCTACCTAGTTCCAATGCCAACGCTGTTGCTGCATGTAGTGAATACGGCTGCAGGTCAACATCGCCCAAGTCAATCATGCACTCCATCGTCTCCAGTGCAACCTTTTTGTCCTGATCTGACTCAGGATAATGACCACGACATTGGGCATACCATTTTTCCAACTGCTCTGAAGTGGGTTGATTCCAAGGTACGACAGGACGATCCCCCATTTCCGACCACAGAAATTCGAAGCCATATTGAACCGCTTCTGGAATCTCATCAACTGCATTAGGGAAGGAACGGAACAGGTCCAGCATGATGCGGTTAGCGTCTTCTACGAAACCGTACGCGGCCACTCGGGCTGCAAATTGAACGGCTTCGTCGACTGCTTCAGGTTCGCTTTCTGATGCAGAAATCTGTCGAGCAGCGAGTTGTCCTGGAGTTTCTGTGTCGGGTTGGAAGTTGTCTACTGGGGGTATGTGAGAACTGGGGGGACATCCAAGGGGACTAGTGAGTGGGTAGATATCGCTGATGTTGCCATTGAGGGATGCGGAGAGGAGTAAACCCAGGGTCTTGAGGTTTGCTGAATCTGCCGAGAAGAATTTGCCTGTATAAAGGAGTCGTGTGAGGATTCCGTTAGACAAGGCTGATATGACGCACCAGAACGGTAGAAAGTGCGGTGCTCCCACCTCACTGTTGGGACTAAAAGGCAATTGGTCTTAGCCTGGCCGGACTGGGTCAGAGCGCTTACACTGCTGTTGTGCTGCCCCTAAAAGCTGGCCTGATATTGCCACGGTCTTATTGTCAATAGCCCCAGTACGTGCCAAAACTATCAGAATATTCAATTAGAGGCCTGCTAAATAGAGTCTTCGTGGGTGGGGCTTACGGAGGGTCCCTTCCTCTGTGGCCAACACGCGTGTAGCGATCTTGACCTGGAAAAAAAAATTCGTCCTGTGGTAAGGGGCTACAAAATGAAAACATACGAGTTTGGAGATCTTTTGAATGACATCGTCAGATAAGGTTGGTACGGGTCCACCAGGGAGGTATAAAATGTCACAGCTACCGCATGGGTTGCGTTATTGAGTTCTGGTGTAAACGGGGCACTGCTTACGTCGTTCTCGATGCCTGCTCTGATGATATAGGATTATATTCCTCTGCGATATCGCTCGTCAATGAGACATATGTGATATCGACCGAAGGGTAAACATAGTTGAATGCTGATAGATGGGTTGCCAAGAACCCTCTGTAGAACTTCTTGATTCTTGAGCGCTATAAGTGATGGGGGCTTGACTTACTTATAGATGAGGACAAAGGCTTTCATGCGTGTCGCACACCTCTATAGATGAAGGATCAGGATCCTGGCGATAACAAGTGTGGGGTAGATCTCGATCGACCTATCGTGAAGGAATCTGAAAACTACAAACAGATGCAAAGACCAGTTGAGGTTGATGCGGAATTATCTGACCAGAAATGTCGGCCAGCTGCCACAGGAAGCGCTAATCCTCCTCAAACGGTGTGCCCGACGATCCAGGGCCAGAGCGATAGCCTATTTAGAACACTTGATTAGGGTAGAATAGGGGTTTGCCTCAGTTCTGGTTAGTATATGCCAACTACTCGAGGCTACCTTGGGCCCCTAAGTCGAATCCAAACGTCCAACAGTCGCCGAGCCGAACATACGGCATATGCATATTTTTGCCTACCCTTGGACAGGCGGGGATCACAGCATTGGTCAAAGTTGGTTAGGAGACATTGTTGGTGGCTTTCAAAGCGCGTCGGATCAGTCAATCAGTACCGCCCAGAAGAGACCCTACGCTCTCGGTCAATTCCGCGGGGATGTCCTCCATTGGTACAAATGCCCACTGCTATCAAACACTTCCCCCCATTCAACACAAAAACGGCGAGCTTCGGGCACTTACGTGGCTTTCAGACCCTCTCTACGGGAAGAACCATCCGCAGTTGATCGGATATGAACCCAGGATCAGAATTCCTCTGCTTCGAGCTTGAGCCACATTTTGCGCAAACCTTGGCGCAAAAACTCCACCCATTGTGCTCTATCCACCTATGACATCAAGTGATACCCATAGAAACTTCGGCCGCATTGATAGAACTATTATTATATTGTCTTCATTCGATCGTGTTCCACATGAACTTGCGGAAAGAAAGCCCAAATCCGGCGAGTACGGTTATAAAGGGAAATGACTGATAAGGTGGGTACATTCCAGGATACTCAGCAAACGAGCCCTCTACTATCGGCTACCCCTTCCATTCGTGTCAATTTTCATTCCAACCTCCGCACTCAACTAATCGAGGACCTACAACTATGTAGTCCACCCTTGTTTCTACCCCGCATCGTGACTTTGATTGGTGGACAGGTGTAATATTGGGGTGTCAGCGCCGTACCTAGTTTTGATGTTCCAGTCTTATTAGGAGAGAAGTTTCCGAGTAGATGGATATAGGATGTCTAATAGCTCTAGGGACCTTGCTTGCTTATGCCCGGCAACCGCTGAAAATGAATAATCATCTATGCCCGTCGGGGGTAAGATCCATTGCTACGGCATCGGGACGTGGCTATCTTTGACACTTTGAGTCCCCGAGAGTTTTAGGGCGATCTATGTTCTGCGCATGGATATGCCTCCCCAACCGACACAAATCAGGGGTGAGATTTTTTTGCCTCTCCCACTGATGCAAGTCACCACAGCCAGGCTCCGCGAAACCAGTGCCCACAGATCCTCTATCCTTCATTCTCGCTATCTATCCATATCGCCTGTTGCCATCCGCGTCGCTTTTAAGTTGATGCTGTCAAAAGATGTGCCTTGTATGCCCATTAAGAAATCAACTGCCTGGGCTAGTTGCTTTTATTGTTTTTTTTTCCACGTGAACCCTATCCGTTCGGTCCCCGCAAACCGTCCATTGGATCCTGTCCCCGATAATGTGATCTCATTGTTCTTCAATCACATCTCAACCCACCCCTCCATTCCATCATGTGATGGATGCAATCAAACCAAAGAATAAAGGGAAATCCTCCTTGGGTGAGGAACATATGTCCGTAAATCAATTGTGTTCGTGTCCTGGAATGTAGGACAGGACCTCTCTTATGAAATAGGAACCCATTCATGCGCTTTCAAGCCGAACAAAAAACCCACAAGTCATACGAGCTGCTATCTGCTCACATTTGGGATCCATCGCAATGGAGGAAGACCGTATGATCCCTTCACTGTGTGGTTAGCAAAATTCCATTTAATTATAATCCGCGCGGGCACGTGAGCCAAGCGGTGGATGTCAAAGTGTTTCGTGAACATCTGTTCTACAGCGTTTGATGAGAGCCATCTATCCTCTTACGGCACGCACTGCATTCCCTTCAGCCTCTAAATCAAATCAACGAGTTCCCTGTACTCAGTTCAGATCTTTTTTGTTGAAAAATTGTCGACATCGGACCTATCTTATTCCCGACGGCGCCTTTTCTATTTCTATAAGTGGGCGCAGATGTGAAGCTTGATTTTTAGCACACGGTCACACTGTATCCTCGTCGGTGAAACACTAAGGAAGATTTAGTACAAAGAAACTAGTCAGCCTTCGATTATTTGATGTCGGATTTCATCGCCTTCAAGTCGCCTCCATAGGAACCGGGGATTCAGGGTTTCCTGGGAAGGAGGCCAGGAGGCCAATAGGTGGCGAGAGCAAGCAACGAAAAGCGGATACAACGGCTGATCGAGTGTTGGGGTGGAACAGAACACTAGGATTACAACACCATATGTCCATATCTGTCGAATGTCCTTGTCCTACCGGAAGGAATAGAACCAAGGTTGTACAACACTATATGAAATGTGAGTGATGGTTCAATATACGGCTAAAGGTGCTACCATTGTGTGTAACGTGGCTAAGGAGCGGTGATGTGTACAGAGTACAAAAAGTACCCAAAAGTGGGCAGGCAAGTCATGGGAGAGAAAGACTACGTAGAAAGGAACAGAGTCAAAGATTGAAATCGAAGGAAAAGCCACCCGTATGGTGGTTGATGTGAGAAGAGACGAAGTAAGTCACTGTCGAAGTAGAGTCAACTACTACAAATTAGTTAGTCCTACATACATGCTCCGCGATCGTGTAGTTCAGAGTTCTTAGCATAAGGAGTGATGTGCATGTCAAGCGATGTGATTGATGTGTGGTTGAAACAGGGGAAATGAGTGTTGAGATGGACTGGCGTAATCGAAAGCGATGAAATGAGGGTTGTATAGATAGTACAGTGCGTTGGGTAAATGAAAGCGCCTCCCAGGATGATGCATGAGTTCAGGAACGTTAGATGTGGGTATGATGAGAGTATTGAGAGTATGAACGAGTTACAGATAATAGTACAACGGCCGTCCTCGGCGTGTGTGGGTATGAGGCTCGTCAGGCAAGGTTGAACAAGGGCCTTGGTATTGGACATCGTCAGCGAGGGGGTATCGGGTCGTGAAGCGTAGATAGGCGAAGGTGGAGCACATGTTGTCCTAGTTGCCCCAGTGCGATTGCCCTGGCCTCTCTAAGGTGTTGACATCATATTCTACCGAGTAAACAGGACATAAGCATCATGCGAAGGTACTGGTGGGATGAGCCTTACGGATATATCCATTGCGTTGAGAGGAGAGCTCCAACAGTCTTTGGCCTTCATGAACATGCTCATCAAATGGCATCTCGATATATGTTGCACCGCTATACGACTCCATGATGGTGCGCACGGCGGCGGACCAAAGCGTCTGGGTAAGAGAGGTCAGTCAAAGGAGGACAACCGAAGAAGCTATCGGATACCTTGTAGAATGGGTTCATGAAGTGTAAATCGTTATGCCAATTAGCACCAATCTCGATGATTTTGCGCGCAGCTTCCACATGTTCAGTGCCTTGAGTACCTGCACCTTTGTGGTATTGAGTGGAAAGCTTCGCCAAAGCAGCGTTGGCAAGTGAATGTACGAAGACTAGTTGTCTGTTGGTTGAAGTCCCTTCGCTTCGACCGTCCAATGAGGGTAATTGCCGTCTGAAGTGTTCAAGGATGTTGCGAGTAGTCGTGAGAGTTGTCCAATAGGCTTGTTCGTGTTGGCCGGTTGCTAAATGAGAGAACGTATAAGTATACAAGGATAGCGGGAAAGAATAGAAAACAAAAAAGGAAGGTAGACTAACAAAATCGAGAAGCTTGATCAGCGATTTGAGTAGCACGATGGTAGAGAACCGTGGCCTTGGCGCACATGGCAGAGATCGAAGATCCTTCTGCTTCGGTGCTCGATCCGTTCAATAAGAAGTCCCGGACTGTATTTTTTGACGCATTCGGTACAGCTCCCTGTCAAACATTTAATATTTAATATTATTAAACCTCAGTTCCAATAATAAACAATTTGGAACACTCACTGTTTGGTACTGATCGAAATCCATAGGCCAGGGTGTATCAATCTGCATGCGGAGCGTATCGATAACACCAAAGTAGCTCGCAGACGAGTCCAGACCTGCCGATATCATCTTGTGCAACCCGAAGATAGTCCACCAAGCGCTGATGTAGTCACCATCTGACCTGGTGTGAGTGGGTTCTTGTGTGGGAGAGAGAGAACCATCGGGGGAGAAGGCAAATGTCTGCGAGGAGGATGATGGTTGGAGTTGGTGTAGCCCGTTTTCAAGTGCAAGTGTCATAGCAGAGGCGGTTTGCATCTTGGCTTCCACAAGACGCCCGGTGCGAAGGAAATAGTAGGCCAACAGGACCTGAGCTTGTAATGTATGGAGAACTTTATTAGGATGATCCGAAATAATGTCCGTGGCCGCAAACTGTAGCGCGCGAGTGAGGAAGACGCTCTCATGTCTTGTGAAGAGCTCCTCTCCAGAGAGGTAAGCACCCCAAAGGTAAACGGCACTCAAAAGCGCTGGCGTTGGTCGCTGAGAGTCGCCAAAATTTGCGGTGTGTAAGGCTGCATTAAAGAATTGGTCGGGGGATAGGAAAAAGCCAAATTCAATGGAGAAGGGAAGGAATTTCTCGATTCTGTTTGAAAGAGTAGTCACAACTCTGTCAGAAAGTCGAATAAAACGATTGACTCACAATGTCTGTTGAATATGATAACTCGGTTCCTGAGTCAACGTTAGCCATCGTGAGTCTTGGCGGGAACATTAAAGGTGACTCACTGAAGTACCCAAAAAGGTTGGAGCAGGAGATGGTCGTGAACCACCTATCGAATATGCTGGTGGACGTATTAGCGGCATGGGCAAAGTGGCGATGCTCGATTGCACACCATTACTCGAGGCAGGTGAAATTGGCGAATAAGGTGAGGAAGGGTGCGGTGGAGGTTGTGAGGGAATCGTGACGCGTAACTTCTGGGATTGGTGGTAGGGGAAATAAGGGTCATGCAGCGTAACAGTTGGTGTAGATGCGCCCGGGTTTTCCAAGTCGAATACTTGTTGCCTCAATCGGGCAATCTCCTCCTCTAGTTGTCTCATCTTCGTTGGTCCCGGACCATCGTCGTAATCGCATTCGTCTCTTCGTGGATGATGCATACATGGGCCACAGACTGGTTTCTGGCCATCACATTTCTGTAACGAAAAGATGAGCGGAATAGGTTAAGAGCGCTTAGTTGAGGACATACTACTTTGAATTGGCTTTAATTCGGAGAGGGCGGGAGTTAGGGAGAGCGGGATCAAGTGAGAATGAAGGACTCACCGGCAGTTAAGACACGCCATTCCTCTCTTCAGAATCTTGTTGTTCGCATGATGACGAGCCGTTCGAGTGCTCCTGATGCTCTCTGCTATCATGGGTGGGATGGGAGGCGGCGGTTGGTAATGTACAAGTTTGGAGTGGCCTCCAAGGCCTGAGCCACGGACTGCTTATATAGGACATTCCACCAACTACTCGTAGCGATCGGGGATCTGGTCTGGGTGAAGAGCATCGCCCCCCGGTGTCACTTAGTGACAGCTGTCACTCAAAATAAAATGACGGCACGCTTTTAGCGAAATTCCGACGGTGCTTACTGTCGGCATGCATTGTTGATTTACTCAGGAAACGGGCGATTTCATTACCGTTCTGCGTGGTCGTCCATCCGACGACCTTGGCCGTCGCTTGCCCTATTACCCTATTCCTGCAGGTTGGCGAGTTAAATCTAGAGCCCACAGTTGCTGTTCACATTAGCCCCGGCTTGTAGGTTGGAATGGCTCAATAGGATCTACAGATAATTTGATCCTCGACCCACCATGCAGAAAAACTCGGACTTAGTAATCAATTTCAAAATAGAAGTCCGCATTCCATACCCAGGTATTGCTCGGCAGTGCCGTCAAGATTCCCAATTTCCCATCGACTGGGAAGAACAGCTCTATGTTAAGACGGCCATTTGAATGCTGCGGTAACAATATTTTATGACTTGCGATTCAAAGGCATTCGATCAGCATTTCACGCCAACAATGAATAACCCCTTCCACAGTAGTCATTCATTGCTTGGTCTGGCCCCCTCTCGTCTAGTTCCTGCTTCGATCACCAAATAAAACCAATAGTATATCACCCCCTTTCCCAGCCCTCGACAACGCCCTTATTTGCCCAAGATCACAAGATTTGGGATGCTGATCCTAGGGACAAAGATCTTAGAGAAAACTCACTCATGACCATTGGGATCATTTCTGGGTAAACGACCCACTAAACCAGTTTGCTTACTACACCCGGTCGTTGCGCCGGGCCTGCCAAAGCAACCCCGTTCTATCACACCCTCATCAGTGTATGGTGCTAGTAAACACTCCGCTGGCCCTCTCCTCCAAGATATCGCCTCTCACCCCACAAAGAGTTATCACTTGCTCTTGACCCTACCCTCTACCTCATGGCGATCGATGACGGATTGAGTCGCAGTCCCCATACAACCGCAGTCCTCGTGCAAAGAGTACGTCGTCGACGAAACTCGAGCCGCAAGACGATGTCAATATCGAGCATAGCAAAGTGTGTGTTTGAAATCAGTTGGCAGTACACCTAACCCCTTGGCTTTGCCAGGCGCGTACACGAGGCAGTCAGACCGATGACGTACAGAACACGTTGCACTAGGTTGGGTCGTTCCGGTCAACGGCTTGAGCCGACTCGGTCCCACCTCAACAGTGCACCGCCTAAACAGTGCCATAGACAGGCCCCGAGGCTGGAGGCTTTTCTGGGCATGTTCCGTTGCAGGGCGACGGAGCGCAAGGTGGCCATAGGTGAATGAGACGCTGCACTGCGGGTTCCACCACGGCTCAGTTTGCGAATACAATTGCTGCATATCTAGCTAATGGAACACACACTCTCTTCCATTCTTTCGAAATCTTTTGAGTCCATCGTGCTCAGGGTCTTTCCGGGGCCGCTGCACCCCAAGGGTTATTGGAACAACAGCTGGCCGTACGTGGCCTTTGCAATATCGCCTGCACGGTTCAGTACTCTACGAATGTTCTACCGATTGCGGTCTCATTTACTAAGGCGTAATGAACACCCTCGGACAAAACCTGATGTTCATTCAACCCTATCCCACAACTTTCAAAAAATCACCCTGTTTCCACAAAAAAACGCTGGAGCATCGGTTGCTATCCACCACCGACGAGAGATGACTCAAATGTCTAGGAAAATAGAACGCCATCCCTACTAAAATTCATATTGCAAATAACTTGTGCAGCCTCCGCTCCAAAGGATGTCCTCATGCTATTTCCATAAATAGCAACCCAGGTACAGTGATAGGTGCACAGCCACAACGATCATTTGATCGATAAGCAATCTCATTTTAGATCTGGCGCGGAAGAATACACTTAATTTGCCTCCGAGCAGACCAGTCTACTTTTCAGATAGTGCTTTTCCGTTACTTCATTGAATATGAGGGTGCGCAGTTCAAGAGGTACTGTACGTCCCGCTGTAAGTACCCTCATTCTGAAGCCAAAGAACCGTCGTGATGGGCTCGGGCTCTTTCATCCGTGACAGGAATCTCAAAAACTCGATCAAAAGACATCCAGGATAACTATAGCACTCTTCTTCATGGTTACGATACTCACACAAGAGGTTTGGAGTGCAGATCCTTATTAGCGCCACTTCTGAAAGCTTATTTCATACATTATCCACCTTCGGTCTATATTTGGGCATTAAAGCGGCCACATGCCTATTGCGCAGTAATATAAGACTCATAATGACTATTTCCTAGTCAGGCCAGCTCCTTAAAATTTTCTCTCTTGCAGTTAATCAACACCCCAGTCTTATTCACCCCAACGTATCACTCCAAGCGTTACTGTACCAACTAATTTGCAATGCACGCTCACAGACGGATTTAATGCAAGGGAACTATGGCTTGCGTGGAAAGAGTCATTCCATTTGTCAACCATGACAGAAAACGAGAGAACTACGGTCAGCGTGAGTGATACATCTGTATTGGCAAGAAAGGCTCAACCTCGTAATGGAGGGGTGGTTTGTGCAGGGAGAAGCGAATCTTTGCCTGCAAGACCACTGTTCAGAGCTGTACTATCGTTAGCCAGGGTTCATGGTTGCACAGGATTTTCGTGGGTTTTGTGAAGCGTTCGTGGAATGACGTTTAAATGAACATGTCCCATACCTATCTCCTCATATTCGCACACTGGTAACCGCGTGGCTTAAATGTTTATCAAAGACACTGTATGCTCACAATCTGTTGAGTCAGGTCTTCTTACACTTTCTCGATAGTCAGATGCCGAGGGCTGACAGGGTGAACTGAGAATGATACTCGCTTGACAGGTTCAGGTTCCTAGGCGCATGGTAGGTGTACCCAGTGTTGTGATCCCCTTTCACCGACGTTTTCACCTAATCCATGTTAGGGCAGGAGAAGCCACCATCATACCTGAGTAGTCATCAGCTCCAACTCCATTTTTGTCCTGTGGTTTAACGCCCTATTTTGGGAACCTCGAGCAATTCTGAGCGCCAATTCGCCTTAACCATGGTTCTCGCCGCCTATCTAGACACAGAAGTTTAAAGAAGGTAGCGTTCTTTTGCTAGGACGCCCGCGAGAGTTCGCTTTAGCTGTAGTGGATGTATGGTTACTGATAGAGATATTGAACCCTGGGTTCACGCATTTACGTACGTCCAGTGACGGTTTGACGGCTTCACTATATTCAGGGTGAATCCCGTCTCCGAAAAGACGAAACTGCGCATCAATCGGAAATCCTATTATTCAACAGAGCCTGTACATGTAGACATTGTCTGGCTCCAATCTGATGTGTTAAATAGACTCCAGTCTGGAATCGGACCAGGTGCTTTACCGTTCATTAGAAAATTGTCAATTCTACGAGAATTCTGCGAGCGATATCCGTGCAGCTGAATGAACGCCACACAGTTCATTAGCCGGTGCATTCATTCTCTGACGGTCGTCGGCAGAATATCGTCAGAATAGCACATAAAGCATATATGAACGTTACTAGGAAACGGGAATGGAGACACTATGTAAGCTGATAGAAAGCCGGATGAAATGCACTTGCAATTGTCCCGTAACCGTGTGATCCAGAAATATCCAGTCAATGAAAGCACTTTCCTATTGTTGTTGCTTGAGCTATCGTCATATGTTACCCCCGGATCCCATAATCATTCCTGTTGTCACGATGTGCGACTACCAGGGATTAAAATTGCATGTGCTTGGTGGACCATGGTGTGGGGCATCGACACCGCATGCCGAAATATCAACGTGGATTCGGGCAAACTTTCGTCTCTTATTCTTCCAGGAAAATTTTTTGTATGTGAATGTCACGCTCTTGAATATCCAGCAATGGTAGGCGCAAGCTACAAGATGTCCTCGGCTTTCCGCGCATTTGCGATTGTATTGACAAACATGCTCTCGCATAGTGGACAACGTACAAGAAGCGTCGATCAACATCCACTGATGACGAATTGACAACTGTACTGCTTTTCATGCAATCCATGGGCTGTGTTTGCCGACTCCCGATTCTCACCGATGAGGCGTAACCTGTGATGACATTCTAACGAAAATAGGCATGCCTCGAGGCAGCTCATGATGGACAAGACCCTGCCGTTCATTTGCTAAACTGAGCCGACCAAGGATGATGCAATTATGCACATACCCTAACTATAGTCTTTGTACGGTCTACCCAGACCTTCCAATGCTTTGAGATAGACAGCTGTGTGTTGCGGTGACAAGTAATCGCCCTGCATGCAATTTGCGGCGTATACACGTTGAACTGCACGAGGCGCCAAGTACAGAATTGTCGACCGGATTTATGGAACTTGCCGTGATTGCCGTTCTTATTTGATTCTGTTTGTTCTTAGATCAAAATTCATTTCGATTATCATTTGTGACTGATTACTTCAAGTTGACGCCACAGTGTGAAATAGGCGAATTGGTACTTTTCCACCTGGATTTGTGGAAAACATGCGTACTGATGTGCATTAAATGTACCCTATGCTGTTCGTTGGAGTCATGTAGTGAAACGATAGGCCGGCACAATCACACGTGCATCTGAAACGCACACGGGCCGCAGCAAGGCCAACTGTTTGGAGTGATACCTCCTGCAGCAAGGTAAACAATCGAGAAGTAACTGCTATGCGCTGGAGTATCTGCTGCAGAGCCAGAGGCAGTGCAAGCGTATAGATCTGCAAGCACGAAAATACAATTCACCTCCAGCAGTGTGCAGTAAGCGATGTTCGAAACGCTATGGCGATCGAGTGTGTCCGGATTGACTACAGCATGACTTCAGAACTTGATATGGCAGTCAGGATGAGGTGTGTTGACCGTGAGCTGCATTTCGTCAGATTGCGAGGTTGCAGGAGATTAATCTGAGACGTACAGAGCGTGGAGATGACTCCTTGAAGCCCTTTCGCGTAAAGGATGGATTCACTTTGAGGTATTTACATAGCTCATTTCACACACGGTGAAGTCGCAGGACACACAGCGAAGCTGACCTCGCTGCATCATGCCAGCATGTAGGAACTTGAAATATTCCGGACGGAAAACCGCTGGAAGTTGTGCGCATAGCAGGTGATATATCATGCACTGACTTTTGGTTTGACTCAGCTAGGTTGCAGTTCACGCTAGCGGCACTGGAAGATGGAATAATGTGGTCTTTTGTGGGATTCGCCACTCTCAACTGCTCAATGCATGGCACTAGCTCCAACACGGAACCCCTTCTCCTCGGCCAAGATGCATGTACATCTAATTTCAGACAAGGCCCTATAAATTAAAGGAAAGCAGTTTGCGTTCCAATAAGCCCGAATAGCGAAATGCGAATGGGACAAAAAAATGATGAATCATAACATCCGGTCAACATGCTGTTGAACGTGAAATGTCTGTACAATATGGTCCGCAAAACCTATACCCACCCTACCAGCGTATTGCTAATTTGAGAAATGCGGCTCACGGCTTTTTAACAAAGGTGAAGTGTTACAGCATCGACAGGTATCTTGAGGACTCAACAATTGGGGTTCAAAATCCCCGAGACGAAGCTTCGCGACCATCTTGCATCTTGGCCGTCCCCATGACCATGGAGAGTCATCGGAACACCCGGCAAGAGCGGTGCTTCGCACGCAAAGCGAGTGTAGACCCCAGACGGATGTGTACCACGACGCAAATATTCACAAGTAGTCCCAGTAGTTCCTTGAATGACCCCCTCGTTTCCCCGCAAGTTGTCATGTCAGCCGGCGAACACGGCTTGCAAGGAGGCCTGGCCATGTCTTCAATCCCTAGGCTAGCGACTGGACGCACCGATAAAGCCGCATTTCGCGTGACTCCAACAAAATGTGCCACGACTTGCGTTCCCGCGAGTTGGGGACATATTTAACTAGAAACGCTTTACTCGAATATGAAATGAGGCGTTTGATACAATTATAACGCTCTAATATTAATACAAAGTAAATCGATTGTCGAATACAGGGTTACGATCGTGTAATTTGATCGCTTTCCTGGGACATGCTTTTATCCGCAGCCCAAGTTCAAATGCTATGAGGCGCTCATCCTTTTCCAATTACTCTGTGCCCACACGGCTAGAACCCGTTCCGTGTGGCGATACTCTTGTTGCCGTCTTTGTTACCATCGCCACTATGGAGCGGTGGAGCTAGCATCATCCCATAACATCATTTTCGTCCTCATGGTCGCTACCAAAATGCTCGTCCGATAGCCCCCCACTCATGGATAATGAGCGCATGAGACTGCCCGTTGAATCAGACGGATTCCAAAATTCATCCTCGTCCATTGCGACGTGTGTTGATTCGCTGCGGCTTGGGGCAGAGTCACTGCCACCACCGCCGAGACCAGACCCCGCGAACGACTGAGTTTGACTAAGCGACTGAGACGATTTGGTTCGTGCTGGCTTAGGCTTAAGTGGTGTATCATCAACCAGAGTAATTCCTTCGTCCCTGATGCTACTCCGGGACTTGGCTCTCCTACTAGCACCCTCTTTTGCTTCCGCACCCCCACGGTGAAAGAAACTATGGGTCGCGAGATTCGCTTTGTTGTTATTCCCAGTAATGCTGGAACCCGGATCCATAGGATTGCTGCTCTTCGCCTTGGGTTTGAAAACCCGGGACATGGAGATTTCCTTGTTGAGAACTCTTTTCTTAGATGACAAGCCGGCGCTCCCCGCTCTTTTCCTTTCTTCCTCTTCTTGCGCGAGTGACACGGAGAGAGAACGAGACCTATCGCGGGCTAACGCTCTTGAGGATGACTCACTCTTTGTTCTGGGGGGGGCTTTAGATCTTTCCCGATGTGAAGTCGTCGAAAGAACGAATGACGGAGATTGGTACCGACTGGGCAAGGGCGAAGCTTTTTTGGAAAGATTTTTGTTCTTTCGGTGGGTGGCCGGATTATGGGAAGTGTCAGGTGAACCTGATCGAGAAGAAGATGGGGAAGAATCCACATCTGAGAACGGCGAACTTGGGAAAACCTTGGAACGAAGTAGGGCGCATAAGGTTGGCAGTTGTGATTTGAACCTGGACATGTGAGAGCGGGTAGAGGATTTTAGTAAGGTTAAAGAAGAATAATGTGGAAGCTTGAAAGGTGCGTTTTGAAGGGTGAGGGAATGAAAGACGACTTACCGGGGCTCGACAATATCTTCACAGAAGGCCTGCATCCAGTCACGATCATCCTTGATGGAATCGTTGTTCATAGCATCCAATTTGCCAAGGAGCTGCCACATTGAAAGTTTGTCCATAAACGCTTCGAGGCGATCTTCGATGGGATTCTCCGGCTCAAGTGGGTCCAGATTAGGGACCCGTTTTCGTTTCTTTAGTGATGGAGGGTCTGGAACAGGAGGAGTTCCTGGGAGCGATAACTTTAACATATTGAGTAGGATTTGGATTTGGACTCTAAAGGATAGCAAAAAGATGACTGGCGCGTCAGGATTCGGGTGAATGATGAACGTACTCCCGTCTTTCCATTCGCTGAAGGTATTGCTCGCGCCATTTATCATTTGTCCATACAGAGCCTCCGTGATCGGGATTATTCACAACGGAGCTCGTGTCCGGGTGGTCCCCGATTTTCTCATATTCCAAAGCGTACCACATCATGGTTTCTTCTATTTCTCCGGCCCCTCCGCCAGCGGCAAGTATTTGCGGTAATTCATTGTGGTATTTATTGGTGACTCCGGAGACGGTGAGCAGTAAGGGCTCTAATAGCTCGTGAAGAGGATGCGACGAAGTAGAGGTTGATGGTGCATTGATCCGTTGTAGTAATGTCACCAAAATGTCAAGTGGCATTATGGACTGCAGTCGGTCATTTCAGAATGTCATTTACGGATATGGAAAGAGGAAGATTTTCACCTCCGGAAGCCACAGGACCTGTAGATAATTACGAGCAACATACTGATCTGGCTGCTCGTTGCTCAAAGTGAGAGGATAATCCTTGGATATTGCCTTTTCTTGTGTCGTATTCCACTGAAGCTTTTCGTTGAAGACGAGGGAGTGAGGCAACGAGGATATCTGCATGCTTGCCATGTGGTAAAGGCGAGATTTATGTTTGTTCGTGTTTTCAGCCTACCGCGACTCGGTCAGTAAATGTCCCTTGGCAGAGGTGATAGCCGCCTAACCTCCTCCCAGAAGCATTGCTTTTGGATTTGGATCCTGTAATGCAGTGGGTGCAGTCGGGATAAGTTGCGAGTCGGATTAGGAGGATTGTAGTGGCGTTCGTTAAGAAGGAAATGACTATCGATTATGTGTCCCACCCAGACTTGGAATAGACTCGAGGACAAGCAGGGGCATCAAGCTCTGTTTGACTCCACAATTACATAGCTATCGCGGATCTATCATGGCTTCGTAGCAGGTGCCATAGGTTTTGCTAGAGGAAATTCTCTAATTTAGAAGGCAGTTCAGCCTATAATCTGCCCAAGCGAAATTCCTCTGATGGAGCATTCTCGCTGAAGTACGTCCCAGGCGTCAGGCTTCCAACGCGGTACTTCTTTATAGAATATATCTTGGCTTGACAGCCTCACCACAAAGAACACCGTGATCCTTCTCACCTCACTTAGTTTGTCTGATAGAACGCAATTTAAGATTGGTGAGTAGTGACAAGATATATTGAGTAGTAATGGAATCTGTTTAGCGAATGACAAGCCTTGAGGATATAATTGGTGACCTTCTCGTGATTGAATGGGAGTTCTCTGAACAGGAAAGTGAAATGGTGCTTATGGCGACGTCAAAACTCAAAGGCGCTTAGAGTCGAGCCGAAGTGTTGATGGAGAGTAAAATTTCGATCTCGTTCGCATACCATAGATTTGTTGCCACTAAAACCAGCTCTCGGAGGGGAACTGTGGAAAAAGTACTGCCGATCCCACTATCGCTGGGGCAATGATAGGCTGTATCGCCAATCATGAACTTCTTGCTACCGTCTTTCCGTATGATTCGCGAGAGCGATTTGTGGAGAACCTTCTGCACTGTGTTGTTATCCCAGGGTAGGACGATACGAGTAAGGTTCGGAAACGACGATGGGAGATAAATCGAAATGCGTTCATCAATTGCACCAATGATGACCTCGAGGTTTGTCGGATTGTTGCATATCTCCGTACCTAGACCGATGAGAGCGGTCGAGATGGCAAGATGGGGATTACCACTCTCCTTGCTTCCAATAGTGATCGAAGTCACATTTGAAAGTTTCGGACGGTTAGAGTGAAGAATTCGTAACCGATGTTGTGTTGGCATGGCGAAGAACATTTTTCCAGCGTCCACGAATTGCAAGGTACGCAGAATGATGCATTGTCCGATGCAAGCTTCTATAAGCTCAGCATCCTTGGAATGTATCTCTCGCACGAAATCCCTATTCCTGCCAGTGTCGGCCGGGGACTCCATTCTCTGATGAGATGGTGAATAAAGCTGGGGGTGTGATTGAAAAAACACAATGTGCCGCATCAGGCTTGTTTGTGGGATAGCGGTGAGTACAAATGTTGAATATAGGATGGGTGTGATGAGTAGATACTAATGAGAGGATACTTCGCGCAGTGTGACTAGAAGCTTGAGTTCTGATTTGTTGACGCCTCCAGCTCCATACAGGATTGGGGAGTGATGACTGTCATTTTGAAAAGGAGGTATGAATCTGAGAGCATGAAAAGCAAGATTTCAGTTGAAATTGAACCATTTCGCTAAGACGATTCGTGGGATGAGCACGTTTGACGAGGCACTGGAGCCGTACAAAGCCATGCGCGTGGCGGCGGAAAGCACGGTATCAACTCACCACAACAGTCCAGTGGCCATGTATTGCCACCTCTCTCCGATTGAGGATTGCCTCAACGAAATACTGTCAGATGTATGACGCGAGCACGATGGCTCTGGTCAATCTGGTCAAGGCTTCCATCCAGTCGACCCTGCCCAGACGTATGCATGCTGACTGAACTAGTCAAACCATTTCGCACTGCGTGACTCTGAACGGTCGATTGGTCTCTTCAGCACGATGTAAAGTGTTAATATCGAACGAGTATCCATTGCACCTCAGTAGTTTGTCCTTCGTCCAGATGAATAGATCTCATTTCTCGTTTATTTACCACGGCCCAATGGTCTAGTAGTATGATTCGCGCTTCGGGTTTGCCCCCTTGGCAGTGCCAAGAAGATGTGCGAGGTCCCGGGTTCAACTCCCGGTTGGGCCCTTTTTATTCCATTTTCGTAAGATCTCCTCCTCATATTCATTTCAACATAGAATCATCAATGAAACCAACGCAGATCACCCGTTGACCAGAATTAATTGATACCTCTCATGACGTAAGGTACTTCCGTTAAATTTATACTTTTGATATTAAGGGAGACAGTTTCGGTGGGCTTGTCATACGATTGTGAAGCGTATAGTGTGATTACATTGTGGAACATGATGAACGGAGAAGAGAACAGGATGCATTGGACGGCATCGGATAGGATACCATCTCAACGTCTGGCTTCCGTCAGGTACAGCGACCGACCAGAAATGATATACCTCAGAAGGTCGAGCCCTCTGGCGGTTGAGGCAATTTACGATTAGAAGGCGACGCCATTTCCCTGTAGATAAGGCCATGATTATCTTCCCTCATCACCAAACGGAATCAACTTACCGGCGAATTTCGACGAGGAGGGTCTCGAGACTGTTGTTTCGTGTCCAGTTGGAAAGAACAGGCAATCTATGTGGGTCTACGTTGCCGTTGGCTTGATTGACGAAGGGAAGGTTGACACGCGATATAAATTGGACGAGAGGGGGTCCATCAGGGTAGTGGTCACCACAGGTAATCTTCAAACTGTATATTCGGTTCTCATGGACGGTCTGTTCATCGTGATGAATCGCGTGCTCGTCGGATGCAAAGGATGATTCTGGTAATGAATATACACTTACGTGACCAGGACCAATGATTGTGCCGTTCCAGTTGCTCATCAGTACATCGTCGCCATCTGTCAATCCGTATGAACAGGATCCATCTCCAATACCCTTCTCGCCCTTTTCGAGTTCTTCGAGGAGACGAAAGTTTCTGGGAACTTGGATGAAGAACGATCAGGGCTTGGATTGCAATATCAGATGGCAAATCAACTCTACCTTTAGCCATCGGTGGTCGTCGTCGTGGGCAGTGCTGTTGTGCCTCTACCGCTCCTGCTAGTCAGACCTCGTCAGGAACGTGACTCGACACAGCCACAATCAACCTATATCTCCGCTGCCGAGTTTTGTCCTCCACCATCGCGCACATCCTTCCCTCACTGTTGCCGACCATGGCCCCAAGTTATTACGACGAAATCGTCGGTGAGTGCCTTGTGTCGCTATCAAGATACTTCCGCCACTCATCATCTGGCTGCATGTTCCGTCTCTACAGCGAAGGCGACGGACGAAAATCAGACAAGCGAGAATTGGGAAATCATTCTCAATCTCTGCGACAAGGTTCAGGAAGAGGGCTCAGAGGGGTGTGTGGTCCATATATGCGCATATATTCTGCCAAATAATGACTGACTGCATATCTCCGTGCCTTTAGGGCTCGAGAAGTCATTGCATCAATCCTCAAGCGACTTGCTCATAGACTGGCAAATGTTCAACTATATGCTCTGACTCTGGCCGAGGCTTTATCAAAGAATTGCGGTATTGCGGTTCATAGGGAAATCGCTTCGAAAGCGTTCACACAGGGCCTCGAGAAGATAATCACTGATCGTGTATGTGGACGTTAATCCTTTGATATCCCTGAATGACTTTACTGATGCGTTGTCGGTAGACTACGCATGATAAAGTCAGGAAACGGGCGTTGTCACTCATCTTGATGTGGAAAACCGAGTTCGAGAAGGATACCACCCTTGGTTTGATGGAGGACTGTTACAATAATCTCAAGGCCAGAAGTGAGTCCAATTCACTCTGCGTGCTTCTTTGGGCTTATCCTATGCTTTATCTTATAGACTTCAGGTTTGATACTCCTCAGGAAGATCCGCCACCAGATGTTGATGACGATATTCGTCGTCGAGAGGAGGAAGAGTTACAAAAGGTCCTAGAAATGTCCCTTCAAGATCGAGGTGGTCAAACCCAATGGGCACAATACAGCTTAGCCACAGGTGGAGTAGGGGCATCATCCTCGAATACTGCTGCTGCGTCTAGTGCCAGGCCAGCAACCTCCACTGCCAAACCAACAACTTCGGCCACAACTGTCCCGAATCCTTTTGCAGCGCCAACGTATCCATCAGGCTATGTACCTGCACAAACGCCATCTCCTCATCGTTCCACACCGCAGCAACATCAGGCGTATGAGAACTCGCAGCATCAAACTTCGTCATCAGTTATTTTGCCGTCAACATCCGCAGCTACTGCAACAACAACATTTCCACCAATTGCAGCTGCACTGCCTATGGGAGGTGTTGTTACCCGTGTTCGTGCTCTCCATACGTTTGAGCCTACCGAATCGGGCGAACTAGGTTTCGAAAAAGGTGACATCATCAAAGTTGTCGACCGAGGGTACAAAGACTGGTGGCGTGGCCAACTAAAGGGACGAACAGGGATCTTTCCAGTTAATTATGTGGTATGCATCTTGAAGCCTTTTTAGCATGACACAACCTAATCCATGCCATAGGAACCCCTGCCGGAACCGACTCCTGCGGAACTTGCGAAGGAAGCGGAACAAGAGGCTGCTGTGTTTGCTCAGTCTGTGAACGTCGAAAGGCTTCTCAGCATGCTCCGTTCACTCGACCCTGCGAAAGACAACTTGGCTGATAATGAAGAAATTCAGGTGCGTTTTGGCGATATCCACGGAGATGCGATGTCTAATATCATCATAGGAGTTATACCGGTCCTGTATGTCTCTGCGACCCAAAGTTGTCAAGTTGATCGACAAGTATAGCCAGAAGCGGGGTATGTTCATTTTTGATAACTGACTGCGTTCCAATTCTAACGTTCGTTCAAGCTGATTTGGTATCTATGAACGAGTCATTCGTGAGAGCTCGAACAATTTTCGATCGCATGATGGAAGAAAGCTTGGCCCGGCACACCGGAGGTCAATACTTTAATTTTCTAATATCCTACCGCATATCTCACAATCTATCACAGTTTATGACCAAACGGCTTATCGGCTGGCACTGCAGCAGCAACAGCAGCAACAATATGCGCGTCCTGATTCTCGCGCGCGACCCCCACAGGATTACGCATCAACTAGTCCGCAACCTTACTGGACCACTTCTTCTACATTCAATGGATTCCCTACACCTGCGGCCGCTCCCGGCCTAGGGCCAGGCTTCCCACAACAGCGACCTGAACCAACATCTGGCTATCCTAACCCTAATGCTGCACCCATGGGTCAACCACCATATGGTGATCCTAATGCCGCCATGTATGGGTCGCGACCTGCTCATGCTCAATTGCCATCGCCGTATGGCCTACAACCGCAAGCTCAGTCTCCGGGCCAGGTTCATTCACCCCCACCAAGTGCTTATCCGGCAACGCAATCATATAGTGTTCAGGGACCGACACCATATCCCGCTCAGCCACAAGCTCAAAGTCAATCCCGACCCGAACCTCAAGCACAGGTTCATTCACAATCCCAGCCTCTCCCTCAGGCCCAAATCCAACCACAATCGCAGGCTCAGCCCCAACCTTATGCCCAGGCTCAACCTCAACCACAACCGCAGCAACAAATCGAACCTATCCAACCTTTGCCCTATCCTGGTGACAATCCAATCCAGCAGCAGCAACCACAACAACAAGCGGCTCAGCCACAGCCACAGTTACAACCTCAGCATCAACATCAACCATCATATCCGAGTCAAACTGCTCAAGCCACTCTACCACAGTATGGTGCCGTTTCCCCAGGAGCTGATATGAACGCCGGAATAGGTAGCTTCGGAACACAAGGCGCTCACCCTACGCGAGTTGCATCCCCACAAACCTATACTCAGTCCCTTGCACAACAGGTTGGGGAGACGCAGCCGCTTCATATTCAAACTCAACCCCAACATCAGCAACAGCAGCCGTTGCCTCAACAGCAAGCGCAACCCCAGCCCACACAATCTCAGCCTCAGCCTCAGCAGCAGCAAGGGCCGCCATACATCTACGATCCCAATATGACATATGCCGATCCTAATGTCCAAGCTTGGGCCACGTACTATGCACAAGGCGGGACCGATCCACAGGGAGCGGTCTATTTCGTTTCTATACCTGGTATTGCTGGACCAGCTGCTCAGACTTCCCCAGCAGTCGGTGCAAGCAGTGGTCAAGCTCAAGACCAATTACAGACCGGAGGAAATACTATTTCTGCGCAGGCTCAACCTCAGCACGGCCATCCTCAATCGCAATCACAACAATATCAAGGTTATGGCGCAGGAGTACAATCCTCGCACACTCAAGCTGGGCCTATCAATGCTGGTGTTCCAGACACCGCTGCACCAATGGACCACTTCATGAACTTGACGAGCCCTCATCCAATGGAACCACAAGACCAAGGCTCTCAGCCGCAGGCTCAGCTCCAACTTCCGCCCCAGCAGTCGTTGCCTCAGGTCCAGCCGTTGATTCCTGCAAGCCAAAAACGTTACTCGTTGCATGACGAACCCGCACTTGCTCCGGCTACTGGGGGGTATGGACCCGTTGCTGATAGCAATGGGGGAGCTCCTGCGGTGTCACCGTCGCTGCCATCCGCTAGCACACCGGCTTGGTTGATTCCAAAGAAGAATGCACCATCCAAATCACCCCAGTTGGGAGGTTATTGAAAGAGGATGGAGGACGGAGGATTGTGATTTTGAAATTGATGCTGTGTTGCGGTGTTATGTATACCAACGTTGATGTCAATGGACGTATCTATGTGGATGTCGAGTGTATACTAATACTTCCATCTCTCTTCCTCTTGTCTTCTGTCGTATACTACTAGTAGACCCATTGGTGTTGGTAATTGTCTCGCAAATTAATGATCACCGGAACCGCAAGAATTCTTAACAGCTGTTATGGTTGATGCCTCATGTTTTAAAGTTGACAACATCATGGGCCGAGTCACTGGCATCGCTTACTAGACAGCGCGACGCAAGTTACTGAGTTCTCATGCATTGATGCTTCTCACCACTTACATAAATTGTAGAGCCGATATCTACTAGTACCAAAATCAAGCTAATTCTCCTAAGGTTCGTGTTTAAAACTCGGGCAGCGCATTTGCTGAAACAGAACGCACAGGCTTAGTCTCATTCTGCCTTCGTGTTCTTGGCGCTGCCGGCCACCTCATTCAGCACAGCCCTGCTGTCTCTGACATTCATCAAGCATGTTACCATTATCAGTGGAGCTTTTCTATGCGTAATTGAGAATATAGTAAGCAGCCGCATCGCCGTCAGCCATACCAATATGACAAGTGCATCATAAGCACCTCGTTTTGGGTAACATGACCTAGTACCTGGATCCAATATCTCCGTACATGCTCACCAGATGCCGCATGTTGTGGTTTCGGACAGTATTTAACCGTACCATGAAGCATGTCGTTCTCTGGACCATCCACCTCTCACTATGCCTTTTGAAATTGTGAACGACACCATTATTCCCACTGGAGGCTCATATGATGACCTCACCCCTCGCGAAGAGAACGTTCGGAATGCGATGCTTGTCTTGACACTGGCGCTCCCTCTACTTGCAGCTTTTCTCATCTGGCTGTTCTCACCTAGGGGATGGTCGTATGCAAGTTCTTGGACGTTCAGTCGCCTGGCTATTATGTGGTTTTTGTGCGTCTTTCCTCCGCGGGTAATCATGACTCCTTTGACCTTGAGTGGTTGGGTTATCCAGGACTGTGACGATTGTTGGGACTTTGGTGTTCTACCAAAGAGGGCACATGAACAGAACTGTACGTATACTTCAACCTATATGGCTCCCGGAACGCTCACAGTCCCGCATAGACAATGAATATTGCCATCTTCCATACGTAGGCTGAGTTCTAAGCACAGAACGGTTCAACCTCAACTCTGTACTCCACAGATCTGTTGAAGTCCTTATCAACTCGATTCTCCTTCGTATACGCTTCAGAGCTGCCCTCATGTTGGTTACTGCTTGGGCATTAATCCTTTTCAGCGTGTCATTGGGCGCTTCATCGATCGATCATGTGTTTTACTGGGTAGCGTCGCTTGGTGGTGCTGGTGATATCCTCCCTGTGCGTTCATGCATTGTAGACTTGGATGCTCTGCTTCAGAGCTGATCATCGAATATCAGGTCTTCTTGCTCGCGTATGGGAAGAAATGGTGGTATGCTTTCGGAGCTCTTGGGCACGTGGTAAGCGCGATGCGTGCGGCGATCCATGTTGTCTGTCTTCAGTTTTATTATTGTTCCAATAGATCGGAGCCATCACCGTTTTTACGAATGCGGCTATCTTCTTTGATGTCGTCACCTTCAACGTCTTGAGTGAGTTCACAGCTTATGAGCTCATTAGCATATGACTAATTACTCCTATCACTAGCTTTCGTTGCTCTATGGTACGTCCAGTTTATGGTTTGGGTAATAAATTGAATCAACACGCATCTTACAGGATACACGTCGGAGGAATCACGATTGCTATCATGCAAGAGTCACCTTGGGTCGGCCCTGCCAAAAATGTCGAACTTCCTTCAGACGAGATTGAAAAGGCCCCAAGGGCCACCAAGTATACGCCATTACCTGCCAATCCACTCTGGGATGTCTCCATCCCTCCAAAGACACTCACCATCATGGTTGTTCTTTCGCTGCTTGGTTCATACACGATTTCCTGTCTCATCGACCACTTTGCGTAGCATTTTGGGATGCATTTCATTGTATTTCATAGTTTACTTTGCTGAGCTGAGGTTTGGTGATTGTCAATTGTGCTTGTAAGTCTTTTTTTAATACTTTAATCACAACCAGCTTTGCTTCAAACCGGCCATCGAGTTCCATACGTCGCAAGGTGACAGAACATGTGGATCGTACTGTCCAAGCTTGAGTCATAACTATGAGCACGGTCTACAAATGTTCTTCTATGGCTGAATTTAGCATGTGTCGTTAATGCGTTGTGGACGTAGGGGACCGCATGCTTGAAAGACCAAATATCACGCGTCACACGTCACGCTCGTTAAGAAAGCGCTTGCAGTCTTATATGAAAATTGACAAAAAGAAAGATTGTTTATTATCACACTTGATTAATTGATTGGACATGCGAATGGGATATAAATCGACCGAAATCTCCAGCAATGTGGGGGCATAACACACAATAATGCAGGGTAATCGTACAATTCTATTGCCAGGCGCTGGTACGAATAATTATACACGATCTTCTTTGATTCCATAGTCTACACGATGCCCACCACGGTCCCAGTCAACTATAGCCAGTAGGCTAGTGCAGATTACCCCAGTCTATCAAAAAGATACAGTTTTGCGCTCGCTATCATCACTTAAACCTTAATTTGAACTCATTACTAAATCAATGAAAATTGCACCTTACCTCAATTGCACTGGCTGCAAGACCGGAGTAGTATGCGCCGAAGTCGCTTTCCATGCTCTGCGGGTTTTGGCTCAGCCACAATGGCTTGCATAATGCCCTAAAAAGGGTGGATGTTAGTGAAACTCTAGGTAGAGAGGACACCTATGATTACTGGGGAAACAACACGATATACCCCTGGTCATCCAAGGACATACCTGACAGAAGAAGAGGTAGAGATGGTATGGTGAAAGCCAAATTTTACGACAGACCCAACTGGAGAAAAGTGGGGTCGAGTTTGATGAGGTCCCATGGTGACCACATGCCACTGTTTGCTAGAGCCATAAAAGCAATTACGGATCATGCTCCCACAGGATGGTACAACTTACACTTCAGAGAACAATATTACCCTGTGGGCAACATACCCATATTCTGTTCTCATTACTGATGGCACAATAAACCTCGACCCCCCCCTTTGCAGCAAGGAGTGTAGAGTGAAGGGATTCATGGAGGGGATGGGGTTGTTGCTGAGAGCATTGGTATGTGATGTATGCGAGAAACTTGCAGAGTCTGCTATGCAGTTTTATGATCATGATCATGTTATGACCAAGCCTACTCTATATAGGCAAGATCGGTTGTGTCACAACTGCTTATCTTGAACAATATAATTTGCAGGAGGTAGTCAGAGGTAGAGTTGGCACAGTTAATACAGCAACAAAATAGAGAGAAGGAAAGAGAGATTGATTGATCTGAAGAGTATGCCTCAGATATGGGGCCTTATATACATATAGGCCTATTTACTTCTTGTTTATAATGTAAACAACTGTCTACAGATTACGCAGCTACCTATAGATTATGTGTCTACCTAATTAACCAATAGCATATCTCTCTCAGTGTCTAGATTATTCTAGGACATTCTATGAGGCTGTGTCAATATAATGGGTCTAAGTTCTAGAGTGCTGAGTAAGTGCATCTGGAACTTGGATGAGTAATAAGGGAATTGGTAATGAATAGTGCTTATGAATGAAGTGTCTAAATATAGATACATGCCTTATCAGGCATTGATCAATATGAATAGTACAAAAATAGAATTAAATATATAGAGGTCTTAGGTAAACATGTCCAAATATTGAAAACTGTGACAGGCAGAGTTGAGTAGAGCACGTAATCCTCTCTTTATGGGGGTTTTTCCTTTGAGGGGTTTCTTCTGGGTGTCATTCTTCTTGGAGCATTCTCAAGAAAGATGTCTCTTCTGCTTGCAGCGGAAGCAACATCTTTCTTTGATAAGTCTGGTTCTTTCTTTTGTACTCATCTGGTCTACATCCATTGCATTGGATGGAGGTGCAGCAGTCATTCTTCAAGAGATACCGAAATTGTTGCGCATGATGTTTTTACCATATGCAGCATGATGACCTAGAACAATAGTACATCAGATGATCTTGTACTAGATATAAAACCGGAGTATAAAACTATTCATAGCTACCTTGGATACTATTCCCATTCAGATATTCTTGTACAGATCTCCTTTAGTTTGTACCCCCTTGTTCACAAATAAGGAGGTCTGTAGTTCATATTTTTTCCCTGACTCTCAATCTACTCTTTTACTGCTCTACTCTCTACCTAAAGCATTTACCAGATAAGGTATCACTGTTATAGCCTCTAGCGCACCCACTTGGTTGCTGCTCATCAGAAATTTCTTCGGTCTCCTCCGTAGAGGGAGTCTACCATTCAGAGGTTGGCTTCAACTCTTTGTGCAAGTTCCTTGGGCAGCAGCGTAGCCGGCAGAGGCTGGAAATAGATAGCAACTGTTCTTCCCACTGTGAAATAGAGCCCTCATAGAAAGTAGTTCTTGATTTGGGAAACTGAGAGATTTCCAATAATGTGAATGAGTTGTTCAAACTCATTGAGATAGTTGGTGAGTTGCCTTCTTTCTATTCTGAGTTTTTCTAAACTGACGAGAGCTGCCTCTTGTCGGTCAGGTGGGAGGAAGTCGGCATTCAATCTTTTCCAGAAAGCTTCTACAGTCCCAAACATTTCGAAACATCTGGCATCTCTCTCGGTGGTGGAAATTTGTTCTTGTTTGGCTACTGCTCTTTCTATGAAATTGTTTTTCCAATCAGGGGCTCTTTGGTTGGAGTCATCAATGTTACGACCTTGCCTAATCTATATAGGTCGGGTCAGTGATCACTGTATACTTGCTTTGTGATGAGCTAGAACAATGATACTATTGACACAAGAGGATAAGCTAAGGTTACATGAGGATGTACCGATGCTTATAAGGTATAGATGTCTAGTTAAGCCACGTAGGCTTGTACGTGTCTAGTTGCTAAGTCCGGTAATTGGGTACGTGTCGAGGTGGGAAAATATGCTGTAGCGAGAGTAGGAATGGTCCGAGTTGTGGAGGATACGTGTATACTACCAAAAGAGGAAGGGGACACGTAGTATACTGGAAGAGAGAATAGTCCGGTGTACAGCATGAAGGGAATAGACAGTCCGAGGATAGGGGTGAGAAAGAAAAAATAGGGGCAGCACCTTAGTCCGTAACAGGAATTAGATGGTTGATCTACATCAATCTGCTAAATAGTATGATTTTTTTCTTCTGACAAACTGTCAGAATCTGATTTGTCAACCTGATCTGGGGCCTCTGAATATCTTCTCACAAATGGCTGGTGATTGGGTTTAAGCCTGGTGATTTGTTGGGTTTTCTTGAATTTGGAGGAATAGATGATGAGTCTGTTGTCTTCATATCTCGACCTTTGTGAAGAGAGTTTTTAGTATATTTTCCTGTTTTTAGGTCGTAGTCTTTCTTCGATAAGAGCGGTCTTTCGGGGGGTCCAGGTCTAGTCTTTGTTTTGTCTGATGTGGTGTGTGGGTTCCAGGGTGACGAGAGTGTTGTTGATTTGAAAAGCTTATCCTAATGTTACAGCTGAGCTGACTTTATCTAGGTGAGGTCAACTGTTGGCTTGTAATACTTTGTTTGTTCAAGCTACTGATAGTGTATCTCCCAGCTTAGGGTTGCTATAAGAAACAAAGCAGAGACAATGTGTTAATACAGAAGAATAAGCTAAGGTACATGGGTCAATGTAACTAGCTTATATGGGTATAAGTGTCGAAGAGACTATGTGTACTTCTACATGTCTGATGCTATAAATGGGATTGCTGATGTGTCAGTCTGAGAAGATGTGCTGCAGAGAGGATAGAAGAAGGTACGAGATATGGAGGAATGTGTATACTACCAAAAGGGGAAACAGAACACGTAGTATAGAAAGAAATAGATAGTCCGGTGTGCAGCAAGAGAGAAAATGAGAGCCCGGGATAGGAGTGAGAAAGGAAAAGATAGGAGCACTACCTGTGGTCTGTAACACTATCTGATGACACCAACTTCAGATGCTGTACTCCACCTGATCATGTTAAACAAATTCTTCTCTGGATCGGTTGAGTTCTACAGAGGTATCAGAGCAAGTGGAGCAATGAATACCACACTTCTTGTTATTGCTAATTTCATGATGAGAACAAGGTTGCCACCAGAGAAAGCAGCCAAGTTGCTGCTCAAAGAGGTTTTCCTTGATCCAGCTTATGTGTCTCTTGCTTTTGGGTATGTAACACTTTCACACTTTCTTCCTTGCATTGACTCTGAATAGGTCTGTTCTGATATTGTATTCTGCCTCAATATAAATGTATATTGTTCGAACATGCTTAGGTAACTTCGAAAGCTATCTATCTAGTTCTGGATACTGTGAAACAGAATACACGAGTCTATGATGCAGAACATCTCACAGTGCCTGAGTTTGAGTGGACATGGCTACATCACCCTTGCTGTCCGTTTCTGTAGACCGTAGTAACTCACCACCTACGTGACACCACATTTACAAGCAAATCCTTGAGTATTGTGAGTTCGAGTACTCAAAGATGTCCTCTTCCTGGCTCTGGCAGAACCTCTGCATACGATCATGAGCAGTGTTTTGCAAGTGCTTTGCACACCGGATAAGGGTGGGAACAACAATATATTAGCAACCAACTCGATGAGATCTATCGATTGCTCATTTTTTCGTGAATCTTAGGGCATTCTTCGTGGGGCGGCCAAATTTTTGGGATCAAGGAATAAAAACTTAAATTTAGCAAAATCGGCTCGTAGAGAAATGCTTCAAATAATCTAAAGAACATATTTTTACGATTATGCCGGGTATTTGGGCATATCAGGTGGGATGGCGATGGCGCGTGGCAATTTCCAAAGTAGGAAGTCCCAAATCGTTTGAAAAAACCGCAGAAACAGAAAATGCCTCAGTAGTAGGACCCGGAAAATCTAGGTAGAGGTCTGATCCCGGAGGGAGGGTCCATGCCTATTATTGTGGTCATGGGCTGAATGTCCGGATTTTTCGTCGTATTGCACCTAGCACAGGCCGGCAGAGCCCTCTGATGTCCGGATTTTGTAATCAAGCCCGGAAATTTCGCTAAAAAATCCAAAAATACTGAAAAATTCCCCCAAAAGTGTTTGATGGTATATTGCGACACGATACCGCTTTACAACAATTGACGAGACAAATCTACGAGCCCCTCTCAGCTTCCGAGCCCTGGCGCTCTTGTAGCGCTTGATAGCGTTCTTAATCGCTTCAACATTGGCTCAGAGTCAAATCTTCTTCGTGTAGATGCAGTTTATTATTGTTGTGATCTGGTTTGAGATACAGCAAAAATAAGAAAGTGATCGAGGGAAGAGGTGCATATTAGACACATTTCACAGTCGCTGTAGCGCACGGAAGAGGTGGCCTTGGAACTGAGCAAAGACCTCAACCATGTGCATGAAGTATCGTTGATTGACCCGGTCACGGGCAAATGCTTTGTACCCTATCACCCGTCCTTGAGCTCATAGCAATGACTACATCAGAGTCTCTATGAGCCCAAGGATTCAAGGATTAGCGTAGACTCACCTTTGCAAGCAAAAATATCATATTGCACAAACACAAGACCAAAATTCCTCCGTTCGAAGTGGCCGAACTTGTGAGACGTGCGCATAAATCAAGTCCCGAGCATGACGGACCTTAGCTTTCTGCATGGCATCCTCTCGACGGTTTTGAAGCTAACTGAGATGTATGTGGGATTCTATAAATCAACCAAACAGAATAGGAGCATAGACTTAGGCTCGAAGCAGTTAAACAAGCTACCGTCGCTGCGCATTTGCCCAGGGGTAGGACTCGTAGCTGTTTCATAATCTCCAGCAGAAGACTGATGCCATCTGCCGTCTCTCTCGTATCCAGTAGACGATGCAAAAACCCTTGTAATTCCGAGGTTCGAACATGAGACATTGGATATCACCACTGGCAAAAAAAGCTGCAGGAGCACGGGCTTCAACAAACACATAAAATTACAGCGCATTATCCAACTCGTCAACCTCAGCCGTGTCCGCTTTGGTTATCTATCAATCTACATGGCACCATCCCCATTTCCAAAACCTGGATCTGGCGGTACGGCCCAAACACGCGTTTTTTGTCCGAAAAACCCCCCAGGATTTCGGCCCCAGAGGAGCCAAATTTGTCCCAGTAGCCCACATTCCAAGTCTGATCAAAGTTCAATGCTGTAACGTTATTCAAACGAAGTGGTGTCTTGTTGCGGTATGGTACAAATTGAAATCGTTAGCATCAATCATATCAATGTCCAAACCTATGCGCGTGTGGAGCTCACCTTGGCCGTTCCTCACCGAAAAAAGGGACGAAGCAGCGCTGGATGTGCGACGACGTTACCCATCAGCCTCGGCCTCCCATTACGTCCCAGTTTCTGAGCACCATTGGGGAAAGGAACGTAAATGAGGCTGGAGGGAGAGTGAATTTGGGACAAAGTAAGTATAAGCTCCATCCAGGAACCGGTAAAGATATTTTGAATAAATTCTAATTCTAATTTCCGATATCACGGTTTATATCAAAAGTAATGGCAGATAACTTGTTCTCACACTCCACCTAGAGATGCTAACCGCTCCTCAACAATGCATTGTAGCTATAATTTACGCATATAACCACATACAAACTCTTGTCTATTCACTCTGGGTACCTATTACTCCCTTTCGCAATCACAGCGATCTATGGTTTTTGTTGGCATTCCAAACTATGGAAAGGGCGCGTGGGAAATTACCATTTACGGTAACCGATGATACCTTTATGACGGTGTTTATCGGACAAAAACAATTTTGGGCCTTCACGCTTGTTCGCGCCCGTTCACCCTTGCTCACCCCCTTTTTTTTTTTTGCATCATTCACGCTCGCCCACGTCGAATACCTTGATAAATGCTAGTGCAATGAAATAATAGATATTTTTGCCCTGTACCTAGAATAGGCGGTCAATTAATTAGTAATATGTAAGAAAATAAAATATTATTGATGAGAATTGTATCGCGAGCCATTCGGCATTGGCAAAGTTCAACTCTCGGGTACGCGACTACAACCTTCCCAATCCATTACGTCGATCTAGGGGACGCGTGGCACTCGATCTCCGCCAACTCAGCAAGCGCGAGGAAAAAACAAAACAATGTTGTTGTCCGATGCTCACCGTCATATATCTGGCTGGTATTGATTACACAACTGGCAGAATCAGATCTTTAAGTGGGAATAGAATAAAGAACGGTAAAATAGCTCAACTATTCCACGGACACAAAGGGCTTCTCGATCCTAATCATATAATCCACGCAGAAAGAATCTGTTCTGCCCGTTATATTGTGCTATGTAAAATCCATGCTTTATCTGACAGAGAAAAATGGGATGAATGATTTATTACCGTTTCTTCTTCATACCGGCTCCGATGAAAGCGGTGCACGGTTGTCGTAACACACCAAAGCACAGGCCGAAAATGTTAGCTGATTATGCTATATCAGAGTTGTGCATCCAGGGTTGTCTTCCCGGAGTGATTCTGGTAGGTGGGGAAGGAAAATTCGTTCGACCTGTGCTGATGGAAAGTATTTATAATAATGATGAATATGATTGCCTTGCTTGCGAAGCAAGCTCACTTTACCTGCCAAGTGATTAGGCTAGCGCTCGTTTCCATCTGGATCATCATCTTCTCGCGAATTGAGACGTTTATCAGTTGGATTACCCGGGCACCCATGACATTTGGAGTAGCCCTTGGAGCCCGAAAACATACGCCACTGCCAGGTTCACCGGTGTTTGCCTATAGCCTGCCTCAAAACCGACCCGCACGTGACCTTATTCTTATACATACATGCATGATGTGACACCGATCATGAATGGTATCTTCTCCTCACAATGTCAGATTTGCATCTTTACGCAGGGTTCCATCTAACTTAAAACTTGCCCAAACCCGGGGTCCCACGGACAAGTGGGCCTTATGTATCGTGTACTGCATCACTCTTAAATTATATCCCCTTTTACCATGCCTTTCCGCGTCGTGAACGACACTATCGTTTCTGCTGGTGGCTCCTATGAAAACCTCACATCTAATGAAACAACTCTTCGGAACGCAACACTCGTCTTCACATTGGCATTCCCGACGATTGCTTCATTTCTCATCTGGATTTTCACTGGCAGGATATCATCGCATGCAAGCGGTTGGGCGTTCAGTCGCCTAGCCATCGTGTGGTTTTGGTATGTAGTTCATTCAACAGATTGTTGAGGCATGTTGAAGCTTGTGTTGCTGGCATCTAGGTCTGTATCAATATTAGGGGGATTGGTATTTGTGCAGGAAGGGAAGACAGACAGACTTGTATGCATCAGGCTAATTCCCCTGCTTTTAACGAATGCTCAGAATCGTTGTAGACCTTTATATTTGCTACCTTTCATACGTAGGTGTGATAATGGTAGCAAAGAAAAAATGGTCAATCTCAACTCAGTGTCCTGCAGATCAATTGAAGTCCTCATCAATTCGCTTTTCCTTCAACTCTCCTGCGCAAAAGCACTTCAGCTGGCTGTTGTCTGGGGATTAGTACTGGTTATCGCCACACTGATCTCTCCAACGATCGTTGATGTGTTTAATTGTGTAACAATCCCAGGTGGAGCGGGGGATATCTTTCCCGTTAGATTCCGAATTATCAGATCACTGCCTTTGCGTTAATCCCGCGCTTTCAGGTATTGATGCTTCTGTATGGGAAGAAGTGGTGGTATGCCGCTGGAGCTCTCGGGCACCTCGTAAGTGTCACACCCTTTCATTCGTTATCAAATGATCATCACGTTCTTGTAGATTAGCGCCATTCTGGTGCTCGTTGATAGTGCTATCTTCATTGATATAATCACTTACAACGTCTTGTGTAAGGCCGCTTTTTTCGATTTTATCGTAGTTACGGCTGAAGTTGTCGCTCTATCAGTTTCTCTTGCATTATGGCCAGTTCCGCTTCATGACATCTGTAACGAGACAGCGTTGGAAGAATTAATATGTTTTGGTCGCACAGGCTTCACGTTGGAGCAACTACGGTTGCTATTATCGAAGACTCGCCATCCAGACGCTCGTCTAGGGATATCGAGCTTGCTTACAGTCCGGTATCAGGAAGCTCAAGCACAAGCATCCAAGACGAAAATTTTCATCCCCACCCACTTTGGGACGTTGTCATTCCGAGGATATTTTTAATTGCTATGATCGCAGTTTCGCTTGCTGGTGCAATCGGAATGAACATGATAATCAACTCACTTGCATAGGCGTCATGGGTCGATGTGGGTTTTGGCATATAATTATTAGAAGTGGGTTATCTCATGAGCTTCAGGGTCTCACTGGCGATACTCGGATCAAGAGCGTTTCTGATAGCTTGCCTTCGGGTCTCATAACGTATCTGGCAGCCCCATACATCAATGATCCACGATGGTATCAAAACTTGGGCTGAGATGCACATGTATTTATTATCAGGGATTGCCGTACGGCCAGTGCATATCCTACTGCGACCCTCGGAGCTGCCCGAAACTCTACTACGAATGTTGTCTTGTCTTGTGTCTCGTTTCGTGTAGGAAGTAAATGTATCTAATATTTATGTCAAGATCGTGTGTACATTTGGAAAGGACATGACAGGTCAAGAGAGAGACAGGAGAGCTGAGAGGAAGTGATGGGGCTGTGTACTACAACCATCCTGACCTGGTCGCTGAGAGGGCTCACGCGCTCAATATCTAAGGGGAGGCGGGTCGGAAAAAGGAAAAGGAAAAGGAAAAGTGGATTTTTGTAGTCAAAAGGCAAGACATGACATGCATGACACGTCTTGCGAGGTCTCTCATTCTAACTAGCAATTAAATTAATTAGCACCGTCTAAAACACGACTATATGTATGAATCCAAGTTTCTGCGCTCCGTTGTCACTGCGAGTCCGTCGCGGTGTCATTACAATCAGGGTATCGCTAGAATCGAATCTCCCGGTCATTACAGTTCCTGAAGTTTGGGTGAATGTAGGAAGTTTGATGATATTTTATGCTCCTCGAGTGACGGTTAGAGTTCCAAACGATAGTAGGGATACATCAAAGATCACTACTATTACTGATACACCGGTGATAGTGGTCGGGCAGTAAGAAGACACTTTAGAGAACGAGAGCAATAGGGGCCGACAGCAAAGAGATTGAGAGAAAAAAGCCCACGTAAAAAGAAAGGAGACATATTTCTGACCAAGTATGGTACTTGGGATTCCGTACTGGTAGGGATACAATATTTTCTGACTGATATGGAGTTAGATAAACATCAAGCAGCAGATAATATATATTAGGTTGTGCGCAACTCTGTTCCCCGGAGAGTAGTTGGAGAAGTGGTCAGGTTTAGCACCAGTAAATGTATACCGTAGATACACACATTGGCTGCCAACAAAGCTGGAGTATGGTCGTCAATTGTTGGAATAAAGAGGCACCTTGCGAGATTCTTATAAAAAACAATAATGATATATGTGATGCTTTTTGGTCAACATGGTTTAGTAGAACAATAAGTCTTGAACGAAATGAAAGGTCCAGCTTTGCAGAACAAGGCAAACTCGAGAAGTGGTAGTTGGGAATGAGTCTTAGCGGCTGATCAATTGCCCCGCACTCCAGTAGCGCTTCTTAGTCCATTCAGACGCAAAGCCGATCCTAGGGACTTTTTCTCAGTGCCTGGTACGCACAGTATGCAGCTTATGGATGCGCCAATTCAGGAACAATTCCTTCTATCTTCTCAAATCCAGGATGCACCCAAATCTTGCGCAACCAACTTGATGCGCGACTCCAAGAGCTCGAAGAGGAAGCACGGAGTCTACGGTGCAAGCGAAATCAACTTGCACCCATCTCACGAGGATTGTTCATCTTGATGTTGGGGTCGATACCGATCTCGTGGAAATATTTCCAACAGCTAACTCCTTTCATTCAAACTATTCTACCCATGCGCTGCTGGTTAGTATTTGTCGCCACTGGAGAAGGGTGGTACTCGGTGACCCTACCCTGTGGGCTAACATACGCACACCCTATCTTTATCTGGCCCCAACGCTCTTAAAGCGCTCCAGAACTGCTCCATTAACTGTCATCCTTCCGGGATATGCATGACTGTCCAGCCGATTTCATTCTTCAAGCCATCTCTCAAATTTCAGAATATGGTAATCCCATCAAATATTTGCATATCGATTCGAGACAGGCAACCTTTACCCGACTTTCTTTGGGAGCAGGCTCCTGTATTAGTGACCTGTGAACTTGACGGCGGTGCAATTGATGTACCAAGTAAGTCGCTGTTCGCTGGCACTGCGCCCCATTTGACGACCCTCATCCTGTATAAGGTCGACTTTTCTTGGGATTTGCCCCTTCTTCACGCTATACCATCCCTCCAAGAATTTGATATCAAGGAACCGGGGAAGCTACCGACCTCACATCAACTTTGGACCATCTTACGAGGCATGCCTATACTGCGAAAACTAGGGCTCGTGCGCGCGCTTCCCGACTCAGGACCCTGCAAGTTTTCCTACAATTGGCCAACTCACACTTTTGGGCACTGTATTGAACTGTGCTTCATTCCTCAGCTCTTCCCCATTTTCCAACGTCACCGCCCACTGGGTTGCGTGCACTGATTCCTTCAGCGACTCTAAATACCTGCGCCATTTGCCATGGTTATCTAACATGTCGAGGAGTCAAGGTGCATCTACGCAACCCATCTGCAACCTCAAAATATGGGGTGACAGGCGCGGTAGTTGTCTTATCCGTGGGTTCCCCACTGATAACTACCAAGGTTCTGCTTTCCTTCGGCTCCGGTTGAATCCACAGCAAAGCACCGATACTGGTTTACCAGCGGGTTTTTTCCGGTGGTTGATTTCATTGCCACCGCTATCTGAGTGCAATCGTTTTGAGTTCTGCGTTCCGCTGACAAGGGAAGAGTTGGAGATATGTGGGAGGCATTTAGGAAATCTCGAGGAGTTGCGTTTTATGTCAGCAGAGATGACGGACGTTTTTCCATCTCTTGTCGCCGTGATGCGAGTTGGAAACGAATATCAAGACAGCGCGAATGAGTCCACACCCTCATCTTATGTTCCAGTGTTTCTGAAGTTGAAGAGGCTCGACATTGAGCACTGGTGTATGGAATGGGAGTTGCTCTACGATATGCTTCAGGCGAGGAAGGATGCATGATACAAATTAAGTGAACTTTCAGTAGGGCTTCAGCCGGTGTATGGGTTAGCAGATATTATCGACCGCGTCGTGCGGCATCTCAGTATGCATGAATGATATGAAGCCTTGGTCACACCCAAATACGATCACGTGACACAACGCGGTTGAGTTCCAATGCGCGGTCAGGGTGGACAGCACTAACGATGCCCGCAGTTTCTCGCTTACCTCGACTACAATCCTCACCACCACCACATCCTCGAGCTGTCAAGATGGCTGGTTTAAAACGGAAAGCCAGGGACGAAGAAGACGACGAGCAAGTTCAGCAACCGCGTAAAGTACAAGCTCTGACAGCAAGTTTGACCGACAGACCCATCAAACCACTTCAATCATCAAGATTGACACGTTCATCAACAGGCGCGGCATCTACATCAACAGCGACAACAGGAGTAGCAAGACCCGCAGCTGGAGCGCGTAACGGGCCATCAAAACTTAGGCAGCCTGGAGCCCGAGGAGCCGTTGCCACGCGATCAACAGCAAGAGGAAGAAGCGCACCACCTACCAATACTACAGTCCGACCACCTGCAAAACCAACTACAGCACCCCGTGCACCCCCTGCACGATCTGCGTCTGGGCCTGTGCGACGCCCTGCTGCCAGAATAAGTGAGCTTCAAACTCAACTGGAGCTGTTGGAAAGCTCCAGAGCCGCTGATTCTGCGCGTTTAGCTGAAGAGATGGCCGCAGAAAGAGCAAAGGTCGCAGAGTTGCAGGTGAATCAACAGACGATATCGAATGAACTGGCCACTGCGCGTTCACACGAGCTCAATCAGCGTCGGGAGCTTCATGCAGCCAGCGATATTATCGATGGGCTGAAGAAGGAACACAAAAAGGAGGTTTTGGAGCTCGAACTGGACGTGATGACGAAGGGGAAAGTCATTCGGGACTTGACGGAGGATTTGAGAGTTTGCCGAGACGATTTGGAAAGGGAACAAGCAGCTGTTGCTGCACTCAAGACCACAGTAGCCCAACATACTACCGCCCATCTTACATTGACGACGCAAAATAACGAGCTTCTCGCGGAAAATAGTGCACTACAAGCGCAGCTTGACTCGTATTCCCAGAGTGTTTCCGAGCTCACCCTCAAGCTCGAGTCTGCCCATAAGGAGATTGAAGAGCTCAAGGTAGAAGCTATGGAGAGCGAAACAGTACGACGAAAGCTCCACAATATGGTTCAAGAGCTGAAAGGGAACATTCGTGTCTTCTGTCGTGTGAGGCCTATCCTCCTTTCGGATCTGCCCTACTCCGCAAGTTCACTACCGCGAGGAGAGTTGGAGAAAGCCAAAGAACGCGTTCGGGCTAATTTAACCTTCCCCGACAATCAAGAGCATAAAGAAGTTGTGGTGGAGCAAACCAGCGAAAGCGCAACGGGCCAGGAACGAAGAGAAATAAGCAACTTTAGCTTCGATAGGGTACGCGTCGATCTTTTCGTGTTGGTCGTTGTAATTGACGCTGTCGCAGGTCTTTGAGCCGGATAGCACGCAAGAGGACGTGTTTGAGGAGATTTCTCAATTGGCTCAGAGTTGCATTGACGGATACAATGTCTGTATATTTGCGTATGGCCAGACTGGTTCTGGTAAATCTTTTACCATGGAGGGTGGCTCCGTATGTTTTCCTTTTTTCTTTGATCGCATGACGGCCGATGGTCCTTTTTTTTAGGCAGAGGAAACATCTGGTATGATTCCTCGAGCGGTAGAGAAGGTTTTCCGCGTCGCACAGTTCATGAAGAGTAAAGGCTGGGATTACAAGATGGAGGGCCAGTTCCTTGAAATTGTACGTCACTACGTTTTTGCATGCCTTTCTGTCTCCCTTCTAACCCAACTTACCAATAATAGTATAACGAGACCATCAACGACCTCCTTGGGAAACACGAATTCGACAAGAAAAAACACGAAATCAAGCATGACCCCAAAACGGGAGCAACACGCGTAACAGATATCAACGTCATCCCTCTCCATTCGCCTTCTCAGGTCAATTCCTTGCTCGCTCTAGCCCAATCTCGTCGGAGCGTTGCTTCGACCTTGGTCAATGAACGCTCTTCGCGTTCGCATTCAGTCTTTACCCTACGGATAACGGGAGTTCATGTTGGACTGCCTGCTACCACGACCACCATTGAGGGCGTTAGCGGCGAAGGAGCAAGCGTTGCCGTAGCCGGCACCGGTGAGAAATGCGAAGGCACTCTGAATTTAGTCGATCTAGCGGGAAGCGAGAGGCTGAACGTCAGTTTCGCGAATGGGGCTGATAAAGACAGGCTTCGAGAGACGCAAAATATCAACAAGAGTTTGAGTGCACTTCGAGATGTCATTGCTGCGCTTGGAGAGAAAGGCGACAAGACCGATCGACATATTCCTTATAGGAATTCAAAGGTAGTTTTCATCTCATGTAACCCTCTCAAGAACGCCTGAGCTGATGTTGGTTCATTAGTTGACGTATCTACTGCAAAACTCGTTGAGTGGGAATTCGAAGACGTTGATGGTTTTGAATCTGTCACCGTTAGCGGCCCACTTAGGCGAGTCTTTGAATTCACTACGGTTCGCTACCAAGGTAAAGCTCGACCTATGTGCTGTGCTCGAACACGTTCTAACTTTTTGGTGATAGGTGAACAATACGCAAATCGGCACCGCAAAGAAGCAAATCAAGTCATAGTCTACATGTCCCTCACCTCGTTGAGATATCCGTATCGCTATCGCAAGTGTTTCCTGTTAAACAGTCACTTTGCTAGACAACGGGACACTTTGTGTTTGCGTTCCGAGTCATCGAAGTCGTTGGCTTTCCTTCCCATCGTCATCTCAGCTGCTCACATGCACTCTCACTGCATATCGCTCGTCGCCACGTTTATGGCTATGGTTTTTCATACCTGCCAGCGTACTCTTGTATAGTCACTATTGTGTAGTAGCTTTCGATATCTCACATTCCTCCTCTATACGGTTTGCTGTTCACGAAAGATTTGTTGTATATACCTAACTTCGGATTGTCTGGCATGTTAGAGTCGGATAAAGGGCGTGTATGCGCGCGTAGAGCAGATAATTTGTGTTGCCATGGATGCCGCGGACGCTTCCAACTGCTGAGGGCAGCCCGCTATCCAGCTGCGCCATCGTTTCTGCGGGGTCGGAATAGAAACTCATCATGCAGATTCATATCCGAGAAAAGCAGGTCAATTTTGCAATCATCTAGACACAGGAGCGCGCGACCCCCGAAACTACACATTAGTCGTAAGTGAGGACAATCCCCAGACGGAACGGGAAAGCTTTGGAAAAAGAAAAAGTCTAGATATCTCTGAACTTGGCGTTCCATTTCCTGTCCTTTTCTGGCAGATCGTGTTCGAAGGGCTGTAAGTGCTCAGCAACGCCCGTGAAATCTTTTTGGATGAGGTCGATGTGGTTCTGAGACCGGCGCTTGATACGGATGGGGCAGAAGTCTGGGATGGTAGTGATACCCTATGATGTTGCAAGTGGGTTAGAAAGATCCATATCCCCGGGAGCTGAGGAAGGGAAACACGTACGGGAGAATGTTTACTGAGGTCTGGAAAGCTTTTTTACCGGTCTTGGGATCGACGTGGGGTAAGAATTCGAAGACCCGTACCCACAAGCGGTGTTGATTTCCTATAGACGACGAGTTGGCAATGACTTGACGTAAAGGTAAGATTATGCTAACAATGGAGGTCTTTGCGAAGGTAATACCAGCGTATACACGGCGACCACCACCGAAGAGCAGGTTTGCCTTGCGAGATGGGTCGTCTTCGACATCGGGTCGGACACTAAGAGGATTCTTGAGGAATCGCTCTGGGATGAATTCTTCGGCCCTATCGTAGTAGCGTTCGTCGAAGAAGACGCGACCTAATATCACAATGACGTCAATAGCGAGTAACACAGATAGGGATGGTAACATACGAAGGTTCATAAAAAGTACCCTTTGGATAGAAGTAACCATCGATAACTGTATCTTCTACCATCTCGTGAGGAAGACCCAGGTTGGCAAAACGGGCCTGTATCGGAGGACTTTTTCAATGAATGCGGTGAGGAAGGGGAGGTTAGGAATGTCATCCCATCTTGGAGCCCGTTGATTCCCAACCACACGGTCGATCTCAGCGCGGACCTTCTTTTTTGCCTCAGGGAACATGACGAGAGAGAGGGCAATAGATTGCAATGTGGCCGAAGTTGTGTCCGATCCTTCAAGCAGTGTTCCGCCAATATTACTACCAAGTAGCATGCGTCGTCAGCGTTGCTCAATGAAAGCGTGCAAAAGGGACTTACGTTAAAAGCTCTCTTGACGTAGTCCCAACTCTCGGGCATTTTGGACGGCTCCTCCATGAAGGCGCTGGTGCTCAAACCCCTATCCAATCGTTTCTCAACTATGGAGGTAAACCTTTCGTATAGTCCTTCATGTAGTTTCCTGACTGTGTTTGCAGTTCGTTTCCAACCAGCCCATCGCTCAGTAACCCATTTGAGGAATGGGAGGATATGGGAGGTGCAGTTCCAAGTTCGAGCGCATTCATGAACATTCTTTGAACGTACAGGAAATCGGCGACGTCTTTGGAGTAATAGTTTGTGCTGCGATGACCGTAGATGACCGCCATGGCGAACGAGGTTGTGTATCGTGGAATGTGCTCATAATAGTTCTGATACGATATTATTTTCATTCTGCGTCAAACAGCAATCGAGACCAACCTTGGGGTCATGGCAGAACTCCCCACATCAATTGGATGGCTTCTGCTCGTTGCATAAATTTCCTCGCCTCAGGTTTTCGTTATTGATAGTTGAAGCAGAAGGCTTTCTGAGGATCTTCCATGTTTCTCCTGCTATGAACGTTTAGAATAAGAGTGAGCACTAACTCTGGTCAAGAGCCTGAAATGATTACCTGTGTGGCCGATACCCAGATTCATATCGTTTGGTGTAATCATGTCCGCAATCGTAGATATGGGGCGATTTGAGGTGACCCAACTGTGTTTCTCAAACACCTCTTGATGGCAGTAGGCGAGTTGAGAACGATAATTGGTAGGTGGAAAATCTTCAGGGAGACGACGTCACCATACTGACGATTGCGATTCATTTTTAACGTGTTGTTATAAATATCAGCAGTGATTAAACTCACCCCATTCCGTGAACTTGAGGTGTGGCTTCTCACGAGAGAAGATGAGAGCATCACCAAAGAAAGGGACAGCGCGAGGGCCAGGAGGCATGCCTCGTTGTCTCAATCCCATTGCGCATAGGGCGTAGACACAATAGAGTAGAAGTCCTCCTCCGGCCAGGACTGCAAGTTGAACGAAGGTTGGGTACTCTCCAAATTGAGGACTAAGCTAGCCATGGTAGTATCACTGGCGGGAGTGAGGATGTAGTAAGTGTGTTCCGAGTCCTTATATTAGTTGGTGCTCCTCCACAAACAATCCTTGCGCTGTCGCAGTAATGGAGGAAACAAATATAGCCTCACGCTTTGCTGACCAAAACGAATGCGGTTCGGTTGCTTTGGACAACTTGATGGCAGGCAAGGATCGCGTAGATTCGATTGGAGCCCAGCCACGGTCCGAAGCCTAAATAGCAGGAAATATAATCTGGGCACAAGATAAACCAGCAAGCTAGGACTCAAAAATTCGTCGCAAGGCCCATGGTGAAAGGATTGAATGGCAATCAAAGTGCGGGGTCAACAGACTATTGTTTGCGGTGATCGATTTGGTCAAGCAGGTTGGCATTCAAACCTAGGGGTAATTTTCCGCCAACAAGAGTGGCCATCATGCGCACAATACAAACGGCCGCATACGGTCCTTCGTGGTTGTGGAACACTTGCAAGCGCCAGCATCACAGCAAAAGCCTAATTGCTCTTATTTGTTCCATTGTTAGAGTATGCTTTGCATTGGCCCCAAGAATAGTAACTCTATTGCTGGCCTAATAGCAAAATCTCTGATATATTACTCCATGGAAACCTATCCGACCTGATTTGCGACGATATCATCATAAATGACCTATTTTCATGCAATCGCGTGGCAAACTTGCAGTGTTGTGCACGGTATTTCTCTTACAACAAATAGATGTGCCAAACCAGCTTGATTGCTATGTGGTCTGGGCCTAATCAACGGAGCCCCAGCACTTGAAGAGTTCCTACTGGATTACATATCTATCGTTGTTTAAGACGTCAGCTCCACTTCGACACTTCTTACTTTCCATGCACATAACATGTCATCCCAGTTACTTCCTTCCCAACAGATCACAAGTCCGATGGTCGCGGATGCACTCGTACTATCCTTACTTTTGCTTGCGGATATTGAGGTCCAGAGCAGTTCTTTTCACTCTGAAAGTCCACTGGTAAAGTCCTAACGAGTCGGCGCGGGGTATGATTTCCCTTGGACACGCACTATTTAGGTCGTTATCTGCCTTTCCTGAAGACTGGTACGGCAAAACCTCGCAGTTTCTCAACTTACTGCACGTAACGGAGTATGCAGCTGCATGCAGCTCAATGGTCTTCACTTGCGGCGATGGATTGGGTTGCAATTCCCCAGTTGTCTGACAGCGCCAAGAAGACAGCGCCATGACATATGCACCTAGACTGGCCAATTCTTTTTGATATTGTGGCGGTTGTTGGGAATGTATCGCACATCAACGCTCACCTGTAGCTGTTTACCTTGATCTCACTACGATACTGGGGGTTAATGTGGATGCCACTTTGCTGCCACCTTGGTTGCCAGAGCATTTAATTAATAGGCTGTGCTTCTCTCGACCAATTGCTAGCTCCAAATTTTACCACTTTCTCTTCCATGTTAAACACATACACCGTCGCAGCCTTCATCTTGTGGGTGATCTGGAAAGCATGGCATCGTATCGCGTAAAGTCGCCCATGAAAACTCTTGACGGCCCACCGTCGTTGTCTTTCATTGCTGGTGGGCTTCCTTCATGAACCTCGGATGTATGACGTTTCTGATCATTGGCACCTCTTCTCTTCTTAGGAAACATTACTCAACTGAACTCCCCTGGTGGCTTGGAGTTTAATCGAATGATAGTGGACAAGTACTAAGGGGCAGCGAGAATTCACGGCATCCTGGGTGTGCGTCCTTTGGACTCGGTCTCTTGATGGCACTTACGCAGTCCATTCATTCACCAGGATGAGGAAATCTACTTCTCCGACCCATTGGCGATAAGGCACGTCGTAATGAAGCAACAAAACATCTTTGATGAAACAAACGTTTTTCTTGAGTATCTCTGATCACAACTGCAAGATTCTGAATAATTGACGTAACCAAATAGAATAAATCGTGTAATGTTTAATGATGCACTGACGGCGGTCAAGGGCGTGTAGTGGCTGCTCCTCAGACCGAAAAAAGTGCATTCAACCCTACTTTCAGGTCTCCATCACAAGAAGCAACACCGAATTCTTAATCCTGCATTTGCCGCATCTCATAGCGCGATCTTGTTCCCATTGTATCTAGCCCGGTTGTCCAGGCATGTCATGGAGTCTTATTAGTTCTTAGTCTCCAGATCTAATATGTTCTCTCAACAGAAGTCCGATTCCATAGAACTGGTTTGGCCCGGTACAGGTTACATGAGCTAAATTTGGGAGAGAAAGGAAATGCGTGGAATCAACCATGGAACGAGTAATCAGTCTATCACTTACAGTAGCAAGGGTAGTATTACTACCACCGTGTTAACTTCTTGTTCATATGTTGGTCGATGCATTCAACTTGAATGGATGTGGCCCAATGTAAGGGCCACCGAGAGCAGTCGGCTGTCGTGGTAATTCGCTGCAGGCCCGGGACATCGAATGAACATTTAAACTCGGCCCTGCCCTATAAACGTTATTCTTCGCTAGAACGATCATGATGAAAGGATTGATCATCGGTGTGAGGTCTGATGTCGTGGCCCCGCCATTATAGCACAGTAGACTCCCACATAACTCATAGCCCCCCGTCACGGCCGCAGGTTATTGGAGATTATGAGTTATAGTGGGTAAACGCTGTAATCATAATACACGGGAGTCTACTGTAGCGGCAACCGGCTCATTCTGGCTTAGTTTGCGACTCCGCTTCCACGGGTCGCGGTCAACTACTCGGCAAATTCAATCATAAGGGCCTGTTGGGGTAGTCGGCTTAACCCCCCTGACCTGCTGTATCAGAACAGGCCTTAACGGAGTCCATCCAGAAGGTGCAGTCTATCATTCAAGTGTGAGAATTCTATCTGATAACAAATACTGCTGGTCTAGTATTGGCCAGAAGTATTGGCATTTATGTTCATTGGGCATTACCGACCTATTTCCGTTTCGGTTATATTTATCGTTAAGTTCATTTCTCGGAGGCTGGAATGCTCGTACCGCTACTATATCTCGTAACTTTATTATTCTCTTGAAATATATATTATTTATACCACCAAGTATTCTACCACTATTTTACCCCTATTCCGCCTCATTCCGCCTCATTCCACCACTATTCCACACATTGCGCACATTGTGCCACTCATTCCACTGTTCCACAACCCAACCATCACTCATATCACCCCTCCGACGCATTCTAATACCACTCCGCACATTCTGCCATATCTCTGCCATTCCGCCATTCAACTGGTACACTGGCCAGCCCGTCCACTATGGAGATTCTTTCCAACTTAGCCAACCAGTCTACGTTGGACCTCCGAAAATCTCTAGCCATCCTGGCCCATCCTTCAACAATGGACTAATCCGCATTGCGCTCCCCTGTCGGGGTCGGAGGATCTCCGCTCCACTACCTCTACAACAATATTTTGTCGTCATACATATTACTAATCAATGGAATTGCTTATTCTAGATAGATCTCCAAATAATAAATTCTTTCAATGCATCGGAAATTATCAGGGTAACTGGTGTGAGCAGGCGTGGTATAAAGCCAGCAAGCGTGAGTGAGCGCGAGATAGTGTGAACAAGCGTGAACAAAGTGTGAACGGCAAAAGTGAATTTTGTCCGATATACCAATGTCTTTTTGGGGAAACTCCATCAAAAGCTGTCTATCTTTATCTTCACATAACCGAGGACCTGTCAAGCATGTCAAGCCCACTTCGTATTTGACCAAATATAGGTCAGATTGGACCTGCATATGAGTACATAAGCCCAAGTTGCTCTTGTTTCCATTGGCGTTGAGACAGTGGGATTCTGAGGCATTGATCACCGTGATCACACATACGCCCGCAATGAATGGAGAACATGATGATTTTGTCTGATAAAGCTCCTCGTAATGTACGCCTGATGTTGTACCCCGACCCAGCTATGGAAAGAAGTTTGTGGGGATTTCCCGATGTGCATGGAGTCGGGGCCTAAGCCACCTCGTTTACCGAGATCGTGACTTGAATTCGTTCCTGGAAAGGCAGGAGCTGATGCATGATGGTGGGACTTAGTAAGCAGATATGACATGTCAGCAGTATGTGTCAATTTGTCGACTGCGATTGTCAGCGCGTATCAGCCAAGACGTGTTCGGCTATGGCAAACATGACAGCGTGGCTTACATTGCCCTCCAAGCTAGGGCAACTACATGCAAATCCGCTTACGCGTTAGCTATTTCCAGCCCATGCACCACTAAGCATGGTCTGGCACCATCGAAATAAAAGGTTCATGAAGCAGTGCCATGTCGAACCAACTCCTCACTTCTTCTTTCTTTCCCCAAAACCGCACTCACCCTAACATACAATGCCCAAGGAAAACGTCGTTATCGTCGGTGGTGGAGGTGCAGGAGTACCTACCGCCAACCTGCTCTCTGCCAAACTAGACTCTACCAAGTACAACCTCATCCTCATCAACAAGCGCCCATACTACGTCCATCTCGTCGCTGGCATCCGCATGGTCGTCTCCGGTCAAGAACCCTTAGAAGATCGCGCTCTTATGCCCTTCGAGCAGAACTTTGTCAACGGCAACGGCAAACTCATGGTTGGGACTGTTGTCTCAATTAACGAATCAAAGATGGGCCAGGGCGGTCAAGTCGTCCTCGAGGATGGCCAGACGGTCGACTATTGCGTCCTCGTCGTCTGCCCAGGTAGCAATTGGGAAGGCCCTTTGAACTTCCCCAACAACAAAGCCGAGAACAAGGAATGGATTCACAAGTGGAGATCTCGATTCGCTGAGGTCGATGACATTGTCCTCGCCGGTGGTGGTGCAGTTGGCGTTGGCAAGTTTATATTTTGACGAAGCTTCTACAGCATATCTAACACTTCTCTCTATAGAATTTGCCGGTGAAATTAAAGAGCTCTACCCCGTAAGCACCATTCATTCTTACGTCATTTTTGCAGTTGATCACTTAACTGCCTTTGCCTCCTCTTAGAACAAGCGTGTCACCATTATTCACCGTGACAACGCCCTCCTCAACCCCGTTTACCCTCTAAGGTGGCGCAACGATATTCTACGCCGTATTCAGGAGCGTGGCGTCAAGGTTGTCTTCAACGAGTTTATTGATGACTTCAACATTCACGACGGTGAAATCAGGACAAGAAGCGGCAAAACATTCCCCGCTGATCTTCTCGTATGTCTTCTTTCTTTCTCATCCCTCCTACTCTCCTCAAATAAGACCTCGCTGCTAATGTAGGTCCCGACTTGTGGCCCAAGACCCAATACAACCTTATTCACTACATTCGACGGCGACAGCCTCACACCTCAAGGCTTCGTCAAGGTTAAACCCACGCTTCAGGTCGTCAACCATCCTCATATCTTCGCCGCTGGTGATGTGATCAACTGGAACGAACAAAAACAAATCGGAAAATACGGGAATCATGCCGCCGTCGTCGCAGCTAACATTATCACCCTCCTAAATGGCGGTGAACCGACGAAGGTATACAAGGGCTCATATGAGCTGATTGTCGTCACAATTGGCAAGGTAAGTCTTCGGACAATGCTTCCCAATTGATCTTTGTCCAACATATATGCCGGTTCCGGCAAATAAACCCTATCATTATTTTGTGCTTCTCGTCTTTCACTTTTGCCACCGGGCTCGTTCTTGCTTTCTTCTCTGGGAATCATGCTAATTTGATCATCTTTTCCTCAGACGCGCGGTGCTTCATACTTCGGTATCCTATGGGGCATCACGTTCGGGAACTGGTTCTCAGCAATGGCCAAATCGAAGACGCTCCTGATTTCTAACTTCCGTGCTCGCATGGGCCTCAAGGATTAGGTACATGAAATGCTCTTCGAAGGATATTACGCCCTGATATTGGATCATGACCACCCCCGAATCAGATATTTTCTGGCATCCCCCAACTACATCCATTTGAATCGTCGTTTACTTGCCCCATCATGCATCCTTCAAATCATAGCATCTTCTGCCTTCCAATGTCACGTAGTTTCATCGTCGTCCTTACTATTATATAACTCTATCTCTAGGACATGACCTGATGACCTTTCATCTCATACCCCTTGTGAGTTTGTGGTAGATTAATTGTTGAATCATCGTAATACCCTTTCCTATGCTTCATATGTGCTTCAGTATGGGGTTAATTGTATAATTTAGGCCCTGTTCGGCAAACCCGTCTCGGGCAATATTTTAAGTTACCACCTATCCGGCGTACTGTCACACTACGTCACTTGATCAGGTAAGACACAGCTTTGTTGATTTCGTTAGGTTGTTATTAGCTGCAGTGTAGTAAGAGGACTAGCGGTCACTAATCGTGACTAGCAAGGTTTTGCCGAAATCGTCAACAAAGTGTTTGATGACACCAGCTTGCTTGTGTTGGGAAACGACGCACATCTTTCGAAATTGTACCCAAAGCCATTGTTTGCCCGTGTCAGGAAACGGCGGATTACGTGGGGGGTCAATATGACCTTGGTAACAACAAAGACGGACGCATTGAGGCGCTGTCACTCACTGTGCAGATGTCACGCCTACACTTAATTTATCGAACGCCCCGCCTCCACCCCATTTGGTCTATAGACCGGCATCCCGGACGCTTCCATTTTATTAGCCAGGCTTAAGCAATTTTGCCGTTCCGCATTCAACTTGGGGCTTGTTTGGAGTTGGCTTTGATAGGCAGAGCAGGGGTGTCTGCCTTTGTAAGCCGATTATCAGCACAGTTTGACCGCAATTGGCAAGTGTCATGCCGGAATGGCGAGGGTCAGCTAGTAAGGGCCTGTTCGGAAACTGACACCCTCCTAGCAAGTGGGATGCACATGAACGCTGGATTCATTCGAACCTCCACCGAAGCCTGGAACGAATTTAAAGTCTGTGGAATTAAACAGCGTTGCAAAAATTGAGTGCAATCAGAAGGTGCTTGCGGATCCGAAATGGCAAGTTCAAGTTGTTGCGAGCAGGGTGTGGAGGCTGTCAACGCAACATCAGGCAATTGATCATGTCCTCATATCCATATCCGTAAAAGTATCCGTGGAAAGGGAGCCCTTATGGATGTCCAAAGCATAAAGCCTCCGTACCTTCTCCCTGGCTAGATAATTTGAACTCCCCATGTACAATCACCCAGCACAGCGCCAATGTGCCTGATGACATCAACTGTTATCCCAAGCACCATCGTATTTGCGAGCGAAAGCCGTAGCGTTTTTAGGAAAAGCCTGAAATCAGCAGGGACAGTATGTGGACGTGCATTTCTGATTGTTCAGGCGACACACCCGCTACGTTCGCGAATCAATAATTCTAGCAACCGTATTGAGCTCAACAGCCAACTTACCGTTCCTGGCAGGAGGGCACAACCCCTTCACAGTGATTGATCATATCAGTGTGGCTTACACCGTACCAGGGTTAATCTAAACCTTGGTTGGACATGAGATGAACGGAGTTGTGGAAGTGGTGCAGAGGCAACGTCATTTCGAATTCGTTTAGTTTGCGACTGGTATATGTGGTGTGGTGGCTTCGAAGCTCTCCATTATTTCAATCTAGTAGGCCCAGTGGTAGTCGAAGTACCGACATCAAACCCTTACTGTGGCTAGTGGGCCAACGCGCAAAATATCGGTCGCTCCGACCGCGTCCTAGAGAACAGGATAGATGTACTATGCGCGGTGCTCAATGTGTCGACGTCCGAAAGATGTTCAAGGACATATATCGTCAGGGCGACTTATATTGCCTTGTGGTAGCTAGAACTCCGTAGATCGCAATTTGTACCAGCATCTAAAAGTTCCGAGTCAGTGACTCTGTTTGCGATTCTTACGCTTGAGATGCGCATGCTCTGGTCATCTTATCTTATTGCAGTCTCCTTGCAAAACGGTATCAAGCTTGCTGTGAATCCAGTGATCCAACCTCTGACCCGCAACACCTGATCGAGCCCGTCATTGAGCATATGAAATGTATCCTACAGGCATTTCAACAGGCCCGGCGGCGGTAAGCCTCATGCATTTTCATACGATTTTTCAAGCCCATGGCAACCGTGAACGAGCAGATTTTCGAGCCTTAGTTACCTACGGTACAAAATTGCCACCACCTCTGCGCGGGTCCCTGACCTCAGGTATGCGGAGCTGACATGGTATGATAGTCAATTTAGAGATATACCTTGCCATTCAAGCTATCTACCATGGCCCGGAGGCTGGGACTGTTGATTCAAAGGGATCATATATAAAGTACACTTCCACTCGATATCATGAAAGACTATAATCCGTCCACTGTACATCTCACCGTAATCAAGTTACAATCCATTCCTCAATGTCCCCATTGCTCACTTTGGCCACTGAACTCATCCAATTAATTGGAGAGGAGGTACGTGAGCATTCTTATATTACAGACACTTCCCCTCTAATCAAACTAACATCTGGTCATCTGACCATCACCACACCCTGTCAATAGCTTGGCCCCGAACGCAAGACACTTCGAACTGTTTGCAAACGTCTCAACTGCTGTCTCGAACCTCAGGTGCTCTCTCACCTAGTCATTGATGTCAACTGCCACCGCATCCCGGAAAGCCTTGAACACTTGCGAGCTCTTGCTGCAAAGAATGAGGCTTGTTCGCTGTATACCCGTATCCTGGAGCTTCGATCCATGGCACCAGGTTATGACCCTGACATCACAGAGAAACGAATAATCTATAACGACGATGGAACCTATGGATTTGAAGAACCGCCTGAAGCAACAGAAGAGATTAAACGAGCGGATATGGAAGTGGCCACTCTGGCCGCACCAGCTCTATTATCCATACAGGGCCTCAGGACATTCATGTAAGCTTCACTTTTGTGATTCTCTTACTCTGCGTCGGTGGGATCAAACTCGGTACCGCTGAGGATATCCATCTCAAAGTGGATTGCTATCAAACTGTAGAATCCAACTCCGGGGAGAAAGTTCCATATCACTGACGCGCTAAATCACTTTGTGTTGGTATCTCTAGGTGGACAATGCGCGACCGAGATCCAGAAGATGCATACGCACGAGTCATAGAAGCCCTTCTCACAAAATCCACCCTAGAAGAACTGCACCTGAACATTCGACGACAAGGCCTTCCCGATTTAGACTGGCACCTTTTTAACAACCTTCGCAAGCTGGTATTGACGGAGTCATGCCTCGAATATCGTTCAGCCATCATCGCGGGTCTGAGCCACGTGGTAGCCAGTAGTCCACATCTGGTGCACTTGGAAGTTGATAGCGGTCTGTATTGGAATCAGATGGATGTCCCACCGACACTGCATGACCTGCTGAGCAAGGTGAAACGGCCGCTCGAATTGGAATGCCTCTCACTGCGTGGTTGGGAAGTGGAGTTCGACGACACGATCATCCCACACCTGCGATCCCTCAAAAAGTTTCGCTTGCTAAACCAAATAGGCTTGCCAAACGAAGACGACTTACCCTGCACGCCAATATGGAGGGCTTTCCAACGGGAAGGAATTCATTTAACGACCATTGTTACGGATCTTGTCGATCATGCACTCATGGACTACCTGGCATCCTATGAAGGGGTTCAAGAACTTTCCCTCGCCTACGTTATTTCATTCAGAAGGATATCCATGCATGGTCCGTCGGAAAGGTTTTGGACGGAGTGTCTGCCGAAACACGTCCAGACGCTTCAGTCCCTTACTATTCGGCCAGGATTTGAATGCCGATGGTGCTATGACGAGGGCTGTGCCCCCATCCTCGCCAAGTGCAGCCAACTTCGTGAGTTGTCACTGTGCCTCACTTATAATGACATCCGTAAGGATACCGGAGTAAGTGTATTCACATTGTTACTCAAAAATAGAGTATACTGATGACATACTATTCGTATATACAGCTTCATCTCCTGGACGCCGCATGCAATATCCCATCCCTCAAGAAATTATCAATATCACCACCCAACATTGAAATTGATCCCACAACCATGCAACGTGGCTTCTCACTCGCCGTTGACGAGATGATCCGACGGTATGAAACTACCGCGGACTCGCCACCCATAGTGCGCAATGGACCGCGAGAATATCAAATCGCCTCATTGCCTGAAAGCCGAACACTACGTTATGAGAGAGTCACATCCCCTGGGAAGTTTACTGTCAACTATTGATAGTCTTAATGAGTCGCGTGGAAATTGTTAGACTGCACCATACCTATATACCTATGCACTATTAGCCCTTGCCTCCATGATGTATTTTCCTTATAATAGATCGCCGGAATCGTGGTACAATCAAAAAAACTCGCCCGTCTTGTCTTTCCTCATGTCGCGCCGCACATCACTTGTCCATTTAAAGAAATTACAACGCCACCGCGGGTCAACCTCTTCTCGAAGACGCTCCGCAGGACCTTTATCATAGCCTGGACCAACAGGGCTACCGCTACTTCAGGTTATGCCAAGGAAAATAGTAAAACATCAGCATACCGAGAGCATATAAAAAACGTCTTCCCCTTATTCGGACCGGGTTTATTCACGGTATACTGCTTCGCGATTTCTCCGTGTACATGGCAGCGTGGCGGTTGTACAGGCCCCAGTAGCTCGGTCCATGATTTTTTGTTCTTCCCCTGCTCCTGCAAAGAGGACGGCGGTGCGAGTATTTCCTCCGCCAATGAAAGGGCATACGCCCTGTCCGCATCTTCATTGGGTCCAACCGAGATTTGGCTATCAGTGGATTCAGACATGAGAGTGGCTAGGGTATCTGAGTTGCCCGAAGATTTATCGAAGAACGCCGATAGCTTAGTTTGCCCAGCTCTTTTATCTTCTTTATTTGCCTTCATTTTTTTCGAGGGTTGGGTCGCTGCGATTCCAGACTTGCGTTTAGTGGAAGATAAGGGCTGATATGTTGAACTCGGGGCTAAAGAGGGTAACGACGAAAGGGGGGTAGACGACACTGCATCGTCGTCGGTGGAAGTGGATAGGTCTATGACAGCTGGGACAACAGGGGCGTTTGACACAACAGACGCGGAGAGTGTAGGTGTGTGAGCAAGAGATGAGGTTGGCGATGATGAAAGTTCCTGGCTAGTTATTAATGAATGAGAAGTGGTATGTTGGGACATAGAGGTGGTGCTTGGCGAACTCGGCGTGGTTGATGACGATGACGAGGCCGACTGTTGGCTTTTTCTACGAAAAAAGGTATCAAGGGATTTCTGTTTGCCTGAATACTCATCCCAAAATTTTGAAGCCAACTTCGGCGGCTCCAGTGATCCAATAGTCTCTTTGGGAATTAATACATCTTGCAAGCAGAGCACTCCCCCGGTATCATCGGTAATGGTATCATGAAGATCGAGGTAAACTGGACAGTGGTCGCTGCCTCTAACATCTTGTTGAATGTCGGCGAATTTCACCCAAGGCATGAGTCCGCGTGTGATAAGTATATAATCAATTCGAGTGCCGTAGTTTGAGTCGCGAGCGGACAGCTTGGTGTTCCAGCCTGTTTGAAGTCAACCACGGTGCCATGATCACGAGATGGATGCGCACAAGTATACATTCCCTTCCGATCAGGCCAAAACTTCCGGACAATATCGACCATAGGCCCGCCGGATCCATCCTCTGCAGCAATCCAATTTCTCAGCCAGCGACGGCAATCCTTCCCCCAGAATCCCTCCTCACCCGTCATTCCCACCGCCAGTCCACGGGAGACCATAAGCTGACCCTCACAGTGGTCCTGAACAGCAGCGCAGGCATTGATGTCGCCCACAACGATGACCTCCCTTCCTTCAATCTCAATCAACCCTTTAACACGCGCTTCTAGCATTCGATGAAAATCCATCTTATACTTGTCCCTCTCTTCAGTGCCATTCCCATCATTAGGGCAATAAACATTGATGAGGACGAAGAGGCCTAGGTCCACTACGAGGGCGCGACCCTCGCTGTCCAGATCCTTGAAGTCCATCTCATCCATCTCGGGATTACCGAGCGTCACTTCCTCTGGATATGCAGACACGCATGAAACTTTCTCTTCTGGTGGTAGCGGAGGCTTCGATTGCAATAGACCGGTGAGCCCCTCCTCCGCCTTACGGGGTAAGGCCGCGGACGAGCGGACGTAGGTCGCTACGCCTGAATAGCCTGATTTCTTGATTGGAAACGAGAAGAACGCATAGTATGATGGTGGAAGGCCAACATCCTTAGGTAGGCCAACCCTAGATGACTTCATTTCTAGCGAATATATCCAGCGACGTGTGACATGGAAGCAGAAACGGACTAACCTTGAAAGCAAATTACGTCTGCCTGCAGGTGGTTCAACACATCCTCTTGCGCCTTCAGAGTATTCCAACTAAGGACCAGATAAACCCAAAATGAGAGTGATCATTCCAAGACAACCACTAACGGGTGATATTTTGGTAGAGTACGAATACCATTCTAATGGGCGCTGTTTAGTAGGGTACATGTCATTCGAAGTCTGACTCACAATATTCCATGTTAAAATGCGCATGCTAGCATTATCAACGCGTCAAACGCGACACGGTCGAGCAATCACGTCGACGTGGTGGAGATCAAGGCGGGGTGTTTGTCCCTGCTTGCACGTGCTTGACCACATATTCACCGGACAAGCGAGTGGCAACGTAAAAATTGCCTTCATGGGTCGTCTTCGACGTTCACGAACACACAACGCCCGACGCGATGTACATAGAGCAGCGCGGACCAGAGTGCGTCTTATTGTGTGATCAGGACTCCTCGAATCTCTTACCGCTATCAGGTTCGAACCAGGGACCTTGACCAGATCCAGTTGATTGATCTGGACCCCAAAGTCGGTGGTATTAATCATTTCGCTGAATATAACGTATACTCAACACGAGAGTTGCATAGAATCGTGCTGCATTAGAAGCACAACCCATAGATTACGAAAAACCTGGTCTCGCTCAGCACTATTGTGTGGAATGTTCAAAGTAGGCCTTCAATCTCCGTTACGCTTCCATTTCTCTTATCTGATCCGGTTTATCCAGGTATCTTGAATCTGACCAAGCGTTGCAGTCGCACTGGAGAAGCAAAATTCACAAGAGGCGGTGTAAAGCTCTCAAAGAACCTGCCTATACAATTGAGGAATCAGAACGAGCTGCTGGTTTGGGACGGGAGAACAAACGACCGACGTCTACAACTCACACAATAGAGATGGATCCTGTGGGGTGAGAGTGATCGATTGCATGTTGTGATGGTGATCACTTTACGATCAAGGGTATTACTGGTGGCTTACATGTGAGGTGGCAAGTGATGGGCTCGGCTCGTCAACAGTAAGCCTCATTTCTTTTCCCATCCCCGGGCCTCCCTGGTACAGCCCTTTGGCTTCTTGCATCAGTGCAGAGCTTGTATTACTTTTCGTTATCCATTTGGTTGCTATATGTCTGCATCGGGTCATGAAGTGGGTTTTGTCCCAATCACACCGGGACGGGATGGTGAAGCGGCTACCAGATCCGTTCCGCTCACCCTCCTACAGTGATTAAGTTTGAATTGAGAGATCCAATTGAATTGCAGCAGTTCCTTGGGTACACTCAGTATATGATGGGACTACCGGCAAATAGAAAATGGACCCTGACACCTGCCATATCGGTTTGCTGGCATGGCTCTTTCTTAACCTGAAATTTACCATATGTGTCTGCATAGCTTTATCTCGTCTCTCCGCTATATTTTCCGCTCACGCACGGAGGAAGACTCTGCACAATGGATTACCTCTCCAACCTCCCATTTGAGCTGAGAGAGAGAATTTTGGTCTTCGTAAGTACCTCTCACTGCACCCGGTTCATCTGATACATTCTGACAGAATAATTATTCCAATATTAGGTGGATATTCGCCGAAAGTGCCGTCTCCGACTAATTTGTAAATCAATAAATACCATCATAGAGCCCCAAATTTTTGGTACCTTTGTGCTCGGGGGCGACACTCAATCACCATCCACGATTACAACAATCCTTGAACAGTTTGCTTGCGGCAAAACAAATGTCCCGTACCACATCCGCGCTTTCCACCTCCACTCAATCATGCGGTGTTGCGAAACACGAACGGCTGATTGCGAAAAAGTGCTTGTGCAATATGCACAAACCCACCTAGCTCGTGCTCTTTCAGCCTTGGAGAACGTCTCTGAGGTGACGTGAGTCTGATGCTTTTCTCATTCAATTCTGTGATCAAACTGGTCAATCGATCACTTAGATGCAGCGGTCGATGGGACTTTCCGTCATGGATCGGGCAGGTTGCTATGGACAGCCTCATCGCACTCCCTAGGCTCCAAATTCTTTCCCTGAGTTCAAGCACCGACATCCTACCTCTACCTCAGCACTCATTTATCTCCCCACTTCAAAATCTTACCATTGCCAGTGGAATGGGGTACCGTTTTTGGAAAAACCCTTCCACAATTCCCTCCATCTCCCGATTTCTCAGTGGTTGTCCGCGGCTCGAACACCTAGAACTACATGCAATAATTGATGGGCCGAATACCAATCCCCCCCTTCTCGACTCTCTTCTCGCCGAGGATTTCAATTTACCCCTCGACTCCATTCGCTTAACTGGTTTCCGAGTTGAATTTCACCCCCATATTCTTCAACACTTCCGGCTATTAACCTCGTTCGATATGTACCAGGTTCCAGCGTCAATGTTCACGAAAAAATGTCCCAACTCATACTCCGACTTCGACCGAATATGGTCGGTATTCAAGTCCGAAAAAATATATCTCGCTGAACTTATGGTTGACGCCGTCTCCCATTCGTTGGTAGACTACCTAAAAGCCTATTCCGGTTTAGCATACCTTCAGATTGGCGATTTCAGCGACATGGACCTCGCTATCTCCAATAAATTTGCCAAACTATTCCTGGAAGACGTTCTACCTCGTCATGCAGAGACGTTGCAGAGCTGTTGGGTCCAAACGAAATGGAGGAGTCAATGGTGCTACGGCGGACACTGGAACAAGTTCTTGGAAACCGCTGGGAAGCTCGAAACGCTGGTGATTTCATTGGACCCGGATGCTACGAGCGACAACAATGATGGATCTCTGGTGGGTCCATCTTACCTCCCACCGACCCTTGGTTCTTTGCCTTCTAACCTGACCTCCTATCCTGCACCGCACTCCCTCCAATATACTCGACAGACGAAGCTCGTAACGTTTGTCATAAACTCAACCAAAGTACAGAACCTTCACCTAGAAGTAGGCTGGATCAAACCAGATAACGATCATGAAGTGCAGGAATTTGAAGCAGACTCTCAACTCGCTGCTGGGTCTGTGCTTCTCCAATCTAGCGACTTCGAAGACGAACTGCCAAACATGATTCGGAAGCTTAATCCTATCAAGGGCTGTCGCTATCGCCCATTCGCCTTAAATCTCACGTTTACGGGATGGGAACTCCAATCTCCTGAAGTTGGTACCGAAGGTTTGATGTTGGTCCAGCAAGCTTGAATGAGGGACGAAAAAGTTGCGTTGATGCTCGGCTTGGATACCGGCAGGGAGGCTGTAAACCTACGCCTGTCTGGTTAGTCAGAAGATGGTGCGTGAGTGCTTCAGTTCACTCGAGGGCTCTGCTGGCTGTAGTCCCGTCAGCGGTGACTGTATACGGTAAGAACAATGATCATGCCATGGACAATTCTGTCGTGGAGTCTGTTCCTACGTTCGATGAACGACCCCAACTCAGATGCTCCATTACAATAATTCTATCTTAGAATGGCTTATAATCTTACTCCACATCACTTATACATTTAGATCTACTCTGTATTTAGGCGCTCATCATGGCATTGCATGTTTATTCGTCCACGCAACATCCTCCTAAAATTTGACCTTGACTGCTAGTAGTGGTACCTGGTGAACCGTGGAGTTGACATCCAATACCCCTGCAGCTTACTTCGTTGTTAGATGTTGAGGTTTCGCTACGAACCGCCAAGGGTTCTTGGTAAACCCAATGTCCTCTAATAACGCTCCTTGTACTTCCAAGTCACGCTCAGCGGACAATGCTCAGGCTTGAGCGCTTGAGCACCGATAATGGACCTCGAGCTCGATCCTGCTGATTACATTTGAGGCGGCATAGATTTCCCGAAGCCCTTTCATCTCGACATCGTATAACCGTTCAGCGTTCGACTCTAACAGAAACTATAGACGGGGATACTAGCGAGTGCAGTTATCTCCCTGGGATCCCTTCGGCAATGAGCCAGTACTAGTGGGATGTTCCAAATTTGCCGATTCGGTCACGGGATAGACGCCTCTCCTCTCCACCCGCGAGTCGATGTATTTGAAGGCACTGCCCATAAGGTCGATGCACTACTACTACATTGGCACTTGATTGGAAGAAAAGGGTACCACTTGAAGGTGAATGCTTCCCCAGATCTTTGCATTGCAGTATGACCGCACAATCGAAGCGGAGCCAGGGCCTAAGCAAAGGCAACCACATACATAGCGTATTCTGCCATGTTACGGCATTTTGCCTCTCATTGTCTCGACACCACGGTATGTACTTCGGGGATGGATCTGAGACGGTAGTGGCAAGTTGTTGATGGAATAACCCCAGAGCATTGTCTTTGTGGAAGCGTCACGGTCCTAACAAATCACACGCGTGTTCGCACTCTACATCGTTCTTCCTTGAGGAGCCAATTACGAAACTCTTCCATGAAGTCCTGCAAAGTGCGGAACGAGGTGCCGCAACACTGCCAACGGTTTTCCCGCTCACTTCAACGTGGGCCAAGGTCGTTCTGGACAGCTTGATTTACTGTACGTACGGGTTGGGGATTTTGGCGTAATATCAAGGGAGCCAGGTTTGGTGCCCTACCAACAACTGAGGCGGATGATCCACTGGTACTTTTATTGTGGACATTGTATTGAATCGTCCCTAGTGTGGTAAGAGATGCACCGCATTGGCATTTCCTACGTATACCTAGGCCAGTTGGCCCTTCTATTATGATACCTGGATCTTCCCTATTAACGTGATTCTATACCAAAGCGTCGCTGCAGTTGCCACCATATTCAAGTGAATACTCATAAGATGGGCCTTGGAAAATGCCCTGTTCAACGCTTTCATTTCTCGACTTTTTTCTTCCGTCTCGCTTTTCTGAGGGACTACGCGTAAGTGGAAGTCCCAGGCGACAGAAACTCAAAGACAGTAATCCAGAGAGAAGCGCGATTGTCGTCAAAGCTATCAATAGAACTTGTGCTCCGAAGTATACAAGGAAGAGATGTGAATAAAGACATAGGCAGAGCTTTGAAACATACTTTGGTTATGATAGATGTCTGGATGGCGCAGTGTGATCAGGACAAGATGGGCCATGACGTGGTTATGATCACTCACTTGGCGGAGCTCTGTACCCAACAGCATTCCATAAGCGTGGAGGTGACACGGAGGGGCGTTGTGCTGGACATTTCGGATCGCGCTCAATTAATCTAATCATTCTTGTATTTTGTATATTTGCTGCGGAATTACAACGCCGTACCGCAGCAGGAATTCATTGAACACGTTGAGCTGCAGAGCTCTGTAGAGCTCTCGCAGTAAACGCCTTGATGGTTGACATCGGTTACACCAAATCAAGCGCTGAAGGCCCGAAGTCGTACGTAACGGCGTCGACGCTCGATAAATTGCGTGCCAGGCGCAGAGCGGGAATCTGATATCCGCATTTTCCTGGAACACCTATGCCAAAAACCTCAATTTGATTGACCGTAGATACAATTACAATTAACGTCGACCTACATCGCTGGAAATTAATACCTGTGCAAGAGCCAGCATATCTTCCACCTGCCGCTTACTTGAATGTGTCTCAACAATGGGTATCTAACTGCAACCTCGACGCCAATCGTACGCCATAAAATGACGTCGCAAATACTGCAATCATATTTAAATGCATACTCATCGCATGCGCCTTGTTGAACCGCTGGTTTACGAGCTTCATTTCATCACTTTTGTTGGGCGCGGTGTGTCTTCTGCCTTCCCTTTGTTCTGCGTGTATTATTGATCTTGCTATTGAGTAAAGGGGCCAGTTTGGTTGGAAGAATCGGAAACCTATTCGTACCTTGATGAACTCTTTCCATCATTGCCTTCGAAGTTCTCGGCCCATAAACAACCAAATTCATCGACATCATTACAAAAGCGATCGCTAGCGGTATCCAATCATCCACGCTCTTGAATAACGACAACAGCGGCGTCAGGGAGTGAGGCGAATGCGTAAAGGCGGTCAATGAGATAAGTACTATCTGTGTTTTGAAGTATACTGGGAAGATGGTCTTTTGCATTTGCGTTATCGATGTTCGGGGCATCGTTCGGAATGAGACCATGGGCATTACAAGAGTCTAAATCATGATTGCATGAGTAGATGAATGGCGGAGAAAAGTGCATGTTTGTAGAGAGAGATCCGCCCGTGAGCTCTTCGGTGTGGGGTAATGAATGTAAGTAAAGAGTCGTACATACCTGCCAGAATTGAGTCCCAATTAGCAAACCATAAGTCATTATATGGCATAGCGCCATCATCCTCGAAATCATTTCTGTCATGGGCATGGTGGCGAACTTTCAGTCGTGGGCCAGTGAGCAGTGGTATCGGTCTCTAAACGTTGTTGCGTTGGTACAGGCTCCAAGGAATGTAGGGTGGTGGTATCGAGTAATACTCTATGTCAGCAATCACACTCCCTTTTAAATGCTGCCAGCCTCACGCTCTCTACTTGCGCTTGCGAATAAGATCGGGAGGCGTTCATTGCCAGCTGCTGTAACCGTTCAAACCAATTTCGCATCCAGTGTGCTTGAGCCTTGATATTGGGGTTATTAATTGCTTATGTTCCGTTCTCCGATTGGTGTCCTGAATTTGTACCTCGTGGCGACGGCATACAGACGAAATGTTCCGATGGCTATTCGGGAAGCGAATAAGCGAGGCAACTTCTTGGAAGTCACCCCCAGAGTCGAGAATGTTTCCAGAAGCTGTGGTTTGGATATGGAGCCTAATGGAGCTGAGGCGCCATTACATACCTTTTTGCTGTTCTTTCGATACCGGAGTTGGATGCAGACAGTGCCGACTCCGGCGGTGAGAATGGGACCAAAGATCCTTATCTTGCACGGCCAACGCTCTTGATGTGACTGATAGGTTTCCTTAGAAGTGTCACATAGAGAATGATGTTGCATCATGGAAGTGATGGCCACAGTGGGCCATCTGACCATAACTTCTTGAAGGGCTACTTCGTACGGGTGTACTGGGAAGTACTCCTGCCATTCTACTGGTTTTCATGGAGAGCGTAGATATCGTGGCTCTTCCATATCGATAGGATTTTTCTTTTTTTTTTTTGAGGGAAAAGAGGCAGTAATACCAACTATCTGCTCAATTTCACAAGGAACGCCAAACGTTGATTCCCTTTCTCTGAGCCGTATATCATTTGAAGGCTTGCACATCTTCTGCGTTCTCGTTGTCAATGTGACAGCGGCATACGTTGCCCGCCGCAGTCAGCCAATGAGTTTCAGATGACTGAAGAAGACCTTGCATCCACCTGTGCCGGGAGCTCGACGACGCGAGTTAGAGTGTCCTCGAAACGACTTACAGCTGATGAGAACGATCGTCGGAGGTCAAGGGACTCAAGGCGGACCAAATGTAACCTCCCGCGATGCGGGTCGTTAGTCAGCGCGGCTGGGAGCGTGGTCCATATTTTCCAGAATCCACATGTATCAAGCACTTATGCCTTGACATAGTCAAAAGCCAGCAAGTCTCAGGTCTAGCAAAGGTGTTGGGCAGGAAGTTGATGGCTCTAAGGATCTAACTTCGTCGGATAGAAACTCGAAAGGTCAAGCTGGTCAAGTAGCAATTGTTGTCAGTGTCATAGTCGATGTCATTTGTTTCTGGACATAGAGGTCACATGACCATAGACGCGACGCGTGTGGTTATACACAAGACGTGGGAATAATATAATTAACGCCTACTGACTCACTGCAGGCCAGACTTCGCAACCGAACTACAACCACTCACTCGGAACAACCAGTACACGTTGCTTGCTACCTTCACCATGCACGTCTTTCCTAATTTTCGGGATCAAGACACCATCGACGAGCTTCGCAATAAAATTGACTCTCGTATCAAAGAGCTAGAGGAAGAAACCAGAAACCTACGAACTCAACGAAATGAACTCTCCCCCATTTCAATGCTCCCGCCCGAAGTCTTCTCACAAATAGCTCGGTTCTACATTGCCACAACCGTAATTGGCACTTATGAACCACATTTGCTGTTGTCTGGCATTTGTCACGGTTGGAGGAAAGCGATGCTCTGTGACCAGGCGCTTTGGACGGATATACGAACGGAGAATATCGACTTTGCGTCTTTACTCCTGGAGCGTTCAGGAATGGTCCCGATATCTCTTTCCCTTCGAGGAAGCTTACATCGTCTTGGGTACGGCGGTAACCTGCGTAAAGTATTGGACTTCATCTTAACCCGACGCCCTGCTATCAAACACATCTCTGTCGACCTTGAATTCATTGAGCAATACCCCCTTCCTTTTCTATGGAGCTCGGCTCCAAATATGGTCCATTGCGAAATAGCAGGAGGTTCCATCACCGACCCATCTCGTCCATTGTTCGCTGGATCGGCACCACGGTTGGCTGTCCTGATTATGAGAGAAGTTAAGTTTTCATGGGATTGGCCGCTTTTGTATGCAGTGCCACTGCTTCAGGAGCTTGAAATCTCTGGCATTACGAAAAAGCCTACTGTCAACCAACTCCATCGAATCTTTTCTTCGATGAAAAAACTGCAAAAACTCAAGCTCCTGGGCACTAATGCCCTGCCCGATCCATCCAATTCATCTAGCATGCCAGTAATCACCTTGCGCCATGTTGATACACTCTATATAAAAGGAACAAGTGAAGAATGCGCCTCATTCCTCAAGTGGACCGCTTTTGAGAAGGACGTATCGTTCACTATCGCGTGCGAGGACCAAGTGCAGGAAGACACGTATCGCATCCTCCGGCCATGGTTATCCAACGTATGGATGTCTCGGGGTTGTCCACGCTTGGTCGGTTCACTGGAACTCGAAAAAGAGTATAGCAGTTGCACCATACACGCTAAGAGTCACACTGGAGAGCCACATCCGACCGAGGTCCATCTGTATTGGACACATCCCATTGGCAGCCAGGATCGTCGTACTATATTTCAAGAGCTCCGAACATGGATATTCCAGCATTTACCGCTGTCGAACTGCAAAACGTTGGAGACCAATATTGACCTCCTTCAAGACGACTGGGCCATCTGTACAGACAATATGAAGCATTTGGAGAGTCTTAGTTTGACCGACCTGGATAACGTTTCACTCATTTCGGAATCGTTGACGATCTCGGATGAGCTGAATGTTCCGTTTCCCAAACTGCAAGAGCTCCAGATTCAGAGTTCGCTGTCGGATGAGGAGTTGGACAATTTCATTGCCATGCTTCGATGTAGGAAACGGAAAGGGCGTCAGTTGGAGACTGTGCGGGTAGAGGGGGCCAACAAGACTCGTCGATCAGCAGTCAAAGCAAAGGGGAAGAGGGTTGCTGGTACCTTCGAACTCTCTTGAACCAACGCTCGCTGCCATTTAGATTGGTAATGCACATACACATCTCCCTTGTTCTCATTTTTCTCTCTTTCTGTGACATGCACATAGAGTTTTGATAATCAACGAATCTGATGAGATCGCTTTAGCCTTCATCTACTCATACAGTAGTGCGCGTTCTTCGTGAGCCCCGCTAGTATAGCGTCCCTACTGCTCGCGCGAGGCTGTCAATCTGGAAGGCCCCTTTGAGCGCACAGAACACGTTATCAAAATAGAGGGTTAATAGTCATGGACAAACCTTAGTACAAGTGGAGCCATGGGAGTCGGCGTCGAATTTGACCTGCATATCAGTAACTCGATCTTTATCACAGTAACCAAGGCTCAATATACCAAACTCCACATTTATACATTAATGAATCATCGAATCTAGATGCTGAAAGGATTTTAGGCGCCCAGCTGCTTGGGTCCTCTTGGGTCTTCCTTTCGAGAAAGTGCGTTCTCGTGGGCCTCGTGTCTTTTCCACCACGAGAAGTGGCAGAAGTGGGTCACAACTAGTTGTTGTCACAGTACGTCCAGTACATCACGCTATCATGACTGCTCTCAATCCCCAAAACACCGTCAATTACATCCCTTCTACTGTTTAACGCTTAACTGTTGGGTGTGGGTTGACTTCTCTTGGGACTTACCGCTCCTTTACGCTGTACCTATGCTCCAAGAACATCGCATTGGCTACACGGAGACTAGACCAACAATGGATCAACTTCTAGCCATCTTTCGTCCTATGAATAGCTTGCAGAAATTGGAAATGTTAGAAGCCTTACCGCGATTCCCTGATTCGTCCACCGATTCTACGATCATCTTCCCCCACGTGGTTCGCGTTTCATTGGAGGGAACCGCAGAAGAATGTGCGTTGCTCCACAATTCATCTACATTCTTAGTCAATCCGACTTTCCGTATCATCTGCCACGACGAACCGAGAGAGGGTACCTGTCTCCAGTTTCAACCATGGTTGACGCAGATTTGGCGGTCTCATGGCGGTTCAGAAGCAGCCACGATCCATTCTTTGAATATTCGTCGAGGTATAGATGGGATGAGAGCTTGTATCCTAGCACGGGCCACTACTGGCGTTATTCCCCATGAGATCAATTGGCAATGGTCCTCCCCAGAAGGAGACTTCACGGTCGTCCCTGATGAGTTCATCATGTGGCTCATCCAGCAATTGGCACTGTCTGAAATGCACCAAGTTCGAAACAGATCTTTCGCTTGATCAGGAATGTTGGAGGCTTTGTTGCAATTTCTTGGGACGATTGGAGCTGCTGCAGTTGTCTATGTACACTAAAAGTAGATTCGAGGCCGCGATCCAAGCGTTGACCATTTTGGATGATACGCCTGGTGAAGCTGTGGCCGGTATTCCGTTGCCTATGTTGAAGGATCTTACTTTTGATTATCATTGTACGGAGGAGGAGTGGGATCAGTTTTGCAGCTTTGCTTCAGAACAGGAGGGACAATGGTTATGCGTTAGAGCGTATATCCATAGATACGGATCATGATTGGAGTCGAGACCGGACTGAGGAAATTGAATCCACCGGTCGGTCCATACTCGAAGGCTTTGTTCGATTTGTGCCAACATGGTAATTCACGCTTTTTGTAACTTGTAACCGCTTATCTATGTTGAAAGTATGAATTATCCTCACCGGTACCGTGGTGTATATGATCAATTGCAATATCCGGGATCTCGGGCCCCATCATGTGTGACGCAAACTCGTACCTAAGTATACACCACTTCCACCATATCTGCCCTTTTCAATGTTAGCGCGCGCACTCTTCATTGGGCGAGGCCCAGAATGGCGAGCCATGGCTCCCAGAGTTATCAGTGCATTTAAATTGCGCGACGAAACCGATACTCTGCTGGAAGATGCTAGCTCTGCTGGACTGTAAGGCGTCGTGGGAACTGATCAACTAAGTGACGTGGCGATTCCAATTTCTTTTAACTTACTCCTTCAGCTCTTTCGACCCTGCCTTTTCACGCCGACCTGCCATTGTTTGCACAACCATGCCGTACTCCTTTCCCAATTATACCCATCTCGATTTAAAGCGCGATAAAATTGACGCTCGAATCCAGGAACTAGATGAAGAACTTCGCGCTCGAATCCAGGCACTAACGGAGGAAATAAGGAACTTGAAAACGCAGAGAAACCAAGTCTCACCTATTTCAGTTCTCCCAGCCGAACTCTTCTCTCAAGTAATTCGGCATTTGGTGACCGTTGACGGGAGCACATCGTATAAACAACTTGTGACACTGTCCTGCGTTTGTCAGAGTTGGAGGGAGAGGGTGCTCTGCGATCATGCGCTTTGGACAGATATTCACACGAGGTTCATCGGTCTAGCACCTCTACTCCTAGAGCGTTGCGGAATGGTTCCAATATCCCTTTCTATCGAAAACGATATTGATATATGGAAGACGAGCAGAATAAACGAAAAAATAAGCAAGGCACTGGACCTCATATCGATTCAGCGCCCGCTCATTAAGAAACTGTCTCTTCACCATTCGCTCATCAGGGAACACTTTCTTCCCTTTTTATTGGATCCAGCTCCACGTATGGTCCATTGCGAGATGTTGGGAGGTACCGTCACCCATCCGCCACGATCGTTGTTCGCTGGGTCTGCACCACAGTTGGCCATCCTGATACTCGAGAAAGTAAATTTCTCGTGGAATATGCCACTGCTGTATGCCCTGCCCCAGCTTCGAGAGCTCAGAATCGTCGAGGCTACGGATAAGCCTACTCTGGACCAACTCCATTCGATCCTTGGCCCGATGACCAAGTTGCGGAGCCTTGAGCTTCTTGGTGCCAATGTCTTACCCATCCCGACCATCCAACCTCATATCTCAGCAATCGCTTGTCGCCATGTTGAAATCCTCTCCATTGCGGGAACAGCCCATGAATGTGCTTCCTTTCTCGACCTCACCTTATTTGAAACGGCGCAGTCGTTCACTGTACTCTCTAGTGATATGCTGAAGGAAGAGACCTACCTTGTCTTTCAGCCATGGTTGTCCAACATATGGAAGTCTCAAGATCCCTATCTTCCAATTAGTACTTTCAGTATCGGAGCGGTTGAGGGCGAAAATCGGCAAGAAGACATCATTCACATCTGTGTGAACACTCACCACCATGACACCCATCGCGAGGCGCCATTAACCAAGTTCGATCTTGCGTGGACCTTTCGAATTGGTCACGAATTTGAATTTATGCCTGACATCGAAAGCTGGTTATTCCAACCTTTGCCCTTGTCGGGATGCAGATACTTTTCGAGTCGTCTCCACCTCCGCTCAGAGGCGTTGGACACTTGTATTCGTAAAATGAGAAATTTGACGGAGGTTACGCTGTCGGACCTGGTCAGCCAAACGTTGACAATCCCAGATAGGATATCTGTCAGGAGTAACGTTCCACTTCCATATCTCAGTTCCCTTACAATTCGTCGCTTTTTGTCAGACGAGGAGGTAGGGGAGTTCTTTGCGATGCTCCGAAGTAGGAAGCAGAAGGGATTTAAACTAAAATATGTAGCGGTAGGGGTAGTAACACGGCGACGATCACCAATTCAAAAGCGGGGAGAGAAATTTGCTGATCGCTTTACTGTCCTAGATTATTGCAATTGGTAGTAGTAGATGAACACGTAATTGGCTACAGAACTGATAGTGAATTTCACAATGACGAGTGAAAATCGCTTAATGCTGAATCAATTTGCACCCCTAATCTTGGTGTAGTATTTGTCGACGAGTTTCTGTGGACCACTCAAACCGCTCATAATCGCAAAAACGTCGATTAACATTTCAAGTTGTCCGGATCCATTATCGGTTGTGTTCGATGTATTCTCAGCAATTCAATATTTATGAGTGATTATGAGATATATGAGATATTAAATCCACAATCATTCAACACCGTAGCAAGCCTGAGAATCATCCATAACGTTCAGAAATCTCTTCGAGCAGTTGACAACCAGAATGTACCAATTCTTTCCATCGATTTACAGCGGTTACAACACAATCACATGATCCTTTACATCTTCGAGCCTACCTGTAAATACGTGCATCCATTGACGACTGACAGTTAGAAATAGGTGGTGGTGAAGCGTTAAATTTTCATGTGAATAGCAGGGACAATTCATGCATCGCTCAATATTACTACGACGATATTCGCTACCCCAATGTGAAAACATCACGCTCCTCAGCTGCCTTTACAAGTCATGTGTATAGATTTCATGTGTTTCGCTCTCTGCTTTGGACCAACACACTTGTGATGTGGCTGACTGTTCTGCGTTGATATGGTAACACATCGCCTGTTGTCCTTTAAGCCATGAGAAAATGTGCCGTGTGTGCAAAATTGAAGTCAAAGCACGTAGCTTATCTGCATGGCCTTGTTTACAATAAGGCGATTTATCAGTGCACAAACAGCAAAGCGTGAAGCCGGGGATGGATGGACGCTTACCTGGTGTAATGCGGATAGCTTATGATAATGCTCAAAGCTGCTCACTGCCGATTGTTCAGGTCGATATATGATTCCCATGTGATCCGTTTCGGGATGAGATGCGATTATGGATTGCGGTGAAAGATCCTTCGTCATACCAGAAAGGAACAGTGGCAAAACTATAATGAAGATACCAGATCTACGGACTACTGGCTGAGACTATCAGCAACAGTGGCACGCAATGCTTTAATGTACCCTTCATCAGCTTTTGATATATTAATTTATAAGTAGTAAAATGAGGCGCTTGTGGCATTAACTCTCTCTTCTGATCTTGGCGTGATGGTGCATTTGAATGTGAGTGGCGTTGCATTAATACCCTAAGCGATGGCCAAGGAAGTGTAAGCAAGTCGGCTCATGCAGTTCAAGCGACGTGGAACGGATATAGCAGCTCAGACGAAAGACAAATGGACGTACCTCTGTGTGAACCCAAATATCGGGTGGAAGAAGAGCTTTGGTCACAGGATCTCTTGCAGGTGTAAAAGCAAACGAAGTTTGCGACATTGATTCCAACAAAAATACCAGTTGCATACGCAGTAGCCGACCGTCGGACTACACTGGAATTTCTGTCACTGCCAACGAGCAATGGTGTCTCGCTACAGCGTGTAGAAGGCAGATAATAGATCAGAAATAAGATGAGATGCAACGTACAATTCCACTGCGTCCCAATTTTAAGCCAGGACATATACGACGTCCAGCACCAAACAACATATTAACCTTCCTTGCTGGGTCACCGGGGACGTCGGTTTGTGCTCCAAGGGGATGCTTCAAGAATCTTTCCGGTTTAAACACCTCTGGTTCATCGAAGTATCTGGGATCGTGGAAGATACCCCTTATTCCGTGTGAGTATCAGCCAACGTGACCAGAGCTCCTGTTCGCTAATAGTCACCACGACATTCAAGCTATCACCATCTAGTGCCATGGTGCGCGCCTTTCGTAATGTTCGGGATCAATCCGCCATTAACGAGCTTCGCGAAAAAGTTGATGCTCGTATTCGGGACCAGCTGAAGAAAACAGAAGCTTACAAACACAACGAAATTAGCTCTCACCTATTTCAGTCCTTCCACCCGAGGTTTTTGGACAAATAGCCCGATACTATATTGCTATATGCGGAGATTATATCAGGGGTCATCTTACCGGGACCTATGGACGCCATTTCCTCTTGTCTGGCGTTTGTCAGAGTTGGAGGAATGCGTTGCGCTGCGATCATGCGCTCTGGACGGATTTATGAATCGATAGTGTCAAGTTGATGCCACTACTTCTAAAGCGTTCTGGAATGGCGCCGATATCTCTTTCCCTCAATAGGCCATTTTATAGTCCAGATGAAACGCACAGTTCCAATGACGAGCTCGAAGACCCATTAGGCGCAGCATTGGACTTCATCTCAACTAACGCCTTCCCATCAAGTGACTTTCCCTTGATCATGAACTCGTCGAGAAATGCCCTCTTCCTTTTCTATAGGATGCAGCGCCGAGTATGCTCCATTGCGAAATAATAGGAGGCACTACTATCGATCCACATCGTTCCTTATTCGCCGGGTCAGCGCCACGGTTGACAGTCCTGTTTCTCACAGATTTTAATTTTCCTAGGACCCCCCTGTGCTTTATGCCGTGCCACTGCTTCAAGAGCTCAAAATCACTGGCATTACGAATAAGCCTACCTTGGACCAACTCCATGCCACCTGTCTTCGATGGGAAAGGTGCAACAACTCACGCTCCGGGGTCCTAATGCTTTACCCGTCCAATTCGACTCATCTAGCGTCGCAAAAATTACCTTCTGTCATATTAGTACACTCGACATCCGAGGAGCAAGCGAAGAATGTGCCTCGTTCCTCAAGTGGACTTTTGAGAAGGACGTATCATTCACTGTCGTCTGCAATGACAGCCTGCGGGAAGACACAAATCGCGTGCCCCAGCCGTGGTTGAGCAACGTATTGGTTTGGGAATAGTAGCGGCAGGCTCAGGATTAGGTGCGTGTTATTTGGATCCAATCAAAAAATCTGTCCTAAAGCAGCTGTCTGGTGGACACCGACTTCAGGCGTTGTACTCCATTCGATCATGTTAAACAAATTATTTTCTGTATCGATTGGGTTCTACAATGGTATCAGAGCAAGTGGAGCATTGAATACCGCACTTCTCATCATTGCAAGTTTCTTGATGAGAACCAGGTTGCCACCGAAGAAAGCAGCCAAGTTGCTGCTCAAAGAGGTCTTCTTCGATCCAGCTTATGCGTCTTTTGCTTTTGTGGGTATGCGACACTCTCACTCGCTTTCTTCCTGGCACTGACTTCTGAATAGGTCTATTCTGACATTCTTCGGCCTATTTTCGCCGACGTTCCAGCTTCGACTGAATGCCATCGCGCATGGAATCGATCCCGACTGTGCTTTTTACTTGGTGACACAACCGTTGTAAATTAAATTATCTCACAGGACAACCATCTTCTACACAGCTATCGATCACGAATGCTGCCGGTATCTTTGGTCGAACACTCCCTCCAATTCTGGCTCAAAGAGTCTGTGTATTTAATGTATTTCTGGTCTTTATAACAGCAGCAGGAGTGTCCGCTTGTACTATGTCAGTTATTCACGACATTGCTGGAACCACCGTATTTGCTGTGGCCTATGGATGTTTCTCTGGAGGCAGTGAGTTGTCAAGATGTCCATGTCAACCTTGAAACCCATCACTAATTGTGCTTTCCGCTAGTCATTTCCACGACACCCTCTGCAGTCGGTGAGATCATCTTTGTTTCTATAGATCCAATAATATTGCTGCCCGGCCAACAGGAGCGATGTCAAGCGATGTTAGCGAAATAAAATCTCGGCTAGGTACCATATATGCACTCGGTGGAATAGTTGGTTTGTGCTGGGCGCCAATCGAAGGTGCGCTGTTGACGAATAGTCTTAATTGGGAGTAAGTACCGTTCGATGTTGTCATTCGGAGTACTAGATCCTAACATGATCGACTCTGTAGGAGAGCGGCCCTATTTGCTGATGTAGGCAGACATCGTAACTAAATCTTCTGCGCATCACTGCTCAAACGCTCTCATAACGGATTATGATGATACTCGCTGCATTCTCTGGAATCTTACCACGGTGGTTGCTTGCAAGAAGGAAAGGAACACAATTCGTGTGACACTACCACCCTGTACCTTCCTCCTTCTTTCCGACCCGATAATTTATTTTCAACCGGACAAATGACCTTTTCCACGACTATTACCATGACTTTCTATTTACTTATGGCAGCGAAGGGGGATGGACAATCACCAGAGTCCTGTATATGTAACGATCACGATTCGCCACAATTTACTCCTTTCAAGAGTCGCGTTGAGCAGCAACTTGAGGACCGATTCGAGCTCATTCGAATGGGTCTTTTGAATCAAATTGGCACTCCCAAATTATAAACTAGCTATTCCTCGTCTGCTATCACAGACCCCCGATCGATGACCGCGATACTGTCCGTTACTGTCCGTATAGCCAAAACCCTAAAGCTCATCAAATTTGAGCAGCAGCGCCATCGTGCAGAGAGGGGAGTTGACGGGGAGTCCCTCCCTTTTCCTGAGACATCCATCGCGCTTACTCCAAGATCTTCTCTGAGTCCTCAGGACTTATCTCTGAAGAACGGGCATCGACTCTCCGGCAAAACATGGGCTTAACGAAGCGTTGAACCTCGCCTCAACCCACCGCCCTCCCATCAAGAGCCTTACCATCGATTTACGCACTCGTATGGACGTTATACGGTGACCCATTTCAATCCACTCTCTCGATACCCTCCATGATGTCCAGAACGTCCGTATTCACATCAACAATGACGTTCCGACAGTGAACTTGCCCGAGATGAATCTCATGTGGAGTCGCGCAACGAGGGTAATGTAATGAATCCCATACCCGACGGTTTCTAGAATCTGGTTGTTGTTCCAGCTGTTGCCATTGTATGGCAGTGGGATATCTGCCTTGCAAACATATGGTGGTTATAGGAGCTGCGCTTGGTCTCTCCGACGGACACGGTATTATGGACCATACCGAATGTGGTATATGATGGGGACACCATCCCACTGCCCAACCTGAGGAGGCTTTCAATTGACCGCGCTTTGACGAGCGAGCTCTTCGCGATCCTCCGGAGCAGGAAACGGAATGGGTACAAAGTGGAAGCTGTGAGGATAGCGATCGACGCAGGACGACAATCTGCAACCAAGGCAAAGGGAAAGAGGCTTGTTGATGACTTTTGGTTTCCTGTATTAATTGAACGTTTAACTATACGATAACTGTGCATACGTGACGTCCACGTGATGTGATGTGACGCGTATTGAGCGCTGGAGAGAAGGAGATAATTGAACCAGAGGATGCCCTTTGGCTGCCTTACTTTCACTTCTGCGCAGTGAAGAATAAAAGTGTTGTGATTCATTTCTATAGATTGAACAGCATGAACTTGGTTAATCGTAGAATAGCGATTGGTGCCAATGACCAGATCTAACTTCTATAATCCCCATTGATTCGAACATATTCCTGCAAAGGAGAGGCGATATGAGAAACCAGAAATTCAAAATGAAGCAAGAGACAACTTACATAGCTTAAATCACAGGTCCAGTATCTCGCTTCTCCCTCTCCTTCTTTCTCAGGTTTCATACCCAAGTCGACCAAGACCTCGAATTCCTCCAACGTCAAGATTTCTTTCGCGCGTGCTTCGTCGACGTTTTCGGGTTCACCGTTGATGAGTACTGGGAGCGGTGTTGATCCGTCGGAGGGCACGAAAGTTACTGAGACTTTCGTAGGGTCTATTTCTCGTTCAGGCTGAGCTGCGATGGCCCCTGCCGAGTTAGCCGTGGAAGTGTTGGAAGGAGAGGTGGTGGTGGTGGTGGAGGCGGGTAGGAGAGGAACAGAGCCGGTTGCGGCTAGTATACGACCCCAGCTATACAATTTGTAATGAAGATGAGAAGGGACTGAAGGCAGAATTCAACATACTTTGCATCTTCACCGTATAGTGCCGTCTTGACAAGGGCGGAGGTAGATATCCGTGATGCGATACGATGGGCATCACGATACGTCGGTGCGTTCTAAATGGTACATCAATATCGCCATCTCCCTCCGCTAATGAGTAGAGAACCGCACCTTGACAGTAACCGTCACGAATTTCGTCGCACCCTCTCCATCTCTAACAACCAACTTTGCCAAATCGATCGCAAATTCCGTCAGCTCCTTTTTGAAAATCTTGTATCCCTCCGGGTAAGTCTCTTCATCAATCACTTTGACTCTTCCCGGGTCGTCTTTGTGATACTGTTCCGCCGCGGCACCATTGGCGAGAACGATGATGGTATCGTTGGTTGACATGTCACCGTCGACGCTGATGGAGTTGAAACTCCTATCCACAGCAAAAGTAAGAGCGTTTTGAAGACTCTTCGGCGTTACAGGCGCATCAGTCAAGATACACCCAAGTAACGTCGCATGAAGCTGTCCCGCAGACGATTCACCGGAAAACGTCAAGGCGGGACGCATATCGGGGTGAATCATCCCAGCACCCTTGTCCATCCCGGCCAACCTATACTCAACGCCATCGATCTCGAAGACTCTAGCTCGCAATTTGGGGAAAGTATCGGTGGTCGTGAAGGCTTGAGCAGCTGCTTCCCAGGATTTAAAGTCATTACCGAGGGTGGAAGTGGATGGAGACTGGGTGGGAGATTGGGAACGGATGGAAGAGACTATTTTGGAGATGGGAAGGTTTTGACCGATGACACCTGTTGACATTACGAGGGTTTCATGTTCGTATGAGGTTGAGGATGGCAAAGGGGATAATAGAGCATCGGTTTCTTGTACCATCTTCCAAGCGTCTTCTAGTCCTTTTTTGCCCGTGACGGCATTGGCGCAACCGCTGTTGACGACCAACCCTCGAGCTCTGCCGGCATTTTTGACCAAGACTTCTTCAGAGACAACCACAGGTGCAGCTTTGAACACGTTTTTTGTGAAACAAGCTGCGGCGGCGGTGGGTTGGGATGAAGTAGACAAGATGATGGCTAAATCTGGGACATTTGGGTTTTTCTTGACACCAGAGTGTAACCCAGTGAGAAGATAACCAGAGGGGAAGATAGTGGAGGGAAGATACTTGTGGTGATGCGATTTTGAGGGTTGAGGCTTGACGGTGATGGTGGAAGTTGATGCGAGACGTTTGAAAAAGAACCGGTTCGCCATTGCTCAGGACGATGAGCGCGATTCCGTGGCAGAGTTGAAACGTTCTCAAGAGCAAAAGCGTAAATGACTCGAAATCAAAATTTATTATTCCTATTGGTATCCCTCCGTTCGAATGTATTCCCAGAACCACCGCTCTTGCAGCACGGCAGAAACTCGGTCCCAGGAAGCAGCATACGCCACACAATATTTCTCTCCCATCGCTCCGTTACTCGAGAACCATTGGACGATACAACGGTCGAGTGCAGCACGTCCTGCCGCATCGATGGATGAGAACGAAAAATGCGTTTTCGGCCGAACTCCCTCTCCCTGTCACGTGCTTCCAGCAACGCGTTTTTGTCCGGAAGTTATGAAAGGCGGACGCCATCGCAGTAGCGGAGCGGCTGCAATCCTATCACAAGAGCGTGATAATAGAGAAGGCGTGCTGGCTGTTTGTATATCTGTTGGAGCCTTGGTGGTCCCCAAGAATAGCTCGGCTCCAGCCTTGGCTAATGCGTGATACTACAAAATGCGACCTATACACGTTTCGGAAGCTTTCTTCTCGCGCCAGTACCGCGGTGGGTTCGGGCTTAGCAACATATACACGAATAATCTTTGAGAAGACCTCGAAATCGTCATATTCTGTCAGTACTTTACGCGTCCAACTACGAGTGGGTGGAACTACAATTGGTGGAATCCATTGATCATGGAATACAAGAGCGTGTGTTTATTGTATGCGATAGAGTTTGGCGTGATGCGGTCCGTGTTGTCCTTGTTTCTGATGACTCACAGATCATCTTCCCGCCAAAGCCCACTGATAATCAGTTCATGATTTTGAGCATAGTTATTAGCGCTCCTGAATTACAGACAGCACAGTGAAATTATGAGATGGTTTCCAACACAGATGAACAAATCTGTGAGCTACCGATCTGACTCTGACTCTTTCATAAAAGTTTGTCAACTAGGGACGCGTGCTTGCAAATAATAACAAATACCGCTTTTTTTGGCAACGCGTCGCCGCTCGGCGTACTTTCCATGCAGTAATCGAGGAGGCCGATAAGGGCTCGGCAACACTGAAGACGACGGATGCGGCCAGGAAATTGTAGGATAGAACCACCCTCAGGAGTATAAGTTACCAGACCAAATTTACATACAATACCAGCTAGATTTCATCGTTACGTCCAACCACGGAAGAGAGAGAATCTTGTGACTAGAGCCCTACCAACCGATTAAGACTCCAATTTTCATCCACTCCGATTTCTACATCCCTTAATGCATAACCCTCGTCCCTCCTGTTTTGAAGCAAGTCGCGGAAGTCTTCCCACTCGTCCTCTGTAAGATACTCTTTGATAATGAGAGCCGTTAATGCCGGAAATGGAACACGGCGAGAATCGGAACCATTGGCCATTTCGTCCGGAATAGTCAGCAACCGGATAAGGCTTCCGATGTCGAGATCGCCCGCACATCCATCCAACTTCAGATTCCTCAAATGTTTCATGTGATTGAAGCAATGCCTCCAACTTTCTGGATCGATTGCGACATTTGTTTTGAGCTGCCTGCAATCCGATAGAGGCAGAAGTTGGGCGACACAACCCATTAAGCCACGTAGACCTCGAAAAATGTCGAGAGAATAGATCTTGACCGTTTCTGCGCCCCCTGGAGAAGGGTTATAGTCGAACCGGTGGATGAAGTAGACAGTTGAGGTAATGTTTCAAAGAGTTCCAATTTCCGGAGGTGGCTCGTCGAACGAAGGATGGCAAAGAGTTGATCCATGGTAGGTCTGTTTGACACGAAAGAGATGGAAAGCTCTTGGAGCATGGGTATGGCATGCAAGAGAGGTAAATCCCATGAAAGTTCGACTTGGCGCAATATGAGCGTCGTCAATCGAGGAGCAGATCCATTGAACAGAGAGCGTGTAGGGGGGATAGTTGAGCAGTTCAGCTGTTAAATGGAGATAACGGATTCGTATGTCTGTCCAGAGACCGTGATCCCCAAGAATGGCTCGTCTCCAGCTCTGGCTAACGCTTGATATTATCAAATGCTTTCTGTAGATGTAGCCGAAGGTGGAAGACACCAGGGTCTCACTGGTACCGCCGGGTGGAACAACGTTTATAAGAACTCGAAAGATCCTGGAGAAGACCTCGACAGGGAGACGTGATATCGGGGACAACTGGTTTCGTTGTGCCCGAAAACTCCTCGCCTCCTCCTCGAACTCCTTGATTCGGTTGTCGATCTTGCCGCGCAGTTCCTGTATAGAACCTTGATCCGGGCCGTCAACTTGAAGCAACATGGTAAAGGAATTCTACATCATATCAGAAAATATTTGACATCATATCAGAAAATATTTGAGATATAGCAGGCTTCTGGCCACGTACTGCAGTGGAGCAGATGGCGCTTGGTGGGAGGAAGCGATGTCGCTCTGGTGCGTATTCCGTCTTTCGGCTTACCTCGTTCCCACGACACGGGACTGGCCTTGCCGCCGCTGTTGGAACAGGCTACATCGATATCGAAAGTTGGTGCGCGTGAACCCGCGCGTTGTAAATTACGTTGGACAGATTAGGGAGGTAAGCAGAAGAGCCAACATTGATGTCACAAATTTGGTGCTTGGACCTGATGCAATCACTCATTACGTATTCTTTGCAAGCGCTCGGCTAACAGCCTCGATAATGCATAGTGCCCGACAGGAAAGACGACAGGTGGGTGGCCTGCATCACCAAACAGGGGTCACATACCACAGGCGGGACTTTACGGTAGTTCCTGAGGTATAAGTTACAACCAGGAACCACAAACCACCGAAAAATGGTCGACTAAGCCTCGACCAACTGACTCGACTTCCTCAACCCGATCACGACCCCAAGATCCCTTTAGCACGATTGAGACACTCTTCAACGCAAAACCCTTCTCTCTCCGATTCCGAAGCAACTCCTGAAGTTCATTCCACTCTTCCTCATAACACTCGTAAACGATTTCAAGAGTCTTCAATGCCGGAAATAGAACGCAAAGAGAATCGGAGGCACCAGACATTTCATCCGGAATCATCAACGACTCCATGTCGAAATTGTCCAACCTCCGACCAGAGCACAAATGTTCTACCCGCCTCATATGGTTGGAACAATGCCTCACAATGTCTGAATCAACGAGAAGATTTGAATTGAATCGCAAACACTGTGATAGCGGCAGATGCTGGATTGCCCAACGCATAACACCACGGGATACGATGACGTCTCTGGAGATCCATGCCAATTTGATGTAGGGGGCATGCCGACAGCCGAGGTGGGCAAAGGTCTCAGTTAAGGTGTTCGTACGCGCCAAAAACTTGCAACAACGGGCTTTCCGATTGAGTGTGCAAGTAAAATCATGGATCGTGGCAGCTTCTAGACCATTATTTTGCGATCTCCAAACATTGGACAGCCATGGTTGAAACAGGGTATAGGTTTCATCTCGAAAATTGTCGATGCAGACGATATCAAACGATGTAAAGGCTGGAAAGGAGGAGTGGTTGAGGAACAAGGCGCATTCTTGTGCTGTTCCATGAATGTCAATAGCAATGAGATGGGGGAAGGTAATTGGCGGATGATGGGCGGATGAGCTAGGTGGCAGCTGTTGAGGTAGGGCGTTCGTGAATCGCAATCGTTTCAGCTTATTCGTGGGAGGAAAGACATTGATGAGCTGGTCCATGGTGGGTCTAGTCGTTACGTCGTAGATGGAAAGTGCTTGAAGCATGGGTAAAGCTCGTAGAAGAGGCAAATCCCAAGAGAAGTCGGCCGAGTATAATATGAGCGTGGTCAATTGAGGTGCTGAGCCATCGAACAGTGTGCGCGAAGGAGGCGGTCTAATGGTACCTCTGTAGAGTTGGCAATACACGATACTCGGGGCTGGTTCCCACAGGAAATCAAGTGGATGCATCTGAACAAGTTCGAGATCGAGGGAAAGATGTTTAATCAGAGGACGCTGCGACGAGATCAGGTCCAGTACATGGATTCCTTCAGCCTCGTTCCTGAACCAACACAGTGAGAGGGAAAGCAATATCGGAACTGTGCCAGAACGTTTAAGGAGTTCTTCGGCTGTTAAATTGAGATTATTCATTCGTATATCTGTCCAGAGGACGTGATCGGCAAGAATAGCGTTTCTCCAGCCCTGACAAACGCTCGATACGATCAAATGCGCCCCGTAGGCTTCTTTGAACGTCCTCAAATCTAACGTCGTTGCTCTGGAGTCGCACTCGGCAGCGTAGGATCGATCAACGTAGAATCGGATGACTTGAGAGAGAACCTCGATTGGGAGGCGTGATATGGGCGCGAGTTCGTTTCGCTGACTACGTAAACTTCGTGCCTCATGCCAGTCCTCGAGCTCCCCGAGGTTCTTGAGTCGGTAATCGATTCTATCACGACGGTCTTGGACCGTGATAGAGTCTTCGTTCAAGGGGCTATGCACCTGCAGAAAGGTGGTCATAACAATGGTATTCCTATCATTACTACTTCAGAAAAAGCGAAAGTAATATAAGGACTATGGATACGCACTCTGGTCAAGTTGGTTAGTGGCAAGGAAGTCATCATGGTTGTCAACATTTTTCGGCCTTACTCGGTTCCCACGGTTGCCGGTGGGCACGAGCAGGAAACCTATCTCTAGTTCTACATTTAGTCTAAACCCGAACACAATAAATCTATGTACACATTTACTAGTACCTCAAGCAAGTCCGAGGTAACCCAAAGAGCCAAAATCAAAACAGGAAAGGCCACCCACATCACTGAACGTGGATCACATACGACACATGCAAGGAGTTATGGTAGTTGAAGCGGTGAATTAGAATTTACAGCTCGGAACCACAAATCACCGAAAAATGGTCATCTAAACCCCGACCTACTAGCTCGACTTCCTCGAGCCGATCACGACCCCAATCTTCCCCAATTACAACAGACACACGCTTCAACGCATAACCCCCCTCTCTCCGATTCTGAAGCAAGCTGTGAAGTTCATTCCACTCCTCCTCCGTACATCCGTCATCAATTTCCAACGTCGTCAGCGCCAGGAAAGGAACGAAAAGAAGATCAGAGGCACACAACGTTCCATCCGGAATCATCAACGCCCCCATATTGTAATTATTCAACCGCCTATCAGAATGCAAATGTTCCACACGTCTCATGTGGTTGGAACAATGTCTCACAATCTCTGGATCGGTGAGAAGATTCGAATCGAATCGCAGACACTCTGAGAGTGGCAGATGTTGCATTGCCCAACGCATGAAAGCACGAGATGTGATCTCGTCTTCGGAGATCCATGTCCACTCGATGGAGGGCGTATGCTGACAGCCGAGATGGGCAAAGGTCTCGGTTGAGGTATTGGTTTGCGCCAAAAGGAGGCACTCTGCGGCCGACCATGTGAGCGTGCAAGTGAAAGCATGGATCATGGCAGCTTCTAGACCCTTACTTTGCGGCCTCCAAATATTGGACAGCCATGGTTGGAACAGGGTATAAGTCTCCTCTCGAAATTTGTCGGTGCAGGAAATTTTGAATGATGTATAGTCTCGCGCTGTTCCGTAAGTGTCAATCTCGACGAGATGAGGAAAGGCGATTGGTGGATGATGAGAGGATGAACTAGGTGGTAACTGCTGAGATAAGGCATTCACGAATCGCAACCTTTTTAGCTGATTCGTGGGAGGAAAGATGCTGAGGTGTTGGTCCATGGTGGGTCTAGTCGTTACAGAGTAAATAGAAAGTGCTTGAAGGCAAATGCCAAGAAAAGTCAACCGAGGATAATAGGAGCGTGGTCAACTGAGGTGCTGAGCCATCGAACAGTGTGCGGGAAGGTGGTCTAATGGTACCACTGTGGAGTTCGCAGTACACGATACTCGGAGCTGGTGCCCATAGGAAAAATCAAGTGAATGCCGCTGTGCGAGTCCGAGATTGAGAGATAGACGTTTAATCAGAGGACGCTGCGATGAGATCAGGTTTAGTACATGTTTTACCCCAGCCTCGTTCCAATGCCAACCCAGTGGGAGAGAAAGCGATATTGGAGCCGTGCCGGATCGTTTAAGGAGTTCGGCTGCTAGATCGAGATTATCTGTTCGTATATCTGTCCAGAGACTGTGATCCCCCAAAAATAGCGCTTCTCCAACTCTTGAGAAACGCTCGATACTATCAAATGCCCTTTATATACGTCTTTAAATGTCGTCATACCTGGCAACATCGATACGAATTCGGACTCGGGAGATTTGGGTCGATGATCAACGTAGAATCGGATGATTTGAAAGAGAACCTCGAATGGAAGACGTGAGATCGGGGCGAGTTCGTTTCGCTGATTACGCAAACTTTGTGTTTCCTCCGAATCATCGAACTACCCGAGTTCCTTGAGTCGGCTATCGATTTCATCACGATGGTCTTGGACCGCAGGGTTTCCATTCAAAAGGCGATGCGCCTGCATGAATGTGATCATAACAATGGTAGTCCTATCATCCCGTCAGAAACAGCGAAAGTAGAAGAGGATTACGGTACGCCCTAGTACTCTGATTGAGCCTGTGGCGCGTCAGTGACAAGGAGTGTCGAGGGAGTGTCAACATCTTTCAGCGGTTACTCGGTTCCCACGGTTGTGCGCAAGTAGTTAAACCTCGTCACGAATTTGAAGAAGCAAGGTGTGAAGGCAGATTCTAATATTCCAGGCAACATGACTTGATGGGATATCAGTGACTAGATGCGCTCCTCATGCCTTGCCTCTCTTTTTTTTTTTTTTTTTGCGCCTCACGCTTGTGTCCTCCCATTTGCGTTATTGATATGCGTTCAAGATTGAGATAACGTTGCGAAAATGGTCGGAAATTGAAATATGGATGATGATGACAGGACATACGATCTCCGGTCGCACCAATAGTTGCGGTGTATATAGAGCGAGTTGATCGTTCGTACTCGATAAGGAAATGCTGAACAACAAGGTGTGTGTCGCTTTTCGGCTCTTACTCCATTCTCACGGCTTGGACAAGACGCCGTAGCATAAGTTCAATATCTCGTTCTATATTTATCCCAAACGAACACAAATCTATGTATTCCTCGGACAAATCCAAGTGAGACCAAAGAACCAAAACCAAATGAAAATCCAACCCGTAAGAGACACCAAAGCCCAGAAGCTACATCACGATGGTGAAGCGATGGGAGAAGGCAACCCTGGTGGCGGTGGAGGAATAACCACCAGCGCAACAAAAACTGCAGCGCCCGAGAGTGGAATAGCCAACGCCAATGCCATGACGATGTATACGAGCGTATGATTTGCCAGAAACGCTGCCATGAGTCCGGCTATAACAGCATGCAAGTCAGCGTGCGCCCGGAGAGAAGAAGAGAAGTTGACTTGCCCAATGAACAAAGCGCTCCTCCGGCAGCGACGAGATAGAACGGAAATCCCATAAGACCGATCGTACACATCAATCGTATCCTGCTTGATGTCATTGTCTAGAAATGAGAGGGAAACTCGATAATGGGATCGTTGTAGATGACGATTAGGGAAGGGTTCGTACCTCACGAAACCATTGAGCTTGAGTGTGGTTCAGGATGAACAAGAGGGATGAACCAAAGAGGAGGCTGCCCATGCAGAAAGAAAACGATGCGAGGACACATACATACGGTGCCAGTAACAAGTAATTGCTGATATCGGGACGTGGCGGGATGGTGGTTAAGAATACTGCATTTGTTGCTAGCAGTAATCCAGACTAGATACGCAAGGTTCGAGGAATGGGGTTGAGAGAGAAGGACACAACTCACCACGATGTTCAAATTCTGAGATTGATTCTGGAGCTTGTCCTTCCATGCGCTGAACGCGGATTCATTCCCTGGTCTGACGACATCCCAGACGGGTTGAAGGGATGATACTCCGAATGTTGTTATGGTCAATGTGGTGAAGATGAGCCATTCGAGTTTGTAGAGGAAGAATGCGTTGCGCTTTGTGAGATAAAAGTTGGGTCCCCAGAAGTCTGGCATTGGTTGGGCGGCTAGGGATTCTTTGCTATCATGGGATGGAGGATGCATCTTGGTGCCCCTGGGCGCGAGCGAGTGCTGCCAGGGGATGGATTGCCCTGATACAGGGTCCAGTGCCTTGCGTCAAGGCCATTAATTACACAACGGGCAGAACTGCGTGCGGTTGTGTTCGTGGAACACCTGAACTGTTTTTACCAATCTTCATCCTATTGCCACTCAAATTGATTCTGCCATCACAAGGTATGATCAGGTGAACTGGGTCGGGTACATGTGATTGAGTTCGGGATATTTGTACCTGTTTGTTCTAAATTCACATGCCAGTGACGATCCTTGCTTTTCGATAGAACAGGGCAATCTGACTGCCATCTCATCCATGCCGACTGAACACATCCTCGAAGACCACGATGAGAGCGTGAGGATCGCCGTACGCGCGCTCGACGACATGCGCAACGCCGCCCTCCATCGCAAGTCGTTCTCCGAGTATCCTCCGAGCTGAATTTGACGTTTCTGTTACAGGTCGTTCAACACCCGCCATGGATACCCAACATGTCGATGACATACCTCCGAACAATTTTGTATCGAGAGTGTCTCATCTCCCGCTCGTCAACTCTGCTATGAGTCTCTACGAGCAGGGAAAAGCCTCGTCTCGTGTCGTCAAGGTCGGTAGCCATTCCGCTACCAACACCATGTGATTAATGGCTCTCACAGTACGGCGCCGAAATGATGGAGTCTAGTGTGAAATCCATCTCCAGACCCGTCATCGACCGCATACCTCCCCAGTGGGATGAATTTGCTTGTAGACAGCTGAACCGGGTGAGTACCTTTATCTCGTCCTTCCGTGTGGCGGGGGGTGTGCGGGCTGCCATTTGACCCTGTTGTGGGAGGGGCACACTCTGACGGCTTTTCGAAGGCTCACCCTGCACCTTGATGATGTCATCTCATCCACCACCCTTTTTTTTTTAGATTGAAGAACGCTATTGTCGTCCTCCAGGCAACGCTGAAGCTCCCTCGACTCCAACTCCAACCCCACGAAATTCGCTGGAAAATGCTTCGTCAACAACGACGACGATCACACTGGACCTGGACCTGGACCAGGATCGAGGTCGGACGAGACTAAAATCGAAAACGTTGGATGGATCAGCAGAGGGAGGTAGAGATCGAGACTCCAGTATGATGCCTCAGGATTCGTACCCGTCTTCTCCGGAATCGAGTGGACGGCAGTCTATGCGTGAGGATCGTATTCCTGCGTGGCGTGAAGGTAAAGGGCTTGATGCTGATCTCGAACCAGACGCTTACACACTGTATTGAACAGCGACAAGTCCATTTGGCCATCCTTCTCCGGCTCTTCCTTCTGATATCGAGCATCCACATGATCAGAGTACACGACAACATCAAAATCAAAATTCAACGAGCACGTCCGTTACATCCGCACCTGCTGAAACGCAAGTCGTACAACGCAGTCGGTGGCAGGCCGTTCTCCTCGAAGCGGGAGGGTTGAGCGCCGCTTTGAGCGATGAGAGTATGAGGAGGCTGAAGTATTGTTTACATTGGCTGCAGGTGTGTTGGTTGGTTTTTTTCGTGTTCGTGTTCGCCATCCAATGGCTTTTTGGGGATGATGCAATCTTATCTGATATCATGCTGACATGTGATTGATTCGGTTTTTTTGGGGGTTGATAGTATGCGACTGCACATATCGATGCGCAAATTCTGATTCTACGTGATTTTATTGCGAGTCTTCAGCCGTTGCCTTTGACGTACTCCTCCAGTTCCGCCACGAGCAATGGCTCACACCCCCGTCGTATTTCTTCTTCCTCCTCTTCCTCCTCATCATCACAAGGAGAGCCGTCCATCTCGTCAACACATATGAGGACATTGACAGATGTGAGAAAGGATATTGTGAACACGGTCAAACAGGTCGTGGACGTCGTGAGTCGGTATGCGGGGGGGACACTGCCGGAACCGGCGAGGAGGAGGGTGAGGGTGTTTATTTTGAAGTTGCCGCAGAGATGGGCGACGAGGGCAGGTGTGCCTGTGCCGATTGGGGGTGGAGGTGGAGAGGAGGAGGGGGGTGGTAATACTGGTGGTGCTGGGAAGGAGAGGGAGAGGGACAGTGTTACGGCTGCTGCTTCGGGGATTACGAGGAGGGGAGGGAATAGACGTGCTGCTCATCGTGAACGAGGGTTGAGTGGTGCCGGAGAGGGAGCTGGAAGGAGGTCGGCGGCTTCATCGAGGGCTACGTCGCCGAGTGCAGCTACTTCGCCGAGGGTTAGCAGGGCACAGCAGCAGCAGCAACAAGGACAGGAAGAGGGGGGAGTGACGCCTGGTGCGGCGGTTGTGGCTGCACAGAGGATATTGGTGCTTGCTACGGAGAGTTTGGATATGATGAGGGGAGTGACGGGGGTTGTGAAGGAGAGTTTGGGCCGTGCTGATGCGTATGTGGATTTGCTTTTCTTTTGGTGGTTTCGTATTGACTGGGCGGTTTTGATTTGTAGGTGGGTCGGGAGGTTGAGGACGGTTGGGATCCAGAGAGGGAATGGGGGTCAAGTGCAGGGGGATGAAGAGATGGAGCTTGGTCACTCTGCTGGTGTGCATAGTCGACGGGATAGTACGAGTACGAATGGGTACCGGGAGGATGAGTGGGATAGGGCGTCGAGTTATTCTGCGTCTGCGAGTTCTGCGACGATGTATTCGAGTTCGTATGGACCTCCGGGGGCGTATAGCGGTGGAGGTAGTGCAGGGATGCCGAGTCCTGGGCTTGGGACGCTTGGATTGGGGATGGGAGGGATGAGTCTTGGGTCGATACATTCGACGCCGAGGAGTGGAGTTGTAGAATTGCCTTTTGATGAGGTGGAGTACGGTGAAGATGAAGATAAGGAGCGGGAACGAGAGAGGAGGAAGAGGGGCAGGGGGAGGTATGGAGGGAGTGAGGGGAGTGGGAGTACGAATACGATGATTGAGGAGGAGGAGGAGTGTGAGGAGGAGGGCAAGGTGGGGATGGATGTGGATGGTTGAGGTGGACATACCCTTTCTTTTTGTATTACAGAAAATCGTATCGTTGCTTCGTAGTGTACGTGTGCCAGTAATATCAGATGTACGCCTTTCGAATACAAATAGCATCTTGAATACATGGTCTTCATACCCTTGCTCTTGTATTACAAAAATCGTATCGTTGCTTCGTAGTGTACGTGTGCCAGTAATATCAGATGTACCACGCCGTTCAAATCAAATAGCATTCCGTGATGCCATTGATATAGTGGCTAGTAATGAGAGACTTGCAATAGCATGTTTGGATATTATGTGCAAGCAACTCAAATTCAACCTATATGATTTTCCAAGTTCATTTTCAGCAAATAAAGAAGTGAAAGAGAGACTGCATGCCAATATTTCACCTGAGCTACAGTACGCTTATTTGTATCGGTCAGATCATTTATTTGCTTGTTTCAATGATAGAGCAGTCGATGCACGCGTCGTTGTGGCAGACGCGACGCGCTCACGTGATACCGATCAGTCAACCTCGTGACCAGAGACCCATTGGCCATTACTCTCATCGTGCCACCCGCACATTATACCAAGAACTGTGGTGCGTCGTCCGATTAGGTTGCTTCAGCGATGAGTAACCCTGGAGAAGTGCCAGGTTACTTTCGTATGCGAGAGAGTTAGGAAGAGATGGCAACACCGACACCGACACCGAGAAATAATCTAGACGATGTGTTGAAGAAGACGTCGTCGAGTTATTTTACGTCTAGCGCTGGTGGGGATGGGAGTATACAGAACATCGGGAGCGGGAATGGGAATGGGAGTCAGAAGGTGCGGACGTTGCGTTTGGTTCTCTTGTCCTTTCTCTCTTTTTTTTTGTTTTGACTTTTCGTTCGCTCTTCGTATTCGTGGGTGTTGATGTAGACGTCAAAGTTCAAACCTGCTGCTGCTAGAAAGGTCGTTGCTGGGGATAACAACGAAGCTGGAAGTAGCTCTGCCGGTGCGAGTGAGTTCATACCTCTATGTATGACCATGATCACTCGTTGATGAGGTTTTCGCAAACCGTGTTGGGATGCTTTATCATCTTGGTCATCTGCTTTTGGAATTCGTCTCGCTCATCGCTCCTTGTGCTCCTGGCGGGCTTGATGCCTCTTCTGTTGTATGACGATGGGCGTATCTATGTGACTCTTCACTTGAATATCCGGTCGCAAAAACCCACGCAATGATATCGATATAAGCTCGCACCAGGCGTCCGTTGATACCTTTTACGACGTCTGGGTTCAAGAGTCAATCTGATATCACCACCACCACCACCACCACATCGACAACGGCAACGAAGACTTCTTCGCGTGGCATGAGTCCTGTTAAATCCACAGAACCCATCTTCATTTCGAGCGATTCGACACCTTCTCCTCCGTTGCCTGTGAAGAGGACCTCTTCGGGTTTTGGACGAGAAGTGGTGAACGTTGTGTCGAGTTCGAACAAGAGGTTGAAGAAGGATGTCGAGGAGGATGGTGGTGGTGGTGGTAATATGATGATGGGGATATCATCGTCATCGTCAGCAGCGAGACCAACACCTGTTTTGACTTCTGCTTCTACGTCCTCCGCCAATGTGACGACGTCTACTACGGCTAAGGCTACAGCTACAGCTACAGCAGTGGCTACGACTCCGACATGGACTACTTTGGCTCCGATCGAACTCTCTGATGATGAGATGCAGGATGATTTCGTGGTACCTCAGAAGAAAAGAAAGTTTAGACCGCCTCCACCACAAACACAGCCACAGCCGCTTCCGCCTCCACTTGCTCCGATTATCAATACGATCAAGGCTACACCTCCGCCCGCTCATGCATCGTCTTCGTCATCGATGCCGGTTAATCAGCCGGCTCCAGCTCAGGTTGTTAGTGTCAAGGCGATACCGAAGCATTTGGCATATCGTGATGAGAGGAGGACGAAGCCGGAGGGGGTGACGAAGCAGAGCCAGCAGAGTAAGGTGCAGAATGAGAGTATGAGCACGGCGTCGTCGTCGGTTTTGGGCGTTAATCAACAGATGGAAGTTATTTCGTGTGTTGGAGTTGTGCCTGCGACAGGTTCGGAGGCTGACTTGGGAAGAGTAAGTCTTGGTCTTTTTTTCTACCTCTTGTTCGTCTCATGAGCCTGATATTCTCTCTTTTTCTTTGGGGTTACGCGCATATAGGAAAGCGATGGCAGGTTGACGTTGATGCTGAGCAATAATATGAAGCTTTTGCAAAGCATATTGGATACTTTATCGGCGCATTATGCTGATTCGAGTAATGGCATAGATGGTGATACAGTGATAGCGATTCGGTGAGTCTTCTTTCGATCTTTCGTCGTTCTGGGTCTGAACAACGTTTTGATAAAACAGAGACTTTATCAATAACCGGAACAAGATTATCGAAGATGTCCTTAAAGCTAGGAGATTGGCGAGAAGCGCGCCGGAAGTGGCCTCTTTATCGCAGAGTCGACAAGCTAGTCCTCATATACCCGATGGAGCTACTTCGCATTTCTTTGCTGGACCTTTGGGGGCTCAAAAGAATCGACATCAATACCAACCTCTGCCGGTTTCTAATACCAATAATAGAATGTTGCCTGCTACGATGACGGGTTCTTCGTCGTCCTCGTCTGATTGGACGGGCGGTCAAGATCCGGTGATCGTTCTGGATGATGAAGAGGATGAGATTAGGAATCAGGAGAGTGATGACCATCTCTGGAGCAATGTAGACGATATTGAAGGAATCGACCTCGACGAGGCTGGTCCGTCAACAGGAAGGGCAATCAACTCAACATCCGCGACGGCTAGAGAAAGACCAGCGTATACCCAACTAGGATCGATGTCAATGTCCACATCGACAACCTTGGTGACCCAATCGATTTCTACCACCACTGCTGTAGCCTCCGTCGCGAGTATCACCACGCCCGCTATGGCCGTCGTACCCGGGTCGACGCCGTATTATGCGGAATTGTCGTTACACCTGCGTCAAGTGTTTGGATTGCAAAAGTTCCGACAGAACCAGTTGGAAGCGATCACAGCTGCGTTGAAAGGGGAGGACGTCTTCGTGTTGATGCCTACGGGAGGTGGAAAAAGTCTGTGTTACCAACTGCCGGCGGTGTGTCAATGCGGGACGACGAAAGGGGTGACGATCGTCGTGTCGCCGTTGCTGGCGTTGATGAAAGACCAAGTGGATGGGCTGGAGAGGAGGGGGATAAGCGTGTTTTTGTGGAATGGGGATACGTCGCAGGAGGCGGTGAGCAAGACGTGGTTCCAGGTTGAGCATGGAGGGGAGTTTCCGAAATTGATGTATGTGACGCCGGAGAAGTTGAAGGAGAGTGGGACGACGAGGAGGGTGTTGCAGAAGCTGTATAGAGCGGGGATGTTGGCGAGGTTTGTGGTGGATGAGGCGCATTGTATTTCGACTTGGGGACAGGATTTTAGAGAAGCTGTAGGTGGCGTTTTGACTGTGTGTCTTTTGATTGACTGATCTGGTGTAGTATCAAGATTTGGGGTCCTTGCGCGAGATGTATCCTGAGACACCGATGATGGCTCTCACTGCGACGGCAAGTAAAGTGACGCTGCACGACATCATCCACCGGTTACACATGAAAGAACCGCGACTGATCAAACAATCGTTTAACCGGCCGAATCTCAATTATATCATCAAAGAAAAACGGAACATACTGGCTGATATGGTTGGGTTTATCAAGTCGAAGCATCGTGGAGAGACGGGGGTGATTTATTGTTTGGGGAGAGAGAGGTGTGAGAAGGTGGCGAAATATCTGAAGGAGCAGGGGTTGAAGGCGAGGCATTTTCATGCAAAGATGATGTCGGGGGAGAAGGATGAGGCGTTGGAGGGTTGGAGGGCGGGGACGTGTCATATTATTGTTGCTACGGTGAGTTTGGGATACGTTTCTGTTTGATGGGATGCTCATGGGTAAGATGATGTAGATTGCGTTTGGAATGGGGATTGATAAGGCTGATGGTGAGTGCTATTGAGCGCGTTTCAGGTGTGGAAATGACGTGGGTGATTTGATAGTTCGATTTGTGATTCACCATGATCTCCCGAAATCGATAGATGGGTAAGTGTAGGGTGGCAGTGTCAACACGCGTATATTGACGGTATACAGGTACTATCAAGAAACAGGCCGCGCAGGCCGAGATGGTCGTCCCGCGGATTGTGTACTATGTATGCGTTCCCTTCTCTTGTCACCGCAAAACAAACCTCATGTGATGACGGTAGACTATTCCTACCATGACTTCAACAACATCGTCAAGATGATCGAAAACTCGGATCCTAGACCCTCCCCCGAAGCCCTGAGACGACAAACGCAAACTGCCCGCTCGGTCGTCGAGTTCTGCTCCAACGCCACCCAATGTCGGAGACAACTCCTCTTGCAATACTTTGACGAAAAATTCGACCCGGCGCAGTGTAAAAACATGTGCGACAATTGTTGCAACCTGATCAAACCACAAACGCAAAACGTGACGGAAGAAGCGCGGTTAGCGATCAGGTTGGTGCAGTATTTCCAGAAAGGGGGGGATAAAGTGACTCTTGCAAAGTGTAAGAACATCTTGAGGGGGGCAAAGACGTCGGAGGTGATGAATAGTGGGTATCACAAGTTGGAGATGTTTTATGGGAAAGCGGCGGGGTTGCCGCTTGAGGTGTTGGAGCAGTTGTTGGCAAAGTTGAGGTTGATGGATGTGTTGGTGGAGGTGTCGATGCCGAATGGGGCTGGGTTTCACACATCATATATACAGGTATGTGAGCTTGGTTTTTTTTGGGGGGTTGGAATGGATGGCTGATGGTGGGGTGTTCATAGTTGGGAGTGGAGGCGATGAGGTTTTTAAATGCTAGGGAGAGATTGATGATTGAATGGAGACCGAAGAATGCGTCGAGAGCTGGGAGTAGTAAGAAGACTACGACAGGGAAGGGATCGACGAAAGGGAAGGGGAAGCAGAGAGCTGGAGGAGGGTCGACGATGATGTCGCTTTATGAAGATATTGATGATCCTGATGTGTCGGATGGCGGATAGAATGCTTTTTGGCTTTGTATTGTATTACTTCTTGGGTTGGACCTGGGTATGGCAGTGGAGAGGAGGGGAGCATGGAAGAATGAAAGAATGGAAGGGTTATTATTGTATGTATAGATTATCGCTTTTGGGCTGTGTATAGAGTTGGATACATCCAGCGTCTGACGCTGTGGGCGGTGACCGATATCCATATCACACTTTGCAGGGTCGCCAGCCCATCATAACGCGTATTCAAGGTATTCTCAATGTCTTCCGCTGTGGATTTCGGCCAGCACCCTCGTTTGGATTGTGTTTTTGCACAATTTAATTCGGGTTTGTATCCGCAAATTGTGATCAATTGACTTGCAGGCAGATCATGATCAGATTAACAATAGCTATGACTATGGGCGATCGTCTTTACTAGATAGGGTAATGAGACGAGGTCGGCTAGGGGCCGGGTTAGTCGAATGTGGGTTCTCAGTACGCGTTGCCCTATGATACCCGCACCCGTATCTATCCATTCAGCTGAAATGATGGACCCGGGCGGTTAGTAGATAAGGTTACAGGGCTTTGATGACACCCGTTTTTGTTTGTTGTGGGTGTTCGGGGCGATGTGCTGGTGTGATTGGGTGTTCGGTGTGGGTGAGCGTTATTGCGCTGACTAAGAGTCGACGGTAGTGATGCTTGGGGATGGAAGATGTGTCATGGGGATAAGAGTTAGTAAGAGGTGGCTTTCGAGTGGACGATAGGCAAGGCACTAATGCGGAGGTGGGGATTGTGGTAATTGTTTTCCAGGGCGACCATTGCGACGGCAAAGGTTGGCTTACGGTGATGATGGCATACGCTTAGGCGACGAGGACGGATCGCTGACCAAGGTCGCGGCCAAGGGCTGCCGCAGTTTGGTCTGCTTTGGTGGTTTTGAGTTTGAACACTCTGCAAGACCTTTCCTGCTGTCATGTTTGTTCGGAATGAAAGAGGACAATGTGAAGTGACTTTCGACGAGTTCAAACACTGTGTGGTTGAACTTTGGGACTCTCATCAATGCGGTCTTGTGACCCAACGAATGTCACATGAAACACTAATGGTCAAATATGTTGGCCAATGGCCGTTCTTTCAAAATGATTTTGTACATGTGCATACGGTGCAGGTGGAGTATTTGAAATGGCGCAATCTCTGACGTCGAAGCCAAGGTCAGGGACTATGATTGTGTGTGACAAGACCCTTGTGGTTTGCACTGCGGCGGTAGGACTCGGAATTTCGAACTTGGCCGTTAGAGCCTCCAGTCCTCATCGGGAAAAATCGTCAAAAGTAAGCGAATCTGAACGCTCACAACGACGAGATGGAAAGTTCTCATGTATGGGGCCCGCGACCTCTAGGAGGTCGATCCTAGGGCAACTCGGCTCGGCGCCGACCCGCAACAAGTGAGACAGGATGAGGTGAGAAGCCATGGGTGAATTATATGAGCCGCGAGAAGCAGGTTGGTACTCAAGAAGCCGAAGGTCGCCTTGCATGCTTAGGCGAGACCGCACAATGAATTAATGACGATTGGGGGACATAACGAGGTGAAGTTGAGACATTTGATATTAGACCGGGGAAATGCAATCCACAGCAAACGACCATGGGCATGGCGGGCCAACGTCAGCTGATGGGATCATGGGTGTTCTAATATTGTATGTCTTGATAGCAGTGTGGGCCACGTTATGCGCTACGTATAGTATAGGCATTCTAATAATGTATGTCTTGATGCATGTCTGATAATGTGAGTCAAGTGTTCCGGGTACTAGAGCGGTCGTAATGCGTTTTTGTACAGAATCCCACATGGGCCACGCCGGCTCGGCTAGTTCAGGAAGCATACGCAGTGGACATGGAAGGATCGGGACAACCGGAAGTGTAAAAATAAACAAAGCCCGATTGAGTATCCCCTCCAGGGGACCTGGGTGGCACGGACGACAACTGTGAGCTAATGTACTCGAACGACACTACATGCCATTTACGACGACAAGAACAGGGCTAACGCGCATGCGGGACGAGTGGGCAACAGCGGGTCGGGAGGAAGCGGCGGCAGAGTTAGCTAGCGACGGTGGCTGGCCAAGACCAGAAAAATTTCAAAAAAAGAAATTAAATATATGATATTTGTACTTGATTGGTCGATCCACGGAATAAAAGCCAAGTTATCTTTGCCGCCGACTTTCCCTTCCTCCTCGTCTCCTCTCCACGTCGTCTCCTCGCCCGCCCTTCTACCACTCTCAGGTTTTCCTGGTTGGCCTGCCCACGATCCGGGTTTTTACCCACACGCCGGCTTATTGCCACGACCCGCTCCTAAAGTTTAGAGAATGTCTGCCGAAATAGAAAAAGAACCGGGACCGCAAGCTGAGCCTGTTCAGCAGGATCCTTCACCCGAACAAAACGAACAGCAGCCACAGGAGAAGAGGAAACGAGAGTACAAGGACTTTGGCCATGATGAGGAGAAACCCCGCCGTATGTGTTGTTCGTGCCTAGTTCCTTTGCGCTTGCCCCTGAGACCCCTCCCTGACAGATGCAAATGTCGATATGTCCCAGGTAGGCAAATCCTCCTGTCATGTTCCAATCACCTTCGTTTATTCCGATCTGTCGTTTTAGATCGAATTGAAGGCCGAGGACTTGTATGACAAGGAGAAGGTCGATCTCGAGAGCATTGAGATGGAAGATGTTTTCAAACTCCTTCAATGCGATGAGAACGGTTTGACCCAGGATGAATCCGAACGTCGTATTCAGCTCTTTGGTCCCAACAAGCTTGAGGCAGAGGATCAGAACGCATTCCTTCAGGTATTGTCCAATTATAACACGCGTTCCCACATTTCCTGACGCGTCGCGACGTAGTTCCTGAGTTTCATGTGGAATCCCCTTTCCTGGGTCATGGAAGCCGCCGCCCTCGTCGCTATCGCCCTCTCGAATGGTGAAGGCACGCCACCCGACTGGCCTGACTTTGTCGGTATCGTCTTCCTGCTCTTTGTCAACTCGTCCATCGGTTTCTACGAAGAAAGGAACGCCGGAAATGCAGTCAAGGCCCTCATGGACTCCCTTGCACCAAAGGCAAAGGTGAAACGCGACGGATCGTGGCAGGAAATTGAGTCTTCGGGCCTTGTTCCTGGAGACGTCATTTCTTTCAAAATTGGTGACATCGTCCCGGCGGACTGTCGTCTCACCGAGGCTATCAACGTTTCTATTGACCAGGCTGCCCTGACCGGTGAATCACTACCCCAGAGCAAGAAAAACGGCGATCAGTGCTTCTCGTGAGTATATGCGATCACATTCCGAGCTGTAATGAGATTAATTGTCGGTTTAGGGGTTCTACATGTAAACAGGGCGAAGCCGAGGGTGTGGTTATTTCCACTGGTCCCAATACCTTCTTCGGTCGTGCTGCGTCTCTCGTCGGTCAAGGCGACGACACTACTGGTCACTTGCAGAAGATTTTGGCCCAAATTGGTGCCTTCTGCTTGGTTGTCATCGGTATTTTCGTTGTTGCCGAAATCCTCGTCCTCTATGCTGGTTTCCGCTACCGCTACCGCCGCGGTCTTGACAATATCCTCGTGCTCTTGATCGGTGGTATCCCCATTGCCATGCCCACTGTCTTGTCCGTCACACTCGCCGTTGGTGCTCAACAACTCGCCAAACACAAGGCCATCGTCACCCGTATCACCGCCATCGAAGAATTGGCCGGTGTCACTATTCTGTGCTCGGATAAAACCGGTACTCTCACCACCAACAAGTTGACGATTGATCGTGGCACCATCCGTACATACGGTCCATTCTCCGCCGATGACGTCATTCTCCTCGCCGCTTATGCTTCTCGTACCGAGAACCAGGATGCCATTGATGCGTCGGTTGTGCAAGCGCTCGGTGAGACTGCGCGTGCCCGCGCTGGAATTAAACTTTTGGACTTCAAGCCGTTCAACCCCGTCGATAAGCGAACTGAGATCACCTACCTGGAGGAGTCTTCTGGCAAGCTTAAGCGTGTCACCAAAGGTATGACCGGTATCATCATCGAGCTCTGCACACGCAACAAGACCGATGAGATTGAGAACCGACTTGAAGCTGATGTCGAGGAATATGCCACTCGTGGTCTCCGTGCTTTGGCTGTCGCATACGAAGAGGTTGACGGAAGCGACCCTGAGGGTGAGGGCAATGGCTTTGAACTCATTGGTCTCCTTGCGATCTTCGATCCCCCTCGCACCGATACCAAGCAAACCATCGACGATGCCCTCGCTCTTGGTGTCAAAGTTAAGATGGTTACTGGTGATCAGCTTGCTATCGCAAAGGAAACTGGTCGTCGTCTCGGTCTCGGTGATCACATGTACCCCTCCAAGGTGCTCAAGGAAGGTCCTCCCCCGGGTAGCAAGCATCGCAACCTTGACGAGATGATCATGGACGCGGACGGTTTCGCTGGTGTCTTCCCCGAACACAAGTACGAGATTGTCAAGCGTCTCCAGGGTCTCGGACATTTGTGCGCTATGACTGGTGATGGTGCTAACGACGCCCCTGCCCTTTCTCGTGCTAATGTCGGTATCGCTGTCGAGGGTGCTACTGATGCCGCTCGTGGCGCTGCTGATATCGTTTTGACGGAACCCGGTCTCTCCACTATCGTTCACGCTATCCGCGGCTCTCGTGTCATCTTCCAACGTATGAGGAACTACGCCATCTACGCCTGCGCTGTCACCATTCGTATTGTTGTCGGATTTGCCATCTTGGCATTCTCGTACAAGCTCGACTTCCCTCCATTTATGATTCTGATTATCGCCTTGTTGAACGACGGTACCATCATGACCCTTTCCGTTGATCGTGTGTTGCCTTCGAACACGCCGGATCATTGGGACCTTATCGAAATCTTTGCATTTGCTTTAGCGTATGGATTGTACTTGACAGCTTCAACGTAAGTGACTTGAATCATGCAGTCTGGTCGTTTTGTCTCACTCTTACATTTTGAACAGTGTCGCACTAGTTAATGTCATCCTCGAAACCGACTTCTTCCCTAGCAAGTTTGGTGTCAGCCTCGGTGAAGCACCAGGTGAACGACCTGATCCCAACAGTCGCCAATTGCACATGGTTATCTATCTCCAGGTCGCCATCATTTCTCAAGCTTTGATCTTCGTCACCCGTTCGCACGGATTCTTCTTCATGGAACGTCCCTCGACGGCTTTGTTGTGTGCCTTTGGGATTGCTCAACTCGTTTCGTCGATCATTGCCGCTTATGGTGACTGGGGTTTCACAAAGGTCGCTGGCATTTCAGGTGGATGGATCGGTATCGTCTGGGTTTGGGTCAGTACACCGCATACATGTTCGTCTCTCGCAGCCACTCATTGGTTCTTTGCAGAACATTGTATGGTTCATGCCTCTCGATTGGATCAAGTTCGGCATGAAGGCAACCGTCATCAAGTACCTCCGCGAACGTGCGGCAAAACGCGCTGCAGCGGCTCTACCCACAGCGGAAGGTGTACCGATGACACGTACCCAATCTCGCGCTGCTTCACTACACGAGTCGTTGTACTCTAATCGTGTGTCGTTCATCAGGAGGGCGGCTAGGAAGGTTGGATTTGGAGGGGCGAAGGTGCATATGAAGCCGGAGGAGTTGCAAAGGTTTAGCAGTATTCAAGCACAAAGAACTGGTGCTACGTTGGCTAGGAATCCTAGTCGACCTTCAGCATAAATGACGCAATAATGCCAGAGAGGAGGGGAGAAATAGAGAGCTTGGACTAATAGTAGATGAACCCAAGCGAGGTTGAGGTATTCTGTTGGTAATGTCGACGAGAGGGATGAGGAGGTTGTGTGCGCGAGGGTACGGATACCCCCCTTGTGGCGCGGCCCGACTCTAGCTCTGTTCGTTGTGTTTTCCCCCTCGATGCGCAATACGCAATACGCAATACGTGCTTTTTTATTCCTTTTTTTTTTTGGTTGCCAGGACCAAATGCGAAAGAGAAACGAAAAGATGACATGCTACGTAGTCTTAAAATAGTTTTGATGCATTTGTAATCTAGACTTGACCCAATTATTACCCAAGATTTTTTAAACTTTTCTTCTTCGTGTTGAATATGGACGTTATTCTTGCCTATGGACCTTATCCTTGCGCCTTTTTTGCTTGAGGTTGCACGCCTTTTTTTTTTTTTTGGATTGTTGAGAAGGACGCGTTTGTGGGAAAAAAGATGAAGCCTGTGAAATTTGATCGTTAAATCTGTTTTTCAATTTTTGATCGGAATCTATTTCGAAGATGCTCTTCCTTTCTGCCCGAGTCCGAATGTTGCACGTGGCTTTTTTGGAGATCATTCATAATGGTAGTATAGGATTTGTCCTTGGATAAGCCGAGGTCTAGGGTTGCCTAACTTTGCTCCCGCCGAGGCAACTAATCAGTAACTTACCCTTGGTCAGATTTTACCCGGTTAGTTACCGTGTTACTAACGTGTAACTTACCTCGGTCACCAGAGCGGAAATTCTCAAGTCCCAGAGGAAATGAGAGGGAGATATGACACAAAATGGGTGTCTCACGGTCTCTCATGCATATATAGAACTAGGTACAAACCTTGTGTCTAAAATCTAACCAGTAAAATCATTATCCTCCGAGGTCTCTTCATCAGACATCTCGTTAGTGGATAAATGTCCGAAGAGGCGCTGTGTATTAATGGCCTTGGCTGGAACAAGATCAGAGAGGATTTCTTGCAATCCCTTTGAGTTGTAGTCCACCGGTGACAATGACAATCTTGCTGCCATACCCGACCGTGGTTCCTCACGGTCTGCGACTGGGTGAGATGACCCGTTATTTTCATCATCGGTTTCATCACCCTGTGTCCTCAGCTTCTTCTGCTGCAGTTATGGACCCTTGGATAGCAGTGTAGGTCATCTTCTTCAACGATTTCTTGCTATCGCGCTGAAGAGAACTGATGAGAAATGAATTATTAGGAGGAGGCTCGAATTGTAAAACGGTAGTTGTCGAGAAATTCTTGTTTGGCAGGAGATTAGCTGGTATTTTTTCGTGTGTAAATGACGGCTTGTCATCCATTTCAATTGCCTTGGATTGAGAAGACATAGAGAACAGTTAGGGTAGGATCTACATTTTTTTTTGCATAATGAACGGGTTGGAGATTGATGACCTCGGCTTCAGATTTCAAGAAACCTCATTGGCCAAGGTCTGTACTCTCTTCTCTTTGTGTGCATTTCATGCACTGATGGTATGAATTGACTAGAGATACCCTTCATTCGAAGAGAAGTTCTGGTTTGTTTCAAAATTGGTAAATTGGGCATATTATCTGAGCGATAACTATGCAAGACTACATCACAACTGTGGTCATTCTTTGTGTGTCAATGAACATCCTCATCACCAATCTCCATGGGCATGGAGGAGACTCCTGACTCTCATTCGGGCTCTTGGACGCCGCAATAAGTATGGTTGGATGCTTGGCAGTACTGTAATCGTCTCCCTCAGGATATTGTCCCGACCTGATGTTCGGGGATTGTTGTAGGTCATTTATTTCATCGAACCACTACTGCTTTACTAACACCCACTCAGAACGGAGAGGTAATCGGATTTTTGAAGACCTGGAGCCGGGCGTGGTCACCTACAACCGACATATCTCCATGGAGCTTAGGAGAGCCTTTCGAAGACATTGTACCGTTACTTCTGCTACTCCCAAGGGAACATCACTATCACGAATGTAATGGTGAAAATGTCGAAAATTGGCTTAACGTTAGTCCATCGACCCCCCACTCTTTGCCATCAGATTTTTGGTTTCTCATACCGACTTTAGGGGTATGCAAATACAAGGCCTGATCGCAAGTTGATTAGTCACGGGAGTGCAAATGGGATGCTCCGTTGCGTGATTTGGATGAAGGTAGGAACCGAAGCTTTCATACATCTTTGTCAATGCACTGGTCTAAATGGGCGAAGGTTGATTCAGCGACATATCAACGTATATCAACGCACAGTCAGTGAGTCAGATTATGCTCGGATGAATTAAACAGAAGTACGAGGAACGTTGGATTGGATTTTTACGGGAGGTCATGAATCTGACAGATAGTCATCTGAAACTCTCTGCCTTGACGTAGTGCACTACCAAGTTGTCACACAACGAGCAGACCCGGATTATTCAAACTCGGAACGACATTGATTTCCATCGAAGCTTCAAGACGTTGAGTTCAAGCTTCAACGCGTAGTCTCCGTTGCTGACCTTATATCATTTATATAGCCGTGTCCACACACGGCAAATTCCGTTGGGACCTCTCAACTTGAACCACTGGCAATCGTGACACGCAACAGGTTGACATACCACAGTCCTCATAGCATCCTCAAAATAATCGCTATTGGCCCTGATTTGACTTTGCGACAGAGGCATACCTGCATCAAATGCCAAATTAAGCGCCCCAATCAATCACTTTCCATCATCTAGCGGCTCATCTGCCTCGTCTATGCATCCTGACACTCACATACAGAATTCTAGCGATGCCGTCGACATAGATGTCGATGAACCTTCAATGAGTGTTAGGAACTCGCAGCAGGCAATCACAATCCCATAGCAACCACTGCTCCTCACAATCATGCTTTGCCATACATCCAGCGCTTATCAAGCCCTCATGGCTTGCGCAATACACTATCATTGTCCAGCCTCACTACGTGGCCATTCCATAGAAGTTCCTCAACTGCATCTCTCGGTCTGTTCTCAAACTCCCTGAATCTCATCTTGCCTTCTCCTACACTCTCGTCTGATTCTCATCCATATCACTGCCCATCATCAACAATTGATGAACCTTCCATCATTCACGACTCCTCATTCAATGATACCCAGATCGTGATGGTGAAAATGTCATAAATTGGCTCAACGTCAGTCCAACTCTCTCCTTGTTATCAGAACTTTGATTGCTTACTTTCAACCTTGGCAACGTCGTCTATGTGATAGGGTTTATCGCGATGTGATTGCTCACTGGAGTGCAAATGAATGTCCTGTAGACTGGAGGCTAATGGCAGTTGATCGCGTGGACAAAAGACAGCACTGACGATCAAGAGTGGGGAAGTGTGCATTGCGTCCCTCGAGTGGAGTCACGACAAGACGAGATCGATAGAGGTATGGCAAAAAAAATGTATCATCAAACGTGCAAGTACTAGGAGTTCGCAAGGGGCTTGAAGAAAATTAGGCCATGTGTCGGACGGTCATAACGTAGAACAAGAAGAGTAACATAAATCAAGTGGGCAGTTGGAAAAGACCTTGGTTGGGGCCAAGCGAGTGGTGCCCGATGTAGCACTAACGAGCCGCAGACATACAATTAACGGCGCACCACAACATCCACATGTCATCATATCTTCCCCATCAGGCAGACTTGTTAAACATCCCCGTCTTCAACCCCTTCCTTCTCTCTATAGTCGAAAGAACTGCCACAGCCCCTGATGCCCCAAATGCGACGAGGACGAACAAGCATTGATAAACGATCAATGTGAATCGTTCCTCATTAAGATTGATTGCGTTCGCATATACATGTCGATTTATCCACCAGGATGCTTCGTAGTCCATTGGGAACATCATCGTCACGAACGACATTGTCCATCCGATTGCTTCAAAATATGAAAGGATGACGTGCGGGAGCTCGTAGAAAGTACGATAAGCTCTCTCGTATTGGTAAAGAACTTGATTCTGGGGAGCACCCCCGAAATGGGTGATGCTCGAAGAGTCAAAATCGGTAGTGCATTGACTCTTGTGGAATTGAGAGGCGATGAGGATGAGATAGGTGGTGCTGAGGAGGAGGTCGAAACCTTGTGCAGGCGTAGTAAAGAAGAAAGAGGGGTCCCAGACCATGTCATGATCCATCGTCACTGGCGTAAACAACACGGCATTCATTGGGATGGAGAGAAGGGTGATGACGACGCAGAGGAGTCGCAGGCGTGCGATAGTTGCACCTCGTTGTACATGGCTCAGCTGAGAGCTAGAGCAGAGTTGACATCGCGGAGAGAAAATCATGTTGGAGGATAAGAAGTGGTGCAGGTGGGGACGCTGGTCCCGCGGAAAAGGTTTCGCTGGAGTGAGCTGGCGGAAACAAGAGCGTTGGGAATGAGGCAACAACGGAAAGGTCAAAAAAACGATGCTCACTTGATAAATGGAGGAACAACCCCGGGCCCATTATTGACAAATAAGGCGCTAGCTCCGCAGTGGAGGCAGTGTTGGGGGAAAAAAACAGGTGGGGTGGTGAAGAGAGCATCCCAAACGTGGCTTGGCAAATGCTCGGCGTCATGAGAGGGGCGCTGAAAGCCGTGAATGATATTACTGATGGGAGGATATATAGGCGCATGTGGGAGATTACCCAATAATTTCCCTTCTACTTTCCGTTAGTCGTGCCCAAAGATCATGAGACGAACTCTTGGGAAGTTCAGAAAGGCTCAAGGAGGTAGTACGCCGGTATGATAGTAATCTTCTTACAGGGTCCGTCGGATGATCTGGGCATGGGATTGTCCTCGATTTAAAATGCAGTAGTACTGCGATCTTGTGTACAATTGCGGGATCTTGAGTTTACATGACGTTTGTAGGGAGCAGTGCAGGTTGATAGCCATCAAGGGGTAATTTGAAGCTTGAAGATACATCGAAATGCAAGTGTCAGCTGTCGAATGACATCGACGCGACGGAACTCGCAGAACTTTGGGTGCCCAAATATAACTGAACTGCCGCCTAATCCCCGTGTCCAAGTCATGTCAACGATGAGAAGGTATGGTTTGGCCTGAAAGCAAGAGACAGAGCCTGAGGGATCTACGAGCAGGTGCAAATAGGCGACTCATTAGTACAGTACTTGTCATACCAAAGGCTTCATTTTGGGGGAAACCTCCCCAGCAATGCCCCCATTGTCAGCTTCTGTCTGTATGCCAAGGATAGGGTCTACGAGTGAAAACTCATGAAAGGCTCCCTCCCATCATCGTCGATTGCTCGCGCCATTAAGTAATGTCCTTTTCTGTTGGGAAGCTCATTTGTTGTGTCGGAGCTTGGAACAGGCCTAGGTTTGATTTTAGTACTCAAGAACAGCAAACATGCACGTTTTGTGACGAACGGCATTATTTCCCCTTCTGAGGTTACACCATTCACCTTGTGCACCTTGACAGCAGCACATCCAAGTCATGGCCTCCTATCACTTCGTGAATCGAATCCTGGGGCAGTGCATCCATGTATTGCTTCGAACAATGCGATGACATAGCGACAATGGTATACGAAAACCTCCATCCAAATGCAGGAAATAAACGTAACTCACGCAGGTAAACGACCTCCTCCATCCACTCGTACAATCTCGGCGTTGATATAACCATTCTCTAGCATCTATCTCACAGTGCTTGCAAACTCTCGTGGATTACCATATCGCTTTGGATGCAATAGCCCCTGGTCCAGTAACTCCCGCTGTAATCTCTCCGGAATTCGATCCGTCAAGGGCGTTTTAAACAGGCCAGGCGCGATGGTGACTACTCTGATCCCGTATCGTGTACAATCGCGTGCCATTGTTTCGACGGCACCCTGAGCTGCTGCATAGGCTGTTACTCCTGGTGGTCCATCACGCTGTCGGATTACCGCGGATTAGCGAATCAGTAGCAAGATGTCAAAGATCAACATTTACTTACAGCACCTTCACTCGATATCATAATAATTACACCACGCTTTCCATCACATTCTGGGTCTGGTGGGACTTTGACCAGGTGTTCGAGGCCGAGCTGTGAGAGGTTGAATTCCGTGCAAGTTAACAGCAATGATATGATCCCATGGCTCCTTGGGATGAACTTTCCCCTTGTGGGCCATTTCTACTGTTACTGAATGAAGTTAGGGGATCTGCTACTCACAAAATTCCCATTAGATAATTGACCGAAAGGTCATTTCACCTCGCATTCGTTCGGATTGCCTCGGGTATTGCAAGCGGTTACAACGCCGTCTAGCAACGACGCTGCGATCATGAAATAGAAACAATATGACGCAATGAATGCATCGACTACTGCAATACGAAGCATGCACCGGCGTGCGACTCACCAGTGCAGGTGTCCCACCTCCAGCACAACTAATGACACCGCCCAGCAGTGCTCCAGTTTCCTTCGTCCATTCCGCCGCGCGATCCACGCCGTGCTGTATTAGTTCTGATTTAGTGACGTCCGTGCTCACGAACAGTATGAGGTTTGATGCTTCTCCCTCCCAGATAGTTTTTGGCGCAGGGCACAGGTCAAGTACCTCGTAAAGCATGTATAGGCAGCGAACACTCGTGCTGATGAAGCGGATTTACTGAACCCCCCCCCCCCCCACAGGATGAACGTGCGGTTTGCGATTTTCATGATAGACAAGAGTTGTGCGCCTGGTCTAGCTGGGGCCCTCCGTGTAGATAATTATATGTGAGAAAATATTCCCTGCGGACGGATTTTAGGAGTAAGCGAGAGTGCAGGACGCTCGCCTAAACGGTGAAAGAAATCGAGTGTGCGGTGCGGGGAAGGATTAGTAGACTATAATAATCATTAGCTAATTAAATCTCTGCCCGACAGCTCGAGCTGGTACTCATGGACGGATCTGAGTTTCGGATGACCTGTTGAGGTTGTGATGGGGAAAGGGGAGTGGGGCTTTGCTCATATGGGACGTTCGGACATGCGCACAAAAACAGGCACCGGTTCGCAAAGAAATACGAACCTGCTCCACAATATGCTCCAGCAAGCCTTCTTTATCCCTTGCGCTTCTCTCTTGCGACTCAGAATACATTCCTGCCCACACGCAATATAATGAAAATGAAACCGACGTGGCTTGAGGCTCTTCCACCACGAACATAGCCTAACCTGTCCCGATACCGAGAGGCTCGAAACACGCGAAAAATCTGTATAGGTCTCTTGATGCTTGCGGCTTCAATGCGGTGATTTTTGGAAGAGTCGATGCCGTTGGGGTTCACTTCTTCCGGCGTACTCACTCTCATATTCATCAATTTTTTCGCTTATCTATTCCCAAAGGAGACAACAGTAAGTCCGAGGCCTGCGCCGTAGTTGAAGACGATGCGGGTGAATTACAATCTCTCGAATACACTCGGTGCTACGAGTGTAGCGTGATCATATGCGCGTTGGAAGCTCTTCAACGCAGTAGGCGATCCAGTCGGTATCCTGCCAACACCGAACTCAGTCTATGGCTCGGATGCTTTGCGTGAGCTTGCCAAAACGCGCATTTCGCTGAGCCGAACATGACATCGACCCCAAGTATTCGAACGAAGCATCGGCGGTTGTACTTCCTGTCATCTCAGCAGCCCTGAATATGGCATTCCGGAAATCTTCAGCCTTCGCATGGTCAGGTGGAAACGTAAGTCGGTATTATATGATTTTGGGGTTTGAACAGTTACTAAACTTTACAGAATGCAACTTGCAGTGATGCTTGTGACGATGTTAGTTTAGGCATATTTCCAAATTCGTCACATCTTGCTAGCTCAACCTAAAGATTTCCTCGTTCACATAACGGTATTTCAAATCCACCGAACTGTTCGCGCGAGTTCTGATGGCTGGCCAAATCGCTGGGGATAAAGGAGTGTCCCCGACTCCATATGCCGACATGGTGTGGCAGGTGCACCGGAAATCAGGTTGGTGTCAAACACGCTCGGTGCAATTGACGCCACTCGCATGGCATGTCAGGAGAGATTTATGGGCATAGTTATTGTCATGGACCTAATTGCGCCTTTGGACGCTGAGTATGCAACGGAGTCAGGACAGCCTCCATACTGATCAAATACTTGAAACAAAAAATAGCAACCCCACGTTCTCCGTCCGCACTGTCTTCAGGTTTAACGCGAGCCATATCCCTCAATCATGATGCAGGTCGTGTGAGGTCGAATGTTCCAGTGACGTTCACTGCCATCACGTAGTCCCATTCTTCGAGGGGGTGTGGACTGTTGTTAGCATTGATCGTCGCCGCACCAGCATGACAATGCCACGCAAGGTTGCTCCAGTCTCCTTCGCCCATTGAGCAGCTCCTTCTACGGCTTGCTCAACAACTTTCTCGACTTTTGTGATCTCGATTTTGATGTACTTGACACATGTGGTGGCGCTACGATTTTCTTATAGTCTAAGCATTGGAGGATCACAGCAGGTGGTCCGTCACAGCAGACTGAGCCAGACCCAGCCCAGATGACCTCATAGCAAAGTTAGCTGTGTGACCTGGCCACAGTCGGTTTTACAGACTACCCTCCAGACACAATGAAAGTTCTGCTCTCAACCTTCAAAGCTTCATGATCACAACTACACAGCCCACCAGGACCTCGGGTGGATTTACCGGGGTCCTTTACCGGCCTTACCAATTGCTTACTTGATCAACTCTTCGGTGTTGCGAGAGCCTATCCGAAGCAACACTTCTCGTCATAGTCGTCGAACTCAACGACTACCTCTCCCTCCTTCTCTTGTCACCACCATTCATCACTACCATGCTTCGCCCGCTTTTCCGTTCTTCAGTATGTTGAAATATACTTGGTTTTGTGCTCTGAGCTGACCATCAGGACCAATCAAGACTTCGCTATTACGCTCCAGAGTGGCGCCTGCATTGCATCGCGTACCTGCACGATTCCTATCCCAAGAAGTCCGTGCACAAATTGAGGGTGCCGTCAAGGCGAGCCCTGTCGTATTATTCATGAAGGGAACACCAGAACAACCAGGCTGCGGTTTCTCCCGTGCTGTTGCGCAAATTTTGGACCTACACGACGTCCCACCGGAGAAGATGAAGACTTACAACGTCCTTGAGGATGCCGAACTGAGAAGTGCCATTAAGGAATTCTCGTACGTCCATCACTTAGGTTTTTACCTGCTGGAATTGATGTAATCACCCTGCAAGGGACTGGCCAACAATTCCCCAAGTCTATATCAACGGCGAATTCATTGGTGGATGCGACATTATTATGGGCAGTGAGTAGTGTATTAGTCTATTAACTAGATTCATTTATAAGGGTATTCCTTTGCTCTAGTGCATAAAAGCGGCGAACTTGAAACTCTCCTCGAACAAAACCAAATTATTCCTCCCGTTTCTTCGGAACCTCAAGTAGCCCCAGCTTCATCTGCCTAGATCAGGTGTCCATTAGATAGACTTTATAATATGACTTGAGTCTTTCTCACAGCGTAGCAGTAAATAACCAACCAAAGTCCAAGCAATGTTCATTCGAAATATTCAATGACACCCCCCTCACCAACTCGTCCCCGTCTGACTTGCTCTCCTTTGGCGCGTACCAGATCCTCGACCGTCTTCAGCTTCCCTTCTTTGGTGCTTTCTTTAAACCACCCCAAATGGTCGGCAATAAGATGTCTGGATGAAGAAGTCAACGTGCGTCCATGATAAGACATTGCGATCAAGTCAACGACATACCTGTTATGACATCCAGGACATTCGACTAGCACGATCCCCTTCTCATAAGACCGCTTGGTAAACTCGTGTGTTGATCGCGTGTCGCAACCCTCGACGGTGCATGTAAACGTCAGAGACAATTTTGGCTCGACACGTCCAGGTAGGGTCTGACTTGTGACTGTCTCCCCTGTGGCAGGGTTAGAATCGGCAGGAGCACCTACGTGTGCATCCACATTTGGAGTGTTGGAATTAGCAGCGTTGGATCGTAGTACTGTGCTTGAGAATGTTCTATACCGGTTCATGAATCCAATGGCTTGGAACTGAGTGCTCTGTGGTAGACGCGGCGCCACAAAAGCGCGCAGCTGCCTTGAACGCGTAGCATAACGAAGAAGCTTCGAGTAAAACATTTGGGACTTGAGAGAAAGCGCAATTTGATATATTACATAAGCAACGGATGGAAGTACTCTCACGTGGCGCTCGTCTGAAAGTTCAATTTGATTCATACTACTTCACTGACTACTGCGACAGGAGTTGCCGAAATATTTCACAACGTCGTTTGGAACCATTGAACGGCAGAGTTGAAAGCACCTTCCTTGCCAGCTTTGATCAAGGGGTTGCTTAAATCACCACGAACGCTGAATCCGTGCGTGCACCCCGCCCAGTATTCCCTCTTGTATCCGGGTGCGAAACCCTTGAATACTTCGTCGGCTTTAGCTTGGAAGTCTGCCGGGAATTGTGAATCAACTTCGCAACTGTTGATCAGGAGGGGAGCCTTGGATGTCTTAACGTAGTGCTGTGAAAGATGTGAGTCCAGCGAGATATGAAAAAGTGGTGTTGGGTCATACCTCCAAATCGTCAGGGTTCTTTAACAACGATGGGTGATTGACGACAGCGGTAGCCAGAAGATCTTCAAATGCAAGGTCGAAGACATAACGAGCTAATTTACAGGAAACAACGTTAACACCAAAATAGAGAACCAATGACGACGGCTTGCCTCCGAAGCAGTACCCAACTGCAGCAAACTTGGTAACGCCAGCAGTTTTCAAGGCGGCCATGACTCTATCGATAGAAGGACGAGTTTGCTCTGCACCATGCTTCGCAAACCATTGCGGCAGACTGAATGTGCTCTATTGAGATGCGTCAGCATAACGAGGATTTCGGTCTTGGAATGCGCATACATCAGGGCCAAGAGCGTCTCCTGGAATAGAGTCACCAGAAAAGTAATCGGGGATGATGCACTACGAGAGGCAAAAAATAATCAGTATATGGGCGCAATTACCAAACGAATATCAATTCTGACCTTGAAGTTGTTGCGCGCAAAATCATCAGAAAGTAGCTATATAGTTGTGCTTTATGAGCCCTGCGCGTCAAGAGACAGTTGAAACATCCAATAACCATACCTTATTGTTGATTAGAAGAGGTCCAAACACATCCGGCAAGAAGAGGATGACTTTGGTGCTATCGAAGTTTCCAGTTGGAGTTGAGACATAGCATTTCACTTCACCAATAACCTCCCATTTGCCTGATACGATTTAGTCGACGATGGTGGGCGGGCACAACCCTTGATAAGGAGCCTCACCTTCCGGCTCTCCTTCATGCCGAACACCTGAGCCAGGGGTGGGTCAGCTCAGATCAATAAATGACGGCATACGTATAGGCCAAATGATTACCTTTGACACAATCCTCGCAGAGACTCATTATCGGACAGGATATCAAAGATAGTAAAGAGGGGTTGGGTCTGTGATAAGGAAGGATGAGACAGCAAATTGTCAAGATAAATATACGCGGATCCGGAACGGAATCCTAAATCAATCCAGCAAGATCATGCATTTCCCAAGTTACTTATCCCTATGTATGATAGGAGCAAGTATGTTCCTGCTGGAATATGAATCCCACAACGGACCGCGTGCTTCTTTAGTCAGCGCAAGTTCTCGGAAAAAAAGGATGTGCCTCAGCCAACCCCCATAAAGGCAGGTCAGCGGCCGTTTGCATACGAATACACGGCTTCTCAAAAAAGCTTATAGTTCATACATCCACGAATAGCACATACAATAATAATATCGCCTGAGCCATTGGAACGAATCCTCAAAAGCACCTTCCTTACCCGCCCACCAGATGACAGCATGCTAACAGGTCACTTCCAAGAATTGTAGGGATGCCCGTGATGAATTACTCCCATCAGTTGTTGGTGGGCGACACGTACGCGGCAAGATGCATTGGCTGCCAAAACGAGCATGCTTAAATAATGAAGCTATGCCTGAGAGCAGTATTGGCCTAAAACGGGAGAGCTGATTGGTAGGTAATCGCAGGCCGTAATTGTCATTTTTGCTGTTGCCAAATTGGGAAATGGCACGGTTGCTCTCCAGAAAAGGAATAAAGTCGGGTATACTATACCTGTGCTACACTGTCCGAATTCATGATCCGTCGTTCAAAATTCATCTTATCGTACGGGGGTATACAGCGACTTGTATTACATATTGCTAATAAATATAATGTCAGCAACGGAGACTACGAAAACTGGCAGCTACGTCTCAGATCTTCCGGTTTACTAGTAGTAGGGTCATGTTGCAGAAAAGGTTCATGGCTGCCAAAGCGGACATGCTAATTTCTATGTTATATGGTTAATAGAAATGCACGGTCACAAAAAAGATCAATGTCGTGATGTCAACTGACACTGTCGGACAGTGTCGGTTGACATGGAGTCATCTTAGGGCGTAAGAAGTGTGATACATCACATTTCGAGGAGAAAAGGCCAACAACTGTTGAGAATGATCTATCACTGTGGTCCCTACAATTGCTGCAAGTGATGTATCATTTGCACGTCTACGCCTGACTCGCCTTCATATTTGGGTCAGTCAGATCGCCACGTATACATAGTCCTGGTAACACCCTTCAAACCACTCTCGCTTATACATCATCAAGGGTTCTCTCGGCCGCAGCTTGGGAGTCGGGAGCCGTGGGTCCTTTTGACAACTGTTGATGAGAAGAGCGGCCGTAGATTCCTTTGCATAGCGGCTTGTTCACGGAACCATGTGTTGAACAGCAGAGGACGTAATTATGCGATGGAGCTTACCTCGAGTTCTCCAAGAGAGATGACAACGGCAGATAATAAATCCTGATAAGCGAGATCAAAGATAGCGTGCTATTTTCGACGTCAGAACTTGCATCACCTTAATTGGTTATGACGTACTGCCAAAGCCGGTTGCAGCAAACGAAGTAACTCTAGCGACCTTCATGCCGGCCATGCCCCCCCACGTAAGACGTAGTGACCTCTTCGCCGTGCTTCGCTAGGCAGCCCCAAATTCACGGTCGCACTTTTTCTTTTTTTGAATTGTACGAGAATTGCAGCATTATCCGCCGCTCTGTTCCGTAACAAGTACCGAGTGTAAGTTACGCGCAAGTGACGGAGTCTCCGCCATAGCAATCCGGAATCACAGACAACGAAATAGTAATGTAGATCTTGCCTGAGCTCGTAGCCATTCCGAGCGAGATCTTCTGCCAGGAGCTGTACGCATATAGGTGGTAAAACCGAGAAACATCCCGCATTATCCGGGACTCACTTGAACATTGATCAAATGCGTCCCCTCGATGAGTCGTTTTCAGCACTTGGTGTTGCAACATAACAGCTCACTCTCGCTTGCCTGTCATCAATCGTCCGTCAGAACTCGGAGCTGTCACGACGACTGCCTACAAACCGTTCAGGATACTCGATCTCCGATGGTATTTTACCGGAAGAGGTTGTCTCACCTGAAGATACTGACTGCTTCCAGAGACCCGCCGACCGGTTCTGGGAGAGTGTACCTCATCACTTCTCATTTTGTCGAGTCCGTTTCTAAGCTGCTAATAGCATTGGCATCTTGGACTCTCTGGGTATACTTAAACGGCCAAGATACGCCCAATGGGTGTCGTCTGATAGCCGCGGGCCTCAGAGCGGTCAGAAGTGGTGCAGACCCAGCGAACAATGAACGAGGAGATTGGCAGTGGCATTTCCTGCTATTTCGCAACGAGCCATGCTTGGAGCTGGATTCCCCTGAAAAGGAAGGGGGTGTGTCTCGACGAATCATGGTTGAGATGAAGGAATCCGATAGGGGGCGTTCGGCTGAGATGAGGTCCAGTACTTTATTACACTGATTGTCGTCCTTGAGATCATATGATAGCCCTCTGAGGAAAGCAATATTCGCACTGTTACAGAACTCTCCAGGAATTGAGACATTGAGTCGATATTCTCCGTTTGTGTATCCGCCCAAAGTGCATAAATCCACTGAAACTTAATCTTGGCATATATATGTTCGCTTGGGATGTAACGTCGAAAAAGTATGAGATGACTTCGGGTGGCAGAATTGAAATAGGGGAGAATTCGTTTAGTCGTGCTCGTAGGCTTCTAATTTGTTTAGACAGCTCTGATACTCGTATCACAGAGTCTTGATCCCGAAAACTATGAAAGGAGCGCGCCATGTTCGCAAGATTGCTAGAGCATTTAATTCACGTGATAGGACTCGGAGCATTTGCACTTTGGCTCCAGATCGGTGTCAGAGTCGCACTGTCATATTTGGGGATTTCGATCTTCAATAAGTTATTGACTGCTCTAATTAGATGAGTGGTGATAACTACCTTACATTCCAATTCTGCGCCAGTTGTTATCGAACCGCTGGAAGGTTCATGACCAGCCCATACCCCTCTTTCATCAACTTGACCGAAGCTACGACTACGGTGTCATTGAAATATTGATGTATCGCAATTCTAGGCGTCCAGATATTTTCGACCGCAATGGACTATGGGCCAAGCCCCGTGAATTGCAGCTCCTTTACTTCAAACCTTGATCCCACTCTCACAAACACGGGAATGCAAGCATTTGAATGCGATGGTGAGGGGTTCGAAGAGCCAAACGAAGATAGAAAAGCTGCCTAAGTTACGAACGCCAGGCTGATCGTGACCGTCTATGCCATTACTTGGGCAAGATGCATGGTTTTGTGATGTGAAGCTCCTCTAGCTTGATTAAGTGGTCGCATAGTAACCTAACGTCCTTCTCAGTATCATCACTAGGCTGGACTGTGTTTGCCAAGGGTATAGGGAAGCTTTATCACGAACTTAGCAGATATGGACTAGAACCCTAGTCGTGAAATTGACATCCGCCGGTTAAGACCTATACTCGGGAGAGAAGTAAGCGGAGGAGGTCACGGAAAAAATCAGACTACCACGACAGGTTTCATCTTGATTGTTCTATTCTTTCGGGATAACCAATGCCAGAACTATGATGGATGTTGGCACCATCATTGTTGGTGTTATCATATGCATAGCGTCGGAAAATGCTACGTAGCACTCTTTCATAGGGTATGGAAGCGAAGTGTTCCTCCGAGCCTGCCGAGAGCACGTGATATATGGACGAGCGTTGAATTCGCTCACAACCCGTATTGACACGATAGATCGATCCAGCGAGCTCCTGGCGAGGCACTGAAATGCCTGTCAATAACATGTCCGGAATCTTTTCGCGTTCAAAATCTCTCTGCCCTCACTTGAACTGAACTCAAGGTTCTATTTATACCGTACTTTGACAAAGGTATCTTGTGTTTGCCGGATCACACGCCAAGGATATCACAATCCAAGAAACACTCCACATTGACTCTGGACGACAAGAAGTCTCTCGAGTGCCACGTGACGTTCCACACGAGATCCTTCGACTTCACCCCTGTAATAACCTACATCTAGAATGCACCATAAGGCACACTATGCACGACCACCTGGGTTCTAGATTCAGAAAACGTACGTCGAGAATGTAGTGGTTCGGACGTATGGTGTGGGGTAAGCGATAATACGTCATCACATCTGTTGGGTGTATGTTCATTTGGAATTCTGTCTGGCGGGGCAGGATTCTCATCGAGGGAATTTGCAGAGCAATGCCGTTGCCGTCATGCGCTACTATCATACACTGATACCGGACCATCCTATACCGGTTGATCCTCCCACATTGCACAACTTCTATCTTGCTTTTCAGTATGCCATTTTCGGGACTGGTGCCAGCCTTCCATCACCACCTGTAGCATGGTATGAGCTTCTACTCCCATGTGGTTCACCGGAGAATGTGACTAAGAATCGATTATAAAACATTGTGGCAGTCATTCAGTAGATCTATCCACCCCCTTGACCCTTCAAACAGCATCTTCTTGAACAGAAGGAAAAGAGATGAAGTCCTTGCAATTCATCACGTTTGTGTTGGGCGCAATCGCTGCTGTCCGTGCTGCACCGCCTACCGGCCCAGAGTTCGAAGAAAATGTTGCAAAAGGGTTGAGGTTGTTGAGTCTGAGACCCAATGAGGATCCTGTTTGGAAAACCGAAGATGAGAAGTTCAATATATTGCGTTCGCATACTAAACTCGTATGTATATTTCCTGCTGGCTTTATATGCTCTCCGACAGACTTCACTGGCATTCTGGTGTTATCCCGCGTCTTCCCTATATACTAATGTTTATATGTTCATGCCTTCACAGTTCGACATCACCGACGTCTATGACCCAGACAACCCAAACCCTGAAGCCAAATTCCGCCATGCGGCTGCCCTTGCTTGTGAGTCGTTCCAGCAAGTGTTCACAACGCTGTGTACTGATCTATCTCAACTAGATCCCCTACCTTCTAGGCAAGCAAGTGTGAACCCAATTATTAGTTCGCTCTCTATTGTGAACATGCAAAATTACCTCTTGAATCTTACCTCGTTCAACAACCGATTCTACCTCACCGCGACAGGTGCCCAAGCTTCTAGGTGGATTAGGGATACCATCGCTGCCGTAAGTCCAACACTCGCTCTGAATTGATTACAGAACTGACCTCCTGCTACATACATTAGATCATCTCATCTGGCCCCTCCAATAGCGGAGCAACCGTCTCCCTCTTTGCTCACTCCTTCGTCCAGAGCTCCATCATTGCCAGATTCCCAGGTACCAATCCTACAGGACCATTGACGATTGTAGGAGCACATATGGATTCCGTTGATTGGGCGGATGTAAATCCTTTCACTGGAAGGGCTCCAGGAGCAGATGAGGATGGTTCCGGGAGTGTTAATTTGATTGAGGCTTTCAGGGCTTTGGTAGCTGCTGGGTTCAGGCCGCAAGATCCTGTCGAATTCCATTGGTGAGCTGCCTTCGTTACTCGGCGTGACACCATGTGTTGATGAGCGAAATACATGTTTGATCGGTGAAATTCAGGTATGCCGCTGAAGAGGGCGGGCTTTTGGGCTCACTAGAAATCTCGTCCGGCTACAGGGATTCTGGTGTTTCCATAAAGGGAATGATCCAGTTTGACATGACTGCTTAGTGGGTCATAGCTTGCTTTCTGTGTACTTTTTGTTAACCCTGTCACTCATATAGCTTCAAGCCCGGTAGCAAAGAAACCATTTCCCTTGTTCCTGTGAGCTGAGCGCGTTTATTGTATGAGTATAGTAACTGACAGGAGATGATTTAGGACTTCGTTGACTCGTCGTTGTCCTCTTACGTGGCTTCACTTGTGAAGGCTTACTGCAGCATCCCTGCCGTCACTGGCCCTCCTGTAAGCATCCTACCTTCCCTTCCCATTCGTTGTATATGCCAAGCACCCAGCTAACTTGTCCAATATCATCTAGTGCGGTTATGGCTGCTCAGACCATGCTTCTTGGAACAGGGCAGGCTTCCCATCTGCCTTTCCATTCGAAAAAGATTTCGGCAGCGTTAATCCGGTTATTCAAACTAGCTCTGATAAGACGAATGCCACTGGATTCTCGTGGCGTCATTCATTCGAGTATGCCAAATTGGTAGTAGCGTATGCATATGAGTTGGGCAATGCTGACGTCTGAGGCTCGACGTGGTTAGGTAGGGCCCTGGATAGTGTCGAATATTAGGGAACTGGGACTGAAAACGTAGAACGGAAGATTCAGGTTGTATGGGGGTGGGTTGGAGTATGGAGGTACGCTGATGGATTTATGTTTTATTGCTGTATTATAATGAAACAAAGTGAGATCATGGCTTTTGAGTATGTTGTTCGGTCTAGGGAACGTGGCTTCTTTCCCATCCGCCCCCGTCGACTTCGTTCTACGGGATCCAAATTGACTCAGCGATAAACAAGTGGAAGCAGGACGCTTCCGAACTAGAATGCGATCCATCCTTCGACAGCTAACGAATTACTGAATGACATCATCTCACCAGATCACAGTGCAAGCACGCCGGAATTCGAAACGTAGGACCAGTTCTGCTTCCTTGTGCTGCAGCATTATGGACCTTCAAAGTACCATTGGTAAGTGAGAGCAACACAAGGCGCATCCCGATGACGAAATCTACCACCAAGCGTGGGACAACAACGCAGAAAGCTAAAATGTCTTAAAAAGAAAGGAGCCTGATACAAAATGACGAAATCCAAAGTAGGTAAATTGCGCCACCTCCGTACATTCTGGAGCATGCCAAATCGCTCTCTGGGACAAAACTGGATGTCGATCAACCCCCTCGACTGACTTTTCTGGATCTCTTCTCGTCAGCCACGAGATAGCTTAACAGAAAAGTCAAAAATCATATGTCAGTGTGATCTTTGGTAAGACCTCTTCATTTCTACTGTCGTCGACGAACGGCTGACAAAACCCTCTCCTCTTCTTCCTTTCCTCTACATACGACTCCTCTCAGACATCGAACGAGGGGATGGAGTTCTCCTCTTGTTATTTGAGTCAGCCACGGCTACAAGTACTCGCTATGAATCTCGGGAACGATGGAAATGGTAATAGTGGGGGTAACAGCATTCAGCAAGACGACGAGGAAGCGAGCCTCAAGGATCCTGGGCCTATACCCAGAACGATGCTTGATGCTGTATCTTTGGACCTGGATTGGACCCATGGAGGGCGATTCGACTCGGAAGTGGCACCGGAAGAGTTATTTGGACAGCCACCGCCTCCGATGTCATTAGGGACTAGCTGGTCAGCAGAGGGCGGTATCTTCAATTACGACCCTGCCTCCTCGTTGGACTCTCCGGTTCATGGACACCCAGAAGGTACGAGCGGACACTTGTAGGCACTCATCTCGCCATTCTGACAATCTTTGCCGTCATCAGGTTACTGCCAGTGGCTGGGTACAGAACACGATACCTCTACGTCGACGTTGCGCAATCCCTTCTCGATTCCATTATCTGAACCTAGCGAGGACCCTCCTCAGATTGTCGTCACAAACCTAGATGATAATCCGCCCATCGTTGACTTGAACCCCACGTCCCTTCCTTACTTCGATTCTCATTCAGAACGCGGCGCACAAGGGACGTCTGCGTTAAATCAAACACATGCCCAAACCTGGTCATCTTTTCGATTACCGTCACGTCCTGATAGCTCAGGAGAACAGGGAAATGACACCCAGCCCTACTCGTTTTACCCGCACCGCGTCATTGGACTGGAGGAAATGACTCCCCCCTCTGCATATCTCCAACAACATCATCCGTACTTAGGACCGGTTATCAAGACCAAGTCACCCAAAGCGTATCCTAGTGTTGGTGCTCCCCTAGTTCGGGGGACGAGTCCCCAAGGAGGACGGTTAACTCCCCCGGGTCCAATAGGCTGGGGAGGTTTAGGCAACGTCATTTCTCCGGGACTCGTTGGTGATTCCACTGCTACCCTGACAGTTGGAGGCAACCCTTCCCTCTCTAGTCAGCCACCGTCCAGACAGGGTCAGGGTGGACGAAGTCAACGTTCGAGGAAGACGATACCAAAGTCGTACACTGGGGCGGAGCTCAACGACTTGGATGACATCGGATTATTGATGGAGGACGAAGAAAGCGAGCTTGGAGACTCTGACTCTGACGTATACCTGCCCTCCAGGGCATCTTCCAGCCTTTCCGTTCAATCACCTGGCTCGACTGCCTCCATGGAATCGTTCAAACAGAGAGAAAGGCGTGGAAGGACCAAAAGGACGGCTAACATGACTGGTAGTGCCGCGCTCGCTCTTTTAACAGCCCGAAAGAGGCAGAATGAACGGTCTCAAGACGTCACAGGACACGAGAGCTATGGATCTCGCGCTGAATCTACAGCATCTAGCTCTGCCCAATCCACTGGTTCCGGAGGTTCCGGTTCTGGATCAGCTGGGAAGCGGAAGAACTCTGCCATTCCTTTACCTATCCCGATACCCCACTTGACGAAGAGGAGTCGAGGAAGGAAAGTCCCTTATGTAGCTCCTGTTATGCCTGATGGAGAGTTTTATGGAAGTGTGCCTCTCACTGAGGGTGAAGGAGTTTCGACCGGGAGAGGAAGGGTTAAAAGAAGGCGAGGAGATGGAAGCAGTGAAGCGAGCTCGGGGAGGACCAGCGCAAGAGATTTTGTTTGTCCCGAGTGCGGAAAGTGCTTCATCCGAGGGGAGCACCTGAAGAGACATGTCAGGAGTATTCACACACATGAGAAACGTAAGTGTGCTATCATCATATTCGCCGTAGATCTTTGGGCTGACGATTCGGGTACGTGTTCGACAGCTCACCCCTGTCCATATGAGGGTTGTGATAAATCGTTCAGCAGAAGAGATAATTTAGGCCAACACGTCCGAGTGCATCTTCCTTAATTGCTATTTTTCTTTTTCGAGGTTATGACATTGGTGCGAAGTTCCTTGTTTCCTGTTCCTGTTGCTCGTAGTTTCGTTCCCTTTTTTGCATGCCGATGATGTACTACCCTTGTCAGTTATATCAGATATCCTACGAGCATTTGGTTTTGTTTTATAATGACTGTTCAAGATACGTTCCTTGTAGCTTATTTGGTTTATATTTGCATCTTAATCACTGGACGAGCTATCTTCGCTACCCTCATACGCACGAAGGGCTTTGAAGGGCATATCGATCTCGCAGTTAGATACGAATGGACACTGACAGATACAGGCCGTGGCGTATAAGTAATCTCCTCTACCAACTTAATGGAGGCAGTGCTAGGATATAATGGTTTTCTGTGTTAACACAGCACACTAAATTAGGAATGTAGTGATTAAGCGCCTACTAGTTTGGAACGTATTGCTTGTGCTAATCAACAGCTATCACACTCACAAGGATCGGCGATGCGTCAAGTCCTCGAGCTCGCTCCATGCGGAAGTCAAGGATATTAGTCAGGATTGCATTCCCTTGTTGAATTGCCAGTTGAATTGGAACAAAGAACCTGTTGGAGGAGCGGTTGCGATTCTACAAGGAACATGGAACAAAGTCAGGAAGCGCCACTTGAGCTGAACATAGAACAAGAGCATGGAGCGCTCATTCCATGCAAGCTCCCATGGGTGCCTGCTGCTGTTGCTGACGCCGCTGTAGCTGAAATGGACAGTCCAGGCCTGCATGAGACAACGAGAATAATATTGCTAAAGATACAATCCAAATGCAGGTACTAGCAGAGGCAATAGTATATCTATGCGCTACAGATGGTCGCAAATTGTTGTACACGTATAAGTAGGGAGAAGAGTTCTGCCGCACCGCGGCGATGAGGTTCATAATGTGAAGGAGTGTCGTGTAATGGGTGATGATGAAATGAATCGTAATATCATGGGCAATGAATATTAATCATCAATACGATAAGCGCCAATCTAGAAGCGGCCAAATCTGAGCATGGGGATCAGTCCACGGACCCGCCGAACATGCTCGACCTGAAGGATTGTTTAGAGTTCCTGTTCACGCTGAATGGACTGAACCACTTACTGTGGATGGGGATGAGTTCCCATCATCGACTGTAATAGGTGCGGCATTGACATGAGCAATAGCCACTGTACAACACTGTTGGTCAGTGTGTGGGACGCTTCCCTGAGCTGAGGACGCACCAAAGGCGATCAAGGAGACGAAGAAGGTAGTGAATTGCATGTTAAATGTTTTCAAGCAATGATGAACTTGGAAAGACTCAAGAAGAAAGATTGAAGGACAGATGTTGGGACACATACTCTACCATCCATCCTCTTATACGTGTCTCGAGAGCTCGGTGATAATGAGTGCCTACAGTGGCGCTGCTTCATAACATTCTTCGCGAGCCCTTCACCCTCGATACACGACATTGTAAGTCAGTCGGATAGACACCCTTCAATGAAACTGGCAAAAGAGGAACAAGACACTGAACATTGCTTTGTTTTATTAAGGATGGGCAACCGGTCAAGACGGGAATATCGGTTGACGTAGTGCTGATAGTGGACCCGAGGCCACTTCTACAGTGCAAGAATGGACAAAAGTGCATGTGAAAAGGCAGTGGCTCTGCTGAGGAACGCAACCATTGTTCGTTTTTGGAATTTCTTCTTAACCATCTCCTTGCAACCTGAGAGGTGTGGTTGCGGCCACCTCCGGCGCAACCGGCGAGATGATACGTACTCCGGAATTCAAGAGCCGGGATCCGGAGAATTTCCCACAAGAGCAAACAGTCATCCAACGAAGCCACTCCGCTCAGCGTATCCTACTCGCACGGAAATCCTGAAGACACAGCAGTTATGGTGAGTCTATGTCGCACGATACCTGCCCTAGCCGCCCATTTGCTGCGTTTTGTGGTCAGCGGAATGGAAGAATTTGGTCAGATGGGATGGATGCGTTGACCTGGGATCGGATGGACTTGTGTCTGTATCAGAGGAGTGAGAGTGACGAACGCAGCACAATGGGCAGCTTCCTGCCCATTCATCTCTCTTGTTGTATACATCTCTGATTCTCATTCTTTCATAGACGAAAGGTCTGTACTTTTTGATTTGATTTCGGTCACGCTCATGTAAATATATGACCTGAAATCGTTCAGGTACATCGTCGTTTGGGTGAGTATTCAGCATGTCCTAGACTCCGTTTACTCTGTCTCACGATGCACCACTCTTCGCAGTAAGAGACACACAAAGACCCACACCCTCTGCCGGCGCTGCGGGAACCGCGCTTTCCACAGACAACACAAGAGTACGCTGTTTCCTTTTCCTCACCCTTCAGATGAGTAATGTACTTTGTAGCATGTGGGCAGTGTGGCTACCCTTCAGCAAAATTGCGATCATATGAATGGGGCCAAAAGGCAAAACGCAGAAAGACTACTGGTACCGGGAGGATGAGGTACCTGAAGGGTGTTTCCAGACGGTTCAAGAACGGCTTCCGGTGCGTAACGGTGGAATTACCCACGATGAATACATATTGACGTGACTGAACGAACCCACAGTGAGAATACCGCAGCCAAGAAGAGAGTCACGAAGACTGCTGAGGCATAAGGTCCTGTGACATATCCCCATGCTCTCCTGTATTCATCGTCTGTGTCGTTGGACCTAATCCGACTATATACTTCCGCGCCTTGCTATTGCATCACACAAAAACATGGTATATGACATGCAATCTTCTATGATTACTCTTTCCTTGCGAAGCAGAAAACTCCCCTAAGCATAAAGTTACGATGACCTACGTCAGTGCTCGAGGTCTAGCTCCAGGTTTGCGGTCACACTTGACACCTATATCATGGCTTCCACGTCTTCACGTATTAATGACAATTGGCACGCTGGACTCAATCAGATCCATGCCTGCTCCATGCCGAAACATCAACGACATCGATACACCAGTGGTAAATCGCCCTACGCAGATGATCATGGTGTGTTTATAAATGCTACTTCTACACCCTACTTCATGCGACCATACATGGCGCTTGCCAATGCTACCCAGAGGTGATACGCACCATGCAGCTCCGATATTGACATCGGTAAACGTGTTACATGACGGTCGGCTATGCTGTGTTGCCGACTCCCCCTACCCTTTGTTTTGTGATGCTCATGATACTAAGCTCGCAGCTTCTCGCGTTGTGTGCTTTTTTTTGGATGCACCGTTTTGTGTAGCATTGTCCGGTTTGCTTCTGGATCCAACTATCTAACCGCGCGGCTGATTGGCTAACCATGCCAACATCGTATCATCGGCAAGTTGAAACGATCAGAATCTGCGTAAAGCCCTGTGCTGCGCAGTTCTCCGGTTCTTCTGTTCCTGTGAACGGGACTACGTATTGCAACGGCTTTAATTTACCTATCTCCGTACTCGCGATTTATGTCTCAAAGGTCAATGTTTCGATTGAAGACCAGGGACACCACCATTCTCTTGCTTCTGGTGGCGTGAATGCTTCCACCCGGCTCTTTCATGAGGTCAAGGTTCAATGAGAGCCTCGGCACTAGTCCTGTGATCGGCTGGCCCGGCGTAGTCTCAACACCATCACAACCTGCCTCGTGGTGTTTACCTCGAACAATGAGTTTGTCGAGTCCGTGAGCAGTGCTCGCGTTGTCTCCTCACCATTTAACCTTGCGAATCCACGATGTGCCAGTTTTACGATTCATACAAGACTGTCTTCACTCTGGTCCTCATTTGAGAGTTGGTCAAAGGTCTGGCATTCCGAAGAGCTCAAGTGCGGAAACTACCACCGGAGACCATTCGTGTTTCACAAGTGATGCATCAGCATCCTTTCCTCCGATCTTATCATCATTCAAGGTTCTCCCCGTTGGCAGTGCGTTGTTCGTCTGAGGTGAGGCCCATTTCTCGGAGTTGTGCACATGCTGTTGTATGCCTGCGACGCAGAATAAGCTCTCCGCCAAATATGCAGAATGTGATACCTGCATTAGCGCCATGGCTTGCTAGTGGTCTCCAGAACTAGTCACCCCAACAGTGTACGCACTTGCTAGCCTCGAATATCAGGCCGACTCGCCTATTATGATCCATCTGCCTTCTTTGTGACCACCACTTTGGCGACTACGGCGCCAGATCATCTGTAGGCCGTAGGTGGTAGAGTACGTGTAATACTGAACAAGGGGCCCAAGTTAACAGCGAGAATGTTATCGCGGATTCACGCCTGCCTTCTTTCCAGGGTGCACTTTTGTGCGTTTCCTTTCGCTTTCATTTCAAGCTTAACATAGAGTTCACTGACCACGGGGCATCACCGCTTCCTGTCAGCAGCTTGGCTCTCATCTCGAGAATAGTCGGCCATGAACTACGAAGCACTTCCTGCTCAACGGGACTTTATCCAGAGGGCTACCTATCATTCGATGTCATGCAATGTGCTCTCTACGATGGCTCTCATCATCGTGCTTCCCTTGTCAAAGGTTCCGTCACCCTGCCATGGGGTTTAATATCCAGTGGACCCCAACATGACCCCTAACCAATGACTCCTTCAATCCCTGAGGCGGACAGTGTTGCAAATATGTTGATGGTGCCGATACCGCTATCTTCGCTATTATCTCATTGCGTTCACACGAATCAACGTGAGTTTCTGCCGTATGCAAGGAATTCATGCTCCGGTAATGGCAATTTCAAAGGAAACTTGGATCATGGACACCTGACACTGATCTCGGACCTTCTGACTCTCTCGCCAGCCATTAGAACTATTCTAACTAGGGCCAGTAAGTTATCCACCTCGGTGCAGTTTATATTTTAGTTTTCGATCACTGACTCCTCGCCCCACCCCTGGGGCCACTAGTAGTTGTATCGATCACCTCCTCGCGCTGTCCCACCGACATGCTGTGTACGTCCGAGAGCCAGTTAATTCGTACAGAACTACTAAATCCGCTTACTTCTCCCCCTCTAATTACCCATTCTTCTGAGTTAGTTATACAGGTTCCTTACAGGTAGTTGTACAAGGGATTTGCTACAATGGACCCTTAGGTTCGCTGTCTGTAACCCAAACAACATGGAGGCATGACTGGTCCATTCATCCCTAACCATCGATTTTGTGGTCGACAGAGGAATCCATTGTCGGCCGATGCGTCATGTTGGTGGTGCGTGCTGTGTTTTATTCACGGAGATGGCTGAAACTATGATGGTCATACAACGAGTGGATTGCAAGTAGCATCATGCAATGGAGTCGAACCAGGGTGGTTTCAAGGTCAGCGAATCCCATTTAAAATTGGTTATCCTGAGAAGCAGACCTCGTAATCGAAGGACATTGAGCGCATACACATGTGAATGTGAACGCACGTTACATGCACTACGACATCGCTTGGGTATTCCCGGAGTTTGTGAGTTTCAGTATTGGAATGAAAATGGAGGGTGAGCGTGTTACCTAGCTCAATTGACGTCAAACGCTTATGGGAGCTGTTGGGGAAGGACGGGAAGCATATAAAATAGTTGATCTTGAGGCAGGTGTCGACAATTTCGTATGCTCGAAGGGCTCGACTCTGGTTCTGCTCACAGGGTCTGATGATATCCGATAGATGATGTGAGTATTCGAAAGAGGTGGTGCAGTGGGAAGACACTCCTACATCATCCGTCAACAACTTCTCTAATCAACGGAGTTGGGCGTGATGCTTAGTCTGCCTTCCACTCAGCAGAGAAGGCGATTGGCCCAGAAAGTTAGGAGGTATTTTTCATGGGTAATTGATGTATGCTTCTTTCTGGTTCAATGAATTCGCTGAGGACCTTCCAGTCCTTCAATGACGAGAATCTAGCGCAGAGAGAGGCCTGCGTGCTGCTTACTATGTCGTTATTACATTGATCGATATGCGAGTATATCCCATACCTATATCATCCCTTGAGATGAATGTCCAATCATGCTCTTCAGCACCTCGCTCAGCATGGATTACCGTAGTACAGTTTGAAAAAGTGAGAGTTTCCATTCCTCTAGGGAAAAAGTGACGTCGGGAATCCACATTACTGATATGGTTTACCAACAGCATGATGCGCGCCCCATCATGCCTCACCTTTACATCGAAGCTCCGGTGCGCGTGCGCATACCGTCTAAGAGGCAACAGCATATCACTCGAACCTGAAAGTATAGCTTTGGCGATCATCGATTAACCTTGGTTAGTGGTTTAGTGTCCTCGAACTCGCTTGTGTTTAGGTTCACGTAGTCTGTCAGAGTCTGATACTAACTGATGGTAGGCCAAGAGCACAGGTGCACGCACCTCAGGCTCTTTCACCACGCTTTTAACTAACAACACGCCTCAAACAACAGTTGAAATGTGGGTCTCTCCTACATCATGTTGAACATGCCACTTGAAAACCCGCATGCTTCAATCATAATCATTATCTCCTTGTTTTGCGGTAATCAATGATTGGCCCGGCGAGTACTAGTTGACTCGCGATCAGGGGGAGCGCGTGTGCGCAAGCCAGTGATATCACTATCAGGACACGATACTGGAGCCGTAATGGCTTTTGTATGATAGTAATATGTGTCAGCCACAGAAAGTTATGGGACTGCGCAGGCCTGTCTGCTGACAGACGACTTGTTGGATTGGGTAGGGGCTGCGCAGATATCAAACAACGTCTTTGTGGGCGGGATGTTTGGTAGATGATGAACGCTGACTGAGGCTGTGAAGGTGGGGGGTCTGTGTTGGCGAGAAAGGATACGTGCTAAACGTGAGTCTAGAATGGCCTCGAACTCGTGCACGATGCGTCAGTAAAGATGACACGAAAGCGGACACATCTACGTGTAATATATGACTTCGCAGCTATCGCGCAATGGAAATATGATGAGTTATGTCCGTTTTGGAATTAACATTCCGAATGGACAGGTCAGAGTGATGCTCATCTTCAAGTTAAACCTGGGAATCACGCAAAGGTGGTTGGCTGAGTCCCTTGGTGAGCAAGCCTTTTCAGGTCAAGCGGTGCAAATCGAAGCTGATTGCATGTTCTCAAAGTCCTGCAAACCTTCAAAAGCGCTCACTTGGGAAGTGTCCCAGTCCCAGATCCTGTGACAGCAGGGCATCTAATCAAGCTTAAGCTCCACGAGACCATCAGCAGGCAAACCCTGGAGATAATAATTATCAATCCTTACCTAGCTCCTCCTCAGGATAGTATCGTTTTTATCACGGCCTACAATAAACTCGGTCCCATGATAAGAACGAATGACTAACTTATACGTACGTTGAACTCCGGTGAACAAGGATCGTCGGTTAAATAATATTCACAGTGAGCCGTAGCTTGGGCAAGACATTAGACGATGTGCTAAAACCCACATGGCGGCCTGAGATACGCTTTTTCACATCACGATCCCTCTTTTAACTTTCCTTGATATCCATCTCATTTGAGTCGCTTGGATCCGAGGTTGATTCTTTTTTATCATATCATATCACATTTTTTACAGCAGGGAAAGCTCGCTTGCCTGCTATGTGAGTTTTTTTATCTCAACTGTTAAGCGTTAGCTTTCGACCCGCGCTCTCCGTACTCTATACCTTTCACCTGACAGAGCTTAAGTTGACGTCGTGGCAGATTGCATTATAATGTGATCATAGGATGCTGTGATGCTTTCAAGTGCGACGTTAAAGCAAGAGAATAAGATGACGTAATGAGCTTTACTCGCGCTCAGAAGCGCCTGTCCAGTTAAACTGAAATTTTGTCAGCTCTTCCCAATCACCCTCGTGCTTTACGGCATGCGTAATCTCATGTGAAAAAAAAATTCACGAACAGGGGGTTGGCTGGATAACCTGACGGCAACAGTTATGCCAATGTAGCGTCCCTTTCGGAGGTTACATGACGCTGCTACTACACCGAAAAGGAGAAGACAAGCCAACGACTCAAGGAGTAGAAAGTAAAAAAAAAATTACCACGCTCGCGCTTTGCCGAACGAAAGCTGACAGGCCGGATGCTGGCATGTATCCTAGGGACGATAGCTTATCATCAACACGCGCACTACTCGAGTGCATCTTCCTGACTGCTTTTAGCGTATTGCCGTTATTGTAGTAAGACAGTGCCAGGTGAAGATGAATTTTATCTGATAGACTCGAACTGGTCAGCGGAGCGATGGTGAAAATCGGAACGTACCGGGTATTACTACAGGTATCTTATCAGGGTGGATAAGATGCAACAAGGTTATCTCCAATTCGCTTGACACTTGTGTATATCTGCCTTTTTTGGGATGGCCGAAAGCTTGGAGAGCGGGGAATTCGATATTTGTATTTTTGCATTTGTTGATTAATTTAATGGTTGCTATGTCAAATAAAAGGTTAATATGATTATAGTACTGGTGTTTATTGTGGCAGGACATAGTCCCTCCGATGTGGGGTAGTTATGCATCCGTCTATCTTATCTCTGAAAGGCATACCACAGGACCCCGGAAAATCTGGGTGAAGGTCTGATCCCGTCTCGGAGAGATTTGGTTCCTCTGGGGCCGAAATCCTGGGGTTTTTTTCGGAACAAAAACGCGTGTTTGGACCGTACCGCCGGGTCCAGGTTCCGGACATGGGGAGGGTTCACGGGTGAGGTTGATCAGTTGGATAATGCGCTGTAGTTTTATGTGTTTGGACGTGAGCCTCATGTTCAAGCCCGTGCTCATGCAGCTTTTTTTGCCTGTGGTGATATCCAATGTCTCATGTTCGAATCTCGGTAATACAAGGCTTTTTTTGCATCGTCTCCGGATACGAGAGAGACGGCAGATGGCATCAGTCTTCTGCTGGAGATTATGAAACAACTACGAATCCTACCCCTGGGCAAATGCGCAGCCCCAGTAGCTTGTTTAACTGTTTCCAGCGTAAGTCTATGCTTTTATTCTGTTTGGTTGATTTATGGAATCACACATGCATCTCAATTAGCTTCGAAACCGTCGAGAGGATGCCATGCAGAAAGCCAAGGTCCCTCATGCTCGGGACTTGATTGATGCGCGCGTCTCACAAGTTTGGCCACTTCGAACGGGGGAATTTGGTCTTGTGTTCGTGCAATCTGATATTGTTGCTTGCAGAAGTGAGTCTACGCTAATCCTTGAATCCTCGGGCTCATAGAGACTCTGATGTAGTCATTGCTATGAGCTCAAAGACGGGTGGTAGGGGTGTAAAGTATTTGCCCGTGACTGGGTCAATCAACGATACCTCATGCACTTGGTTGAGGTCTTTGCTCAGTTCCACGGCCACCTCTTCCGCGCGCTACAGCGACCGTGCAATGTGTCTAATATGCACCTCTCCCCTCGATCACTTTCTTACCTTTGCTGTATTTCAAATCAGATCACAACAATAACAAGCTGCATCTACACGATAAAGATTTGGCTTGGAGCCAATGTTGAAGCAGTTAAGAACGCTATCAAGCGCTACAAGAAGTGCCAAGGCTCGGAAGCTGAGAGGGGCTCGTAGATTTGTCTCCTCACTTGTTGTAATATACCATCAAACACTTTTTGGGGAATCTTTCAGTATTTCATTTGGGTTATTAGCAAAATCTCCGGCCTTGATTACAAAATCCAAACATCAGAGGGCTCTGCCGGCCTATGCTAGGTGCAATGCGACGAAAAATCCGGACATTCAGCCCATGACCGAAATTTTACGTCCGGACATGAACACCCCTCCGGGATCAGACCTCTACCTAGATTTCCCGGGGTCCTCATACCACTTTATGGCGTTTGGGAATCGGCGAGTTGAAACGCTAATTCGGAAGCGGGGTAGCGTGAGAGATTGGACAAGAGCCCGATAAAAACGCCACCTCATGAAACCGTAAATTGGGGTGATAAAACTTGGGCCTGCAGAGTAAGGGGAAATGTTTGTACAGATCTGTTCGATGCACATTCAGGGTCGGTAGAGCCCAAACAACGGTTCCAAGACGAGTTATGGTAAAGACACAACCCCGTCGCTACTGCGGGATCGCTGACCGTGGCAATTAACGTTGAAGATGATGATGTGGTGCCCGGGACCTTGAGAGCGTGTAGATGTTGCTTCGGCGATAGAAAGGAAGAAAACGGGTTGAGACTGGGTGAAAGGCTCGCGGTCATTGGATAAATTCGCGGTAAGCATAGCCTCGAACGGAGATGGCATGCGTCAAAAATAGTTCCCAGCTCACGCTTTTTTGTCGGGGTAGTTCACCAACGGACAAGTGTGCTTTTGTTGTCAACTCTATTATGGATACGGTGGAAAAAATAGGGGAGATAATCCACGTCTCCGGACGGCAAGATATGATCCGAAGGTCTAAAACAGTCATCGTTCATTGTCAGGAGCGGCCACAAGTAAAAATTGTCAGATCATGATGGTCGTGAATGACTTCACGATGTGATTGCACGAGGGAAGCACCTTGGAACTTTGTTAGAGATAATTCTGGCAGGCCAGTGGAGTTACAAGATGATTAGTTCACTTGGACCACCTCCCCGTCGCTCCGGTGGGAATTATGAGTTCGGGCTTGGGACGGGAGGCTTTTTTTTTTGCAAGGGCGGGTATGACCCTGGGCGTGGAACCGTAATGAGAGTGGACGGAGTGGTGAATTCAGAACCACAGGACGAGCTAAAAACCAGCAAGATGGGCATTTACCGCTGCGTAGATAAGATACAACGGAGCGCATCGCAGTCAACGAGGCATCGAGACAGCATGGGCAAAAAAGTGATGCCAGATTGCGACGGGCAGGGGCAGTTAGATGTTACGTAAATGGTTGTTGATATGATTGAAAATAAATAAATAAATAAAGTAATAAATTATCTATTACGAATTGTCGTAATCTGATTGGCTAAGTGTTATCTTGCTTTATCTCAGTCGGTTTGGGTTTCCAGCGTTCTTCGCTTTCTCCTACCACTCCAACTCCAACTGGCAGAGGACCTCTCGTCGTCGTCGCCAACGTCGAGCTCCTCGTTTTTCCTCGCGCCCCCTCTCACTTGTACTTCTCCTCTACACTGTACCCACCAATCCTCGTATAGTAAGGTATGTTCAAGTTCGCCTATCGGCCAACTCGTGGCGTTGGCGCCTTCTCTGACTAATCTAACCGCAGATTCCAACCCTCTAAAAACACACTTCCCGAGTCTCCAACCACTTGGCATAGATTTTTTTTTGCCTTTTTAATACTAGTCGACAGTCATGTCCCCAGTAGTTCTCGAACCACCGGTGATGAACATGCACAACCCCACATTAGCAATGTCGCGGATCCAGCAGCAGTTCACTCGGAACTCACCTGATCCAGTGGTTCAGCCCGAGCCGCCCGTGATCAGCTCGAGCCCTCCCGCTTTGGACCTAAAGTCCTTAGAGGTGCCTCCTGCTACCAAAGATCGTCCGAGCAATGCCAACCCTCCACCACAAGAGGAGGCAACCCCACAGCCAACCGGTGCTCCTCCAACGCGTGCACCTTGCGCCAATTGCGGTACTCTCGAGACTCCGCTTTGGAGACGAGACCCTGAGGGCAATCCTTTATGCAATGCTTGTGGTAAGTTCGGTCGTCTCCCGTTACTCTGCCCATCCCCCTTCTTTTACCCCTCGCATCCCGCCTTCAATCTCCGTTCCGACACTATGTCATTCTTGAACACGTGTCAAGGCGTGCTTCCTCCGCGATGCTGGTCTTGTACGCGGTACTATATCATCACAATCGCCTCACTTTGCGAGGCTTGATGTGATGTGTGTGTGTGTTTCTGGTCCCTGCCATCAGGCAATCTTGCCACAAGGCACTACGCACGCGTCCAAATCACGCACGGCTGAAACACCGTTGACTTTAACGACTAGTGACGAGATAGGATTGGATAGGGTTCCTACGTACCTCGCTCACACACACCGCATCTTCGCTGCATTTCCTTCCTTTTGCATTTCGATTCTATGTCTCGATGGATAAGCTGACGCGGCTATGCGCACATGTTTGCCTGCCCTACTCCCTACCCCTTCATTTATCGTCTTTGATACAGGTCTTTATCAAAAATCTCGGCATATGCCCCGACCTTCCTCCCTTGGTCGAAACACACCTCCCACAACCCCAGCCACCAACTCTCCTTTAAACAACAGCGGAAACAGCCGCCCTAGGCCAACCTCCCCCCAGATGATGCCCTCTCCCTCTGCCCAGCAACCACAACACAAACAATCGCAACCCTCCAACGTTGTAGCCTCCGCGGCCATCAACGCCACTCCGTCAAATACCGACACCAATTCTGCAGACCCAACCAAATCGGGTGGCACATGCCCCGGTGATGGTAGATGTGATGGCACAGGTGGGACCTCCGCCTGCTCAGGTTGCCCGACTTATAACAACGCCCTGGCAGTTACAGCCAGGATGGAGATGGAGAAGGAGGGCGCCACTGCATCTGCACAAGGAGGGCAACCGCCCCCAGCAGTCGATGCTAACTCGCCTAACGCGGGCGAAGGAGCCACCTCTGAAACCAATGGCAACAACGGACCTGGTGGCAGAAAAGTTAGAGCTGCGGTTGGTGCTCTCAGCTGTGCAAACTGTGGAACAAGTACGACCCCATTGTGGCGAAGAGATGATGTTGGCAACAACATCTGTAATGCTTGTGGTAGGTGCCCCTTCCTTACTTCTTCTTTCCGTTGTATCCCTATCCGAAGTTATCTCGTGATGCGTATTATCCCACCTATTTTTTGTATTGCGTGGCTTCCACCATCGGACGGGGTATCGATGATGAGATCTCCCCTCCACGGGTTATGCGCTGGCAGCAGGGTCATCAAAATCTTATCAGATCTCCCGCACTCGTCATGCTTGTTTTATCAGTCTTATCTCTCACGCTCTTATATCGCCCAACTTTTCACCCAAAATTTCGTCGTTACCAATCCTGGCGCTTCCTGGAGTCGGACATGCCTAAGAAATCCGATCCCTCTAATATTCTTGTTCAGCATATTCCCCCGTGGAATGTGCCTTCTTCTGTTCCATTCTTGTCCCTCTTCCGCCTTCAGGAATTCTTGCTCACCTACAATTTACTTTCTCAGGCCTTTACTTCAAGCTACACGGCACACACCGGCCGAATTCTATGAAGAAGACCGTCATCAAACGGCGCAAACGCGTTCCTGCTGCACCTGGAGCGTCACCTGGAGGTAGAATGTCAGACCAAGCTGCAGCGGAGGCGTTAGTCGCCGTAGGACGAATTGGTGTAAGTGGAGCGGGATCAACCGTTGGCCCCGACGAAAGTGAAGTTGAAGCTGAACAACCAAAGAGAAAGCGTCCCCGCCGAAGTAGAGCCGGAGACAAAGCTCGAGGCGACGATGACGATGTTCCAATGGATACTGGGGAAGATGAAACAGACAAGGAAAGTCAGCGTAAGCGACGAAGCCCTAATGGTGCAGGATCTACCTGGGATGGACCCAGTCCCTCTCCTCAACATCGCGCAGGTTCTATGCCCCGCATACAGGATCTGGACCCTCGATTTGCCCAAATGCATCGACCAGGACTCCCGTTCCCTTCAGGTTCTCCTAGTCACCATGGTGCGTTTGATATCTCTCCCATCCCATTCTTGAGCAGTGGACGTACAGACTTTGCAGCTCAATCGAGCTACATTCGCTCTGGGTCAAATGCTCCAAGCCGAACACACTCGCCCTTGGGGCACTCCAGTCTTACATATGGCATGCCCCATGCGCTGGGTGGCTACTATCCTCCATCTGATTTCTTCACGTTGGGCGGCATGGTCGTTCCCACCATCACGGATTTGGAGCGCCATTATATGGAGTTGAGCGAGCATAAACGCCGGTTTGAAGAGATGGTCGAAAGGACGGATAGATTGATGGCGGGAATAAAGAGGGGCCTTGATGAAATGCGCGGAACCAGCCAGCCTCAACCTGCTCAGCCCCAACCTCAAGCAGGAGCAACGTCGCCGAAACAGCAGGCACAGCAATCGCCTCAACTGCCTGCAGCGGCGTCGCCCGCCCGCAGCGCTTCTCCACCTCAACCTCAACCACAGCAAGCAGCTCCCGCACCCACTCCCGCTGTTGCAGCTGTTCCGTTAGGCCGCAGTCCTCCAGCTTCGGGTGAACGACCACGCGAGTCGGTTTGGCCTGTTGTCGATCCTCCTCGCGAGTAACCCCCCAACCCCACCGGTCGTCATATCACCCGTCTTGTATATTCTTTTCCTGGTTTTCGCAGTCAATCATCTTTCTCTGTACATGCTATGAATTTTTGCTTGGGCCTCTCAGTTAACGGCATATTATACCATCTTCTTCCGATAGACGGGTTTCCTATTCTTGCGTCTATCGATATTTGTATGCACCTTTATTTGCTCTATTTCTCTGTCTCTAAACGCACTTTTTTCTTGCATACCTAATCACAGATTTATATAGTCTTGGGCGGCAGGTCTTCTCTTCACACGCAAAAAAGGACTCCCCGGACTCCCGGATATCTAATAATTGGCTTTCTTGTCCCCCCACCCTCCTTTTTCCTAAATCTTATAGTTGACTGTTCTCACTTCCAGGATCAACGATAACCCATTCGCGTTGGTTCATATTTCTTTCTCTTATCGACTATTTCGTCTTCCTCTTTTAACTCTGTCTTGTTATAGTCTTAAATGCTGTGTGCCTTTGCTTGCTTCGTCCTAGTCCCAGATCCTACCGTATTACACACATTGGTCGTGTGGATCACTGCCACTTCGTATCATTAATGTACCCTCCCCGCTGTTGCCATGCCCATGCTGCTCCCAATATCCTCATATATGCCTTAGGCTTTTCATCTATTTACGCACACCCCCCTCCCTTTTATCCGTTTACACATCTCGAACATGTACTATTACTCTGGTATATGCTCGGTCACATACGTATCCTTCACCGTTATGGAGTATGGTATAGGCGAATTTGCGATTCCATGCGGTGTCCATCATTTGCGGTGCTCTTGTCACTGCTATCTCGGGAGCGTTCGGCTTCTTTTTGACCATCCGCACTCAGTACCATATCCAACTTATGGTTTGGGACGTGAAGGTGCTCTCTGTTTCGTGTTATTCGTCCAATTCTTTCTTTCGTATTCGCGCTCATGTCCCTCTCTTTGTGCCGTGGTTTGCTTCATGTGCGATGCTCTGGCCGTAGATAGTACCTGTGTACGGATATACCAGTTGGCCAGGCTATATTTTTCAGAATATATTGGCGACCCTTAGATGAAAATTGTTCGGCAGTGCTACTAGTAATAGTATGGCCACTTGTCAATTCAGCATATTGTGGTATGCATATGTACGTGGCATTTAAGGGCGAAGTTCCCATTCAGGCTTCGGAACTGTTGCAATCTAACACACAAGCCCACGTCTCGATTATTTAAAACTACAACAATGTTTGTTGGCTATTAAAGTACCAAAGCCCAAATGTTCTACACGTCCGTTTGACCCAAATTACAATGTTACCAAGAACTGCCGGTGACTGGAGCATTACTCAAAAGATTAAACTTATCAGCGGGCGCCTTCCTTAATTGTCCTCCAACTGCTGCAGGGGCAGACTTGTTCGTGTACACCCTCAACCCCAAGAAAATGCTGTCCTCAACTGGTTCTTCCGGTCCGGGTGCAGGGGCACCGCTGGTGTTACTAGAAGGTCTTTCGTCGTCGTCGCTGTCGCTACTTTCTTCTTCGTCAACGTCTTCATTCTCCTCATCACCATCACCATCTTCAACGCGAACGAGCTCAATGGCTTCCTCCTCGGACCTGCCTTGTTTCTTGGGCCGACGGTTCCTGCGGTGGCGTTGAGGTCTCGAGAGAGGCTTCTTGCTCGATCCCTCTTTTTCTTCTTCCGCTGCATTTTTCACTGCTTCTGCGCCAGAAGCTTCCTCGTTCAAGTTGAATGCCGTGATTGAAGCGGCAAGTTGTTCGATGCGGGCAATTTCAGCGATCTTGGATTCGAGTTCAGCGATGTCGCTTCCGCCGAGGAGATCCAGGGGGATGGGGAGAAAAGGTGTGTTCAGCCTGGTTATCATACGAAAGGGGTAAGCTTTTGATGGTGCTGAAAGGTGGAAGTGCTTACGATTTGTTGAAGTCTGAAGCGGCGATGTAAACGGAGGGGCGAAGAAGCATGTAAGTGAGCAACGAGAGTATCCACCCGGAGCGCTGGACTTACTCGTTGCAATGGACTGGCTGATTGACTGCTCAGTCATCACTCGGGAAGCATTCCTAACATTCCAATTTTCCGAGAGCGAACTGATATAATTCTATCCATATCATTAGACTGTGTACCAAAGACAGTTTGTGAGAGGCACTCACTGTTGGACGAAGGTGGTTGCGGTCCAAGCGAACCTAAGAATGCTTATTCTTACCAAAATTCATCGAACGGAGGGAAATTAACCCACGTGAACAACGTATTCACCAGCATCGAGGTGGGTTTCGAGGTTGACACTACGGGAGTAGAAGCGTGCATGAGTGGATGAAGCGAATGGCTTCTTCTCTCCCTTTTTATAGATCACGAAGTCAAAGGTCCAGTTGGATATGCTGGATATGTCATCGAAATAACGTTCATCAAGTTGGGAGAGAACGATGACCGCTGAAGAGGCTGCTGGAAGAGAGAGGGTGACTACGTGTATGTCAGCCAATTGTGATCCCAGAGTCACCCATTACTAATTACTCACAGGATACATCACCATAGGACCATGCACGGATCAATGGTCGAGCATGAACTTCGAGCCATTGCGATGACATAGCCCATGAGGAATCGAACAACAACGTGCGGTCAATTTGCTCGAAGTTTTCGAGGAAATCCTTGTCTGTCGGAGGGCAGATCAGCTCAGAATTCTTTCCACAGATATCGAGCCCTGAACTTACACTCCATAACGAATTCGCCATCATTTCCGAAGCTGTGCCCGATTTTGGGAAGGGCGGCGAGCCATTCGGTGGTCCATTCTTTAGATCCATCAGACCAAGGTCCAGTCCATTCCGATTTACCCCATGGGTTGCGAATTACAACGAAGCGCTTCCCGTTAACCTCTACGGCACGTAAAACGGAGTAGGCATGAGCGCCAAAGAGACCATTGACAGTAATGACTTCATCTCCACTCCTGGTGGAATCTAGGGCATCGAATGCGCATCCGAATAAGCGATCTTGATTTGCAAGAAGCAATTCTTCCTTCCAGAACTGATCGATATCCAAGATGTCCTTAAGGATCAAAATCAGTAAGCGACTTGGTTGTACAGGTGGGTTCTAGACAAACCTTGCTAGGAATGAAGCTGGAAACGCCGCTGTAAAGTATGATGCATGTTCAGTGCCAAAACCAAGGGCTGGAACAACACAGGTATTTAGCTTACCCCGTCAAATCTTCAATCGCTTCGCAAGTCTCGCCACGGCTTAAAGCAGCATAGTTCCCGTGCAATTTTGCATAGGCTTTCTCAATTAATGCCACCCATGTCTCACCTTGCGTACCTGACTTGGCGAAATACAAAGTCTGACTGCCCTTTCTCGCCGAGGCATTATACAGGTCCTTATTGAAATGGTACAACTGCCTTTCGGCCTGGCTCAATTCCTCGAACTTGGGAATGGAAATGAAAAGCAAGCTGGAGGGCAAAAGATGTTTAGGTGAAGTCATGGGACGAGGGGCATCAACGCACTCGTCGATAATTACGAGGTGCCATGCAGTATCGCGGAAGAAGATGAAACCGTAAACGCCAACAGCTTCATCGCGCTAATATGCATGCATCAGACCAAGCTTCATTTAGCCATCAAAGATACGTACTGCAACGCAGAATTTCTCGATCAACCCTGGAGAGGTAGACATTGTGGCTAATGCCGACAGGAACCAGCAGTCGCCCAGTGCTCCTTGGACGATGTCATTGGAGTCAGCACCATCAATAAAGAAGGATGGCCTGTCAAAAATCTGGGTCACGCGTCGGACATCCGAAGGATCGAAGGTTGTACTCTTGGAAATGCCATGCAAGCAACGGTTCCTATCGTTCTCAAGATCAAACTCGATGTCCCTATCAATGGGAGGCAATTGACAGCTTAGCAACGGGGTATCTATTGTGGTCCAATCAAGCAGCATACCTGAACTTTCTATTCTTTGAGCGACATTCTGCGGAGATCTGGGCCACTTTGGCCTTGCACTCTTCTAGTGCTCTTTCGAGCTCGCTGGTCACAAGTAAGCTTCCTCGTTCGCTTTGCTGGCCAAAGGTCTCGGCCTTTGTCGTATTCTTTGTCTGCTTGGGGGTCTTCCAGATCTTATGAGCCTGGGGCTTCTGGGCTTTTCCTTGCTGAAAGACCATGATGTAGAGGTTTCAGGAGAAAGTGGGTTTTTGCCCGCGAAAGACCGGACTCTGGTGGTTTATATAGTAGACGTGCTCAGCGCCCTCTGCCCGGTGTTGAGGCGCGCTGTAAGCGCCATTAGATTTGTCTTCGGGCCAAGGGACTATATATAATGACCGGATGATCGTTATCGAAACGTTGAACTCTATACTATACACTGCAACACTAAGGATATGACTACCAAAAATGGAAATAAGACGGCCAACTCGGCGGACTGTCTGACTAACGATTGCATGCACGTTAATGTTAACCCTTTAACCCTTTAAATGGGTTAAGGGCTTAACCCCAGGGGTTTAACCCGTGAAACCAGTTTGTCGAGAGCACGCCAAGTGGTGCACTCATCCAAAGCTTACAATTGTCAGGCTTTCACAGTAATAATTATCCGATGCATTAGCTCCTGTTTTTGCCACGGCTGTAGGAGAAGCCTTCGAGAGTCGAGGCCAGTTATATCAATGGAAATGGTGATTATGAAGGTGAATGGTAACAAAAACGACAAACCTAGACCTCAATGTTATAGTGATGCTCGTCACCTTGCTCGATTTCTCCATCTTCTAGAACCTAATTATATCTCAGACCACTCATGTTTGTGGACATCTCTGAGAAATGATCCTGAAGTTGAGGGTAGGTTCCAGTGCTTTCATCTTCAATGAGAGGGCTTATCATGCGTTATCCTTTTCTATCATAATGCATTGTCCCGTTGATTGTTAGTGCCCCGCCCCTGAGCACGCCAGTGACCGTGTACAGCTCATGCATTAACTTAACCCCAGAGCATCAACCCGTTTAACCAGGAGTTTAACGGGGTTAATAAGAACACTGATATCTCTTGCATCCATTCCAACTGAGGATTCTCGCTGATTCCTTATGGTATAAAGCCGGGTTGAGTACAATGGATATCTGCAAGTAGTTTTCCGACCCCATGACAAAGTACGTATGTTCTTACTATATTTGACATTGTCTGATAACTGATCTGTGCGTCTTCAGCTCATCATCTGGACAAGAGGAGTTTTACGACAGGTGGAGGGGGGCGTACCGTGAGCCTCACACTGATGAGATACACGACTTCGTATGTTTTTGTACTTTTTGACATCAATAATGAATCTTTTCTCACTCGGTCGATACCCACATCATAATACCCATTCGGCATCCGCCCCCCCCGCCCGATTAGCCCTCAATGCGGTGGGGTTCTAACCTTCCGATACCTGGTATCGGCAGTTAATCTCTATTCAGGCATTGTAGGGGACGTCATCCGCAACGCGCATCAGAATGTTGTGCGTTATGAGATGGAACTTGAGCGGGTTACTTTCTTGAAAAGGCACCATGTCCCTCAACAGGTCATGGTCTATTTGTTCACATCATGCTGCAAGTGGATATGTACGCTGACAACTCCCGCAGCCAGCGATGTGCACAGCTCACCTGGAGGTAAACGGATCAAGTTCAGCTACTCAGATCACCGTTCTTCTGCTTCTGAGTACACCCCTACAAAACGGCGTAAGGCACTGGCATCCCCTCCTTCCTTGCCTGCTTCTACCAGAACATCAAGCTCAACTACGCTCGAGTCGACTGCCAGTACGAGCACAGTGGCATAATACTTCCATAGAGTTGTTAATGTACTTCTACAGACAGTGCATAATGCATTTGTGACTGTGAGTTGTATGACTTTCCCATACAGGTAGTGCAGCAGGACACAGCTCGATCTAAGTTATAAGGTAAAAGGGCAGACAGGATGACCCTATCAGTAGATGTTACCTACATTAAAAGCGCAAATGATCTATGGCGTTATCTCTCTGGTGCGACATGGGTAACGTCGTAGCACAGACCCCAGCTAGTATACTATACAATCTCATCGTTGTTGATTTGTCATTGAGATAGAGTTAGTCCATCTTCCAGGACGATCGCCTAAACGGCGATAGTTAAGATCAATATATCGTGACCTCGGGTGCATTTATCACAAAGCCATGCGATGATCGCCGAAGATCTACCACATTGCCGTTAATCCATGAAGCGATTTTGGAATTGAAAAGCCGGTGGGGAACGGCAAGGACTCGGACTGGTCTAGGGAATCTTCCTTCGTGCCGTCGTAACGCAACACGAGGCAGATTGACGTGATAAATGCAGGTGGCAGCGAATTGAATTTCATGGAACAGGCATGAAGAAATCACCCTAAGCGGGTCATCGTGAGTAATTCAGAACTTTGCACAATCGACAAAAGCTTTGAAGAATGATGTTGCTAACGAATCAACCGGAATAGGGAACTTTGAGGCCTTGCAGCCTGTAGTCGGGCCAGCAATGTTCCCTATAAAGGGTTACCAGGTTGACAGTTGGTTGGAAGAAAAAGTGCCGCTGGCCAGAGACCCTTGTATTGCATCTTTGCTTTTCATGTGCCTGCTGTGATATTCTATTTGAACTTCTGAAGCAGCCCTTATTTACGAAAAGCGACCGGACCACGACAATGTTGCGAAGTAATCGTGGACTCTGGTGATGATTATAATTATTGGTGGAGGCCCATTGGACAACGATTTAGTGCCGATTTTCCCGTCAATGCCCGCAAAAGATATTTATAAGGGCCACCGTCCGCTGAACACCTTGGGATATACGCAGGTACTGTACTTCCCAGTCGAAGTTTACTGCGAATCCATGGCCTGAGCATCACCATACGTGCACTCTAATGTGAGCGTCAGACGATTCATGATTAGTACTTACTGTCAATCATCTAACCCTCACACTCGACCCTCTTTAGGATTTAGAAATCCGGTATTTTCTTCACCCGAGTCCATATGGTGCTGAGATCATTGATGCGGGAAATAGCCGCGAGCTGCTTCGACGCTCCATATTTTGAACTTGATTAATTTGATTGATGCCTCAGCGCCGGCACCGCCCCGAATTGCCAGAGAGATCATCTGCATTTCCCTATGTACGAGACATCAGCCTCAGGGGATGCTCTTTTGGGCTGGCTCCAAGGTTCGAGGACATGAGGATATAGAGAAGATGTACACGCGGCTATGAGTACCGCCTTGGTGTGGGAGGATCAGACTGGATTCGATTGATGTCGTATATTAGTCTCACAACCGTTACTGTAATCCCGCTTATTTCGTGGAACGAGCTTATAAGATTGCAAGCGTTGTGTCAATGGAAAGAGTCAAAGACAAGGAGAATGAGTGACTCAAGGCTTAGCTTATACGGCTCTGAATAATGAGATCAACCGCGATTCACTTGAGCCATCCGTTCTTGATAGTATTTAAAGAATTTATGTCGGCGATGTTACAGAACTCTGGGAAGTATATGAAAAAAGACATGTCACGAGTCCGAATAAAGACCACACCGCGAGCTGCCCTTAAATGGAAGTATGCATAGTGGATACATGTGCAATCTGATAGTGAGGTAATTCAACGACCAGTTCGTGATGTCTTAATTTTAACTAATGTCCTACTCATGCTGCCAACTATATTTCCACCTGGAGCCAATAAGTGGGATCAGAATGCCGAGGACATCTTTTGCGCTTCTGTACCTTGGCGACGTGCAGATGGGGAAGGTTTCACAGGAAAAATACAAGAATCCTGGCATGATTTCGTATTCTTTATAGCACATGGCTAAACACAAACAACCAACCGGATGCCCTCCGTTCCTGCAGGGCAGCCGGCTGCTCTGGTGTTCACAGTCACTAAGGCTTTTCCGTGGGTAATACGGACTGGCTGTCCAACAAATGCGGTACGAAATCTTGGGAGTTGATGTGCTATGGAAAAGATCGATGTGGGCGACAGTTAAGCAGATGCCCCCGCACTGATACATCTTCCCTGGATCTTCCACAATGACTAGTCCTTACATGGCAGGTTATGGTTACTATGATAAGATAATCCGCTTCCCCAACAGGCTGGTCGGAGTGTGACCCCTGAAAATACAACAAAAGTTACAAAACCCCATCAGGCAGTATTATGACGAGAACGGCCGAGCCTTTTTGTCCCTGTCTACTGAACATAGAAAATCAGACAGTGAACCTTCCTCCGCTCCCACCACCCCCCCCCCCTCTTTTACCTTCTTTTGAATTCATCGCTCCAATTCCCTTCCATCGTGCGCAGGCAGGTTTTTGGAGTGGTCCCCTCATAGTAAGTCCCATTCCTTGATTCGGAAGCCGTTCAAAGTTCAAGATCTGTGTTGCCCTCGTAGTAGCCCGCATTTTTTGGAGGTCGCTTAAAGCAAGATGTCACTTCAGCTGTCTGTCCCAGCATGGAGAGGTGCGAAGAGGGACTGAGTTCAATGTAGAGTGGAAGCTAATAGGCAGCTCCAGGTGTTACGATTGTCTTTCACTCCATCGCAATTTGCGCAACAATTTTCCGCCTTGGACATCGATATCGCTTACGTCGGCTGTGGTGGGATGACTACTGGGCTGGAATTGGGTTAATATTCGACTTCGCATATCTATCGACTGTGGGCTTGAGACTAGAGCCTGGTGGTGAGTGGTGCCTGGGAGATTCTAGTGCAAGAGCTTAAGACTGGATCCAGATCCCGGCTTCACAGTCCACAGAGGAGTGGTCGTTTTTTGGATGACTGCTATTCTCTTCCCTTCAGTAGTATGGTGAATAATTCACCTGTATATTGATTACTTCGTGCTCACCCCCTGTTAGGTCGGCACGTATAAGTATAGCGATGGCAAACATCCGCTTGGTCCCTGAGCATACAACGGCCAGACGCTTGCTATACGTGATGGTTGTTGCCTTCGGCCTCATTTGGCTCGCCTTAATGTTCCATAAAGTTGGAGTTTGCTCAGGATACAGCTCATGGCACAACAATCCCGCCGTGCAATGCTACTTGGGCTCGGTCGTTGGGATCGTTACCCTAGTCAGTGAGTGAATTCCCAGCCCCATGCTAACCTGAGTCCTTATTTGACCGATCAGCCGATGTCGTTTCTGATGCCTTGCTCATCGCCGTTCCGCTCAACATGCTTCGTCGAGTTCGCCTACCCAAGGGTCAACAGCGCCTTCTGCTCGCCCTCTTTTCTTCCAGTATCTTGAGTTCATTGGCTGGTGTAGTTTATGCCGTTTTTGTCTTCCAAGCATCGCACTTCGGCCCAAAGCGATCAATGCTCATCAGTTTGACCGCTAACCTCAAGGTCTGCGGTTTTCTTTATTCCCGTGATGCGCCCATACTCAAAGGAATTTCTGTTTAGTCGGCGATTACGCTACTTGTCTGCAATTTGCTAGTGATCGTCACATTCTTCTATCGCGCGTTGCGCCATGGAGAGGACCTTGAATCTGAGATTCCGCCACCAACAGCTAACGTCAAGGATGCCAAGACCACCATGTACACTGCGACAGAGATGTCGGATATGCCAACCTTTGAGACTACATCCACCTTTGATGCCAACCTACGAAATAATAACCCAGGGAGCACCTTTGCCACCAACGGTACCTCGAGGATCGTCAATACTTCTGGTTCGATTCCTTTACCCACCATCACTGAATCAGAACCTTCGGCATCGATACCGCCCGCCTCTATACCCGCAGCAATCACATCCATCGTGAAACCGAAACGATCATCAAAATAAACTATGCATTCGAAGTCGCATCGCCATTCCTTATCAGTATATAAATGCTACGACCCTCACCTTTCATCGCTTTCCAAGTTCTTGCCATTTGCTAGCACCACGTTTGTACAGTGTCCCCAGCCGTCCATTGGTTTAACCACAATGAAGCCAATTATTATGCCTTATGATGGGTTCCCTATTCAGTTTTTTTTTTTTTTCGACTAAGCTGGCTTGGGGACGTTGGCAAAGACGCTAATTCTTTTTTGCTTGCGCTGTAGGTCTCGCACCTATTCGTAGTTGTTTAATGTGTTGCTCTCAACGTGTTTTTTTACATTTGCTACGGCCTCTCGCGCAATACACTCGCATTCGTTATATATGACTACCACGGACTCTTGTAGAACCGATTTATGCGTAGTCAAAGTTGTACACTGGATGATAGATTTAAGATCAACGATGGAGCACTGACAACCGGCGTCCGAGGCGTAATTTTGTCTTTGATTCCATTACGTGACAGTTCTTCTGCTGAGCAACGGTGGGACAATCGAGCCCTTATAAAATGGTCCCGTTTCCCACTGGCCACGGTGTTGGGCGTCTGAAGGTAGAAATTACGACCAACGTGTCAGACCGGGGTGCGTGCCGATTCGCCTGTCCTCGCTTCGAAGGCAATGACGAAAATCTCCAGGCACCATTTGTTTGTATTATGCCATCGGCTGGAACCCTCAAAGAAGCGACGTTGCCTTTCCCTTCTAACACATTTTCATGGGAGTCTCAAATGATGAGTGGCGCCTTGTACCTGTCTCGATAATGTGGTTTGTGTCCAACCTGCTCACAAGTATGTAGCAAGTCGCGGTGGAGTAGACAATTCTCGGCCAGCAAGGTCATCAGCAGTATCTGGGGTGCATTGCGTAGCCTTGTGAACTGGACGCAGTCGTAACCCGTCGTATGCCGCTCATGACCTTGTGGGGATGAGTCCCTGAAACTGTCTGAAGCTCCATGAAGACGTCCCTAGCGGCCGTGATTTTCGTACTTCTGTTTGCTATCTAGCAAGTGCACTGCAACTAAATTCGTAGTGGATTGCATGTCTCAGCTTCAGGGTGTTGCGGCCGGTCTCTCTTCTCCATATAATGGCGTTAACTTAGCTTTAATTGTCGTGGATCCGGACTGCACACAGTGCTATAGCAATATATTAAGCTAGTGTTCGAATTTAGCTCGATCAGTGGCATTCACGTTGTCATGATGGTGGAAAATGGTAGGTCTTTTGGCTAGTATTTTGGCCTAGCAGTGCTTATTATGAGAACGCCCCCTTTACGGCTTCCTGCAATGACTGTGTCCTACTGTACGTCTACATGGCTGGGCGACGCTGCCCGGAGCGCTGGACATGCTGGCCACGTGACTCAATGACCTTGGCAAGCTGACGGCAAGAGCTGGCGGCGTCCTCGAGGCTTTAAGCGTTTTTTCCCTCCTACATCCTTTCACATGTTTGTGGTCGGCTTCCGTGCGTCTTTAGCGTCCTCGAGCTCGATTCTGCTGCCCACGATGCGGCGGACATTGCTGTCATGCTGCATTCTTTGTAAACTCTGCGGAACCGCGAAAATATAAACATGGAGGAATGTGGAGCAACTTTTCTACATCTCACCATGTCTACAACCATGGTGCAGCCTGCACTGGGCATCGCTCTTACTCTCTATCATCGTCTACATAATTGGTCTCCGTAACAAACCTCTGTAATTCTCGTTCTACATGATTTCACCCGCATTCGGTCTTACCATCGTCTTCCATGTCGCCTACCTCTCTATGATTTTCTTCCAAGTCATGAAGGAGGCATGCCTGCAAACTGGGACCTCACCCTTCCGGCTCTTCTCAAGCGCCATTCACATCACTTTAACGTATCTTCTCGCCGCGCTCTGGACAGCCTGCTTCGGTCTATTCTTGACCCCCGTTGCCTCCGGCCACATCGAGGGCTATCTCACCGGAATGAAGAATTTCTTGGCACAAGCCGTAACTTCCAGATTGATGGCGGTTGCGTTATTTGTCATGGTGCAATCTCCAATCTCATGAAACGCAAAGGCAAGAAGGATGCTGCTTCGACTGATAAATGAGAATATGCAATAGGTAGGTTTTGCACCTTTTATCGCAAGCAATGCTAAGTTATGCCATCGTTTTAGGTTATGTTTATGTCCAATTATGATGAGACCATCTTCTGAACGACGACACTTCGACGACACAGTATGATTTTCATGGGCATGATGCTACCTAATATCTTAGCTGCTAGAGCAAAGTAATTCTTCCTGCTTCAAGCCTGCTTGAAGCTTCTGGACCACACCATGCATAGGCAACATGTATCCTGTATTGTATGCGATCCTGGATAGCGATGGCATGGGCCAATATATGGACTTATTGTTTGCGAATTGGTATCTACCCGCAACACATCTTCATTGCAAGAATGATTTCCAGCCTTTTAATGGCCGATTCATACGGGGACCGAGTTTTCATGCTCAACTTGAATGGGTGCTGTCTTGGAAAATAGGGGCAATGTTACAAGAATAAAGATCTTTTCCGGGGAACTCGATAACGACGTCCTCCGAGGTACTAGCCCCTGTATACACATTAATTAAACTGGGGTTCAACGTGATGGGCGGTGATACGGCGACCCTGAGAATAAGGATGTCGACGTATACACTGGCAGGGACAGACGACTGCACAGACACACCATGGAGTCGATGGTTATCCGGGAGTCCAAGGATCAGCGCCTTCCAGTAGAATACCTTAACCCATCTTGGGACGCTCGTCAAGCTTCAAGGTCGACAATAGGAGGGCATCGATCGAATTCGTGGAGCTCTATGCTGGGAGCGAGTACCGTACGTCGAATGCCAAATGAGGTATAGTTGCTCTTCGTCACATTCAGAAGAAGACGATTCTCTGAAGTAAGCAACAAGGTTGAGATCCACAGCTTTGTCGATCGCCACCTACCTGACGACCCTAATGCCGCTAATATCATCACGATTTCATACGTCGTGATTATTGGTTCAAACTGCTAACGAATCATATACACAGGCTACATTCCTACCTACGTTGCGTTTAAGAGCCGGGCTTCTCATTAGCATTATTATACACTACAAAACATAGAGGGAAAAAAACTTGAATATCAAACTCTAATCCACAATAGGGTTCAGAGCGAGTGGGCGTAAAACTAAACAAAACTACTAGAGGGAGCAGTAATAGAGCGAGAAAGACGATCCAATCGGATAAAATAAGCATCAGCATAAGCAATCGTAAAACTGAATACGGGTCAAGGCGTGGAATCTAGAAAAAACGGACCGAACATACGACCATCCAGTTTTATGGCCTCATAGACATGGAAGGTTCGGATATGGGTTGGTTGTGTCCGCGAATAAGCAGGAATAGAGGACCCAATGGAGATGTGTGAAGTTTGGGAATTGGAGCCTGCAGCCCTTGGTGGAGGCGCTGGTTGCGTATTCGGCCTGGAGCTGTGTAGTGGGAATTCGCAGGCTTTGGGGGGTGCAGGGGATTCAGGTGGAGCGGGTGATTCTACACCATTGACAGCCCAGTGGAAGTGTTGACTGATATCACTGCAGGGGAAGCAGTTTAGAAGATGGGAAAAGCACAGGGGTATCTTGACGCGGAGCTTACGATTTGTACTCATTTATGGCGTCCCAAGCGTCAGAAGATACGGAGACAGCGGACGACCTGGGCCGCTTACCCGAGTCATTTGCTCTGTTTGACCATGGTGGAACATCCAGGAGGTCAGAGGGGACATTGAATTGATATCGTTGAGGGAGGAACCTAATCATGGCAAGTTGAGGATGTGGCAGATACCATGTCTTGTAATACATACCGTTCGTATTCCCACAAAGCCTCGAGCATGCTGTCACTGTCAAATTTACCTGATAATTCATCTCTGGCATATTCCAAGAGAGTAGTTCTACACGATAGGATAATACGCGGGTTTCGTAGCGCGTGAAGTTCAACTTCGTTTTGGGGCATGTGAAGGAACGTCGAAGGCCATAGCACGAGTCCGGGTGCTGCAAATTATTCACCCCGATTAGTTCAAGTCTGGCTAGGTATCATAAACTCGACAAAGCAGGCTTACCTGGCTTACTTGAGCAAGAGGCAGGAATGGGAAGCGGGCTGGTTTCGACGGGTGGGAGCGTGAGGTGTAATGTCGTCACCTTCCTGGCATGTTTGAATGTGTCCTTCAGTAAGTCCAGAACAAATACTGAAGGGTTGATTTGAAGGCCGAAACGAGAGCTCATCATCTGTTCGAATACCTCTTCCAAGTCGCGACATGCCGCAGCCTGTTCTGCCCATGGATGACTTAGTGTATCTAATGGGGGAATGGATGCGATAGTCGAGGTAACAGACGTAGTGGGAGAAGTGAATGGGTCCCCATTCAGAGTTGCCATATCACATGTAACTTCTCTTTCGCCGGTGCCGTAAAGCTCAAGGCCAGAATCTCTGCTATTCTGCCTGGATCTGGGACTCATCGACGGTGAAGATGTTGAGAAGTTAGAAGTAGGGATAGAGATATTCGGCCATGGGCTTGATAGAAGACTCTTTCCCTTTGACGGGACAATTACATCCTTAGCCACGGGGAAGATATTTTGGTCATCGATAAGTTCCAACCGACCACCAATTGTCAGTACACGTGATACCTCTGACAGCACGTCCACCCATTTCGTGTACGGAATACAAAATGTCAAGTCCGCCATTCGTACAAGATCGAATGACTCGCTCTCAAACGGGAGGCGCTCGTTGAGGCTACCAGATACAGATGAGAAATTCATAAGAGAATATGAAAGTGCCCCACTTACAAGTTTCCTTTGACGAATTGAACGTTGTCAAGCTCTTGTCTTTCAGCTAACCCTCTCGTGATGTCAACCATGTCAAAACCCACAATCTGGGTTCCATAGTCCTTCCAAGTGGTCGCAGCGTCGATCATCCAATAACTACACCGACAATTAGGGATGCATAATGCCGCCGATAGGGAAGAATAGCTCACCCACACCCACATCCTAGGTCTAAAACCCTTGCAGGAGGAGAATTGCCATAGGTGTGGAACGTCGGAGAGCCTGTATCATTGATTCTACGAAGCAGTTTCGTTGTCCACTCCTCTCTGAGGTTAAAATTGAATGCAAAGGTAAATGTCACATAAGTTGGATACATACTGCGATAAGGTGACCGAATCATAATTAAGCGGGTAAACGCCATGGTATTTTTGGACAGCTGGCGACTGCACCGGCTCGGGATTGACTCGGGAGCTAACCGGATTCTCGACGGTGTTGCCATTATTATTCCTTCCGGATCTGCTATCAGGTTCTATCTCCATAGGGTTGGGTTTCGGAGCACTTGAGATAGTATCTGCCAATGGGTCATGGTCTGGCGCAGCCGGAGCGGGCACAAATGGAATAAATTTCTTCTTTTTCATTGTGATGCCCATAAACTTTGATTTTTCTTCATATTCGATAAAGTTCAGGGTCCCGTACCCTGAAGGGTCTGGAATCTTTCGTATTTGGCTCTTGACCTCGTTCGGCTTGCGCATTTGCTTAGAAACGGCTTTCGACCGTCCACCTAGGAATACAAGGGAGTTGGGATTCGTTGACGCGTTGCAAGAGCCACTCAGGTTGCAGATGGCAGATGGGCGATGCGACGGAGACTCTGAATCATTTGATGCGATAGGACCTGGACCACGGACCGCCGTTTCTTCCTCATCCATGAAATCTTCCTGGTACCACGAACGACTACTTGAAAAAGGGTCAGACATTGGAAGGGGCCAATGCGGTGCTTCGGGAACCCATGGAGATGCTGGTGGTGTCGTAGCGGTGTTGGGTTCGTGGCGCCTCTGAGCAGACACTGTAGGACAGATGGGAAGCAATGGAATGGGCTTATCAGATTCTTCATTCTTCCCATCCTTGCTCTTTCTCCCGAACTTGAACTTGTAAGCACCACCCCTCGATGGTGTCTTTGGATGCGCAATAGAGCGACCACAGGGGTACACAAACTTGGACGTGTCCGATTTTGGAGTGATAGGTGATGGTGTTAGTGGAAACGGCGAAGGCATACCGGACGAAGACTCGGAAAAGGATGCAATCGAAGCTACGGGCTGAACGCGCAGGCGTAACGGACCTTGGCTGACGCTGCTGTATAAGTAGGTGTCTGCTCGTAGATCGATGGCGACGGGTTCCAGAGGCGGGTGAGGGGCAGCCAACCAGCAAATATGGACGGCGAGAAAGAAGCTTGGGAACCAAAGGACTTAAAGAGTTTACAACACGCGGAAGGGCAGGAATGTCAGTAGCTTTGAAAGCAGGGTAGCTCTGCCAGCCAGGAGGTGAATCGGACCGCTCAAACAGGAAAAATTTCAGAAGTTGAAAATGAGGGAGATCATGTCGTAATCTCTCAATAGATAGTAGTTCATTCGAGGGTATTTAGTGGCCAGAGTTGTCTGTAGGAGTAACATAAGCATGTCCTTGTACCTTTCGAGCATGGAGTGGTTGATGTTAGTCCAATTAGCCGGTTCGGTCAATTTGATAATTGGTGTGGATATTTCAGACAGGGATTAATTAGATGGATCAGCCCTGGAACAGCGTGGTGCGTGTTGATAGGATGATAGCATGACTATTTCATCAAAGCTTGGGGCCAATTCAATGCTTTGGTCATACTTCCTACAATTTGACGGAAGGAATGTAGTTGAGGGGCAGGAGGGCCCTGTCGTGATGCAGAGGGGCTGAGCAGGAGAGAAGACTGAAGCAAGCAGTATGAGAGTCATAGGTGGAAGGGAGGGAGCAGAAGCAGGGCACTATCTTCAAAGCGACTTCATTCTGGAAGGCGTGGATCCGCTGGAAGGCGCAACCGTCGAGGAGCTGGTACGTGCGTTGTGAGCATGGATGTGCTTCTGGGACCTAGCTGCACTTGACGACAGCGGGCGTTCATATCGAGGGGCTCCCCTTCCGTTACCTTCAGGGGGTGTCATTTCATCACCAAGTACATGATATTAGGTAGCGAGCAAAGAGAGTAATAAGCTCCACATACCTAACGTCTCCTCTCGTCCAATAACGATCACCATAGGAGAATCACAAAAGAGAGCCTCCAGAGATGAAGATGAGCCCTGTTTCAGTAGATTTGAAAGGTGGATGCCGATCTACAAATGGGATCCGAAAGGAAATAATTATGCTTGGCTCAGGCACTTTCTCGTGTTCTGACTCCTCAAGTCATTGGTCACTGTCAAGCCTGACGTCGAATCAGTTAAGAAATTTTTTTGGACGTTCTGAAGCTGAGAGCTCAGAGTCAGCGCACAGTCAAGGCGTAAAGGGGCACTTACTACAATGATGGTTCCTCGGACACTGTACTGAGCGCTCGACAGTGCAGGATAGCATTCATCCTGACAAACGTAAAATGATTGTACGGAGCAATCGCTCTTGTGACGGCGCGACAAACGCGAACATCGCTCTACAACGCGGAACATATCGCAAGTCGAACTACTCCCGGGGGACACAACCAGCTCTGCTCCTCACTTGTCAAAAGCGCTATCCAAAAAGACCGCTGAAGCGCGTGGAAAGCTCCTCTGGATGGTGCCAGTGGCGCAATGTGTCGCCTCAACCCTACCAAACTGAGTTTCTTTCACGTCAGTCAACGTAATATGCACAAGCAAGGGCTGAGCGTCGGCCAGTCCAGCTCCTGCTTCATTAGCTTCATTAGGCACCGACCCCTTGACAGAGCTCCCACTCCCTGCAGGATGGGTAAATGGACAGAAAATGATCTATCTGAAAGCGTTGACTCCTTCTCTTCCTCTTTTCCTCCTTTCTCGTGTTTGCAGCGACAGAATCTCCTTCTACTAACCTTCTAACTTACGAAAAACTCGAGGCGAATTTGCCTTAAAGTGGTGAATATCTGCAGCTCTCAGCATGATAGATATGATTTATGATGAATGTGAGTCTTTATATCGCGTTGAAAATAGAATTAGCATCTCATGCGCTTTATAGCCGGCACAATAGTGGCCACCAAGAATGGAATGGAGAAGATATTGGTGTATAGCCCGGGGGATATTGCATGGGTGATGGCTTCAACGACGCTCGTCTGGTTGATGGTTCCAGGGTTGGGGTTCTTCTATGCTGGTCTCATGCGGTATGTCACCATTAACTTCGTTCGATTCACTACTTATTTCTGGGTTAAAAGGAGGAAAAATGCGCTCTCCATGATTTACTTATCCATGATGACTGTTGCAGTCGTCTCAGTCCAAGTATGTGGAGTGTCTTACACCAGGACGTTTGACCGACTTCTATCAGTGGTTCCTGTGGGGTTATAGCCTAACCTTTACAGACAATGGATCTTCCATCATCGGGAACTTCAGTCAGTAATATTGATGATTCTTTCAGCAATACACTCATGAAGAGTGCAGGATATTCCGGGCTCAATGGTGTATTAGAGAAACCATCTATTGGCAGTGACCGTATCCCAGCCATCGTCTTCTGCATCTACCAATTGATGCTTGCCATTATCACGTATGCTTTCTTTTTTATCTCAATGATCGACAGAGTCTTATTGGTGCCCTGCCAGACCTATGATTGTGCTTGGTGGATTCGCAGAACGCGCCCATCTCGGCCCCTTGATTTGCTTTGTCTTTCTCTGGTCAACTCTCGTCTACAACCCAATCGCATACTGGACATGGAATCCCAACGGCTGGGCTTGTCTCCGTGGTGTCCTCGACTTCGCAGGTGGCACGCCAGTCCATATCAGCAGCGGTACAGCTGCCCTGGCGATCTCAATCTACCTTGGTAAACGACGGGGATATGGCACTGAAGCTCTTGCTTACCGACCACATAACATTAGTTATGTTGTTCTGGGAACGGCGTTGCTTTGGTTCGGTTGGTTCGGTGCGTCGTTTTTGCTACCTGGCTGAGAAGGCGAGCACGGGTGCTGATAGACACTTGGTACTGCCCGTGTAGGGCTCAATGGGGGTTCGGCGTTGTCCGCGAACTTGAAAGCTGCTCATGCCGCTTTAGTTACTAATCTTTCTGCGAGTGTTGCTGGATTGACTTGGATGCTATGGGTTAGTCTTGCTTTTTTGGGCCTTATTGTGGCGCTGAAAATGGTTTATAGGACTACCGTATTGAACGCAAGTGGTCTGCTGTTGGCTTCTGTTCAGGTGCTATTGCAGGACTTATTGCTATCACGCCTGGTGCTGGGTTCGTACCCGTCCGTAAGTATAGTATCTCTTCAAATGAAGAATGGTCATTGAACATATCTTTAGCTGCTGCGTTGCTCTATGGAGCTTTGGCAGGCACATTCTGCAACTTTGCAACGCAGCTGAAATTCATCCTCGGATACGACGATTCTCTTGACGTGCGTTGTGCACTATATACCTCTTACCTCCCAAAGCAAACCTCAACTCCGTTTCATATAGGTCTTTGCCTCGCATGCTGTTGGAGGATTCACTGGCAATATTCTTACCGCCTTCTTTGCGCAAGCAAGCATTGCCGCCATGGATGGTGTGACAAATATTCCGGGGGGTTGGCTTGACAAGCACTACGTCCAACTGGCATGGCAAGCAGCTGACAGTGTTGCTGGCTGCGTATATTCCTTCGCCATGACTGTGAGTTGGATCCGGATTTCGGAATCCTCCTTTATTGATGTGATTCCCTCAGACTCTTATCCTGTGGGCGATGCACTACGTCCCTGGCCTCCGCCTCCGTGTAGATGAAATAACTGAGGCGCTCGGAATGGACGAGTGCTCGTTGGGCGAGTATGCATATGACTATGTTGGTCCAGACCCTTTCAAAGACAGGCAGAGTGACGAGTCACCGTAAGTCGTGAAAGAGGAACAGGTTCCATTGAGATCACTTCATTTAAATATTTTTGATTTAATGTGTTGAAACGTGACTTGACCCGTTCAGTACAAATTGCTCCTGGGCATAAATTAGATAGAACTAAGTAATACCCAGACGGCCTTCTGTTGGACAAGCTTGTTATTACGGTGGAAGGCAGCCCTTGTCAAGCATGGCTGTGTCAGGAGTCTGAGCGCAAAATTCCTCGCCTGTCTCTTCGTAACAGGTGATGTTCCTCTTGGCTAACCTGAGCTCAGAAGAGAAAGCATGATACCTCTATGTCGTGCTTGTGCATTTGAATAGAAGCCCATATCGCGGTAAATTTGATGGTCGACCTACCATTAAGAAAATAAATGGTGTATCGAACATGCATACAGGGCATCCGCGGGCATTTCTGCTGTCGTATCTCCGCTATCTCGTCTTTATGCTTTTTTTATCGCAGTATATATATTGGGCTCTGGATCTCGTGAAGGCTGATTATCCCACCTCATTGTCGATTGATACTACCTTGTTGATGGTGCGGACATAACTCAAACTTGGACTTCCCTCGAGTTGATAATAACTGCCTCATGTTGATCCACTGCCAGCTCCCAGCCTTATTCCTTCACATCTCGGACGTCGTTCATGTGTTTCGTGTCGGTGAGTAGAGTCACGCGATATGGAGTGATGTCAAGACCACGTGGATCAGTTGCGCCTTTCCTCCTCCTCACCATTCCCGTAACACCAGCACCCTTCACAGCGGCCCACGCTGCCCATTTATTCACCTTATGTCACCCCCCGAGGTAGACCTAATCATCACATTTCGTGCCACTCCAAAATCGACTCTTTCCAAACAGCAACTACGTCAAGAAGCGAGCAAGGCAGAGAGGCAGTATGCAAGACTCATAGATACGCTGACTTATGCCGGCTTGAAGGCGGTGGGTAGGAGGGGTGAAGCGCTGGGACATCTGTTGGTGTTTGTGACATGTCCGCGAGAACATGTTGTTAATCTCATCAAACGTGAACGGTGCGTTAAAGTTATCTCAGACATCCAGGTTTCAGCCCGAATGCTGCACTTCCTCGTATCTGTAGACGAGAAACAAGTCATGTGCTGATTCTATCCCCGCAGGGAATCGGATTTTCTGTTTGGGCTATCAGTGACACCTGTTCGTTCGGGAGTGGAGGCGAATAGGGTGCACTTATCGCCTGCTGATAGGCTTAGGCTTGTCTACAGCTATGTGACATCCATGCCTTCCGATGGTGGTTTGGGTATTACACCCGGAGTGGCAGATTGGGATATGGTGGAGTCCGTCATGGCTCTGCACGATAAAGACTTCAACGACAATTGGCTAAGACTATGGAGCGTTCGTGAAATCACATCTGTACAACTAGACAAGATCCGGGAGCAGGTATGGCCTATTTCATCTCCATTCCAAGTCCTCATGGTTTACTCATGGAATGATGTGAACTCAGTTTGGTGAACCAATGGCATTATATTTCGCTTTCCTATCAACCTACACGACGTTATTAATTTTCCCCGCTGTGCTTGGCATTGTAGCCCATTTCCTCTACTCTCCCTACTCGGCAACCTATTCGCTTCTGCTTTTAATATGGTCGACCGTCTTCACGGAATGGTGGCGTGTCCATGAGCGCGTTCTCTCCCTACGCTGGGGCACACGAGGAAGTTTTCGAGTTGAGAAAAGACGCGCGCAATACAAGAAAGAGACTAATTCAGGAGCTCAGAATGGCGGTGTCAACACTACGATGGCTTTAAGTGGTCTTGGAAGTTTGGAAGGTGGTACAGGGTGGTGGAGACGAGAACTGAAGGTCCTTGCCAGCGTACCAGTGATTCTGGCATTTGCAGGGGTCTTGTTCATGCTGGTGACGTCGATCTTTGTGTTCGAGGCGTTTGTTACCCAGTTGTACACTGGTCCTGGTCAGAGGGTTATCGTAAGGACTTTAACCTTTCAAGTGGTCATAGCTAAGGCACTCTCATAGACTCTGTTGCCTACTCTCGTTTTTGTCGCCCTTGTCCCCCGATTCCTCGCGCTCTATCAATCTCTCGCAAAAACGTGGACCGACTGGGAGAATCATGCCCACGAATCAACCTACGCAGCCTCTCTCACCATCAAAACCTTCATCATGAGTGCCATCGTGGCATACGGAGGCTTGGCCCTGAGCGCCTTTGTTTACGTTCCTTTTGGTGAAGGAATTATGGCATGGGTGCAAAATATCCTGTGGATTCGGTCCAACAACTCTCGGCCTTCCAGGACTACAGCTGCGCTTACGGGAGACGGAGAGAATCTTACATCGACGGTTTTGGACAAGGTTGATGCGGCTTCGGCTCAAAGTGATGGTCATCATCATCATCTCCACCACCACCATGAAGGCTTTTGGGAGATGGACAGGACTAATGCTAGGAGGAAGTTGAACCCCAGTCGATTGCGAGACCAGATGTTCGCATACACAGTCACCAATCAGATTGTCAATACGTTTGTGGAGGTTGGCCTCCCATACGTGATGAGAGATGTCCTTCCTCTGGTGATGGCGAAATTGAAGGGAGAAAAGGTCAAACCTAAAGAGAAGGGGAAAATCGCGAACGGGAAAAGGCCGAGAGCACTTTCAGGCGCGATACAAGCTTCGTCTGCCAGCAATCCTACAGCTGATCCTGCGACTGGGGCAGCGTCCGCTGCAAACGCGAATGGATCTTCTACCTCGGTGCCTAATTCAAACCCCGCGACCCCGGTTTTGAAGAAGAGGGTTATCTTTGAAGACGAGCAAGAAAAAGGTGGTTTGGAGGAGAGGGAATATCTGGATCGCGTGCGCGCGGAGGTTGCCCTCCCCGAATACACACTATTCGGCGATTATAGCGAGATGGTGGTGCAGTTCGGGTACGTGGTGCTCTGGAGTGGGATCTGGTGTTTAGCTCCAGGTATGTGCTATTTCAAGCGCATATAGATTGTGATGGGGTTTACCTGACAATGAACTGGTTTGATCTCCAGCGATGGCCCTTCTCAATAATATTCTCGAACTTCGCTCTGATGCGTTCAAGATCGCGGTTCACCATCGCCGTCCGTTATCGGCCATTCGTACGGATACGATAGGACCATGGTTGGATGCGATGACGTTCTTGACTTGGGCTGGGGCGTTGTGTAATTCGGCACTGGTTTACCTATTCCACCCGTCATCCGCACCCTCACATTTACACGCTCATGCATCTGGAACGTTTGCTACTTCTAGCTCAGAGGAGACGGTTGTTGAAAAAGTTCATCGTCAGTTATTCTCTGCAGCTGGGGCCGCGGTTAACGTTGAAACTGCATCAACAGAACTGCCTCATGTTTCGAACAAACACCATGATTCTCGAGCAGCCACTAGAGATCTGTTGATCACCGCTTTAGTGATTGCTCTCGCTGCATCCCATGGATATATGCTTCTGAGAAGGATCGTCCGACATATTGTCGAAAAACTCGTTTGGGCTGGGAGTGTGGAGAGGGTTGAGCGAGAGATGGAGGAAAGAGTGGTTAGAGAAAAGTTTTTAGGGGTCGTTAGCGGCGGAGTGCCGGTGAAAAAGGTAGAAGTGGATAAAGAGTTTGTCGAAGGCGGGGAGATGGATGGGTTTAGTCATATCGTGAGGAAGGGCGGTGAACCTGAGACTCATGATTTCCTCGAGGGTTCGAGTTTGGATCAGGGTGTTGATTCGAATGAGATGATGATGAGGGAGGAGGATATGAGGGATATTGAGGACGAGATTAATGATATCGAGACGGTGGATGGGATGGATGGAACGACGGTTGTAGAGGAGGGTACGATTGTCGACCCGTTCAGCCCAAGACCGGGAATGGAGAGAGAGCTGGCGGAGGATAAGGGCAAGGGCAAGGGCAAGGCTGCTGCTGCTGAGTCTACCGTCGTTGCTCCTCCTAGTCCTGCATTGGCTCTCGTGGAAGGATGGGGTGCGCGATTCTGGGATCACGATGAAGGTTTGGAAGAGATTCACCGAATCGTGAAGGAGGCATGATTTTGTGTGCTCATGAAGGATATTCATCTAACGACCTTTTCTTCCGTTTGATATTCTCGCATTGCATTTCTCGACGTTCATTTTCTATACGATTGACCCAGTGGGTCTTGTGAGATTAGTGGCCATGCTCTTAAGCTTAATATGCAATACTCCCAGCCTTTGCATGAGGTCGATCGTCAGTTTGACTTACTAGTTCGACGACAACCGGATGTATGGCATTCCGGCATCAAGATATTTTACCTCATACCCCGGCAATCTATCTATTCAAACCATTCCGAATGTTGTTCACCTTCATGATTGTTTCGTGGAGAAACCGGAACAATTCTCTTCCTACGTTAGGTTGGAATCCTCCCGCAGTGGTTGGCATCATCCCGAGTTGTATTCTCTTGGCCGGGGCCGCGAAGGGGTGGGTGGTGTTGAGATCACCGGTGATTCCAGCTCATTACTCGGGCCAGTATTAACCCTCGTCCCAGCTGACATCGCTGACGAGACTCTTTTTTTGTTTCTGGGGTGCTTTCGATGGGAGTGGGTGAATAAGCGAATTCATTGGTGAGCCAATCAACACAACATATTAGCTTTAGACCCCTCTTTTCCTATTCAGATTGCTACATATAGACACGTCTGCCGTTTGATTCCCCCCCAGTAGGCGCCGCCTCTTTTCGGGTGTCGCAGACTTTCTGTGCTTGGCTCCTGGTTTTCATGTTCTCATCCTCACGTCTCTCATGTCTAGCACGACGCTCAATTCTATGGCCGTTAATGGACCTTTATGTGGAACTTCACGTACCCTCAATCACGAATGTTACAAGGCTTACGTCGACAACAGCTACAGCGAGTATCTGAACAACTATAAACCGCAATACAACGCCCAGAATGTCCATACCAGTCCTCCTTCGGATGACCATATGGATGGCGAATCGAACCCATCGGAGGATAGCTTCCCTCCAGATCCGGAGAAGTACAGCATCGTCGTTGCCAATACCATCAAGCGCATAAGACTCATTGTACCCCTTTCCTACATGTCCCTAGTCTTCGTCACCATCTCCATCACTTTCTACAGCCACCACCAGAAAAGTAAAGACATGGCCTTCTACTCGACGATAACAGGAGCAAGCCTATCGTGCCTTCATACTGTTCTCTTCCCTACATGGGGCTTTCTTCTTTCTTTCACCGCTTCTCGCACCTGGGCGCGAGCCCGATCAATTTCAAGACTGTGTCGTTCCAATGCCAGTCGTCGCTCCAGGTCTAGGTCGGGAACCCGCAGCGGAATATATACCGTGAGCGACACCCCATTTTGGGCCACGGATTTCGATAACATAGGAAGATCAAGGTCGCAAAGTCAAACTAGGTTCAGCATGGTTCTAACGGACGTTAGAGCATACCGCCATCTCTTCCATCTTCCACATATCGTCTTAACCTATGTCTGTGCTTTGTTATGGATTATCAACATCGGTACTGTGGATATTTGGAAATTGGTGGATGTTAGAGAGGGGATGGAAAGATTGGAGGAAGAGGATGCGTTTGCGGCGGTGTTGGCGTGTTCTGTGACGAGGATGTTGGCGCACATGTGTTTGGTGTGGATTTGGGTAGCGATGGGTGTTGCGTCGACGAGGGAGTGGAGGTTGAAAAAGGAATTGGGGAGTGCGTATGAGCGACAAGTTATGCAGTGCTTTCGGTGAACCTTGAATGTGGTGCGAACGATTCTGGGAGTCAATTGCAATTCATCCCTAGAGTTTCCCATTCCGATATCGCTATATATCACCATGCGTATATTGCTTCCTTTCGTCTATTGAGGGTGGACCATAGCACATTATATCTGGGTCACAGGTTATCTTTGGGTTATTTTAGGGTGTCTATCTGTACTTCTCTCGTGCGACGGTCACGGGTAGTCCGTCTGTTGTCCTGTACAGTACTCTCATCTCCTTCCTTGGTGTGATAATACGTTCGTCTCGCTACGTTGTAGCGCATGTCGTGTCAACGGTGAGCGCGATCCAGAATCCCAAGGCGGAAGGCGGATTGGTGACTGAGAAGATTGAACGGTTCATACTTCAAGAGCGCGCTTGTCGGTGTTTGACCGGAAGACAGTTTCATTGGTTCCGGCTTTCTGCGCCGATGGGCTGGATGAACTCGACAAAGCGGTCTGCAGCTGATGTTATTTCCCTCAAGCTTCATGATCAAATTCCAACTACTACTCCTCTCTGGCTATCCACCAGCACCCCTCTCTACAAACTTTGTGTGAACTCGGGATCCGGTGAATCTACCGGCAATTGTTTAATGAGCGCAGCGCATTAATTCAAGAATTATAATCCGAGGACAAAGCTGTGCGTAGATCTTCCGAGGATGGATGATCATGAAGATCACTATCGTACCGCCTTTCCTCAGCGCGCTTCATCACAGTATCAGCGGTTTATCTACCTCCTCGGACCTTTTCTGAGCTTCTCGATCAATCGTTTAGCATCAGTCCCATGCAATTTGGGCACAAGTAAACACTAAGAAACTTCGGCTTCCTAGCAATGATATCATTACAGTTGTCAGTGACTATCTCAAGGAGCTTGGCAACTCTAGGAAGGGAGAAGCTTCCTTGCTCTCCGCCATTAAACCTGGTTTTCACTTCTGCATCAACTGCGGAGCTCAGCGCTCATCAATCATCGGGCAAGGTTGTTCATTCATTCTTCAAGTAAACATGGTCCTTTGGAAATTAGGTTTTCTTCCGCTGTTGCCTCGTTCTTGACGTTCATCTTCCCGCCACCTCACACCACAGCGAAAGCATCCATAGAACCATCATCTGGCTATCCTCCAACAGGATGCTCTCACCACAATGTCAATTCTGCTCTAGCTCTCACTGAGTCATGTACGACGAAATGCAGTTTGCCCCGTCATCAGCCTTCTTACCGTTCCAATGAACTCCGTGCTGTTTATTCCAGTGAATGGGGACATGATCATGGACTTGTCATTTCCCTTCACCACAACTGCCCAAGGCTTCGAACTCCTCCTCAGCACTATCTCATCCTCTTCGCCGTTCGATCCCACAAAAGTCAACAGCAGTCGACCCCGATTCAGCGAGCATCACTCATTTCATTTCGGGGGTGAACAAGTTATGGACGTTGAATAGACGAGGAGAAGAGAAGATGTGGGGGCAACAGAAACTAGGACGGGAGCAAAAGACCAAGGCAGGAATACCCAAGCGTAATGGGCAGGTGGACCATTGGATGTTGGCGCTCTATTTGGCCGAGGCCACCAGTGATGTGGTCATTTGGACTTGAATATTGCTAGGACCGCCATGGCCAGCGCCGTGGGACAACCAGCGACGTGGACGCGTTGGACTTGACTCTGACTGTGATGATGAAAGATGACTCTTGCTGGGACAACTGGCGACATTGAGACTTCACTTGACTACTGTTGGGACTGCCAGCGATGTGGACAACGGACTAGACTTTCACCGGGGCGACCGGCAACGGTGATATTTAACTTGGGGGCACCAGTGATATTTGTTTGAATCGGACGAAGTGATTGACTGGTGGATGGCTGGAGGTTAACGCGTTGACGCGTTGACGGCGCCATGCGCTAGTCTCGTTCCCATCCGTCGCAATCCGGTCGCTACCGCGACTGAGGCAGCATGGGAACGGAATGGGTCCAAGACCAGCAATGTGCGGACTTGATTGACATCCTTGACTTCGGTGTTTAGTGTAACAGTGTGAGAATGGCGGCTCAACGAAAGGCGATGACGCGAGACAGATTGATTAACAGATAACCATGGACTGGAATTGATCTAGATCTTGCAGTTTGCATTGGCGGGGGAGGGCTTAGATCTTTAGACTGTGCACGTTGGGGAGTCCGGAGTTCACCAAAAGTCCAATCAGAATGAAAAAGCGAGAGCCCATCTGTGCTGAGTGAATAATGATATTGCGTGCTCTATATAGATACAACATAAATAACATGCGAGTTTGTCATTTATTCATAAACCCGAACGCAAAAAGTATGCATCTCTGTAGGCACCGGGGTTGTTATTGACATAGTCTGGAAACGAGAACCAGAAGTTAAACTTCAAGCTAGATTGGTTTACTCACCAACACAACCCAATCCGACCCGACTTATCAGCAGCGAGATAGTTGGCGCCTTGGATATAGTCCTCGTACTTGTCAATTTTGCCGGCTGTTTAGTACCTTTGCTAACGTTCGCTTAGTCTCTTCACATCGATAGCGCATCTTTCGTGCTGATTCCGTAGAACGCCACAATGCCTGGAGTTGAGGACCTAGGGGGATGGGATAGAAGGTTTGTGCTGGAACTTTCTTACCCTTCTTGAGTTGCACTGAGTTCCACCGAGAAGTGTCGCAGCGCGGGCATTTCTCTTCTTTTGTGTAATGCCCGTAAAAGCAATGCACGACTTGGGGTACATGTCCATTTTTGACGTGGATGACCCCAGATGTCCGCTCAGCGAGGGCTGACGGCCTTGTATGAAAACAGAGAGCTTGTAGCCAGCCGCTGCGTAAACGAGCCTCGTACACGTTCATCTGCTGGTGTCAGAGTCAGATAGATTTGAAGACGTGGCTTTTCGTCTTCCTAGAGCTCAATGGACATTGTGTCAGGAGTCTGCAATGCGTCCAGTATTTCTTGGTCCTAATATCATCTTTGACTGTTGCATTGCTGATATTGTCGCATCTCCAAACCCTCGCCACCTGCACTTCCTACCAAAGCTATCGCTGGATCCCGTGATTAGCGATCAATATCGGTCGCTTTTCCGTGAGTTCTCCGAGATATCAAAGGCACCGTCAAAAATGTTCGCACTCAAACCTACTGGGGTGATACGACCAGAATGAAGGAGGAGACGGTCACCTATTGCCTATACCCCGAATGCAGGAAGACCTGTTAATCTCACAAATGAACGGAATAACGGTGTATAGCAGTGGCCAGAGACGTGCCCGCTCAACGCGGCAGGTCATCCTACTCGTGCAATGAGCTACACGAAAAACGACAACCATAAGCTGGTGTCTGACTGTGTAGATGCCATGTCAGACTTGTGAGAGATCAGAAACCGAAATCGTCGACTATGTCTCGATGCTAATACTATCAGCCGGCCTGCTTGGACATCTGACCCAGCGCGAAACCCAGATACGCCGCTTCGAGGTGTATGGGTGCCACGAGGTTGGCAGATGAATTGGCAGGGATAAACGATGAGAAAAGATGAGGTTGGATAGCCACATGTGGGAACCCGTTGAGCAGTAAAAGCGCGTAAACGACTAAGCTGGTTGAGGGATATTCGTACGTTCAAGGGTGGCAGCTCGATGCAGAAAGAGAACAGCGAGTTCTTGGTTAGCTTATTGCCGAGTTGACCCATGAGATGAGCCAACCCATGCGGTGTATAAAATACGCGCACTGCATTACGATAGAGACAAGAGACGTACATAGGCACGGATTCTAAACCCAACTTGGCACCTCGTTCGAAACAATCCTTGGCATGTGAGAAACCGTTAAATTTTTCAGTCTCTAATCTCTATCGAGACGGAACCAAGCAGCAGCATAAAAAGTTCTAGCTGCAGCTTCGAACGCAACCCGGGAGTTGTCGGGAACGTGTTCTATAACGTTAGTCGACGATGACAATATCGATTATCAAAACAAAGAGAGGACATTGCGTATCTCGCAACCACTGAGTCGACTCGGAGTCGAACGGTTAGTACAAATACACACACGCACGCACAATACATCGTTCCGCAAGGGTGCCATGGCAGTCACCACGGCGTGATATATTGGGGAAGATTACACGCTAGATATTGGGTGACATCTGGGGCTGGAGTCCTAATGCATGAAGTCTCAGCAGTCACAACAAATTAGGAATGCATCCTGGCTTCTAACTACCACTTACCTCTTGTAATGCATCTTTCCTTCCCTGCCGCGCGCATTTCTCGACCACTGGGCCATTGATGCATGGTCACCCTTGATCCTGCTTGATCTGGGCTCATGCATCAACGTCTTCCCCCAATATTGTACCCTGGTGTATGTATGAGTGTTGATGCATTAATGCTATCCCTCGCTTTTTCCATTTGCTTTTCTGCAACATTGTCCCTAGTTCTATCTGACACCCCGTTCCAACAATGCATTATCCATTATCCATAGATTTGTCTGCTATTCCGTCCCTCGGGTGCCGTTTTGTGCTGATTCATCAACCGGGGCATCGATTACATTTCTCGCACTGCAATCCCAAGATGCATTATCACACGTAGTTTCGAGTGATATTCTTCTCCGATCATGCATTAATACCCAGTATACCACAATAGCCTGCCTACCCATCTGCATGATGCATTACTAACGCTGTAAGTACAGCAGTGTATGACTCCTTCCCTACTTGTGGTTGAGGCAACCAACGTGGCCTGATATATATGGACTAGATACATAAGTGAACAATTCACATAACACGATTCAGAGAAAAGACCGAATCATGCATCACTGAAGCATCAATATTTTAATGATAATGTCCAAGTAAAATCACGCGAAACGGATACTGATGCATGAGTGTGGGTGCACATCCGATGGGGCAAAGCAGAAGGAAGATGCTGGCACAGGGAATGATGACTTCTTTCCGATGCACAATATCTCATGGACGTACTTATATTGTCAGTGGTCACTTGTGCTTGGTGCCAGTGCATCGGTGGATCATGAACTATTTTCATCACAACAAAAAATGTCTGCGATGCATGACTATGTTAAAGACACAACAAACCACAGATGTACGAGCATGTCCTGAATGACGAGTGATGCATTGCACAGTGGTCAGAAGCTGACCCAAATATGCAATGGGAGCAGCAAATGTAATGCAAGACTGCATGCTCCTGGAGATTTCAATTGGTGAATAATAAACAGTGTAAAGTACTGCATCACCGTGATGAGTAAGTGGGCGATATAGCTGTAATGCATCAGCACCGCAGCGGGAGAGAGAATATTGCATCACTAGCCGGGAAAGACAGAGGACAGTATGGATGCTAATGCATCAGAATAGTGGCGGGAAAAGGACTCGAGGGAATATGTGAGCATGATTTCATGCACCATCTGTCATTTGAGGCTGAATGTGATTGCTGGTGCAGTGATACTAAGGGGCAGAAGGGGTAGCATGTAGGGACGGATAGGGACGGATAGGGACGGATAGGGACATAATGCATGATTGGCGCCAAATGGTGATCAGCACTGTGAATCCATCACAGTTACTAGCATCAGAGTTACAGCATCGGCTCGGAATCAACAGTCCGTTTTCCCCGCACGCCACCTACGTCACGCATATGACATCACTCTCCCCAACCTCGATGAGCCCAAGTGCTCAGCTATTCTTTTATCTGTCTCTCTCACTTACTTATACGCTACCTAGCCTCGATTTTGTCATACCATTACTTACATGTGATAGTTTTACGATAAGAAATATGTATATAAAGCCTACCCAGTTTGTACTACGAACTACAGCGAATACCAGCTGCTTCTTACTGCTTCATAACTCCATCTGACCGAGTAACCGATACCCGAAGGTACTGGTCAATCCACAACTTAGCTCTCCCCTCTTTGATAGAAAAAGGTGCCAAGGTCTTATAAATTCTATCTGATATTGTCTACCTGCATTCTAGCCTTATTTTTGGAGTGCTTTAAATATACTTGTGTTTCAAATAAACGCGTGAACGTCTATTTTTGGAAGGACTCTGAACACGCGGATTTGAGGGAGACTAGGGGCAATTTGACCTATCTTTATCGATTCTCAGCCTATTTCAATTCCGCCGGTGAATTACGTTGTTAGTATTAGTGATTCTCTTGATTCAAGGCCTCGAGTTCGCTGATAAGACCGACTGGCGCCGTGTCGGTGCATGTCAGTGCTCATTATGCCAGCGGCTTCGCGTTGGTCGGCCGTTGACGTTTCCGACTCCATCACCAATGCAGGGTCTCCAGTGATGAAGAAATGACCTGCCTTACGATGTACAGTATATCAGAAATTTAGTTTTTTATAGGAAGAGCATGTATGATCACAATCTTATACTATAATTCAGAAGTCCGATACCCGCACAAACACAACACGCATACGAAGCATACAACAGACAAAACAGAACCCTTAGTCTAGTAAGGAGCGAAATAGAAAGGAGGGGACGGAAAATATGCGCAGAAGGGTGACAGGAATGTTTATAGGCGCAGAAGGGTGGCCAACAATGTCTATAGGCGCAGACGGGTCCCAGTGAAGTCGAAAGGCGCAGAAGGGTGACAGGAATGTTTATAGGCGCAGAAGGGTGGTAGACAATGTCTTTAGGCGCAGAAGGGTGGCAGTGAGGTCGAAAGGCGCAGAAGAGTGGCCGACAATGTCTATAGGCGCAGACGGGTCCCAGTGAAGTCGAAAGGCGCAGAAGGGTGACAGGAATGTTTATAGGCGCAGAAGGGTGGCAGCAGGGTCTATAAGAGCAGGCGGTTATTCGTGCACTAGTAACGTGCAAAGAAACGACCACGTACGGATTATGATATGACGCAGAAGGTCCACATCCCGCTCCCATTGCCCGCCTGTTCGAAGTCGGCGAACAGTAACTCGGAGTCTGACTCCGGAATGGGTGGGGTGGGTTGTTCAAGAGTTGTCATATTGAAAGTATCCATTGCGATAAGAGGGTGTGACAGTTCATACTGCCTGAGCGAGCTGCCCTCTTATACCCTTCCACATACAATACTAATGGCTCATCTAAGTTTTAAATTATTGTCAGAAAGGGCGGAAGCCGCATTGTTTGCAATCACTGTGTGGCCCGGTTTCAGGAGGGTTTGCCACCTGTGCCTGGAGTTATGTTAAGCTGTGTTCGAACCACTTTCCACGAGTATCAAAAGTCATAACGCGTCAAACGAGTTAAAATTAATCGTCTATTTTGATCCGATCAGTTCTGATTGGAATTAGGGTATAGCCCGAGTTACGACGGGTTACGAGTTCAGTTTCAAATTGCAAGTGGTGGTTAGATGTGTGGTTACAACCTGAGTATAATTATGAGTAATTTCAACCGTAAGAGACATGACCGCCGCGGGCTCGGCTAACTGCAGCTCGGAGATAGAAGCACACAGTGGCCATCCGTCTGCTTAAAATATTAGGATAGATACTCTAGAAATATTGCATTAGAATGGGAAGAATTTACCTGAAGAAAAATTTGTAAGTTATGACGTGCGAAGCTCGTAGAATAGAGGGGTACATTTCGGCATCTTAGGACATTAAGAACTAGCGATGCTAGAAATCTAACAAGATTCAGAAAAGTAGTCTTTGGTCACCTATCGAAGATCACTCCGTGGTCCTTAGGGGTTTGTTGAGCTGGCCATTGGCGGTTTCAGAATACGACTGGCGAGTTTTTTGTTGATTACCCGAGTTACCAATGTAACGTAGTCAGCCAATTTTCATTTCACTCTTAACTCCATCCCATCACCACAGGTTTGCATTGTCTTCTACTGCAAGTTACGTCTATGGGCCACCTTATTGGTCGTCCAGCTCTTGCCGTCATGCACGCGCTCATGTTAAAGCCGGATATCTGATGGAAACTGCCAGTAATAAGAAATTTAACGTAGTGCGATTCCAGCTCTGGTTCCTCCTCAAGTGTACAAAGAGAAGTAACTATTTCAGGATTACTTTTCCTCCGGATCGTATGACTTGCCTTCTCCCTCCCTTTCGTCATCATGAATAGCCACATTTTCATGTCCTGTAGGAATAGCGACTGTTTCGAAAAAAGGGAATATCAGAAGGATCCGGTTGCTCACGGGAATTACTGATAGACCTCGGACTTGTTTTGGAAGTCAGTGCGGTTAAGGCTGTGTCCTAGCAGTTGACGACGCTTAATTTTCTGGAATAGTGGAGAGCGGAGCCCTCGCTCACACTGGTCTACTCGCTTGATTGATCCCGATCGTGCATATAGCTTTCTATACTTAAAATGTCGTTCTCAGCAGCTCAGCTTTTATCTGGCCAGATTTTCATTTTGGGCAGTGGGACGGCACTTTTTGCCGGGCCGGTGGGTATCCGGAACTTTGGTCCATATAGAATATGGTGCGGTAAGAGGTGCAAAGGTATTTGACACTTTTCACATAGATTTCGACCCCTCCGAGGCCTCAGTTTTACCTCGAATAACTTAGTGTAGAACGCAACTTGTTGAGTTGGACAAAGCTTCAATTTTGCACAGCCACCATCTATTTACGAGTGTTTGGAGCGCAAAATGAGACCAAACCAATAACGGAAAACAAAACTCTAGTCTCTTTGCTCTCATGGCGTTACCAACAAAAGGCCGTGTCATAATCGACACAACAGCAGGGGAGATAGATATTGAAATATGGGCCAAAGTTCGTCCTCAGGCCCCCAGCGAAAAGCCAACTCACGTAGCGTGCTTGCACTTCGATAGGAAACGCCAAAAACATGCCGGAATTTCCTAGCGCTGGCTATGGAGGGTTTGTAAGTTCTCCGAGAAAAGGGTGTACAGACTGTCCTCAACGTGCTGCTTGAAATTCAGGGTATTATGATGGCGTTATATTCCACCGGTGAGGATATGCGTACGTGTGCCGGAATTTCCTATTTATGCGTGGGTGGTGCAGGGTGATCCCAGGATTTCTTGTTCAAACTGGGGATAAGACAGGAACCGGTGCTGGTGGAGAATCATTCTATGGGGGTACGTTGGTTACTCCATTCCCTTCCTCGTCGAATTGTCCTCATAAATTGCTGGTGTCCGTTTCTATTATGTTATATAGAACCATTTGAAGACGAGATTCATCCACGTTTGAGGTTCACCCATAGGGGGCTGGTGGGGATGGCGAATAATGGAACCAAGAACTCGAACGATTCACAGTTCTTTATAACCCTAGGTGAGTTGCCAAACTGGCCGCCGCCGATGCTTTGGCCCAGTCTTGAAAGCGACGTAATTAACTGTAATGGTCAAACTGTAGATCGTGCAGATGAGCTGAATGGAAAGCATACAATGTTTGGTCGTGTGAGAGGAGACACAGTGTACAGTACGACATGTTCTTCTGGACTTCTGTCCCTCGCTCATGATAATTTCAATGTATTCTTAAGATGCGTTGAAGATTGGAGAAGCAGGTAAGGCGTCATGTTGTTTCCTCGGTCCCGCGGCATCACTCACCCTATTACCGAAGAAATCGGGGAGAATGAACGACCAGTATAGTTTGTTGATCCGCCTCCAATGTCTGGGCTTGCCTAATCATTGTTAGTCCGCCGAAGATCAAAACGATTAAGATCATCGAAAACCCATTCGAAGACATTATTCCACGCATCACGGCTGCAGAACGGCGAGTTCAGCAGAAGGCCAAGGAGGAGGCTCTAAGAGAGCGGGAAGAGGATGAGCGTCGGCGCACTGCTAAGAAGTGAGACCAAACAGGTGTATTTTCTGCCCAAGTTGTACGGAATCTGATTGCTTTACCTAGGAATGTCAAATTATTGAGCTTTGGCGATGACGCGGAACGGGAAGAGGAAGCGGAAATTACATTCAAGAAAAAGCCTATCTTTAGACCGGACTGTGAGTGCTACGATATTATCTTTCGGGGGGACGATCTGATGGCATCCAATCTTAACTTTCAGTGGCGGAGGCTGCACAATCAGAAAGCGTCATCCCCGACTTTGTGTCACAGCCCAAATTGTCAAGAAAACCCTCGGAAGGACGTAAGAGGCAGGGTTCTGATCTGGAGAAGGTACGGGATGATGCCATCAAACTTGTCTTTTTCAGTCCCTGATGCGCCTCCGTTCGTTCTGATGTAGACGTTCGGTAGCTTGGAGAAGGATGATGATATCACGAAAATACGGGCAAGACACCACGAAGAAAAGGCAGCTGGGGAGTGAGTTTTGATTCTCGGCATCATACTACAGGCCGAAGGATTGATGTGATGTTTCGTAGGAACGCGCGAAAGGCGGAAATCGAAAGGATGGAAGCTGAGATCAGAAAACTGACTAAACGAGGAGGGGAGTCTGATTCTGAAGACGAGAGAAGCAAAAAGAAAGCCAAGAAATCTTATTTGGAAGAGGAACTGATGAAGTATGCGAAGGGTAGAGGTGTACAGAAGAAAGGGAAGAGGAAGGATGAATCGGATATTTTGGCTGCGCTGAGCAGTTTCCGAGGGAAGTTGCAGCAGCAAAGAACTGGACAGAATGAGGATGACCTGGATTTGGATAAAACCGACAAGGGTGAGGAAGTTGGAGGCGCTGGAGGTGATGCTGATGCCGGTAGTGGCACTGCTGAAGAAGGTATTGAGGTCGACGATGATTGGGGATTTATGAGTCACGCGTTACACTTCCCCAAAGATAATATGGAGGAAACGATTAAAGCTGAAAGGGATTACGAAGTTATTGATCCACGACAACGGGGTGCGAGAGCGAGAGAAGAGGAGAAGGAGAGGAAGAAGGCCATGAAAAAAAGTGGAGGCGGTGGACGGTATCGCCGATAGGCTTTTTCGACTTATGGGTTCGTATGCTTCGAGGTAGCTCAACGCTATGTTTTTGTTTTTGCATATATTTCATGAATATAATGGGTCCAAGATGTGAACTTGATTGACCTAAGTGACCTCGATGAAGGTACGAGCGGATTGCTTCAGGTGTCCTGGTCTGACTGGAAATAACGCCCTCAAAGGTTCACATTCCATTAGATCTATCAAGCTAGGTAAGCATAGCTAGGTAAGCATAACTGGATTGTGCGGTTGACTCTAGAATACTAGTTGGCAGGGCACTATTCACGTATCCCCGAGTATCCCGGTGCTAATTTTAGCCTCCATCCTCATGTTCACCTAACCTTGCCTCGAAACCGATTATATCAGATTCTAACAAGCGCAACTGAGTCGCGATAATTGTAAACGAGGGCGGTGTGGGGTGTATGGGTAGAGTGCAGTCAAGGTTACCATGGCTATAGTTATATATGAAACGTATGCTCTCGAACGTGGAACTCGGAACGGGGAGCTGGGAGTGGAAAACGCGTGCCAGTTGCAATTCGGCAATCAAGTTTGACGAGCTGATTTGTAGGAATATCGATGTAGATGCTAGAATGCTCAGAATTATGCACATTGACTCAAGATGAATGCGTCGGTTGAGATATCTTGCGCCTTGGGGATCGGACTGCGCGCGGCGATGTGTATGTAGATCAGTAGAGCTGATGGAAGGTGAAGAGTGACGTGCGATTGGATGATTGAATTCCCTGGAAGGTTTTGTCGAGTCGGTTTGGTCGTTGGGGCGGGAAGAGCTGATGTAACGTCGTGGAAGGTCTTTTGCTGTTCCATTCGGCTCGTCGACTGGAAAGATTGTGCTTGCATAGGATTGCGCTCGAGGTCGTGCGGAGGCAGACGAGGCCATGCGCCGCGCGGCTCGATATTACGTCGATATTGAGACTGTGTACAAGCCAGTTTTCCAAGTCGCATTGAAACGTTCCGATTGAGGCTTCTGTTGCAACGGAACCCGGCAAGAAGTTGAGCTCCGGCGGGACATGATCTCATGGTATACCGCCTCGAAGTGCCTAAAGATAGATGCCGCGTTTTGAGATCAATTCCTATTGCGTCATGGAGATCCAGAGGCAATCGGATGCTGTGAGATCTCATGGCTGCCTCTTCCTCCGTTATGCCCATATTTGAATTTGCATATGGGGGTTGGATCGTGTATTCGCTTAGAATGCAACCTGTGTTGGTAGGGTTGGTTGTAGTGGCTGTAGGTGGTTGTTCGGACTGGTGGTGATCCTTTCAAGTGATGATTGGTTACTCGGAACGTTGCCAGAATAGTGGTTGTTCGGACTGGTGGTGACCATTTCAAGTGATGATGATGGATTACTCGGAATCAACACAGATAGCTAAGATGTTGCAGACGTTGGAAGCTATGCACAAGCCCAGATTGAGATTGAGAGCGTGTAATGCAGGCGATTCAAGATGGATTCATCAACGGCATTTAATTTCAAAGCAGATAAACATGGAAAAATGGTGCTAATGAGATGACCTGTAGATGGTTGTGCGGAAACACGGGCACGATCAGTGCCCACATAAAAGGCGCAGAGGCCATAAAGGAGGTGATGGAAAAGAGCATCAATAGCATTATTGATTGGAGGAGCGGGACGGGGCTCCCACACGTCGAATGAAAACCGGTCTGCCGACTGCACGATGAGAGAGTCAATGTACGTTGGATCCGGCGAGTCGATTGATATGAGGGACCTGCACGGAGAGGGTAAGAACATCATCGAATATGACGGGGACAAGAAGAACGAAAACTAACCTGGACATGTAGAATCATCCAAGACCATGGAGGGCGTCGAAGAAGACCAGGAAGGAACGGTAGAAGGACATGAAAATGACAGGAGCGCGAGGACAAATGTCAGATAACAAGTAAGCCAATCCAGTGGCAAGGACAAGAACGTTGTTCGAATGAGGGTTCCATAACGATGTCCAGAGGCGTGGAAAACACCCTTTTGTCCAAACTAGCAGTGATGACCGCAACAGAGATTCGTCCGCATATTGAACAAACCAGCAGAGACGGCAAGCGAGAGTGGAGCCGGTAAGAGCGGACTGAGAAAGGAATGGACATTGATGGGTCTTGTGAGTTTCAGGGTCGCATAAAAAATACCAATGCGTCTGGAAGAACCCACTGCGGGAATGTAGAGCTAAGAGTAGCTCTTTCGGTGTCCCCGTTCCGAGTTTCGTGGGCAAGTTCTCAAGTTCCAGGGATATGGTTTGTCCATAGCCACAATGCTCCAAGAGATGGCAGTGTTGGCTTATCGGAACTTTCTGCGGCCATGTCATTGCTGTCCTGTGTGACTCCAGTAGCTCTTGCAGCCTCAAGGATGTGAAGGGCAGAGGCAATTCATCAGTTTCCCTTTACTCTGATCTTTTTTTCTGAGCGCATCCAGACTTTTTTGAGGACGTCGAGATGATTGAGAATGTATGAGAAATCCCTTACACAGGCCACGAGGTAGGTCTTTCCATGTTTCGATTTCCAGTCATGCATCCACCTATGCCTTTCATTGTGCAGTACGAGGGAAATCGCTGGGAACCATGCCGGAGACGTATGCACTAGGACTGAGTCTCCCGACCCACGATAACTAAGCTAATTTTCCGTGTCCTTGCCGTTAAGGATCGAACCAGACAATGTGCTGAAAGGCACACGTCATGAATTCGATGCATGCAGTGAAGTGTTGCTGCTGTGACGACGCTGGGATGAGAATAACATCTGACTATTCTTGGATCTGATGAAACGGTGAACCCAGAGTATTTCATCCACTTTCTCACCAGCGCAAAACGATCCCTCGTACTGCGCAACTCTGGCATTGCCCAGCTCACTCTGACATTCGAGGAAATGAACGAGTCTATCACCTAGCGTCCCAGAGACCCCGAAACACTACCCCACGACACACTATCCCGCGCAACAGAAACGACAACGAAAGGTTTCCTGGGGAGACCTTAACGCGAAACCCAACATTCGACGCAATCGTCCAAATCTCGACACATATACAAGATCGCCCCATGCCATTCCACGTCGCAACCCGACTCATTCGTGCACGCTGGGCTCCAGAACGATCCTATTGCCCCATACACTACGACCCACTATTGTCGATACCTATTACTGGCACCTCCCATTCCACGTATTGATTGACCAGTATTTCAATTCTGACCAAGATCTACACCATATGCCATGCTTGCTTTCTCCTTTACCTCATAAACAAACGCCCAGTGGTGTATTCACTATCATCACCGAGCATCAGCATTCTTCACTGTTTCATTTCCTCTTTGTAATTGAACGAGATCTTCATACTTGTTGTAGGATAGACGAGTAGTTATTCTGTATTGTAGCGGAAGCCCGTCGCGCAGAGTTGAATTATAAATCCATCGGAGATAGAATTGTGATTACGAAATTGGTTGCAGTGGTGGTTTGCTCGACGCCAGCCACTTCTTCTGCTTCCACGACCTGCCCTCTCTCCCTTGCCCAACTGCGCATCCCGCCCCTCCTCATTTCATTCTAATCAATGGCGACAAAGGCCGCTCATAAACGTGTACGTCCATATCGTCTTCATTCCGCTCAGCAATGACCTGAGACTCCCATGAACCGCTCAAACCGCCTTTCTGGTATCACACAACACCCCGCCTTCGAATCCTCAATCGCGACCCCACCGCCGATTTCTACATGGTATCCTCCTTTAGCTCTCCAAGGAATACATTGCTATGCAAAAAGAACCGCCTCCGTTCATTTGGGCTGCGCCTGATGAAAAGAATATTTTGACCTGTATGTCTCTCAACTCATTGATCCGGACTCTGGGTCATAACGGCATTCCTCCCTTTCAAATATCTCCACATCTACCTTGGGCCTTTCTCGATCCTCCTCGCTCTTTCCCGATGTCGGATTATTTCCCAATCCTTAGGGAACTTTGTTATCGTGAGTACCGTCATATGCCCGTTCACGGTCCTCGGAAGCACTCGAGAGTCTAACCATTCATACAGCGAGGCCCACCAGATTCCGTCTATGCAGGTGGTGAATACCATGGCGTGCTGCTGTTCCCTTCGGAATACCCTTTCAAGCCTCCAGGGATCAAGGTACATTTGTCTTGTGCTGTGGTCTCTTCACAACATCTCACCTAGTTACTATCACCCACGTTGAACGATGACCCGTTAGATGTTGACACCCTCCGGCCGTTTCCAACCGGACAAGAAAATATGCTTCTCCATGTCTGACTTTCATCCAGGGACTGTACGTTCATCCCTTATCATTATCGTCGCTTCCCTCGATCCTCCGTTTCCATCTTCATCGCCTGCTTCATTCTTGACGCCCAGCCATGCTAATCACATCTGTCTACTCAGTGGAATCCCGCCTGGAGCGTGGCCACTATGTGCGTAGAACCTCCTTTGCGTTATCTTCATTCATCCAAGTCATGCTTCATCACTCATGACTGCCATTTTCATCTCCCATCACCCACTTGTGTCACTATCCTTTCACCTGCCCCTGAATATCTCGTTACGCCTTTCGTCATTTGCTATTACTTCTCTATTCAACTCTCGTAACATTTTTGATGGTTGCTGACTAACGTATCCACAGATTGACAGGATTGTTGTCGTTCATGCTTTCCGACGAGATGACGACAGGTTCCGTGACCTCAAGTGACGATCATAAACGGGCGTGCGCTCATCGCAGTCATCCTTGGAATATCAGCCAGAAGCAATTTAAGGAAGCATTCCCAGAGGTGAGGTGCTGTGCACTAAATTACTCACGCTTCATGGTCTGGTCCATCATTCTTTTTCACCGTTCCCAAAATATCGTGTGCCCTGGTGGCACGGGATCCTGTGACTCCTTGCCTAGTTGTTTTCGTATATGGCCCTCCGGAGATGCCGTCGAACAAGGGCCCGGGAAAACGATTTGCACACCGCAGATCCTTTTTGATGCTGGAACAACGAGATCAATGTGGAGTGATGAGGGTTGTTGACTTTTTGGGGAGGAATTTCCGATCCTCGGTGATACCAGTTGCTTATGTGCCTCGTTGCACTCGACTCTCCAATCTGGCTTGTCCTTAGAAAGTCCTTCCGCTATGCCTGAGAGAGGGTGGGCAGACAGACGAATACTCTATTCTGACCCTGCTTGATCCCTCTCTGGTCAGGAAATTTCCGACCTTACCCAATTTTGCTGCATCACTTCATTTACATTTCATTTTATTTTCTTGCATCAACGTTGCTTTCTTGTATGAAAAGTTGCTAACGTCCATTACGTGGATTCTCTCCAGTATTGCACGGTGACGCTACGGGATTTGCCCAATATGGGTGAGAAGGAGAGAGGGGTGCCAGACGTAACTGCTTCGGCGGGTTCGACGTCCCCATATGCTTCCTCGACGGATTCGGGGATTGTGCGGCAGATGGGCGATGCATTGACGGCAGCACAAGGTGCCAGTAGTCAGGGTATCCAGAGAATGGGAAGCGCGCAGCAGCAGACACAGAGTGGGGATCTAGACAATGCTAATGTGAATGCTAATGGAGCAGGAGGACGGGGATGGAGAGGTGGGATATTGAACCAGTTGCTGTGGGAGAAGTGGAGATGGGGTCTGTTTATCGCCTTTGCGCTTGTGGTCTCAAGGTTGTCGAGCGCGTGATGGCATGGCAGGCGGAGATGTAAATGGGGGCTTTTATTTTCGCCTCTGTTGATGGACTATTTGATTGCTTCTTGGATTGGCGTTACCTTTTGGGGAGTCGGAAGCTCTCTTTGTCCGGGCTCTCGTTAGTTTTGGCGTTGGGCTCGCACGCAGGTTGCCAATACCGAATGGGTTATGTGATAGATTTGGAAATGTTCATGATGATGATGATGATGATGATGGCGCAATGAAGGAAGGAAGGAGCCTGCAGCTGGTATATCTTGTAATTTCTTTTAATTTGTTGATTATACACACGTACGCCCATTTGACTCGACTCTTGAATTATCATACTTTCTATATTCATTTTTGTCTTTTTCTCTTTCTATGCCTTTCTCGTTGGCATGTCTTGGAGGTCTCAGTTAGGACTTTGTGTGTTTTTTTTTGTTTTGTTTTTACTGAAACCGCCTGTCGGTCGTAAACCCACCTTCGTTTCTCTGATTACAATAGTCTTCTCTCTCCTTCGCTCGCTCATATCACGACTCGGCCTTCAACACTTACGTGGGTATATAACCGTATATGAAACCCTCGTTAGTCACAACATCCTCGATGGACGGTTCACGTCGTCGGGAAACTCGATATGATGGTCGACGTCGCGTTCCCAGTATATCTGGTTAACCCTTTTTGAGGAGTATATGTGTATGTACAGATCTGGATGTTTGAGCCTGAGTCGTGCCTTTTTTTTTTTTTTGATTGCTCGATGCTGTCGTGCTGGTTATGTACGAGACGCGGTTGGAGTTCTACGTTCATGTATAGCTACGTCCGCTTAGGATGATGTTGATTGTATACGATTTATAGTCTACACTGTTCATTGCTACTTGATTTCTCCAGAGTCATACATATCGACGTATACCAACTCCCGCGTCGACTGGCGGCGTCTGCAATCCAAGTCTTTCACAACCTGTGGAACGATATCAACACAATGTGAATCAAGAGACGACCTGGTGTCGACTTCCACATACATCTCAGAATTTACCAAGGTTCTGAACCTTTTGAACATCTCACGGACAGAACCACCAAGAGCGTTAACGATAAAACCGACAGCCGGATGAAATACATATAAACTTGACACTTGCGCATGCCCGTGTCAAGACCAAAATCGTCCTCCCATCGGTGTTTGCCAGTTCGAAAGGTATCCCTGCTCGAGCTTCCGTGATAGGAGCCATGGCTCAGTTCAGGCTCTCCCATTTTTTTGGAGTTTTGCTACCGTCCCATGTGTCATGGCACTGACCCGCGTGGGTCCATGGGGTCATGGGTCGTTTCGTCCTAGTTTCAATTTATATCCGAAGATTTGAAGGAAATAGGAAACTCAAAAGAAACTGGATGAGATAGGGTCTGTAAACGTGGACGGTGGTCATGAACCGCAGGTTCACATCGGCGCCCTACGTTGTCGTCATTGTCGACCCCTGTTGCTTCTAAGCCTCTCCTTCGTATTAGATGAGCAACGGCATTGGAGTCTGCGAGAATGGCGGTCACCGACATCCAGTCCATGACATTTCTCCGAGACTAGCACTTAAGGAGGAAGTGGCCGAACAATTCGTTATTCTGAATTATGTACGACAGTCTGATGGTGGAGCTTCACTTTGAGGTTAAGGGACTTGAACATGCACCGTGGTGGGGGTGTTTCCTCTTTTTACTTAGTCCTTTGTCCACTCAAAAAATTTCCATGTGCCTTCAGGTTGACTGATTTGATGGAGGAATGCCCTCATGATCACGGTGGCAATTGAAACCTTTCCGGTTTTGCTTCCCCTGTTTCTGAGGTATTAATTACGTCTTCCATGGTTCAGAAGGATTACCAAGAACGGCTCACGGAGGAAAGAGTCTATCAGAATTTTCAGTAGGGTAATGTATCTTGAAGTGCAGGAGCACAAAACAAACTCAGGACGATGGCAAACGCGTGATGCATAACAATGAACGGGTGCCTTCGGGGCAATGAGCCCTTCGAGGAGCACGTGGCTCTCGGGATTATTTGCCGGAAAGCAGGAGATCATTCCGGCCCGGAGTTGGAAGTTGGAAGGATTGTAACACTCGGGCCTAAGTCAACAGGCGTGTCTAAGTCACCAGCAGGCGGAATGCATGCCACCTGGACTTGCGCTTGAATGGGTTGTCGTCCAAATTTCATCCAATCAACTAGTTATAAAGCAGAAGGGCGAAAGAGGAGCTGTACATGAGGCAAGGTTATTGGTAACTGCATTCTGTACACTACTACTGATAGAGCAGGTCGACGTCATGCTAAAGTTAGGTTTAGAGCTAGACATCTATCGATCAGGGCGTCACAGTCCAGAATCAACGTCAATCGAGGGCAGGAGCCTAGGTGCGTTTTCTCGGGGCGTGATCTTGCAAGGGAAGGGCTTTGAATGGCTAGAAACGAGGGCTTAGTGGTTACATGCTAGTACGGTCAGTTTGATATGTACTCACCGAACGAACCCCGTGGTGAATATAGGCTCTGGGTTTATAGGACTGCCACTCTCATCAAGAGCGCGGCTGATATCGATAGTTGCGATGATCTTTGACATCGCACTCCAAATACCCATTTCTGCGTAATGCCTTCCAGGACATATCCTGTGTAAAATGCCACAAAATCAACTTGAGGATACAAAACCCAACGTCAAGGACGAACCGGCGACCAAAGCCAAAGATAATTGTCCGGGGGTCAACCATATTCGGGTCTTCCATAAATCTCTCAGGACGGAATTCCTCAGGGTTAGGACAATCTCGCGTCATGGCGCTACAAGGATCATATCAGTGAGAACCCGCATCATTCTATGACAAGAAGAATATTCACTAGATGTTTGCAACGACGCTCGAGCCTTTAGGAAGGTGGTAGCCTCGATAAACGTCATCTTCCATCAGACGGTGAGGTATGCACAATGGCACAGGACTAGACCAGCTATAAATAATGTCAGACAACAACACTGAAAGTTTGTTAGACAGCGAAGCTGACCGGAAAACTTCTTTGAGAGTGCATTCCAGGTAAGGTAACGATGATCTGTCTTCGAATGTCGGCAATCTTTCCCGACGAGTAACACCGTCCATCTCGGCCTGGAGCTTCGTGAATACGTCAGGGTTGCGAGTCATACATAGCATGAAGCATTCAAGAATGCAGACGGTCTAAAAGAGGAAGTTGTGAGCGGGATGGTCGGTACATTAGCCTAATCTGCTCACAGTATCCTCGGCAGCTGTGGAAAATCTCAGTAGTCGTTTTTCCATGATAGCATAGCATCTTACCTGCATAGAGGGTTCCAGCTACGCCCTTAATGTCTACCTCATCCTCGGCTGAAATGTCCTCTTTCCCAGGTCGCTTGCAAGACTCTAACAGATCTGATGTAAATGAGGGTACAGCGGTTCCAGCTTTCTTCGTTGGGGGTTAATTAGTGCTTAGTGGCGTGATGAAATGCACACCATTTGATCCTTAACCATCTCGAAAGGTATATTCATCATTTTCTCGACAGCTTCCCGAGTTTTAAGTGCGTCTCTCTTGAATGTAGCGAAAGGTGCCCAGACAGGTATATGCCTATGAATCGGGATTTGAAGAGCCTAATTGGAGAAAGTTGTACACCCACTTACCTCAAAAATGGGAAGAAATCAACTATGGTAGCAGCCGGGGTGCCAGACTCGACGGTTAAAGTACCAGCTCGCTCGGCTGCGTAGCATAGCGTTAGGATGAATCCGAACCTGCGTATATGCGCACTTTACCTAGCTGTACGAATGGGTCGTCAAAGGTCGATACAGTGTGTCCGTATGTTATTTTCATGATACTCGCGGCTGCATATCTGCTCAAATGTCAGTACGTATATCCGTGGAATACTTAAACGGTGTCAGTACGTACCTCTTAATATGTTTCATAAATTGTCCGGGGTCCCGTATAAAATCGTTCAGAAGGATGAGCGCTTCCCGTTCTTGTAGTGGGTGCAGAACAGAGACCGCATCTTGATTGAATGTACGATGAATGAACCGACGGTGCTTCCTGAATCTCGCGCCACTGCAACCAAGATCTCAGTGTCATCATGTGGTGGATATTTCATGGCGTACTATCGCAGATGCGTCAAAGCAGAGTGCCAACCCATCCTAAAGGGCAGGGGGTTTCAATCTTTATGACTCCCCATAAACTTAGGATCAAACATACAACTCGGCAAGCAAGACGAAGCGTGGCCTGTCAGAGTACATTGCGCTTCGTCCATCCATTAGGTCCCTGGCCACCTCGACATTTTGTAAAATTATCATTGGTTGACTGAAAATTCGAATATGCATAATTTCACCTTCGTTTGGTGGTTAGATGCCGTGGAGAAATGGCGATCGACCTCTTTACATACCAAATTCTCGGGACCATTCGAGGAAACGGAGTTCAATGCGTTCCGTGGGCAATTGATGGACATTGCCAACGAAAGGAAGTGGGTCGGGACCTGGAGGGAAATGAGGACGACGTTTGAAAAGAACCCGAGTTGCGTAGAAGAAAGCAAATATAGATGCTACAAGAATAGCGAGGTTGGAGAAGGGCCCAGGGAAATTGTGGGGAGCATCCATAGCGAGACGGATGATAGAGATGCACAGTAAGACGCTTCCGAGTAAAGTGGCTGCAGCAAGTAAATAGGTAGATATCGGCTATGACGGTAGCAACAATCCAGGCCAATAGATCTTAGGAGATATGAATCTTGTGGGTTGATGGACGATTCGAGGCATGATGAGCTTATATACATGGACAGAGGGCATGGGGTGGCATACAGAGACGGGGTCCTTGAAAATAGATGACTAAAAATAGGTATGAAGCATATTACCCGCATGCATTGTGCATTAACGGCTCCTGTGATAATCTACATCGGGTATCGAAAGCACATCATGGTAGGGTGCCGCCAAACCAAACGTGTTCTGGACACCAGCTGCTGGTTCATTTGCGCTTGCCATCAAAATTGACCTGGTATGACCGAATACGTGGAGCGAACGATTCCTGCGTTGATGATATAGACACCCATTTCTGTGCGTCTTTCTTCTATTGATCTACCCTAACCGACCTGCGCTATAGTTGTCCAGCTCAGCACTAGCCCCAACGACAGTCATGTGGGAGCAGTCATCTCCGAGTAGCTCCAGCTAGCTCCTCATGGAAGCATTGGTTCATGAAGGCATTAAGGCACGCGCAACAATGTGGACGATGTCCGTTTGAGCCGGAGTGACCGTAAAATGTGAACTACCTGAAGATCGTTGCGTGGGAAAACAATACTCATCCGTGTGTTTCTGCATTGCAGCGAGCGCGACTTTTTTTTTTTTCGCGAAACAAGTCTGCTGGGCTGCCCTTGTCAAGCTTTCTATCTGTTTTACTTTTCTCTGCTTCCGGCAACGCCATCGCTCGGGTGCCACCTTATTCGGTTGACTCGTGGTTTGTGTCATTTACGTACTATATCGTAATTACGTACTGCCGGTCAATATATAACTTGTAGATGTATGCGCTCGATCATCACCTTCTGAGACGCAGACAAGAACATTCTACCCGTCGGCTTAGCAGGGGCGATTCAAATTCTCCAGTGAGATCTACGAGACCCAGACTTGGTAAAAAGGTTCATTGCTCGTATGAAGTTTGGCACCCGAACACGTAGATTTTTTTCCAGGCAACTATCACGAGCAATTGATCGGAATGGAATATCTATGCCAACAATTTCACGACATGAAGATATTCAACGTCCATCCGTTACAATAGCACTGTACCAGTACATACTAGCAGACGAATGACGTTATTTTTTTTAAAATTAATACTCAACCTAGTATTCCGGGCCGAAACTACAATACTGGCAAGACATCAACGCTATCCTACACAGGGAACAACGATTAGTACTAAACGCATAAATAACGCAAAGGAAAGAGCGGGGGAAGAAAAACTAAGGTGTTAGTGAGGCTGGTCGTCGGTGTAGAAAGATGTTTATACCGGGATAACACCGGTTCTGAGAGAACAATGATATGGCCCGAAGGCCGCTAGTATAAGGGCCCCTGCTATGACCGCAGCTAGGGGAACCGCTCGAGCCCCGCCCCTACGACCAACACCCACACCACCAAGGCAGTGAAGGCTCCACTGCATCTGTCCCGCCGTGGCTCAGAAGCCCCTACAATCGGGCGCTGGCTACACAGAGGGAGGTCGGGCATGAAGGCGAGGTGTGCAATCACAACCGGTGTCCGCCTTGCGGCTGAACCGACAACTTATCCCCTTAGCCCGGTCGAGGCATCAGAGGCACGGATACTGCTGCACGATGGGAAAGACGGTGAGGGGGACCAAGTCCCAAAAGGGAGGTGGTGGTAAGAGGACAAAAGGGGACGAGAAGAATGACGTTATGATCAATGCATGCTCTTCCTCAGGTGCTCTGTCAGGGTCTTGGTAGAAATCTAAGTATCATGGCATCTTCCACTTAATTGAATCCCGTTATTGTCTTCACTGAAAGTATTGTATTAATTAGGTCCGAAGTTCAGGGTGTCAATATGTCCACGACGAAGTGAATGCCTACGGAGGAACCATTATCCATCAAGCAATTCTTCTGTCCATCACAATCAACATAGTTTTAGTACAAAGCTGGAATTGTCATGCCCCCAAACGCCTCGCAAAGGGTGCATGACCCTAGAGAAGTCTCGCGGAACTAAATCAGAATTTCAAACCAGCTCAAGCCTTCCGGAATCATCTTCCAAGTCATAGGTGCCATAGTTTCTTTTTCTGCTTCCTCAACGTGGACAGCCTGTCCATACTGTGATTTCCCTAATAAACCTTACTATGTCCATACTATCTCCATCTCGTCTCCGTTGATGCAGAAAGTGGATGCACTGATGGGGCTAAACTCTGGCATTTTTTCCCACTCAAGGCGCTCCAGGTAATTCTCATTTTGTGGTCACCCGGGTTCAGTGTTTGTGAGATTTGCAAGAACAATTCCAATGTATGACCGGCAAAGTCACCCGAGTCACCCGAGTCAGTACACTCAGAATGTTAATGATGGCACTGATGGGCTCGGCTTATGGCGGCTTTGCAAAACCTCAGGCCGGACCCAGCTTAGCTCCGGGCTTGTCAAACATTCAGGCCGAGTCCAAGCGCAAGGGTTGTCGGCCAGGCTCGGGCTTATTGGGCTTGCCCATCACTAGATTCATATGGTCAGCGTCACATGAAGAGCTTTCGCGAGATGTATTTTTGCTCGAGTTCTTTCTCGATGACACACCCATACGGCCATCGGATACCATGGGTGTATCGGGCAGATTGACTTTTCAAAAGATACAATAAGAACCTACTTGACAAGCAGTTTATTTTGATATGTGCTTCGGTCGTCCGCTGGTCTGGTATGGCTCCATAATTGTCAATGAGATACCACTAGTAGCTGGCGGATTAATATATTGCTTCATCAGGCGACACATCGAAGAGAAACTTGGAAAATAGGCCCGAGCATTCCGGAGATGCCAATAGTTTGCCCTTCCAGAAATGGACAGGATAAAATAGACGTATGTACCATCATATAATCGCAAACTATGCAGTATCTATCGCTCTCGCAGTCCTTCCCATCTTTCTATCTATGACTAAAAATCACTGCGACTGCACATAACGCGCTCACCACGATGAAGAGGGAAAAGAACAATTATGCGAGCGACACCACCTTCTCCACATTAAATGCCTCGCCGCTTCAGACTGAGCGTGACCTGTAGATGCTTGGTGGGTTGCGTAGATGAGCGCTACTGACCACCCAATTGCTTCTACATATTCGGTAGTAATGTGGGTGAAGTTGAAATAGGTGTGGTAGGCTATTTCGTAATGATGAAAGGCTTCCTGCACAAGATCGGTATCGCTGCCATGATCACGACCATACTTGTGCAACTCGAAATCCGTCTGTAGCTTATTTTTGCTATATCGATAATGTAAGAGGGAGAGGTAGACTGCTGCGTGGGGAAGGCTAAAGATTTGTTCCGACAGGATGAATAAAGAGATTCCGAGCGCTTTACGAAATTAAGTGTGAAGGCGAGCGCGCTGCATATTCCGCATAGAAGGTAGAGTCGCGTGAGTGCAGAATTCACATTTTGGTGTACATGATGCCATGATCAGAAATTTGCGCGCCCCTTTGCGTAAGCTTTCCACCTATGAGGCTTCTAGTAAACGAGGGAGTGTCGCTTGGCGAAGGAAGAAATGCAACCTAGTAGCTGCGCACTACACTCACCACCTATATATCACTTAATTCGTACTCACAAGGGCATGGAATGAAGTCGGAGAAGCACGAGCGCTTATGAGGAGTCCCTCTGACTTGGGCTGTATCTGAGCCGATTGGCAAGTGATAGACATCGTCCTAAGTAACAAATACCGCATTCATCCCTCCTAGAGTCCTCCTACAGGCATGATTAGCAACCAAATAGGATGACGACTGCGGATACTCGAGGCGAGTACGATGAGAACCCCTGCGCTGCGCAAGGCATGCACTGCAATGGTGGCAATGTCGCTGGTCACACTCGATCTGAGTTTGTGACCCTGCAGGCCTGGAGCTGGAGTTATCGTCGGATCCGGAGTTACTTACGTAACGTAGTCAGCCCCTTGAATTTCATTTCGTTTCATGCGCCAGAGGTTGCACCAGAGCTCTACCCTTGTGCCTTGTTCAACGCGCGGTGCAGTGTGTTCTCGGAGTAAATTTCAAGATAGGGACTTCGTCTGCATGTCCGAAATATTCATGAAGGTAAGTGATTGGAGGTGTGATTGTACATGCAACGGTGATCATGCATATGATTTGCGATGTGGATCACGAAGAATTCATTCAAGTCATCCCCTACCTTCAACGTTTGGTTGACACAGCGTCATGTTGGAATTTCTACTATCAAGAACCTGGCTCTTGAAATAGTTGCCGCGAAGAGAAGGCTGTGCGTCACTCATAAGGCAGAATGCAGTGAGGGAGTTCTGCTGATGACATGTAGAGCAGAAGCCTGAATACAACGGCAGAATGCCTGTCACACGAGTTAGACACAGAGCTTTTCTCCAATATACAGCATAAGAAATTAAGTCGACGAAAAAGAATGTCAGGGTCGTCAAAAGAGGCGCAGATCCACTGAAGAGTGTTTGATTGGGTGATTTGATTGTACAGAACCACAGCGCACAATATGTCATATATGCGGCAGCTTTCCAGAGAAAAGGCAGTGAATCACTCTCGCTTTAATGTCAGGGATTGGATGGGATGGCGCTGTTGGGCGATCAAAGCGATGGTTTTGGGAGAAACTCTGGTGCGGCCCTTTGCGCATCGTAGAGAAATATGGTGAGTGATGCCATTTTGGACCGCTCAAGAAACGCGGGTGCTATGTCGAGGACGATGATCCTATGGTTGTCCAAAGAGAATGGTCTCCAATAGTCGCGTCCCTCCAGGTTGACAAACGCCACTCAGGATGACATGATAATGATATTGCACTGCAAAAGAGTCGTCATGCCTTCAGAACTAGAGGAGCTATCTGCAATAAGAGTAAGCATAATCTTGGAGAGGAGTTTATTGGAAGATGGGAGATAGGCGCAAGTTGATTTCGCTGTGTTCGTAAGGTCCTCGCCTCCTCGAAGTCTGCACCTGAAAGTTCCCCAAGTCTTGCATCAATCTTGTTCCGTAAGTCTTGAATAGAAAGGTGATTTGATGTTGTGTTTGTGGAGTCCTCTAAGTTGGACATTACCATATTGTTGAAGAAGCAATGAACTGTGAACGGACAGAGTTGTCACCTTACGTGACAAACAAGTTTGTCAAACACATTTCATGATGGGTTCCAAGCTCTGGCAGTTTGGTAGGCCTACTCACCGCTCCATATTGCAATGAGCTTAAATTCGTCAGATGAGGTATGTGCCAGGCACGGGTTCGCATGGGTCGGCTATCAATAATATTTCAATCGCGATGGTGCAACACGTCCAAACACACTCGGGATAGGTGATGATCGAGGATCTCTTCCCATTTGAGCGTGTCCTACGAGATCTTGTTGCACATCAACCCATTTATGAGTGCCAAGCCCTTCATTCCCCTTATATTTGCCTTGCGACTCACAAGTCATCGGTTAAAGGCTATTTTCATCCAATTTGCTGTCACTCGCAGAGTGCACACATGGATAATCTGCAACAGACCGGGAGACATCGAAGCTGGGCTTAGGATTTATGGAGGGCTTTCAAGCTTCAGATGGCGGATGCCAGCTCCACAGCTCTTGCACCCATCCATCTTGTCCTTGTAATCGACATCTCGAACCATGTTGATGCGGACTTCTATGAGGATCTTAGGGCGAAAGATTTCATACAAGAGTTCGTGGACGAGCTCACACCAGTTTTGGACGAAGTACGGCGACTCAAATCGCTGACCTTTGTGAACATACCATGGGACGGTAGGGGGAGGATCCACCAGTTTACGAATCGCTCTGTGGCTAACTCCACGACATTTCCATGGGTTAAAACACCTTTCGCACAGTGCACATACATTATCAGCAAACTATTCGCGGAGCGAACATCAACTTGTATCATTGTTAGGCTATACCGATCTTGTTCTTCAAGCCCTGGCCTTCGCTCCCTTTCGCTTGACCGCAAGCAATATCCACTATGTGAGTGGGAGTTGTTTCCACCTCGACTCGACGGACTTGCTTTGGAGGTGCTCAAGATCAGGGGCACGCTACCCAATGCACTTCGAAGACTCGATGTATTGAGAAGACTGACAAAGCAGTCGCTAAATATGGCTATGAAGAACCTCAGAGAAATTTACATCACAGTCCACGGACTTGGGGTATCGTCACATTCGCACTCAATCAATATCGACCCACTAAGGCATTCTCTCAAAGACTGTGGAATACAACTTCAAATCATTATTCTCGATTGTTTCAATTACGGTATCTCTTCTGAGCTCATGGAAGATCTTGCTTCATATAAAGGTCTCGGAGAAGTGGGATTTTAAATTTGCAACGCCAACGAGGAAAATTCTGTGGCTAGCCCCTCATTCACGGAGACCGTTATAGCTCGACACACGCCTTCATTGACGTCGCTCCGCCTACACCGCCGGAGTGGGATAATATACCGTCGGTCATATATGACAATAAACATTGCAACATGGCCCAATCAATCATCGTTTATGCGACTCGACCGCCTGAAGCCTGAGATTGTCACCCCAGAGAACTGGAAACTGACTGTAGAAAATTGTCAACAGTGGCTTGACTACGCTTCGGACATGCCGATGCTCGTCGAGGATGACGATCTCCTCATGCTGATTGAGTATATTGGAGCGGTGATGATCAAGAGTGCCTTCAAGTTGAGGTCTTTAGAATTTTGGACATAATGCACAACATTGGGGGTCGATAACAAGGGAACATTGAGCCAATGCGACGATACCTCGGATTCGGACTAGCGCTCCGAGTTTGTAATTCACCCCTACTTATATTGCGATGCCTGCTTCAGGCACATCAAGAAAACTTTGTCAATATGTGACTCACAGAAATAAGCAATGGAGGCCCTATAAACTGGGATGAGCCTGAGTCGAAGCGGCCTACGTAAAAAGTAGCCCTGACACTGTAACAAGAGTACGGAAATAAAAAAACAAAGGTATACGTCGCTGTCACCGCCGATGATAGTGGTACTACAACTTCAACGAATCCTCGGCCACTTCAGAATCGCATGCTACCTACCGCAACTGGCCAGAGAACCCTGAACTTATGAATGAATTCTGGACAGGTAACTGTAAATACTCGTCGTACCGCGGTATGCACCATGCCTACTAGTTGTTAGGTAGTGTGCAGTCACCCTTAAACCACCTACAATTGCGGGCGAGAAAAAGTGAGTGCATTCTTTGTGCAGTATTCCTTTGACACTCACATTACCCTAGTCTAACCCGTCACGACCCTATCGCCTTCTGCCGCACCGCCAGTGGGTGGTTGCGGTCGTTGAACAACATAAATCTGCCTCCCAATGAGATATAACATCCCCAGCAGATGCGGGAAAATCACGGATATTATCCTGCATCAGCGTCAGCAATCCAATTGAGCAATGGTTTAAATTGTGGTCAACTGACTTTAAACCATTTGCGAACATTGTCACCGTTGAAGATCATGATAATGATATGCTTTTGGGAGACTTCGAAGCGATCACAGGATACAGTCACACTGTTTCTCATAGTCTACCGCGAGTTTGAACGATGCTTTTGAAGATGACCAAATAATGTTCAGTGATTTTAACTTACAGGGCCCGCAAAACATCAGAGACAATGAACGCAGACAGAGCAACGAAAACAACAACAACAGGACTCAAACGATCATCCACGATATTTGCTTGCGCCTTACGATTGAAACCGCCAGTAATGTATCCCATGATAAAGGGGATTCGTGATGTGGGTTGTCCCAGGCACCTCGGTTGTGGTGCAGTTGTGAATGAAGATTGCCTTGCCCAGCCGAAAGGACCATGAGGTATTCTCTACTGTACTGGGTTCGAACTTGGAAATTAACGCAGGATTTTCTGGTGTTGCCCAGCTCGTCAATTAACAAACTAGAGTAAGAAAGTACCAACCCAAGTCCTACACTGGTCAACAAAGAAAGGTTGTATACGTCGTCTCCAACTCAGAGTGTCGCGGAAAGGGCATCATCGTCCTTGGGCACGTCGCAAAGTCAAAGCGGATCATCTTGAGAATAAGGCTCTCTAGCATGTCTCCAGCCATCACGTATAGAGAGCAGTGCCACCAGATGGAAAGAGGCACTTGAAATGCAGCACACTAGCGACTTCTAGCCACTCCAGCTTTTCGAGAGAAAGTGTCATGAGTCGAATTGCGCATAGCTTCTGGTCGATGTGATAAGTTCCACTCCAAAATTCCCAGTCGGTGAATGATTTGTGATATACAGAAATGACTGCCTCATCACCCTGCGGAATATCGAGTACCGAAGGCATTGAGCATTGTCTGGGTTATATTACAGCCAGGCGCCTCAACGTCAGGTCGAACTCCCCAAAACGAGGAGTTACAGAACACGTAAGGAAGAGGATATCTTGAAGCTTCTCATTGTCTGGCTCGTGCGATAGTCGTAGGACCTGAAGATAGAGAGTATTAAGGGGAGATAAAGCTTCTGGTACTTCCTCAAGGCATGCCTGTAGTCACTCGTGCGGATTCGCGTCATCGTCGTCGATATATTTGAAGAGCGTGACAGGGCAGATGTTTTGTCTGTCCGTCCGCTGCGTGATGAGATCAACAAAGACACTTGAAGGCCATGTATCATTATCGAGGGCATAGCATTGGAGAACATCGTAATGTTGCTGCGAAGCTAGGGGAAAGGAATAGCCGCATCTCTTGCCAGTCTTTGCACTGGGCTACATCGATCCTTGGTTGGCAACGTGATTGCAATTCCTCAGCGATGAATGCATCTCTAAGATGAGCCTCTGGACAGCTGACAATGAGGAAAGCCAGGGGGAAATCGGAACCGCAGGATGAAACTAGGTCTAACATCCTCCTCTGATCCCTTGCGCTGCCGCATTCATCCAGCGCATCGATAACGGCCACGACGGGCAGATGCTAGAAACCGTCGCGCGCACTGGATCGACGATAAGTTTCCTCCTCTGAACTTCCAGTGTCGCATCCAAAATATTTCGATCTTCTTCAATGAGGCTATCAGTGATCCTGGCTAAATCCTTCATGCAGATCGCCAAACCATAAGCTCGGGTGGTAACAAAAGAACGTGGGTTGTTGCGTTCGAGATCACCAAAAAAGAAGAATGAACCCGCCACCTTGGCTTTTGAGCCCCATTGATCCAATCTCTGTGCCAGAGCCGTCGCGGTCGCTGACTTTCCGATGCCTGCAGGACCCACGAGCCACAGAATATCTCAACCATGACGATGCCGAGGATGATGGTCTGATGGGCATTGGGATAACATTGGAGCGGATGAGGGTGAACTTTTGCCCGGTAAGAACTCGCAAGATTTCCCTGGCTCAATAACAGCAACTATGAGTTAACGCAACGAAAAAATCCCCTGATTGGATATTGAGTTTTTGGATGTGTAACCAGTGAAATGCGCCTCCATGCTTGCTTCAACTCCGCTCACAGACTTCCCCATAATCTAGTATATCGGTTCAGTTGAAGGTTAGTCTCGAACGACGCGTTCCTTGCAAAACGTCTCGATTGAAAACCCAATTAACAGGGCTTTAGGACCCCATTCACGATACGTCAAACAAAGATGCTCTATTTCAACCTACCCCTAGGCGTCCTCGCCCACGCAGGGTTTCTTACATTCCTTGGCCTCTACCTCTCGCTCTTCTCCCAAAACCCTCATGCTGCACCACTGGGGGTATCAACCCTCGGTATCGGCTTATGCTACCTCTCAACCGCTTACGTTCCGAAGGAGCAAAACCTAATCCTCTACGCAAGTGTTCCTGTGAGGTTATTCCTCGCCACTGTTGCAGCTGCAAAATTGGCCAAATTGAGCTGGACGAAGGCTTCAGCTCAGAATAAGGGGAAGACTACAAAGAAAGAAGAGAAAGAATTGGAAGCTACGATGAGATCGTTGAGGTTTATCATTGCACTGGATGGTATCGGTGGTGTTATCTTAGGATGGTGGTTGGGCACTTTTACTGGCAGGATCCCTGGCTATTGAGGGGCGTCGAGGATGGTTTCCCCTGATCCTCCTTAGTACATTTACACATGATTCATTCATTGAGTTGACGCGTCCAAGGTCACCATGAAAAGAGTCCAATCCACCCGCTGCTGGCTTCCCCCTCCACCAATCATGTACTGTAAGTCTTGGGGCATGTAACTGGACGTCTTGTCCTTGAAAAATGGAATCTGACGTGTCTATAAATTTACGAATTACGAAGTCACTCTCGGATCTAACGTGGTCTCAACACCAATCCGAACTTGTCCGTTCTGCCATATTGCACGGAATCAACAACCTACATGTAAAATTCGAATAATAACCATACACCAATATTGAATTTTAACTTTATTATACGACGTGTATGTGCAGGTGGAACACTAACAGTACTTGAACAAAAACCAGGACCTGGGATCGACAGGAAAATCGAGATATAACAGTTACCCACCCATACAACACTCAAATGTACGACTGCACTCCATTCAAAACCTCCTAAACCACAACTCCATTAGCGGCGCCTTGCATCCCAGCATGGCTGTGGCTATGAGCATGATGGCCATGCGCGTGCGTAGGTGCGTGTCCATGTCCATTGGCAGCGTTACGTCCGCTCGCTATCACTACTTCCTTCCAAGCTTCCTTCCGTTCCTTCAATCTGACCAACAACTGATACAAAATGTGCCGAACATGGGGCATGAAATTTTCGAGTGTCGCTGGTGACGGTTCTTCAGAAAGACACTGTTCTAATACGGTTCGGAGGTCTTTAGGGATCGATAGCGCTTCACTGTTTAGGCAAAAACAAGAGCGAGTCAGCACCATTCCGAATGTAAAGCCAAAGGACGGGGGAGATAAAGCGTACCTCAAGTCAATCCTGTGATGAGCAAATGCATGTATAGCGCTATTCAAATCCTCTCCAAACTGTACATAAATATCGCTGACTTCAACTTCAGTCATCTTCTCTACACTCCATTGCGTTAATGAGTCTTGGAGTTCTTTAATTGACAATAAAAGGTTTCGAACGGCGGAGGGGACGTCGCCGCTTATGCGCTGCGAGGTTGATGAAGGGTAGCAAAGACGAGATGGATACATTGTGAGTTGAGCGCGAGATTGTGTTTGAGTTTGGAGTTGTGGTTGAAGAGTTGATGTTACAGGAAGGTCGGGGATTGTAAGCACAATAGGTGGAAGATGGAATGAACGGCGTGAAGTGGATTGTGGGTGGAGAAAAAGGGGATTGTGTTTTTTATTCGGGATGTTCAGATTCAGATTTTGGCGGGCAGCGCCGATGATGATGATGCACCATTGGCGTTCGCGCCCACATCGGACGGAGATGAAGGTAGTGATAAATAGGAATTCGGGTAATAATACGTATTTTGTCGTTGAGGTATATGCGTATCCACGTCCGAATCCAATTGCCAAGTTGAAGCAGTACCAGCACAAGGGGTTGGTTCACATTTTTCAGAGGCCGAGTTGGGAGCCAATGGATGTGTAGGTGAAGGCAACGGTGAATATGGATTTGGACGGTGATACGATTGTTGTCGTGATGGTTGAGGTAGTTGTAAGGTTGAATTCATGTCAGAGCGCGCATTTGTAGCATCGGCGCCATTACGACATGAATCGGGTTGTGTTGGCAGATGAGAGGCCGCATCGGTAGCAGGCGCGGCGACGGACAGAGAGCCACACCAGAACGCATCGTGGATAACGCCAGAATATGGATTCGGCAATGCAACATCATCATCAACATTGTCAGAGTTGGCAGGAGAGCCATAGCCGTAGCCGAGGTCGTGTCCATGGTTATAGTCATAGCAATCCGTATTGCCGTAGTCGTGTCCATTTTGGTAAGGATGAGATTGAGTTGGGTATGCAGGATCATTCATGTGATTGTTAGGATTGGTATTCCAAATCGATATAGTATCAATTCGGTGCAACGTTGGTCGAGATGACGGCATGTCGGTTTTTGCGTGTTCGTTTGTAATGGGCGGATTGAATGGATGGGTTAAAGAGATGATGGGATTATATGATGTTATTTTAGAGGTGTATTTCCGAATGCGATACCCGAGGTATTTGAGGAGGGGAACAATTTATAGGATTCCAGTCCAAGGGGTTCCAGTCACCGCAACATCAGGGACCATCAGGGACGAGGGTCCAGTAAAATTCGACGTTCCATCATAGCGGATTGATGCGTCAATTCGGAAGAATGTACGATTTGCAACAGGTCAAGGTGATGGTTAGAAATTCCGTGTATTGCATACACGTGAAACAGATGAATAGGTAGAACAATCGTCAGTTCCAAGATTAGGAGCGTGAGTGGACAAAGAGAAACAGCGGCGATGGGTTGTTTCAGAGGACAGGCATTTCGCATTCCGTACTGTCTTGTCATACACCATCTATCAATCAAACGTCATCTCACTTTTAGTGAGAGATGAATACATCTAACCCGCTTTGCACAGCCCGTGACATCACCCGACCCTGAGGTGAACAACCAGCAATAACTTGTGGTCATCCTCCACTGAAACCAGTGCCCATGAAGGGAAACTTAAGGGCAATCAAGAAGAGCAGCGCTCACCGATAATTCTCGTACTCCCTGTCCCACGCCTTCTACGCCTCGTACCCAACCACCGCCATTGGCCGGCCCTGTTGTCAGGTTCGACGCTGTGCTGCTCCCACCAGTGCTGTTGCTATTTACGCTAGAAATACTTCCACTTCTGTTATAACCGGGGGCAGCATATCCAGATGTAGCGGCGACGGCTCTGGTATGTGGAGCCGCTGGCACGTAACCGCCATATTGGTATTGTGGGGGTGTATAACCAGGATTGGGCGTTTGAGCTGAAGCGCTAGAGGAGCGAGAGCGGTGAGAGGATGGAGATGGAGACGATGTTGATGTCATGGTGTAATTAGATGATACGTTCTTTGGAAGTTTGATATTTATGTGTGGAAGTAGGAAATGAAGATGAGAGTTGCAAACGCGGAACCCTATAAAGACAAGTTTCTCGGCCTTAAAGGATCAAGCGATGAGCGCGACGAAGTGGTAAGCCAATCAACGGTAATCTATATCAACCGCCCTCGTCTGCAGGGTGCGTATTCTTATCGCCTGGACAACGTGAGTCTGCTTGAATTACGCACAATTTTGGTGAGGTACAGAGGATGACTATAAGAGGATAATGTCCAAGAATGGTGTGTTTGAGTGGAAGTTTGATTGCGGGGCGGTGATGAAGCAGATACGTTCCGAGGTCGAAACGAGTATTGGCTGACTCTTGCTGCCAGCTGATGGCTCTGTAGAATGCTTGGAGGATATCGGATCTGAAGAAGCTGATATGATAAATGAGCATCCCTAACCCCAATAATCCAAGGTTCTCACATAGTACTTTGCGCCAACTTTTATCACAATTTGATAGCTCAATGCTACACTTGTCGGCGAGTCGACGATGCGAGTAAAAAAAAAGTGGGAAAACGTTTGAGGCTCTGTTCAAAAATAACAACCGCCGAATTCTCCAGCGCACGCGAAGTGCCTGAGTCTATCTTCGTTATTCAGTTTTTTCTATGGTGGAACAGGGACCAATATCATTCAATGAACCGAGGTCGGCGCTGGTGTATAACGTTAACTTAAAACTGACTGAAGAAAAGAATGAGAAATGAGTGTCCTGGACAACGGAAACGGCAAATCGGCCACTCACTTGCAACATCGCGCTGACGGTGGTCAACCATGCATGTACAACACCCAGCGCGCCTACAGCATCCATGACTAGCATCCGCCTCACCCGAGTTCCCTGGCCATCCCGCCAGAAATCAAATTGATCAAACTCCGCACCGGTGCACCTTCCTCCGGCCCGGAAACCCTGCAAGTTTAGGATAGGATACCATTCATTCCTTCAACAATCGAACGCTTCAACCCGTTCATTTTTTACGTCTAACTAGGTCATTGTTCTGCTCAGCGTCCCCAATGATGCCCTCGTGATTGACATCGCTCTAGACAGAAGTTAACTAGTGCCGGACAACCCTGACTTATGTACTGCTATATATGATTAGTAGGCGGTCAACAATGGGGCTTAATCGCAACTCATCATCGATCATCACCTCTGCTCCCAGTCTGACACTCGTGTCGATATTTTTATGGGAATGGCTCTTTCAACACAACACCGTGACAACGAGTCATCTGCATCATGGCCAAAGTCTTCGACGGTCATGCCAATGCCAGATTTCTGGGAACCATCCTATTTTCTACGCCGTCACCCTGGGTCTTTCCTTCGAAAACTAGAATCCTTCATCTTTGTCATGTTAACTCTAACGACTTTTGGCACGAGGTCTTTACAGCCGGTGTGGGATGTTGTAAGACCAGGTAACGAGCCTGGTTTTGTGGCATATAAGAATCGGCTGCAGAACCAAGCGGAGAACATGAACATCGTGGTGAGTCGTCCACAGCACAGTGATCTGTCCACACCTTTGATAATCTCGCTACCCATACAGTCGGGTTTGTTACTAGCGACCAACGCAGTTTTCCTAACCACAGGTCCTCCACGAACCGATTTAAGCGACTACACGACTCTCGCTCCCTACCTCTGCATGTTATCTTCGTTCGCGATGTGTATGGGCAGTCTCATCGCTGGTTCTGCACTCCTCTTCGTTATGAATCACGCCGAAGCCAAATGGTTCCGCGAGGTACGTTCTACCCCCATTATCTCACAAGTTCAAGCTGGGGGTCGTAATCAATTGCCAAGACTAGCCCAGAGACCCTAAATCTCCGCTCATTCTCGCTCTTACCTGCCGTGCTGTTGTAACGAAAATTAGAGTTATGTTCACCTCCTCTGAATTCAGGTTTTGACATCGACAAGACTGCGGTTGATGTGTACGACCTACCTCATCGGGTTTCCCTTCTACTCGATCGGCTTGGCAGGTGCTCTTTGTGGGATAGGTAAGTTACCTTCGTCTTGTTATCGTCGAATCCCTGACGCAACTTCATCCGTAATTTGGTTAACGCAACAGCTGGCCTGATTTCGTCATTACTGTCGCGCCATAAGATCGTGTATATTGTGGTCGCATTCACGTTGTTCATGCCGATATTCAGTGCTGTCTTGTTCGTCACTCTTGTTGTCATTCCGCCTCCACCTCCACCGCCATTGCCCTCATCTAAAGTTGGCGATTCCGCCGTTTGATTCTTTTTAGTCTGCCACGGTATTAAGTTTGCTCTCGTCGTCGCTGTGTACATTCTATCATCGTGCTTTCGTGGACTTTCGATCGTTATGTTATTATGTACCAACACTCAGCATACTATTTCAAGGACATCTGATCCCATGTAGAATTTTAGCAGTTTACATACGGTCCTTTACGATTATTACTTTTCAATTCCAGTTGCAACATACTCTGAATCCATTCCTAAATCCAGCGACTTGCAGTTGCGGCAGTGCAAGGCCAAGTTTCCATGCATTCCGTCAGCATCTAAGTTTGTTGCCCCGCATAGGGTCAAAATGACGATGAAGTTTGCTTCTGTGTGGCTACTCATTACTATAGTATGCTTGACAGGAACTTTGCATGGTTGCAACTGCCGCATCCAATTGATTTTTTGGTCATAAATAATGAGTTGGTATACGTTCTAACCAATGTCCGTTTGTGGTCAAATACACAAAAGTCGTAGACGCTTATTTTTGGGGGGGGTAAGGCTTTTGGGCCGGTAAGAGCTACCCGCTGCGGGACGTTAGCTTTGGAACAGTGAAGATTCATTGAAGGACAGTCAGGCGCCTGTCATTAAGAACTTAAAGTTTCTCTGCAAGACGTTATTAAATTGGTGATGTTTTACTGTTTTACCATGACTTTTAGAAATGTATGCCCTCATTTACAGCGTTGTCGAAGAGACCGTCACACAGGCCGTCGTTCGCAAATCATGCAGTGCGGAAGAGGTGAAGCAAGGATAACCAATTGAAATCGCGAAGTTACCTGATAAGTTACGTTGTCAGCTACAGCTAAGTTACTTGCTAATAAGTTATCAGCGAACGGTTGATTAATGCATGGCAAAGACGAGAGTTGGGGGAGGTAATTCCGAAGCCCCAAGGATGCAGCCGAGACTGCGACTATGCTACCTATCGGTTCCGTCAAGCAACTATGGTTAACTTCGACAAAAAACTCCCAGCACTCGATACATTACGTCTTTTGTCCTCGTCTTCAGGCGTTCCATATGCACAGAAAGGGTGCAGTGGCATCATTGAGCCAGTGGATGGTTGATACCCTCTCTGGTTGTTCGTATTTGTTTGATGGAGTCAGGGGTCGGGAGGTGATGAATAGCGATGGAAATGGCGATGATCATGTGAGGGACAACGAGAAACCAAGGCATGCTTGCGACCAGTGCTCTGTATTCAAGACTTTTGTCTTTGCCCAGTTGCAAGAAATTTACTAGCTGATGGAGTCCTCGATTTCAGCCCGGCATTGGAAAGGTACCTCGTCTTAAGGGATAGCCTCGGGATGAAATTGACACGTTTGGGGTTGTCAGTTGATACAAGATGACGTTGACAAGTTCCGAAAGAATGTGGAGGTCGTTGATTGGGATCGGGTAGTGATGTTGGGCGATGAAGTGGGCGATCGGGCAATATACAGTATGTTATCGGTTGCTAGATTTGTCAAGATTGTACTTCTGGCTGTCCTGGTCATTTCGTTCTCACTTTGCTGGGTGCAATTGACGGATAATCTGTCTTTATCAATTTTCACCATGTGGTCACCCCCGCCATAACCATTGTATTGGTGGCCATATTGCAGAATGGATGGAATGCAGCAAGAGGCATGCAAAATGGGAATTTTGAACACCGGCTTTCACTTTCTTTATATGGACACTTACCTTAGTGCCGCCGCAGTCTGGTTAGGTCCTGAGGGACCGGAGGGACTAGACTGAGTTCATTAATTCAACTACCTTGCTGGGCAAAGCCACTTCACTTTCCATCCAAGGTAAAAAGTCAAACGACAAATAGCTATATTTTGTAATTTTAGGGGTTTATGTTGTACAAATAAGCTGTCTTTGCACTCTCTTAAAACGGTTGTCTTCGTCCTGTCATTGGTCGCTTGAGATAGTTTGGACAACCATGTTGTTAAAGACGTCGAGAGTTTGAAACAGTGGGCAACCAGCCCCGCGACCCCGACCCAGCAAGTTCTCTCTCTCGCCATCCACAGCGGAGTCCCCTTCGGAGGAAGCCGCGTGACACGCACTCGTCACGCACCCGTCCGTCACACCACGCGAATTTTGACCGTGTCGGAATCCAAGTCCTCGGTTGAGCGCTCTCATATTTATCGCAGTATGCCTGTTCTCGGCAGCATCATCGCTCATGCTCGTGCTGGTCCATCTGTATCCTCATTACCTTCAACAATTCTCAAAACCAGGTCTAGGGCAGCTCAAATCAATGTCGCGGCCGTTCGGGGGGTCGTTGGTCGGAGGTATGCGACGAGAACGACGGTGAAAGCGGGTCGTAAGTGTTCTCATTTATCGCATTTTTGTATCAGCTCTGCGCGGAGGTACTTACGCTGCTCTGATTTGCGTGTTTGTGTTTGTGTCGTGTATTTTGAAAGGTATTGCGTGCTGACAGCCTTCGTTTTCTACAGGCCAGTCGTTTTCGAAGAATGTGGAAAGGGACGAGAGAGGAAACGTTATCAAACCCAAGAAAGAGCAAAAGCTTGGTGTGAGTACAAGCTACCATCGTTGTAGTCCATTCAATCCATTGACACTCCGGAATCATTGAATACAGGCATTCAAACCACTGCCACTTGCACAGCTCAACCACCCACTCTTCCAATCCGAGGGACCAGAGACGCTTCAACCTCCAACATTTCTTCCTGTGCGTATTTTACCAGTTCCCCCTGGCCTGTGCCAATCATGAAGGCGGAACACACGGATACGAATTTATAGGACACTGTGAATAGCCAGAACATTGGAAAAGCATTGCAGTTCCCATTACCAGACAATGACCCAGCTAAGATTTTTGGGTTGCCTAAAAAACTCTTACTTGAGGTGTGTACTGTCTTGTTGCGCGTCAATTTAGCCTCTCATGTTGTCTTCTCCATATCTGCGCATGCAGTACCGTATTCTGTCGAAGCCTTGTTCTATTGTACGGGACGTGACGGTGTCGACGGTTGAAAGGCTCAAGCAGGCTAAAGAAAAATCGAGTGCCGAAAGTCGGCTGGTTTTCAGTATGTGCTTTGTTGGTGCCATGTTGAGTTGCGCTAAGTGTGCACATATGCGCATGTAAATAGCCGGAAGAGCTGGCTGCGGCAAGAGCGTTCTGCTACTTCAGAGCGTGGAACACTGTATGGGGGATGGTTGGGTTGTGATTTATATCCCACGAGGTGCGTTCTTGTTCATTCGTTGGCGAGCTTGCTTTAACCCCGTTTACAGCCGTGAACCTAGTCAACTCAACCACGACCTACATCTACGACCTTCGCACCCGAACCTATCTCCAACCTTCGTTCTCCTATCAAACTCTCCAACGTCTACAAACCGTCAACGCAACCGCTCTTTCCCAATTACGTACCTCAAAGAAAATCTCATTAGAGAAGAGGGATGTCGCTGCGGGTGTGACGTTGAGCGACCTGATCAATGTCGGTTTGAAAGATCAAAGCTTGGCGCCCAGTGTCCTAGATGCACTGCTAGTCGAGTTGGGAACACAAACCGAGTATGTATTTGATGTCTTTCGAATTCACCATGTTCCCTAACTCTTGATTTACCTGCAATCAGTCGACCAGTGCTGCTGGCAGTCGATGACTTCCAAGCGATGTATAGCAAAACTGAATACCGTGACCCGCATTTCTCTAGGATTCGTTCACATCATCTCTCATTGCCGCGTCTCATTCTCGATTACGCGTCTGGAAGAAAATCATTTGTGGGTATTCATATCGCCTCGCCAAGTGACTGTGTGTTCCCTGCTGATTCCCGCTACTTTTTTAAATTTGAACCTCAAAGGCCCGCGGAGCGTTTGTAGGCTCTATAACCTCCTCAGACCCGCTATACCCTATATCTATTGAACTAACCGAATCACTTGGACTCGAAGCAAGACACGCGGTCGACTCAAGTCCTTACGCCAAACGTAGCAACGCGTTCATAGAATACGCGAAAGGCTTGGAGAACTGGGTTGTACCAGACAGCCTAAGCGTGAAAGAAGCGAGTGGACTGTTTGACGTCTGGTTGAAGGATAAGGGACTTATTGGGTGTAAGTTACTCTCGCCTTCGTAAACGTTCGCGTGTTTGAGGTATGGAGGCTGATTTTATGTGTCTTGTTTAGCCGCTTATGACGAGTTGTTCTTATCAAAGTACACAGAGTCGAGTGGGAATGCTAGGGATTTCGTGTGGAAAGGTCTGTTGGCAAGTTTAGAATCATAGATAGGTCAGGCGGGAGTAGACTAATTATATTCAATGGCTGTCCTCCGTGATACATTAATTCTAATTCTGAGATATTCCCATGGGTCCCTTTCTGCCAGCAATCGACAATCAAATGCTCCAAAAATCGATATCGCGAAGAGTCGGCCATTTGTGCTCCAGTCGAAGGGTGTTTTGTATGTTCGGCATCATGTTTGCGCTTTCGATTGGGCATGCATGGATGAGTTTGAGATTCCCAGCGCCGGCTCGGAAATTCTTGCTTCGATTGTCGTTAGGGGGAGTGGGAAGATGGAGCGATAGTAAGATGGGGATTTCTGCGTTGGACACGTGCATGCTATGCCAGCATCGCCATGCCACCTGCCCAAAAGGGTTCTCTGGCGCCTAATCTGCGCATCACAATGTCAGTAAGACGAAGGCCTTGTAACTTTGCGTAGAAGTACAATGCATACACAGTGACCTGCTATGTCCAATGAAAACTCGCTATCCTAATGGATACATCAGCAGCGTGATGCTCCTATGGTAGGTCCATCGTCGATAACCGCAAAGTCCTATTAACCTGGAATAAACTTCGATCGTGTGAGGAATATCAATCTATCCCTAGTTGTAACTTACACGCGCCCACGGTCAAACAGTCAGCGCAGTCGCTAACACTGGGGTTAAGAGTTCGAGCAACAACCACCCGCTCTCTGGAAGTAATCTCCGTAGTTGGAAGGTTTTCAGGGTCAGCAAAAAATCATTGTACCAGCTGACCTCCAAGGGCACCACGGTGATTCGCGAGGATCTTTGAGAAACTCGATTCCACGTATGCCCTCATCTCCCGATAGTCCTAAGGTCGATTGGGAGTTGAGATAGGGAGGAAAGTGGTTCGGTGTTGAACGTGTTAGCAATTTCAGGACGGCTGGCAATCAGGAACGCCAGGGGAAGTTCGGGCGCATGACGAAATCAGATCTACAAGGCGTCTTTGATCGCTGGACGTTCCGCATTCTTCCAACCCATCCACAATTATGACAGCAGGTCGTACAGCAGATACAAAGGCCATCACTGAATCAGCAACCAATCTTTTCCATTGCAACTCTAATTCCGCCTCCAACACCGTTGTCGCAATCGTAAAACAGATTGCCTGACCAACATCTTCCATACAGATGGCCAAACGATATGCAATAGTTGGGATGAAATGGAGGAGATCGCGCCGCTGTGGGTCGTTCCTGTGGAAGAAGAACGAACCTGCAACTACAGCCTTGGAACCCGGTACATCCAGTCGTCGCGATCGTCATTGCGATTGCAGATTTACCTATCCCCGCAGGTCCTTGAATCCAAAGCACACCTTTCTCGCGATTTGGGTTTTCATCCATGCGATAAGTTTGGAAATGACCTTTTATCTTGTTTTGGGGTCACAGCCTAAACGATCAGCGGGCACTTTTCCGGTATGCACCGCGTTGACTGCAACAAGGCTTCGTAGCTGAACTCTCGCTAGAAAACGGAAGCGAATCAGACCCGAACTCGTGAAGAAGTCACTGTGAACCCATACTCACCCAATTTGAGCTCTGCTGGGTCGACTGGAACTCGTGGCTGGGGAAGCTGATAAATGTAATCATAGGACGGAAATCTCCAGAATTCGCGATCAGGTTGCCATGAATAGCTCCCAAAGAGGCACCATCGAAGAGGTAGGTCGGCGAATGGTTAGTGGGTACGAGAAGGTCTACGACAGAGCGAGACATTTGCCCACCCATCGTTGAAGCATTCAAATGTGAGCACTGGGGAAGAACTGCTTCCTGGCCCAGGCCATTGTGGGCTTAAGAACTGGCACTTGTTACGCAATTCCTATGTCGACCGAGGCAGGAAATTATATCTCAGGTCTCGGGCCCTGAGGCGTTCCAGCGCTCATATTTCACGGGGTGCAACATGGGCATGTTGGTGTTGAAAGGAATATCAGAATGGACGAGGGAGTAGCGTAACGCGGGCACGGTCTGGCGACCAATACGTCAAATTGACAGCAAACGACCTCAAACAGGTACGTACACCCGCATTTCTGTTGGCGAGCCCCCTCTCACGTCTGTCGAAATAACTATGTTTTAAGAATATGGCAACGGTCGCGCTACCATACGTGGCATAATAGCTCATGCTCCTCAGAATATCAGCTACCCATTCAGTGCAGAAAACTCTTCCAGGGCCAGAGGCTTCTCAACGTACCTCGTCCTTCAGTTTCTCGAGGTCGAATGGCGACAAAAACGTCGCAATGGGAGCTCAGTCTTGATACACTCTTGGCAACTGCCGCATTGACTTGCGAACCCTAGCTTCTTATCGATCTCATCCTTCGGTTTGTTGCTTCCTCACGCCAATGACTTCCCGTATGCTTACTTGGGGTTGTTGCATGGTTCTCACCCCTCCGGGACGCATATACGGGGGACCTTACTGTCACACGGAACCCCTCATTTTCGGACCTGTTCATGTCCCTCAGCGCAAAGGGAGTTTGAAGCAATATTTCCGTAATGTCGGAGAGTGCCTGTCCCTTTCGTTTACTTATAACGTCCTGGATCTGGATTCCAAGTTGTAGGTTTGCAAACTGCTCTCAACTCGCTTTTATCTATCTAGCTCACCCTTCCCAGCTATAGCTAAACGGCCTATATGCTTCCTCCGCCAGGTCAAATTCCGCCATGGAGAAGTCAAATTTCGATGCTAGATCCCTTCAATACCATCACCGAGCAAATAAAGCGCACAAAATCGCTGATGAGCGAACGGGAGAGATTCCACCACCGTCGCTCGACTCGACACCCAAAGCTTGATAGCTTGGTGACCGTTACACTCGAGAATTATCTCTCGTTTGGATTAGGCACAGGGCTGCTGGGTGGTACCATCACTCGTCTTGGGTGCGCAAACGGAGTTGGGAAAGGATTGTCATTCAAACCATGCCCGAATGCAGGAGCGATATCGTGTCTTACAGTGAGTTGACTCGACCACAATCACATGTATTGTGGTAAATAACCACATCCGCCACAGTGCAACCTCGTCAAGGTGAAATATTTCGAACCGCGGATGTCCTTGTTCGCTTACTTACGTCGTTCTTCAGTACTGCTCAGATGAATGCCAAAGGCAGCATTGGTCACGACATAGATCCAGTTGCCTGAGCCCCTTTCTCGATCCTCACTGGCTCCCATCGTGGATAACCGAGGGTCGTAAGCCAACTTTTCTTGCTCGGCGTCGTCACTCCTACCAACACACCACAACCTGGGACGATGGCGTGCCTGCTTATGATTGCCTAAAACTGGTTATAAACGAGGGTTTCGATCCTGATAGGGACTATAAGCTTTGCTTCTCCGGTAAGTATTTCCAGTTTTAGCTATGCGGCACGTCCTGACAATCGTGGCATATACTTAGCTTCTGGTGATATTCGGCATCTTATCAAGACCGTAAACAGCTTGCCAAAAGTTTATCGCGGACAGTGCGATATCTTGTTGAATGATGTGGACTCCTTCGTGTCAAATCGCAATCTGGTCATTCTCAAGGTCCTCCTCAGCCCAGGTCCTACTTTAGATGAAGTGGCAGAAGCCGTACTTCATTTAATGTACTCTGCCGCGTTAACAGAATCCATCTACGCTTATGCACAAAAATGCATTCGTGCATTATATGACGACGGAATATGTCACGAAGGGGATATCCTGTTCCGGCGGTCTTTCAAAACGAGAGGACTAGGGAGATTGTCCACGATGCAAGTTGCGAGTGGAATCAAGAAGCTGAAGGGGGTGTTCACTTCCCAAAAGTATTGCCTCGCCAACGCTACGGCAGAACGACAAGCTGTGGTACTCAACCCGATGGAGGAAGACGACCGTCAACGACGGTTGGTGGATATGAAGCCTCACCAGCGACCTGCCGTTCAGCGGTTCTGGGAAAGGGGCATTCTAGTTCCGTATGGAGTGGACACTCACCATTTCGTTCATCCTAACCCGTAAGTCCTAGCTTCTTTCTCACGTTCTTCATATTCTAGACCTGCTCCTCGCTTAGGTTATTGTTTTCGTCAGAGGGTGACTGGTTGGGTGGGACGGATCTAACCATTCTTCAGAGCTGGGATGTCAGCGACGTAATTCAAGTGGACTCTAAGTACAATGTGCCTGCCTCTGACATATTCGGCTGTTTCTTTTTCTATATCAAGCACCAACTCAAAGAATTCGCTCGTCGAGTTAAGGAATTCAATCTCAACATCCATATCACCCAATTTGATAGTAGGGTATTGGCGAAAGGGTTAAGCGCCGGTGTACTTGGATCGTTCAATGGGCCCGTTTTTGATAGAGTGGATTTGGGGGCATTAATGGATATCGAGTCAATCGGATTGAAAGGTGCCTTGGATGATTGGGGGAAGTTGTTGGATGATGGGAACGAAAGTGCTTGCTTGATTGTGCATTCGAAGAAATGGTGGATAGGAAGAAAGGACGTGGTGAATAAAGATGAATCAAAACTGTTTCGGGCGTTGTTGAAGAAATGCATCGCCTTTCCAGAGCTGGTTGGTAGCGTTACGCCATCACATTTCCACCATTACGCCACTGACATCGATGTTGCGAATAGCAATCGCCATTACAGGGCATTTTCGAGTATGGCATCCATTCGCCAAGTTTGTTTAGGTTAATAGATACGACTGATGCCTTCGTCGATCACGAGCCCGCGTTTAGAAGATATATTTACGAACGTGAACGTGAGTGGGGGGACCAAGGGCTTGACGCTGCGGGAGCCGGTCCTCAGGCTCAAACACAGATGCGACTAAGGAGGGATAATACCATCCATCCAAAGGTGTGTACTGCCTCGTATAGCTTGGCAATGCTGTTAATATCTGTGCAATCCTGGCTGTAGAGATTTGGTGTATCCCTGGACACGCCTCAACAAAGACTTCCCAACTTGGCCAAAGAGGAGTTCTATAATTTATGTAAGACTCGGATGTTCTTTTTGTTCGGTAGAAAGGCTGATTTCGGCCATGTGGACTCGGATTAGTCATATTAGGTGGTTTGCAACATACCGTTAGATTTGCGGAATTCGAGCTCCGGCGCTGAACGTAATTTTGAGGTGCGGGCATCTGGATGACTGGTAGATACGTCGTCTGTATGCTTTTAAAGTAGCTTCGCGTTTCGTTAATCGTCATCCCAAGCAAGCGCATTCTGGTTTTTAAATCGCCCGCACCGCGAACGCCGGTCAATACGATTATATTTGTCAAGAATCACTGGTAGGCGAGATGCATGGTTAGGTTGCGACTACTCGTTTGCATACCCTGTCGTCGCCGACTCGTCAGTTTCGAGGTGGCGCTTGCGGGGTATTAAGCAACAAGGATCTTTAGAATTTAACTTCAACCTCGTGATGCGGTGCGTATGGAACCGCTGGCAGGAGCAATTCAACGAGGGTATTGACTTTAGCAGTACTGTATTGGCTCATTAAAGCAACATCATATACGATTGTGGTAGATTTGACATGCACACGCTCAACCAAGTGGGCGTGACGAGCCAAGTTCCGGGAGTTGAGGCGTTGTATCTTGTGGCGAATCGTTTTTGGGTGGATGGACAGCGTATAAGCGTACTGTATTGTAAGAGACGCCGGGAGTAAAGTACGAGAGATGATTTATGAAAGGGAATTAAATACGTCGGATAGTGTAGGGCATAGCAATGAAAACATCGAAAACGTGAGACATAGCAGCTGCGTGCAAGTATGAATTCAAAAGGAAGGTGATAATAAAATCGTGATGCTAGTGATGCGTCATGAATGCGAGATCGGGTGCACAAAGAGGAACATGAAGGAGCAGCAATGCAAGCAAGCAGAGGGATGGGGCGATAGACGAGGCATTGCTGAATGGGAAAGTGGACATGCTTGAACAAGAGATAGGAGATAAGTGAAAGTGAAATGGATCCAAGGATGGGTTTCGAAATGCCACGAAGCAGAAACGAAGCATATAAGAGAGGGCAGGAAGGCGTAGAAGGAAGGAAAGTCGTTCTAGAAAGTCAGGGTCATAATCCCTGTCCTGCTGCCTCGAAGCGTTTGTATAGTGATTTGCTTTCCTTCTGGTCCTCCCTCGTCCCATCAGGAAGCTGAGAAGGTTATTGGCCACCCACGTTGCAATTTGTACTGGAAAGGAAATTTCCTTGGTCGGCTATCCAGATTTGCCTTAGGACCTGACATAGGAAGATACTGATAGAATGCTAGGTGACATCTAGGGTGCACGGACTCCACGGAGATGCTGACCAGCTGGTTATGTGATTGGACGAGTACGGCGAAACAAAGTCTAGCATTTCTGATTATCCTTGATAGTGGTGGAGCTACGTCCCCGCGCTGCAAAGTCTGTATGGATGATATGCAAGGTCGGAAGCATCTTCAAAACTTCATTCTGGGCCGAGGTCATGATGCCAGCGTGCCCACAACATCAAGGGAGGGGGTGCGGCTTGTCGTCAAAGGTTGACGAGGGGGATATCTTCGTTGTCTGTGTTACAGCTCTTCCGTTTGGTTAGGACGTTCCGGCGTGTTGTTCGAGGTCGGGGAAGAGTAGAGGCTCTGGGTAAGAAGTTTTGCCATGGAACATTGCGAGTAGCACTGCTTTCTGGAACCATTGTTTGGTTCAGCTGAACAGTAGTGTTTGGGGATATGGGAGTATGATTGCTTTCTGGTCGATGGAACGGGAATGACATCGACGAGCAAGGTGAAGTTGGTGACGAGGAGGGCGAAGACGAGGTGGTTGAGGCCTCAGACAACTTCCGTCTAATTGCCCGAGAAGTGCGCTTCGTCCTCTTACTCGACTTCGAACTGGACGCCGTGCCATAGTAGTGTTCAGTTGACATCAAGCCAGGGAGGATGAAATGGACTTGGCAGTCACTGGAACTGAACTGCATGTGCCTGTATGGGCTTGTAGGTTGAGAGGTGGAAGAGCTCCTGGACGACGAGGAACGAGTGTCGCTCAAGTCGTCGTCCTCAGTAGGCAAGTATGACGCCATGAAGTTGTATATGTAGTTGAAAATTGGCATTTCGTGAGTCCAGAAAAGTAGATGATTGCTCTTAGGACGATAAAGTGGGATCTAAGTGGGTTGATGGGTTAGTCGGCGAGTGTTCAGGATGTCCGCAAGTCCGAGAAGTGAGGTGGACTAGACGAGAATAGAAACACTTACCGTGGTCAGGTTGATGGTGGCCGAGTCGTAAAGTATTCTGGTTGTTAAGGACAATGTGCAAGGCGAACTCAGATCTCCCTGGAAGTTGCGATGGGTAGAGTACTTATAGCACTTGTCTGGGCTTGGGAAAATGGGGGCGGGATATGGAGAAATATATATGATGAGAAAACCAACGATTCTGATTGGCTACGATATACTCCAACGGGGTTGCCAAGAGAGCCTCCAATCATGACGGGCTCTTTCGCCCTTCATCTTCGTTCTCCCACCCCAGGACCCTTCGCCTAGGAGCTGGGGATTCGAGAACTGCTCTTGCCATGCCATTCGAGAGCAGCGATAAGGAGTAAAATCTCAATTCAATTGTGCCACGAGTTGGACATGCCGGTGAAATGCCGTAAACCGGTGAACATACAATTGATTGGTTTTGCTTGCAAACAAAGGTTGGACCAAACAAGCAACAACTCGTCCATTTACGGCTCGCTGGGCCCATTCCGTCACAGATTCGCCTCTGATACTTCAAGGCTTCTGGCCTGGCGATCTGTCCCTCGAAACAACGGTACTGACACCGGTCATTATCTCGCAACCTGGGACATGACTATACTGGCACTATAAACAACGCCCAGTGGTGTAGACCTATAATTATATCGGACGCACGTTGTCTCAAATAGAAATGACTAGCCAGAGCACCCCATCGTGGCCCTCACTTTATGATCCCGGCCTTGAATTTCTTCATCTAGAACACCATGGACCCACTCAACCTGGCGGTGCCTACCTCAGCGAAGCCATCGGTGAGTGAACGTAATCAATACCTGCTTCTATCCATTTCTGACCGTGCCGGCACTCGCCAGACATATTTCGTTTCACTCTCTACTGGACACTCATTTTTTACACGCCAATATTCTTTATCTGTGGCGCCTATGCATTCTGGAACATCAATTTCCCACCATCTTATGCATCCACTTCGTCGTCCATTCCACTTTCACCATTAAACAACCAACCTTCACCGCCCGACACCGTTAACTCGGCTTCATCAGAAGCAGTCGCAGCAGCAACAGGTGGAACATCTACTGGTTATCAACCATGGACGACTACCTCGTCCAATTATCTTATACCCCCGTCACCGAACCATACATCCTCCAGCCAAGCTTCTCCTCCAGCTCGCGTCCGAACCCGTAATTCTGCATTCCCATTTGTCCGCTCTCGCTCACGGGCTCCTATCACCTTGACGCACATTTTCAATCCTACCAATAACGCCAACAAAGGTTACACTTATTTTCCAAGTCACCGTTCCTCCACTCGTTATCCTGACACTACCGCTCGACGCATGGGGGCTACCACCTCTATTCATGCTGCATCACCTCTAAGTCCCGCTCCAGCGACAGCCACTACAATGGTATTCAATCTCCACGCGCGAAGACCTTTCACCCAGCCTGGTAAGATGCCAAAGACCAAAGAACGCCGATCAAGATTAGCCTTTGCCCTTCTGGTTTTCTTGGCTTTTTTGGCGTTGAGTGTGGCCGGAGCCGTTATTGGAGCCACGGTTGTGGGGTTTACGGTTATGGGACTATACAAAGCCGCAGGGTTTCATATGTCGACGTAAGCTTTTGCATTTCCTTCGGTGTGCGGAGTGTGATTGATTGTGGTATCGTTGATGACCTATAGGTGGATACCGTTTTTATTGGCACTTATCCAAGTTGTGATTGGTCTATTGAGGTACTCAGCCAATTAATCAATTTCGTTGCTTGTTCTTATCTATCCCTCTGCCGCAGCCTTTGGCCCTCGATTCTTGATATTATTTAAGCACCTCTTCTCACTTCGCATTGCACGCTTCGGCTTGATGTCATTGTACCTTATAAAAACGGGTTAATGGATCATTTTCACAGTAGACTGCGATCATCACCTCAGAATTGTGCGATCCATATGGCCTCATTGCGCATTCAGTCCCCAAATCATTGCTTGCATGATTGACCAATGGTTGGTTGGCTTGATGCAAACGCCGATTCAACCCGTCCTTCGTCTTACTGATCGTCAGGATCGTCGTCGAAGTTGCCGTTCACATGTGCCAAATGCTAAAGCAAGCGTCAGCTCCATTTAAACACAGCTGGATGAGCGAGAGGTTTGTTGAGATCTGCCATGGAGGAGGCAAGGTGCAACGAACACTCGTGAAATTTCCAAGGTCTTATCCAAATGTGGTACATTTTCCATGGCCGAAATCCGGTCGTGCTACTAGCCTTCCTCTAAAAGGTATGCATGTCCAATGCAACTGTTGAACGATGAAGGCATGAAGCATGTCAGCAGAACGTTGCGCACCGACAGAACGACATTTACCTTCCTTGGGAAGGTCGCTCTTCGTCCCATTCCCGGATAAGAATTAACATAGTCTGACGGCCTTTTCCCGCAAACGCGGAGCATACATACTATGCGGGGTTCAATCGAAAGGCATGAGAAAGTTGATTCCTAACCCATTCCTCCAGAGTATTACGACTCATTATGATTTCAGCATGTTATTCATTGCGCGAACTCGTTGTAATCAACACAATGCACGCGAGCGATGTCTATTGCGGCCCACTGCAGTGTGACCACGATGCCGCACAAGATATCATCGACGGCATTGTATCATGGATAGAAGAAGGGAGTTCTTTGTTGCTTTAGGAAAGTCTGCGGTAGCGATGATGGTCGCAAAGAGGTGCGATCGAACCGAATCCAAGGTGATCCTTTCGGTGATCCACAGCGCCATAATCTCAACCGTTTTCCCTTGCCCATCGCATATCGTTTAGCAATCACCTTGAAGGATGTAGGCAGGGTGATGGCTTATACAACAATCTCAACGGTTTCCTTATTGATGAGGATCAAACGGCTTTTATGAGACGTTGGAGGTGCAGTGGACGAGATTGGTTGTTGGACCAGTCAAAGCCGTTGCCGATATCCCCCCTTCGGTTATCACCATCGACGGAGTGCCAGTGAATAGACGACCAAGATCAAGGTCTGATATGATCATGATAGTAAGGGTAAATGCACTCTTATTTTACCGAGTCATTGATCGAATCATATCGACGTATTCCATCGCAAGAGTCGGGATAAAGGACATTCTAATTAGCAAAGGTCAGATGTCCGGCAGGTATCATCCTGTCGCAAGTACGGCCCTAATATAGCGCAATATGAGTTTAATGACTCGTCGTGGAATCAGTATGTTATTCATGCTATGGTGCCTCTTTTTGGTTAGCGCAGAACTACGTCTTCGCAGTTACGGCACTGATGGTGGATGTCTATACGATGCATATGTACTTGGGATCGCACCCAGACTGGCACTGGCATTACTCCATTTGCACGACCACCTGACTGTATATAATGACCTAATACTATGTGATATGACACTTTTCGAAAGAGATGAGCCGTGCGCTCTGCGATGTTTGCGCAACTTTGACCGTAAACTCCCCGTTCAGCGATGCGTTCAACACTCAGAGTATTCAACAATCATCATGGTCTGGCACCTGATACCTGTGCACTCTGTTCGGCGTTGGCATTCAAACTATCACTGCCCGTCATACTTTCATCATTTTGAATGGCTATCTACCTCACCGGCAAGGTAGGAACAGATATGTTAGGTCCAGATCCACGCACAAGAATGGAAGCAATAATGTAAGACAACGCAAGCACGTTGCGTTCAGCGTGGTACATTGGAGAGTTGAGCCAGTCCGCTATTGGCAGGACTGGACGAACTAGATGACAGTAGAGGCTCACTCACCTTGGTCCCAACTTGACAGACGCGTTGGCACTGATTGATGGGGCTCAGTAATAACTTACTAGAACACTCGTGCGGCCGTATATGTCCACATTCGCAGTGCTATTCGTACATATAACACACGAACCCCATCCATCGATCCCATGATCAAAAGATTGGGGTCCTTGGGGAAAAGGTTGTCTTGCCAGTAGGCAAGATCAAATGCTTGCTTGATCTGACACGCCTTGATCGTGTGTACATACTTCATGTCTGCAGAGAAACGAAACAGGGTTGTTCCATACCATGCAAGCTTAAGCGTACTGCGCACTGCGCACTGCGTATAACTTACTGTTCGAACCTCAATGCTCTACCATGCGCCAGTGCCTAACCTGCAATGCTGATCCGTTGAGACCGACAAGCGAAGAGTGGTGATGGATGATGCATGGAGGGGAATCAAGATGGATGCTAGATGGAATGCGGCTGAGGCATGTAGAGCTATCATTATCCCAGTAGCAGTGATAGGCGTTGTATGTGGTGTGCGTGGACTGGGGTTTTCTAGCTTTATTGTTGACTGGCCGCGTGCTGGCTGATAGGAGATTGCGGAGATTGATAAGATAACTATTGCGATGCATTACTGTAGTATGATCGACCGTCATGAGGCATGATGGCATCAATTAGCAGGTCATGCTCTATGATAGGAGGTTAGCCAATAAAGGTGAATGTCGGGTTTAGTGGCGCAATACCCAATATCGATGATCGTCTGAGCAAGATGTTGAAGGGGAGAGTGAAAACCCAAGTAGCCGTTTCAATGTGTGTGATGAAAGTCCGGTGCCGCTGGCGTCGTATTAGAAGTTAGGCGTCGCGTGGCGTACTGTAGAATACAGACACTGGGACCGCACATATGCAAAAGTGTGTGTGTGTGCGTGTAATGGTTGTGGACCCGTTAAAAAGTTGGGTTCGGTTCCAGTTCCGAGCATACTTTTGGTATTGGTGTGGACCCCTTGATCAGAATAATGGTAGGTAGTCCAACTGTTATTGATGTCGGAATTCGGTTTAATTGGTACCATCGGTCATATTTCGAGAGCATCGGATAGGTTGTCATAGGTATCTTTGGTAATAAGACAGATTTTGTCAGTTCGACCATGTTATCCGAGTCGACGACATAGATATCTCCAATGAGAAGATTCAGGTGAGGTGCTTGGTAACTTTGGTAGAGTAAAGCCTAGACGCTCGTGATTGTCCATTACAACAAAACTCGGAGAAAGTGTGTGCGCATCGTGTGTGTTGGAATGCAAAGCAGGCCGATGAATTCGGGAGGGCCATTTTTGACAGCGCTGGCACCGAATCGTAATGTGTCCGAATAATCGGATAGGTGTCGAATTGGCACCTACCTGAGATCTAAATTTGAGTATAGAAATGGTTTTGTGCGTTTACAACGCTAAAAAAAAATTGGAGAAAATCATGAGCTGATCATGAATGAATAAGCGGCGAGTGGAGCGTTGGTAGGCATCGTAATTTCGTTCGGCCGAGCTCGAGCCTGCGAAACAAACAAGGAAGATTAACACACTGGTGAAAGTGGAGACCCGCGCACAACAACCCATTCCCAACGTCTAGCCCTACAAACTCAAAACAAAAGACAAATCGTTCGCGCTAAACACCGCTATCTTGTCGTTTGTTTGTGGTGGCATTTGGTTGTCGACGTTGCTTGACTGGCAGATCGAACATTCGATTAATGATCTGAGCCACACCAAGCCAATTTCCCGCCGAGTCCGACCTAATTCATGGCCTAGCACGTCCAAGTCGGTGCAAATCCTGCTACGGAGGACGCCGCAGAAAAGCGTGTATACCATGCCACGGGCCATGTTCTATTTCATAGTTGAAATTATCCTCTCCACTCGCATTTCGGAGGTATGAACCCGATATCAGCCTTAGGCGGAATTTTTTGCGTTACTATTGTCAGATACCCCTAGCCCTATTCTCCATTTCTCCATCGATAATACTCCTCTGGAGCACATGTTCTGAGGGTATATTAATCCAGGGCGAAGCTTGAACGAGACTGTTTCTTGTCTTCCCCCTTTGACTTCTCAGGCCCTCTTTACACCTTGCCTCCCCCTTCGAATTCCTGGACCCCTTCCTTCTTCGAACTCGTAACCCTTCGACCATACACTCCCTCTTCCTGTTCTTCTGTCCAATAAGATCAGCATTGGTATATATAATGGCCACAACGATGGCTGCTGCCATATCTCATACCCCAAGGTCTTCACTCGCGATGGATACCACCCTCATATCACGCGACCAACTAGTTCCTCGTCTTCCAGTTGAACTCGAAAGGGACATATTCGAACTGACTGCTCGTACTCATCGAGAAACAGCAGTCCGACTTACTCTCGTGGCGCGCCGTGTCCAAATATGGTGAGTCATCCCATTCTAAATCCCAATCAATGCAACGGCCAAGGTTGGCAAGCCTGGAGGAATTCCTTCCCCGCTAGCCATCTTTCGATGTATATCAGTCAAAAATCACACCATGAGCACGCCATCCTTGCTTGCAGACATATTGCACTAGGCAGGCTCACATCATTCTCATTATTATTCCATCATTCATCCATTCATCACTGGCACTGACAACCTTCCTTCCGTCTCACAAACTTGTACCTTACCCAGGGTAGAGCGCGTCATCTACCAAGTAATCTCCCTTTCCTCCCCCAAGAAATGTTCACACTTCCTTAAAACGCTTGAATCGAGACCGAAGGCTTTCTTCCAATCTCACGTTCAAGCCATTTGTTTGCCATATTATCTCGATATCGAACAGGCTACGAGGATTTTGGCAGTTTGTGTGAATGTAGAGAATCTGGCTTGTTGGGCGTGTAGACCACCGCTACCACTACCGCTGCCACATGCACAGGCTTCGTCACCGCTGTCGGCGATACTTATCGGTGCCGCGGTAGGTGGAATTGCAGCTGGCAGGCCCGGAAGCCCTTCGTTATACCAGTGTTTGGTGGGATTGGGACACGAAATCAAAACGAGCCCGAGGATTTCGAATGGCAGTGGTGAGTATATCTCATAATACTGCTCCATATTCTGGCTGCTAACGCTGAGTTTATCATACAGGGATAGCTGCGCAGGCAAGCAATGGCCGCAAGGAACACGATTCTCAATCTCATTCTGACTCTGCCTCAAGAACAGAAGAGCGAGAGCGATGGGAACGGAACAACACTTCGCCGTCATCACCGTCACAGCCAACTTTAACAAATGGGAGCGGCCTATATATACATGAATCCTGGGATAATGGCTCCAACTGCTCAAAAGTGATGGAGGATGATGGAGAAGAGGATATGATACCGCGACCACATCGGTTGAGTATCAATATTGGAGATTTGTTTCAACCTGCTACACTGCCACGAACGACACCGCTACCTGCCCCAATACCAGGAAACCAGTTATTGACTAATATACCTACTACTCCTACTCATTTACAAATCAACATCAACTCAAATATTAGTCTCGGTGCTGGTGCTGGTCCTGATGCTGTCCCAGAAATCGGAACTGTAACACCATCAACTGAGGCCAACGATTACGCCTACCCCGATTTTACACTCCCGTTATTCTGCAAACTCACGCACCTCCGGATAATCGACGGATGGACGTCCTGGATTACGTTTTGTCATTTGCTTTGTAAGATTCCGAAGCTGACGCATTTAGCTTTGGATTGTTCTGGGTTGATGGTGGGCGGTGGCGGTGGTGCTGGAGGTGCGGGTATGCAGGGGATTGAGAGAGTTGTTGGAAGCATTGGATGTATTCTGGGCTTACGTTCACCCGAGGAGAATGAAATCAACGACACCAACACCAGCGCGGACCCAACCACGGACGCAAATCCAGATGCTTCGGGCACATGCACAAACCTAAAAATCCTTGTTCTATCCATCAACCGATTCGAAAAACCGGAGGTTAGGAGAGCATTGGAAGCGTTGATGGAGGAAGATGAGAGAGTGGTCGTGATGGATTACGAAAACCCGATGGTGAACTGGCAGAAGGGGGTTGGTGTTAAACCGGGAGTTTGCCAGTGGACATTGGCTGAGTGTATTTTCGAGGGCAGGAGGAAGCGTGATTGACATGGTTTTACTTTTTTGACGAGATGAGTTTTACTCTCATTTTTGGGCTTTGGGTTTCTCTTCATCTGGCGCTGGCACTTAGAAATGCTGTATTAGTCGTTGTATGCGTTCCGTCTCATTGTTTCATTAGCCATAGGTGTCTATCTATATCATACGCATCAATATCCTACATAATATACCCATTAAGCTCACATCATTTGTTGCGATTAAGAGGGTATTCAGAGCTCGAAGCTATAGTCATTTTTGCATTCATGCCAATGCAAGTAATTTACAGACGATCCTTCTCAATCGTTACAATGTCGACGCTGACTGGGAGGGTACTTTCCCCCGGTATGGTAATTTAAGTGGAGCTAGCACTAATACATTTCCGTTGAATTGGTGCCACATTGAAGTATCTCAAGTTGCAACTAGCCCATGTGAGCAGGTTTAAGGGTGTTATTAACTGAGGATCGTCTATTAGTTACAGTTTACCCCACGAGTACAGTATCCCGTTCAATGATCGAAGTCTAGTTTGCAGTAGTGCCAAGCATTGACACTATGGCGATGCTGTTAAGATCTCTACACGTACAACCCTCAACCTCAAGCTCAGGGAAGTCGGCGAGGTTCTGACATAATTTGTATATAATGATAGGTACATACCCATTAGAGCTTCTGAAGGCCAAGTGACAGTCAGTGAGGATACAATGTGGATGATAACAAAATGCACTAAGTTTGGATTTTTAGTGCGGGGTTTGATGTATCCTTGTGATCGCTGGCTGACACACATGCACACTGTCTTCTGTGCGCAAGCTAGCATTAATATATCTTGGCACGCGAACCCCACACGGGTGTACGCCCCGAATGCCGCTGTTGCTGCTGTCAAAATGTCAGTGCTAGTCCCAGTGTTCAAATGAATAAAAACGATAGTCCTAGTCTTCATTTGTTTCATAATGGGGTTTGAATCGACGCTACATGTTCATACAATGTCTACAACGAACGTTCACGTTCAGGCGTATCCCAGGGAAGACCGGCTCCTTCAACTTCAGAGAGGTCTCGTAATGGATACCACAGCCGTAGTCCGATGGGTTCTTTCTCCAAGAGCCAGCTCTCGTAATGCGCGTATACGGGGTACGTAAGTACAGCACCCATGCCAGATCAAAACGCACAAGATGCAATGTCACCTTACCAGGCAGGCACTCTGCTTATCTAACCATCAAATCGACATTTGAACATGGAGCGAGGAGCAGCCTAGTCAGCAGAAAGAAAGCGCTCTATATTTGTCCTTCACCCATAGGAAGGTGCAGCACTTAATTTGTTATTATCTCGTTCCAGTGTTTTCATTTCAATTTGACAACACAGTATGGGGAAACAAGCGCACAGGAACCGTGTCCCCATTGATCGCCGCGCTCATTTACAATTTGGCCAGGTCAGGAGATATCTCTAGATCTCAAGCTTTTTAGGGTTTCTCCAAGGCGACTATTTTGGGGGATAATCCTTCTATTTTGCCACAGCAGTTTTGCCATACCTTCTCGTCAGGTTCTCTAGAGGTTACATATCCGTCAACAACTTACCGAGCGGTGTTGTAATTGATCCCCAGGTTTTCTTGAGGGAGTCATCGCCCCACCTGAGTAGTCGTCATGCATACGCATGTGGGTGGAGATGGATACTTAACATGTGAACCAGGTTCTTTCATTCCTTCTTGTTTGTCACTCCAACTGAACTATCTCACGTCCGCTAGCCTGTTGCCTTCCCTCACTGTTCGAAACAAACTCATCCTCAACTCCTTGCTCCAATCCTTTATTGTATGTACACTTTGAACATTACGCAATAGGTTGCCGTCGTTCGACCACATGTCTCAAGCTTTCGCAGCAGCGTTTACGATGGTCTCCACTCGTTATGGCGTTACGCCAGAGGGAGGGCACAACAATGACCCGCGTCCTTCCACTAGTCTCTTCCAATTGCTCGAAAACATACCTATCCGTGGTTTTCGAGCTTCCTCCAATTCTCCACAACCCAACCAGGTATCAGGAGATGGAAATGGTGACCGAAAATCTAGTGACGGTGCTGGTGTCGCTGGACAGCCACAGGGCCCTAGCAATACTTCTCATCGACAACGACAACCAGGTCGACCAACGCAAGGTTATTACAAAGCACCCATCTTCAAACTCCCTCCTGAACTCCTCGCTCATATCTTTTTCCTCGCTCTCCCCACTCAACCTCGTGAACCCAATCGAAGTTGCGCACCACTCTCCCTCTCGCAGACATGTAACTTATGGAGAGGCATCGCTCTCGCCACTCCCACCCTCTGGAGTACACTCTCCGTCAACGTTCATTTAAATCCCTCCTCCATGGAAGACGAAATTGAATTCAAGGAGTGGTGCCAGTACGTATGGTTCTGGTTTAGCAGAGCCGGGGCTGGGTGCACGTTGGAGATCAAGATCATCACGGTCATGACGGACCATACTTCGCCGAATAAATCACCTTTCGGCGTTACGCGTCGAAGGCCAGATTTTAGTCGATTACACACCACTTTACCGGCATCCTCGGCATCCTCGTCAACCATACCGATGGCTAGACCTCCCCCACCTGCAAGGCGCCTCTCGTGGTTTTCGAGACCTACGACGCCTACACGGCCAACGACGTCATCAGGTGGAATGACTATGCTGCAGCAGCAACAATTGGCTGCGAAGCCTAATACGCTGGCGCAGTTCTTGCTCCCGATAGCATCTAGGGTACGGGCTTTGGAATTCAAAATAGAACCCTCCCATCTTGACGCTTTACGCGGACTTTGGACTCCGCTCAATCCTGAAGGACGAGGAGCTAGATGGGACGCGTTGGAGGAATTTCATCTCAATGCACCAGTGGCACAAGGCCGACCGTATCGTTCGGTTCCCGCCGCCTCATCGTCCTTGGTAAATATGACGTCGTGTCCTAACTTGAAAAAAGTCTGGATCTCATCATCTGCGCTGAACTTAATGACGCTCCAGCCTTCGAGGGTTATGTTACCAATGAAGCAGTTGAGGTCGATCAGATTGAGGGAAGATATGTTGAGGTATCGGGAGCTATTAACATTGTTAAAGTCGAGCAGATATTTGGTAGAGCTGATCGTGTCGATGAACGACGACGAGGGGGAATTCATGGTAGAAGCCGCAGTGGCTGCTAGCCGAGGAGGATATCATCGACATCACCGTGGAAATGAAGCGCCGTACCTTCGGACGCTCTCCATCCATTCAATGAAATTCGATCCGGCGTTTTGCCTGGTACCTTTGACGACACCCTCCTTAACCACTCTCTCCATCAACTACTCGCAACACCTTACCATCGACAACGCAGATCCACTCCAGTACGAAATCCAAACAACTGCCTTGGGTCGAGAATCCACTATCGCAAAAACCTTGATCATATTCCAACAACGGTCGTACTGTCATCTCCAGAGATTATCTCTGAACTGTACGAGAGTGGATCAACTGGAGATGTTTGCTTTTTTAAGGGACATGCCGACGATTGAGGAGTTGGAGTTACAGAATTGTGGATGCACCACCAAGTATTTCGTTAGTGCGTTAAGGTGGTGGCATGTACGGTCGGGTACTACCACTGCTTTCACTGCCGCTGCGACTACTGGTATCGGTAGTGCCTGTGGCGGTGGTGCTGTGAAAGGGAAGGCGATGGTGTTACCTCGGTTGAAGAGATTGGTGTTGACCGATTTGGTACCGAATGGTGAACCCGCTCAAGGGGATACCGGAGTTCGAGTGGGATCTAGCTTTAGCTTTGATGAAGTCCTAATGGATACGGTCGAATCGAGGTGGTGGACATCAATGTCTACAGCGACGACGAAAGCGGTAGTACAGGCCATGACAATACCTGTTGATAATAGCAAAGGTGGCGGTTTTGAAGACGACGAGAAACCCTTGCCGATCGAAGTGGAGTTATCCACCAGTGACGGTGTTTGGGACGATGAAGAAGGACTAGAGAGGTTGAAGTATGTACGCGTTATGAGAGGAATTGTGAAAAAGGGAGCTTGGAGAGATGGAAGGATCGGCAATGCCGTACTTGGAAGGATTCGCAAAGTCGCTGATGAGGGAATGGATATCTGGTATACTAAAGGCGGGACGTATCCCCCTGGTGCTTAATTGGCTGAGATGTGTGCGCGTTTCTTCACCTTTGGTGGGTTTGTTTCTGTCAGAGTTGGACCTTTGCTTTTTGCATTCGTCATGACCGTATGGACGTTGTGGCATAGCGCTCCTTTCTCCTACTAATAGCTCTTATACGTTATTCATTGTAGTAATATGTACAGCTAATGTGTCTGTCCAGCCATTCCACGTCTTGTTTCTTTCGATACGCTTTGCACGATTATGTAGGACCTCAGCTCATTATCCACGCACACTGCTCAGGCTATCACGATTGCTACTCGCATTTACTGTAACGCTAGTGGGGTCATGTATCGACTTAGGCTGTTGCTATTCATGTAATAAGATAATGCCTCCTCAACAAGTGTTCAGGCGAGTGACCAAAACGTGTGTAATTGAATGCGCGTTAATTTATGCATAATTACCGAGCTCCTGATGCGACTGATCTTGAACCTTGTGAACGGGGATTATTCTAACACCCCTCCCCAAGGTTCGTTCAAGTATTTCCTCACTAGCTGGTCCGGCGGGAACAGTAGACTAAATTTCTATACATGATCGGAGTCCCATTATAGTTATATACAAATACTGTATCTGGATACATTAGCTTTATAGTTCTAATACAGTCAGTCCGAAATAATCACAACTGGCGCAGCAGAACGCAGGCAAGATGAACGCATCGGAGTACTTTCGGGCTGAACAGTTGAACACTACCATCTCGATGCGCATCCCTCCCATGCTCTACTCCCAACTAAAGACCCAGAGCCGAACAAAAATACGCAGAATCCTGGCAACCCCAACCCATAGAGCTCACGGCCATGGTGCACAATCGGAGGGTACCCATACCCATGACCCTCCTTCTCCAACAATCCTGCTCCCATTCCAGTGATCGACCGAACCTGGAGGATGGCCAGTTGACGGCGCTGGCACACCAGCATCATCGCCCACTCCCCCATTTTCGCCATCCTGTCCCCGCTCATGCCTCGTTGTCGTGGTTCTTAAGCCAAAATATTGGTAACCCAGTCCGTAAGATTCAAACTTCAACCCTAAACCCAATTGAGGACATGGTCCCGGAGAAGGATGAGGTGAAGCATGAGTGCTATGTTGAACACCAGTAGTACGAGAACTAGAGCCGTTATTGGATTTGGTAAAGGTGGTGTTGTTGGAAATGGGTAATATATTCAATGGCGATTCAGTCTCGACTGAGGAGTGGGAGTTGGTATTGAAACCGGGACAAGGACCGATCGTCGATTTAATCCCTTGGTGGTAATTGTGGTGCGCCGTCCCTGAATCTTGAGATTCTGCCATTGTGTATGTCAGCGGATGTTCTGGGTGCGGGTAGATTGAGTTCAGATTCTGACACCCATTCCAGTTTGGGTACGGAGGAAGGAGCGGGAATGTGGGGCGGTTGTTGTTCGAGTGGTGGTTCCTCGAGTCGAGAGGAAGACACATAGAATTGTAAAAAGGGTTCTCAAGAGGGAGTTGCGCGAGCAAGGTGCTGAGATTTGGGGAGTCAAATTCCGAAAAGTCAAGTTGGTATGCCGGGTTTGAGGTGAGGGTGTCCAAAATATGCGAGATTTCCTCTGAGTCGTTTGGGGTGCTACGCCCATCATTCAAAGCAGAGAGGATGGGTATACCCTCGGTCTCGGGAAAATCAGGTGGCAACTGAGGACCCTCTACTAGTTCCGGAATATTGGAGGTGGGGCGTAAGGGGTGCTGTGAGTCAGCGTCAAGATTCTCCAGTAGCGGGTGTCCGTCCACATGCAGCCGCAGGCTGGGTATTATCCCACAGGCGCTGTCGTGAGATTGGGAGCTAGGAATGGTGTTTACAGCCATTGTTGCGTCGCCATCAGCAGAATCGGTGTGACTGTGGGTTATATGGCCCACTCTCCAACTTGAAACTAGTGGTGATACTGATGGCAGGTGCTTTGAAGAAGGTGCTAGTGGTGTCATTACTGGAGAGCCTGACGATGACGCTGGGGTAGTAGCCAAGGGGGGAAGTGAGCCGCTTGATGTGGTGGGTGTGACTAAGGCACTGGACGAGTTCGAAGATGAAGATGACGCTGTGTCGTCTGTTGACTCATTTTGAGGATCTTCGGCGAAATCTCGACAAGTCAGCAGGCGCAGAACTAGATGCGCGTCAGCGAAGATTTGTACGAAATGACTGCGACACGCACTGCCTTCGTCCGTACAACTATCTCGTAGCTGTTGCAGCCGGCTGCCAACTTGCTTGGGAGTCCTCTGTGTCCCAGTAACCTTGCTAATGTAATCTGCGATGAACTTATTTCGCTTCGGAAATCGACGGAGACGTTTCGAGGATGGGCGTGATGCGGGGCGATATGTTTTAAGCGCTGGAATTTCCTGGTGAGTCCATGTTGATTGTATGGTGAAACTCAGCGCGTACCATCGAAAAGAGCAACCTCAATACTAGGAGGCCAAACTGCTTCTGGTTGATTCCTCAACGTCTTGTATGACTTGCGCCCAGTGACCGAAGAAGAGAAGGCGTGCTGCATGGACTTCGGAGAGGTGACCGTTGCATGGTATGAGAGCTCTCCGATAGAGGACGTATGAAGTAGACCGTCTAGCGGAAGTTGCTTCATTGGTCGTGCAGCGCGTTAAACTTGCGACAGAAGGTGAGTGAGAACGAGGTGATAACAGTCAGCTTGAACTAATAATAATGACCATGCCCACGTAGTGCACCCGAATGAGTTGGGTCAGTATGTTGACGATTGGCCCTTGGCCTGAAGTCTTTACAGACTATGAATGACAATGATCGTTCGTTGAATGAGTGGAAAGAAAGTGGCGTCGCGTTGTGGAACGTCATGTAAAAGCAAGAAGGGTCGCTCGGCTAAAATTGATTTAGCGAATAAACTTGGTTTCCCCCTACAACCATATGCATGAATGGGAATACTGTTTACCCAGGCCTTACAGCGATACCGTTCAACCGTACAAGTTCTGGATTCTGTCGTGATCATTGCATTGCATGCTAACAGAGCCATTGAGAGCCGCCAATACCAATCTCGTCCAACCTCAAACCACGCCTCACGGTCAGTTGATGCTATCCCACCTCTGCCAATGTCACTGGCTTACCGTTCGAGCGATTCCGGTGCGGTTCATAATCGTGGAAATATGATCTACAATCATCTTCTTTCAATCAATCCTGTCGTATGCCAAGATATCTACCTATCAATCGATGTTGGCGCAAGGCCATATCGATATATTGATCGGGACTTTGTTGTTCGTAAAGCAGCAAGTCGGTAAATGATCTGTGATAGATTTTGTTGAGTGGGACATTCACGACCGAATGCAGTTTTCGAAGTGCATGTTAGAATTGAGCCCTCGTCGCTATACATAAGTATAGCCAGTTCCTTCACCGACAGCAACATTGCCACATCAAAGCGGGCAACAGATCAGAGAAAGGACTTCTTGCATTTCTTTGTTGTTCGGTTTGTGTGACGATCGCAGAAATCCGTGTCGAGGTAATTTAGCGCCTCTGGACCTTAATCCAAGCATGCTTATATCGAAATTGGCACCATGGGCTTGTGGCATTCATCCACTTCGTCGAGAATGTAACGACTGGAAGGGTTCAATGAGCAGCCGCATACCGTTATATACACTATTTACCAGTACTTATCATTGCTTAGATCGGCGGCGCTTGGCAAATACCGCCCCCGCCAATCCATCTACAGAATTTTGGACGGACTACGTGGTGAACGTACAGTCGAATACACAAACTATCATGACCATGGATCCTTTGGCCGGAATTGACGACTCGTCAACCGACGACGAGGCAGCGTCTCAGACGACCGAAGACGACCCACAAATACCTACCGCCCAGAACCAGCAGCCACTGCATCCACCTCCACCGCCCACAGCTCCCCCACCATCATCAGCACCAAGAGAGAAACCCCATTACAAACTTGTACACACCCTGAGAGGACATACTATGTCAATATCCGCGGTCAAGTTTAGTCCTGATGGCAAATTCCTCGCGTCATGCGGTAGGTAGTCGTGTCTGGCCTGCTACGGGTGACTGATTCAAAAGGAATGAGTAGGCGCCGAAAAGGTAGCAAAATTATGGACAGTCGAAACTGGGGAGTTCATCAGAAATCTAACTGGACATACACAAGGCCTTTCCGATGTTGCATGGGCTTCGGATAGCGCGCACTTAGCCACCGCATCCGATGACACAACAGTTCGGATATGGAACGTAGGGACGGTAAGTGAAGCAAACGGTAACCGTCTCGAGTATTCAGTTGGACATTTACTCCTAGGGCGTAGTAAGCAAAGTCCTGAAGGGACACACGAAATGGGTCTTCTGTGTCAATTACAACCTCGCCTCTAACCTTTTGGTATCAGGAGGATGTGACGGAGATGTGCGGATATGGAACGTCGCTAGAGGTTCAATTCATGTGAAATTACGCGCATATATGCTGATTCTATTCTCAGGAAAGTGCATGAAGACGTTACACGCTCATCTTGACTATGTTACAGCGGTTCACTTCAACCGAGATGCCACGTTGATTGTGTCCTGTGCTCTGGATGGTCTAATGTGAGTCAATTGTTTCAATCTGCTGCTCTCGAAGGCCTCAATCCGTCCGGATTGGCTTGTACCAGCCGCATTTGGAATACCGCCGACGGCCAGTGCTTGAAAACGCTCGCAGAAAATCACAACGCAATCTGGTGAGGCTTATCATCAAAGAGTCTATCAAAACGTTTCCGCGCTTACGACTTTCTCCGATCTTCTCTTCAGTCAACACGTCCAATTCTCACCCAACTCAAAATACATATTATCCACAGCTCACGATAGTGCCATTCGGTTATGGGATTACCAGACCACGAGATGCCTCAAAACTTACGTCGGCCACACGAATTCAAAATACTGTATATCAGCGTGCTTCAGTGTGACGGGCGGGAAATGGATTGTTGCAGGAAGTGAAGACAACAAGGTCTACATCTGGGATCTACAAACCCGAGAGATTGTGCAGATCCTGGACGGTCATAATGGTAATGCATTTATCAGATTAGTTCTGACTAGCGTGTGCTAATTGATCTACACGTCTTTCACTGCAGATGTCGTCGTAGCTGTTACGGTATGTCTCATCAATTCTCGTCTATGCCTTGACCGATGTGTTGCTTCCTCTTTAGACACACCCAACCCAAAATATGATTGCCACTGGAGCAATCGAATCAGATCTAGCCATTAGGATCTGGGCAGACCGAGGTCCACCCAGTGGTACATTCACCCTTCCCTCTTAGGCCAATGCTATGTCACCTTGTCCATCTAACTCGTTGCTGTATCGTTCTCGCATGAACCCCTGGCTGTATACCTGCTGATTCTTCACTTTGTTATCCGAAGCTATCTATTCAATGGTTGATATCCACTCTCAGCCGGTCCTTCATGACCACAGCTGGTGTTATTACGCCAACGCAACTATTCCAAACATTGCACTAGTTTGTATCCGTGGTATAGAATATTCAAAGTATCCATTGAAGAGTCCATCATGGCTTGCGTATATCAAAGAGCAACAGAAACGACGAGCACAATCTACAACCCTGTCGAATCAAAATGCCGATTGTGCGCATACACACGAACCATTTATCACCAACTAATAAAAAAGATGTCCATCAGGAATCACTTGTTTCATTCTTCATATCCTCCAGTAGCGCGAACGGCTTCAACTAGCTTCTTGTATTCCCGCAATAGTTGTCTTACTTCTGAGATCTTGAGATCATCCGCTTTCGCATCTAGGAAATGTTGATTTGGAGGTGGCAGTTTCATTGGTGTCGAGAGGTGAATAGAAGGTGGCGCAGGACTGCCTGAACGAGACGAAATGGGTGTATCGAATCTTATCGGTTGGTTTAACAATGAACTTGGTCGAGATGGTGGCGAGCTCTGGAACAAGTCAAAGTAGGTCAGCATAAAGGTCGGTAAGGTGGGTTGGAATAGGACGTACCTTTGCGCTCAAGACAGACAATCTATCGGATAATGCCTTCCTTGGAGCCTGGACAGCAGGTCCCTTCTTGCTCAGCTTTGGTTTTCCATTCGCCATGCTCTCAAAGCTCTTAAGACCCTTGATGTTGCCTCCATCATCAACAAGGCCAACGCCAGTAGGGCTAAGAGCGTCCTCATCACTCCTGTAAATCTCATTCCTATATCCACCCAACAAGCTTCCATCATCCACACCAATCGGGATATCTCCATCACTGCCTCCATCGTCAACACCATCTATCTGTAGCCTCAACGAGGATCCAGATCGTATGCTTCCGGCTCCTGAGACTGTGACAAGCTGCTGGCCAACTTCTTCTAACGCGCTTCCTCTGGGAGGACCTCCCCTTGCGCTTACACCTGGCAGCGAAGCAGCAAGGTTCGCAATTGAAAATCCATCGCCGCGTCTTAACAGTCCAAATCGTGTCGAAGGTGACGAAGGCACACCACCTCCCGGAATCGTTGGAAGAGGGGCTGTTCCAGTAGCAGGGGATGGTGCGGCAGAAGTATCAGATCCGGGCAGGAAGGAGCGTAAAATCCCGAAAGAAGAATCAACGACCCCTGTGATGACTTTATTTGCCGAGCCTGCTAGAGCGTCCACTTGTTGTTCAACACGTCCTCGGAGGCCGCTAGTGAGACTTCTGTATGACGCTGGGCCAACAGTTACGTTGGGTGTAGGGGTTTGACCGGCGTCCGTGCTTCGCGTCGAACTGGATACAGGCTTGAGATTGGCACTAGAATGGGAATAAGTGAGCATAGCTGAAATACAACGAGGGTTGAGGATTGCAGAACGAACCTCAAGAGCTTATCGCTCCCATCCAGTCCCAATCCTTCCAAGTCTACATGCTCTAAGAATTCAGCCACGGCCAAGAGGTTGATCAAACAATACGTCTCTTCCCCTCCAACATTGCTAAGACATCTGAACCGCTGCGTGTACAAGAGGTTCGATACCAAATGAGAAGGATTGCATTTGACGACCGAAAAGATGATCATCGGGAGCAGCACATCCCCTGAGACCGGAGTTGCTGAAGACCGTGATACAATGGGTGAGATGAGGATATTCGGTTTCGGCAGTTTGAGACGGGCTGTGGCAGGAGATGCATCGTTTGAATCTGCAACCATGATTGGCTCGGTCGTTTCATTGACGGATTCATCATCTGAGATATCCAGACGTGAAGCTTTAATCGTCGACGCTGTTGAACTTGCGCTGATGCTTTTCCGTCGAGCCAAGCTCTGCTTGAAGTCCTCAGTATCGACATTGGCATCCTCAGTGCCGCTTTCCGGTTCATTGTCTCCTTCAGTTTCTGGTGCAGCAGAGCCCTCGTACTTTTCGTCGTTCTCGTCTTTGAGGGTTTCTTGCGGCGGTTGTGGCTCAGATGGGGCAGTGACGGCGTCATCGGCAGGTGGAGTCGCAGCTTTCTCCTTAAATTCATCACCAGGAGTCGACTTTTCACTCTCCTTTGACTGCTCTGGGGGTTGTCCCCTCTTCAGCTTCGCAGCTTGTGATTCTTCCTCGGTTCTCAGTCGCACAGGAGGGAGTCTAGAAAGACCATCTAATGCAGATGAGCGTGAGTCAGTGTCTCTCAGTAAGAAGTAAAAAAAGATGAAAGGCAAAACTCACCAACGACAATCTTATGCGCAGCAACCAAGATGGCAATCTTGTCTGCTGGGTTATGGCATGCCTCCAATTGACTGAGCACTAGAAAGAAACGAGAGAGGTGGTCAGCATCGGAAATGATGCGGCACGAACAGACCAACCAAAAAAAAAAAGGGATGGTGTACAAGTATGGAGCGGGAAAAAGAGGAGAAAAAAATAGGGTGACTTACTCTCGCCACAAGCCCTTACGACAACCTCAACCTCAGCCTCCATGCCATCCTCGACCACAACATCTAGATTATCCAAACCTAGATCCAGCGCGTTCAATGCGGTGACACGACTTGATACTGCTTCGTCATGAGCCAAATCGTCTGAATTTGATTGCATGAAGAGTCTATCATTCGATGATCCCATCGTGCGCACATATTGCATGAATTCAGATAGGTGGCCAGACCCCAAAAAAAAAAAAGAAAAAAAAATACAAATTTACGATCAGGGCGCGAACAACCTTTACAAAATGAAAGCATTAGCCTTACCGATCATAGAACAGCTCTGAAATCGTTCTCTCGACCACCTCCAAAATTTGCCTAACCCTGATTTCGTTCTCATCCTCGTTCAAATCTTCATCACTGCCACTTCCTTTACCATGGCTGCTCGTCGTACTGCTGTCACTAGCACCGGAACCATGCCGCTCAAGACGATTCTTCGCAAAAGGCGACCTTCCGATCTTCAAAGCGTCTTCCATCAACCACGAATAAAATTCTTGTAACCTCCTAGAAACATCATCCAATGACTGTTCCTCCAACGCGTTCACAAGGACAGCATCGCCATTTCTTATTGCATTCGCACCACCATTCCCGCCAGCAGCACCGCCACCCGTGTTCAGGAAACCAAAGCGCCCTTTACTCGTATTGACATTCGAAACCGTAATGGGTTGATTCTGTCTCCCCGGCCCAACTGCCGTACTTCTCAACACAGGATACCATTCCGCCGTAACCTCATGCACGCGATCCACCACCCAAGTCGGTACCTTCACAATCTCATTTTGTTCTTCATCAGATGCCTTTTCCTTCGAACTACGACGAGAGTGACCTTGCTTATGACTTGGAACGTGGGAGTTGATAGAGCTCAATGGTGTGCCCATCAGTTTCTCTTTAACCTCAGCTCGAAGAGCCTTGTTCATCTGTTTCCCGACATCCCTTCGAACGATTTTCCTGTCAATCACGAACGCGGAAACGTCGATCATGCCTGTAACGCCCGAATTTGTTCCCTTTCCAGAACTTGCGGCTGGTCCCGATCCAGCTATTTCACTACTGCTTTCACTCCCATGTTGCGTTACGCCGCTGGCACCCTCAGTACTGGTAGCTGTGTCAACTGCAGGCGCAGCAGTGTATGTTGAAGAATGACCACTCGCATTCACTGTTGATATGGATGGGACAGCAGGGGAATGAACCTGATGGTGGTGGAGATTATGGCGGCTATGATGTGTATGCTGTGAAGGAGCCGGTATACCCGTTGAAGGTGTAGTCGACACCGGCGTTACCGGAGCAGAAGCGGAGCTGGGAGCCGGAGAGGATGATGGTGATGGTGCATAGGGATGTCTATGGCCGAATAAGGAGACGAATGGACTGCTAATCCTTGCACCCGCATTCGTGACTGAACTACCTGACGAGTTGGATAATGACCTGGCCATAGGTTGCGGTGACTGAAGGCTAATGGGCGACGAAGTTATTGCAGACGTTGCCGGGGTGGAAGCAGCGGATGCGGAGTTTGGAGATACCGAAATGGTTGATGCCGATGAAGATATGGACGATGCTGAAGAGGTACTTGGACTTTTAAGATGACCCAATCCACTAGCAAAACTTGGTCTAGGTGGTAGCGGTGGTTTAGGATTCGGTGATATTTTCGGAGGAAAAGGAAAGGTGGATGTGCGCGATTCGACGGAAAAGTTGGGGTATGCAGATCCATACGATGGCGATGGAGTAGACGAGCGCGTGACAGTCAAGGAGGGTGTGGATGTGTGAGGGCTAGATGTGCTGCTTATTGTTTCGCTTGAGCTGCTTGTCGAAGGAGATAGGGTTGATGATCTGTGCACCGACGGAGGACGGGTTTGGCTAGGGGAATTGGGGTAGATTGGAATTCCAGGAAGAGGCGGTAGATGTGCAAATGCAGAGGCCCTCGTTGTCAAAGAGAGTAAGTTTTGGAACGCCTTTGAAGATGTATTAATGGTAGAGCGAAGTATTAAGCGGTCTCTGCCACAACCAAAATGTTAGTATGAACACGAAAATACTGCGCGTCAAACACTGCTCACTCGTAGACTTTACCACGAAGGCCAGAAAGTGTTACGATTGGAGTATTGCTTCCCGAGGACGTATCGCACAGCATAATATGATCACGAACGAAATCTAGCGTGATTCTATCCGAATTAGTGGGTTCAGCAGGGAGCAGAAGCGTGGCCTTCATGAATCATTGATGAAATCGCGTCATTCACGCAAAGAAGAGAGCAGCAGAAAGGAACGAAGGTAACGTCAGTATTGCCTTCCTCGCTGTATTTAGAATACACACACCTTCCCAGAAGTAACCAGGTTCCAGAGCTCGGCCCATTCCCTATATGATCCATACGCATCTATTGGACCGCTGCCACCTCCAGCGCCACCTTCCAAGACCAGTTTCTCCAAGATCGCCCAGCCAACACTGCCAGTATCCAAACTCATTTCTTGAGCTGCGGCTTTAAGGGACATAAATTGCAATTTACCGGTTGCATCCCCGTGGTATGGATGCGGTTGTGGTGGAGAGGGCGGGGCTGGGGGATTGGAGGGAGGCGGATAGCTCTGTTGGGTTTGTAGCATGGGCAATTGTTGGACAGAGCGCTGTTGCTGAGAATACTGATAGAGCTTCTGATAGGGTGGTTGGTAATGGGGAACGTATTGGCCTGCTGATACAGTTGTTACTCCAGCTGCTACCCCGCCCCGATGACGTGGAGTATAAGGGACATATCGAGGGACAGGGGTTTGTGGGGTAGGAGACGAGGAAGAGGAAGTCAGAGTATGATATGGACGTTGAGAATTATATGATGAAGCGTTATTAGGCGTATTGGGTCTTGAGGCGGATATGTCAGAGACTGGACTTGCTGTACGCTCCATGTCATGTAACGATAGAGGAATTGCAACGGGCGTAGTTGCGGGCAGAGTGGTGTCACTTTCCGAGTTTGCTGTGGTATCATCTGACTGAGATCGAACTGGGTATTGAGGATGGAGATTGGGCGACGCCGATCGAGAGGGACTAGGTGCAGGTGAGAGCGAACGAGAATGGGAATATGATGGCGACGTTGATGGGGGACCTGACCTGACTGCGAGAGCTATTTCGGGAGCGATGTTTAAAGCCGTTGTTGCTACACCTTCGAAGGTGGGGGCGGCGCTTTGGAGACGAGAGGTGGAGGCTGGAGGAGGAGATTGGAGAGGGTGAGCTGATGCTGAGGTGCTGATGGACGAGTTGGAGGCTTGTCGCTGTAATTGCGGTTGGAATAGCATCCGCGAACTGTGTGTGCTGCGACCTATTGAAGTCGCTGGAAAATCTTCTCTCGGCCGTTGTTCGCCCACTTGACCTTGGATAGTTGCAAGGGATTGAGCCATTCTGGCACTCTGAAATGAGCAGGCAGCGATAGAACTTCTTGTCCTGCGCTGTACCCTCAAGCACGACTACAAAAAGGGTCCTGAGGTTCGAGTGTGAACGTCCTAGACATGGCGTCGAGTCAAGGGGCTCACCGTCTATTCGCCTCCAACACGCTTGACGTGCAACGAAGCCACAAAGGTTGTTTAGAAACAAGGTAGGCGCGCTGGGGCGGACAATCCTCGTCGTCGTAAATCTTGGGAAGAAGGGATGATGAGCACTAGGTTGGGGTTAGGGTTTATTCCCTTCAAGACCTTGCAGCAGGTTCAGGCACGACAAATGGCATCACCTCCCGCGCAGAACCAACTTGGACGGTCGAGATACCCTTGGACAGGATCGAATGGATTCGAGGCTGATGACAGTCGCGAAACCCTCCAATCTTCTCTGAACAAGCATAGGCTTGCCAATATCGTCTTGACGCAGAAGGATCGACCCATCCCGACGTGAGTATTTCGCGTGTTCCATCATGCAAGTGTATTCGCTAAAAACGATCATCATCATACAACGCCATTGCGTGGATGGATGATCATCATCAACAGGTTGGACCAAATGAAGGCCGAGCTCGCCGAACCAGTCACCTCCCGCTCTATCTCCCAGAGTATCAAGAATCTTCAAAAGCAACACATTGATGATCTCGAAAGACTCTACGACATTCAAGCGGGTGACTATATCACTGAAGCATTGGAAATGTATTATTGCCAAGACGATTTCTACATATACGGCGAGGGGGATGTTACAGGGTTGTCAACCACGGATTTCGAAGAGGGAGAGTACATGAATGGCGATTCGATCTCAAAGCACCCGGAAACAGAGCGCGCCAATGCGCTTCACGTGAGCCTCCACCAACTGACCTCGAAATGATCCCACTCACCTCTTTCGTTTTTCTTCAGCAACTCTACTCAGCCCAACACCAAGCTTCGGTATGGGATCACGCTTGGACAGACGACGTGTCCACATATCGTTATCATCACCTGCAAGCTCTCCTCCGTCTAGCGAAACAGCGTCAACGTCTCGTCCTAGAGGAGGAAGAAACGCGTAAACGTAGGGAACTCGAATTCCCCAAAGACGGAGCAGAGTTCAGGGCGAAATCAAAGGAATTTCAACAGCGGGTAGCCAAATTTTTGACGGCAGACAAAGGAAGACAAGACAAGATGATGACCGAGTTCAGATGGGAAGAGAATCGTACGGAGGCGTTGAAGGAGGTCTATACCACTGACGTGAGTTCAGTTGGGGTAGAATTCCTCTCCACTCATTTTTTGTTTTTCTTTATCGTACTCTGGCGTGCTCATGAACTTTGTTTTCTTGTTTCCTTTTCCAGTCCAAATTCAGTGCTGAGATCCGTGCAATGGTCATCGAAGTCAAGGTAAGCGACCCAAGGAAAAAGACCTTATGAACTTTGTGCCACGTTCATACCACGTTGGGCCAGTTGGCGCCGTGACTCGACCACTGAAGGTGGTCGCGTCTCGTATAAAATTTCGAACGTACTGGAATATGGGAGCGATGTTTCCTCCTTCACTGGCTACTGGTACTCGTAGCCGATGACGACTGTTGATCAGCGTTGCCTCATCAGAAGGCTGACGATGGGCGTATATCCAAGTGGCAGTGGATCTCTAGAGAGTTGGCCTTGCCGAGCATTGATATCCGGCGTTGCAGTGTTAAGGAGTATATATGAGCGATGTCGTAGGCCATACAGCTCGGAGTCAATCTCCTGTCTTCCTAATCTTTGGCAATACCATACGCCTTCAGCATATAGATTAATGCAGCGATGAGTGCATGAAAATGGCGACGAAAGTGCTGCGAGATCCCTCTTGCATACATGCGCACAGATGGATACACGTATGCTAACCCCAATGTTGCTTATACTCCCTCCAGAATCGACATGACGACCCCACCTCGTACGAATTCTCCCCAATAGACCCAGAATCAGACATCGAGAACGAAACGCTGGCCCCACCACCGACACTGCCAGTGCACGTCGGAATTTCAGCTGAGAGGGCAGAGGACATCGAACGGCTCGGGCCACTATCCTCCCAAGATATTTCAAGTCCGCTCGTTCTCCCTCAAATTACAGGTGCCAATGCCGTCCCAGTGGCTATGAGGAGAGGAGCGAAACCAAAAACTGTTGAAATTGCTTAATGATACTAACTAACGGATTGGCGAAAAGAACCGAATCGACACTGCGATACACTTGATACGCGTGAGTGAATAAACGAAATAAAACGAAAAACATGGTATGGGACTTTGCTCGCTTGCATCTGAGTCAATCGCTAATTTAGTCAGATTCCAATTGGAAGCGCAGGACGGAGGAAATGTTGCCTGCAAAGCACAGAGATCGCGTTTAGACTTACAGCACTGTCACGGTCCTGTTCACATACAACACATTGGACTCTACAAGTTGATACCTGATATTGATGTGAGCAGTCGAGAACTCAGGACACCATCATGGCATCCGCATAAGAACATCTCTCTCCATTGGAACGATGTCCCCAGTGTGAAATAAGTCTGGCGCGTTTATCATAACTCCCTACTGCCTCCAAGTCTAGAATTTGATCAACGAGGTTTTGAACCACCAAATTGGCCTTTGGATGCATCGTGGAATACTGAAGGACAGTTTACGAGTCCCTCTCTGGCCCACTGCTCCAGTCCGTTTATCAAGCTGCCCCCGATCGTCTTTCCCACATCGAATGGGCGATACCACTACTATTTCACCAAGAAAACTAATTGTTCGCGTTCCTCCCGCCTTTTTTCCGGATTGAAATACCTTTCACATATGGTAGCGGTATCATCAGATGATTCAGGGCAGAACGTCTACATCGTTGTTGGATACTATCATCCGGCATAATGCAGGGCTTCGTTCCGTTTCGCTTAACATTGCATCAAAATCTCCCATATGGGAGTGGGAGGAACACCTGGCCTTGACGATCTTGCTCCCGAGGTACTCGAAAATCGTGGGCATGCTACCTGACGCACCTCACCAGCCAGATGGGCTGCGTGGAGCGATCAAGCAACCTTCACTAAAAGCCCCAGAGAAATCGGCATTTCAAGCCAAGACTCCCAGACTTCCTTCAATCGTTGTCACATCCACTTTCTATGGCACTCTCTCCAAAGAGTGTAGAGCACGGCTTCATCTCGTTAGACTTCATTACACTGTCCATCTCTGACGCACTCAACGGAATTTCTTGCTTCGTATTAGGGTCTCAAGTAACTCGATTTTGGTGATACCAAAGACGAAGATTCCGGGATGCGTCTGTCATTCCCCAGGGCTGCTTTAGCTCCTCATGCACCTTCGTTGACTGTGCTACGCTTTGCTCGATTTAGGAGCCCATCGATACTCGGCCGGAAGCATATTTGCATTAACCTCGCGACTAGGCCTATCCTATCGTCGTTCGAAGCTCGGATTACTGCATGTGGCCACCCCAGCGAGCTGGAGATTGAATGTGAAAGTTTTGGCACGGCTGCTGAACTATGCATCGCAAATGCCCAAGCTGAATGAAATAAATGTAGACCAGGGACTTTTAAGCTCTTCTAATTATGAGTTTATCCCATGTATCAACTCGGTTCTTCTAGAGTTCCTTGCGTCTGATTCGCTTTGGACACAGAGTGGGGTCGGCGCAGCTACATCTTCGTCCGATCCGTATGGTACTTTCCTTCCCCTACTCTTCCTTATAGGATATACTTCATATAGCTATAAATCACAACTTACATCCGCTATAATATTATACAATTTTGCGTATAGCATCCGTCTATTGCGTCAACAATTTGACTGCCTCTGTGTAACGCTCACGTGTACCCTGAACGACACCCTTCTCGATGACCCAACCTTCACCCGCTTTACCCTCCGGTCCACTCTCAAGTCCCTTCCTAAACCCATTTCCAACTAACCAATCGCGTACATATTGCTTATCAAAGCTCGGCTGCGATTTCCCTGGCTCATAGCTCGCCAAGGGCCAGTATCGTGAGGAATCGGGTGTAAGTAGCTCATCAATAAGAATCAATTCGTGCTTGGAAGGATCCGTATCTGAAGGTACCAGTCCAAATTCGAATTTGGTATCCGCTAGGATTACACCGCGCGTGTTGGCATAATCGGCCGCAGTTTTGTAAAGTTCCAAGGCTGCTTTAGATATTTGTTCATACAGCTCCTGTCCAACGATCTTGGCAGCTGCAATATGAAGCGCGGGATTTGGGTTGGAGAAACGTGAGGAGAGACAATTTGGCGTACCTCTCTCTCCGGAAATGTTCTCATCGTGTTCTCCCTGTTCTGCTTTGGTAGAGGGTGTAAAGATGGGTTCGGGAAGTTTTGCGGACTCTACTAGACCCTGAGGAGCCTCCATACCATGCACAGTTCCCTGTTTCTTATACTCCACCCAAGCAGACCCTGATAACTAACAATCAGTGTATCCATGCATTTTCGACCAGATTCGCTTACCCGACAGATATCCACGTACAATCGCTTCAAGTGGAACAACTTTTGCCCTACGAACAAGCATCGCTCTACCTTCCAACACATCCTTATATTCTCGCACTTCCTCCGGCATCTCATCTATGTTGGCAGTCACGAAATGATTCGGGATAATATGCCCCAGCTTCTTGAACCAGAAGAGTGACAACTGCGTCAATAGTTTTCCTTTATCTGGAATACCCTGTCCCATCAAAGCAGAAATCGACCACATTTCACATGTTGAGTCGATATCAAACATAAACCAATTGTCTTGCATACATTTTTTAGGGTGACATCGTAAGCAGAGATTCTATCCGTTGCGACGAATAGCAGATGGTCCGGAGAGGAGGTCGCGTAGACATCACGAACTTTGCCTTGAGACAATAAAGTCAACTTGGGAAAGCTAGTGCTCGTCAGAGAAGCCATCGAGGACGAGACGATCTTGACGGCGTCACGGTTGCAGCAAGACTATAAAAAGATGTCTGCGGATGTGTCCCAAAACGGTAAATTTCTCGGTAAATCTCATCGTGTGATGTGATCGGCCGAAACCGTACTTCCTCACTCTCTCAAAAATACAACCGATGCGTCCAATTAGAAAATAGAAAAAAGAGAAAGCAGAAGAGTGCCATCTAGTGTACAAAAACCATTATCCTACTAACAGCTCTTGAAAGTCATGCAAGTCATAGCGGAATGAAGCATAGAATAAAACCAAAATCCGTTCTAATGGGAATAGAATAATTGTTGGATGTCAAACTTCCATTATTTCGTCTAGTTTTTCGCTCTTCGCTGCCTCCTCGCGAGCCTGCTGCCTTGCCGCTGCAGCGGCCAATGCAGCTGCTTCGTTTTCCAGAACGAGACTCGAGAACTTACTCAAGCGTCGAATTTTCTTCCCATATACGAACAAAATCTGTTGTTTAGTCAGCCATAAAATCAATGCACAGCCGAATAGTGGGGACGAAGAGGTGGTGATGACGCACGTAGGGTATTGGAATCATCAGACAGGCAATGAGAGCAAACATGGTATTGGCCCATCTATACCCCAAGTTGGCAAACATTTTATCCGTAAACAGAGGGAATACTGTTGCCGCGATGTTTCCTGCGGACTCGATCAATTACGGGTTTCAAATCATGAAGGCAGCTTACGGAATAGACTCTGGGCAGCTAATGCAGATGAGGCATACGGTCCGTAACTGAAGCAGGGGTAAATCCTAACACTTATCCACTTCATTTCCAATGATACGTACCAGTCCGCGAGATACGAGAACACGGCGAGGTATATAATGAATGATGCACAGAAAAATATCTTGATAATTGCCATTTAGCCAACGAGAGAACGGTCGAAACCAACAGACGCACCAAGACTCCGATGGTGTTTGCAATCCAATGGATATGCTCAAACGATGACCACGCGTAGATAAACATTCCAGCTGGTAACATGACAGCCCCTATGCATGCAATATACAGTCGAGCTTCAGGTCCGCGTATCGGGAAGTTCTTCCTAAATTTGAGTTAAAAAGCGGTACGATATGGCTTCACAATTTTGACAGACGTACTGATAAAGTTTCTCTTGGTACATGTTCATAGCAAAACCAATTAAAGATCCCAAGCTAAGAAGAAAATGGAGTTAACCGATTTGAAGACGGGGACGCCAATGATACATACGTCATGGTTGCGAAGACTGAGCCCACTTGGCCAATGTTGAAATGATGTAGGCTCGTATACACCTCGGGAATTGATCTATAAATGCACGAGGGCGACTCCATCAAATGAACCATCCAGAGCAAAAGACAGGAATCGTACTCAATCAAGCAGTACACAACGCCCCACGCGAAGCCAAACCATAACTATGGTACCGAAACTATTTACGAAATGTTCAGACAAAAGGGAGAAAAACTCACGCTAAAGCTGAGGACCACGGGCTCTGAGAATAATAGCCCTACAGAGTGAATGATCCAAGATCGGTTATCCGTATCACCGAAGATTTAGAAACAGGACTCACATATGGGTCTCGTGCAGGAAATGAAAATAAGGTTCTTTAAGCTAGGCCTCTCATCTTCGATTTTGGCTCGATACCTCTTGTTCCCGGTCTCCGCCCTCAACTTCCTTGCGATCCGTATTAGCAATATGGAAGACCTCGTCTCCACCATAATCACTGGTACTAGCAGCAGGTACACCGAAAAAATTCTAAATGATGCAATTTGATTCGGTTAACCAGTCAAATATGAGATAGTGCACATACATCATTTCGATCCACTGTATCCATCTCCATTGAAGATGTGGGTTCAATTCAATCCACCCAGCAATTAGTGGACCTAAACCTGTTCCACCCAACGCGGAGATTGAAAATAGCGACATCGGTAGCCCGCGTCTGTCAATGCAACGACATCGCGAAAAGGCATGGGAACGCCGTGATGAGAAGTATAAGTAACAGAGAGGACACATTAGTCAAAGCAGTGTAATGTACTGACTCCTTGGTTGCCCATATGTCAGCAAGTGTTCCACCCACCATCGTGGCGCCTGTCGAACCAAAAGCACCTTGAAGAAACCGTGCGAAGATAACAGTCTGTATATTCTTAGCCCTGGAAGACAGAACCGCATGTCAGGAAGGACACCGATAGCGTAAAAGTTCGACTTACAAAGCAACTGTCATATGCATCAGCAAGAATCCAATGCCGGAATAGATGTACAACGGCCGTCGTCCGAATTCTTCACTCAAGGACGCCGTGACAAGTGGAATAACTCCGAATCCCAATGCATAGACACTGAGTCCGAGCGTGGCTTGGAACCGTGTACAATTGAGATCCTCTATCATAGATGGGAAACCCATATTATATGCTGCAGCTGCGGAAGCTAGGTGAAGTCATTTAGAAATCCCGGCCGTATGGAATAACAAGTGAAAAGCCACACTTACAGGCCGTCGTCGTCGATACACATGCCAAAAATGTTATCAACCACTTTTTTCGTTTAGGAAAGTTTATTGGGTTTCGTTCGTCGCCATCCTCGAATTCGAGCTAGAGTGACGAAATATGGAAGTGAGAAGACAAGGACCAAGAGATTACTCACATATATCGGCTCATCGTCATTATCCCCAACAGAAATTTCAGAGCTTGGATTGTCATTATGAGGGTCGTGAGATTGCTCGCTAAGGTGTTTTCGGTATGTCGAGTCGATTTCTTCGCGTTTTGGCCTCGAAACTGCAGCAAGGCGTGGATCGACGACTTCATTGGCGTCTTCTGGTGATTTAACTGCGATATCTTCAAGCTCTGCAGCAATTGTAGCCCCTGGTGTGGAAACGGTGGATGGTGATACTGCCATATGGTGGGAGATGGCAGCGGGCAGGAGTTGTGGGATGCATGGTGACTTTATTCAAACCGAGAAAAGCCAATCATTTTCGGGCCGACGCCACAACTACTCCTCCGGAGCAAGAATGAAACGAAGGAACCGGCAAGGAGTGGATGCCGAAACACGATCGGCTTGATGCCGCACATTTCAGCAGGTACCCAACGACGCTGGTAGCAGATTTCCAACGAATGCATAGCTCGCAACTCCTTCCATACCACTGAATTGAGCATTAGTCACATCACTTGGTTGCAAGGCTTTCAGTGGGTGAAGTAACGTCTTTTTTTGCTAACGGCTTCTGCCCTGGGATTGGCCGCGCATTTACATGCTACTGATGCCGGACAACTTGGCCGCGGCTTGAATTTTGACGGAGTTAAAGCCATGTCCGCGCATGGCTCATTTCGTCATATCTGCTCGAAATCGCGCCCATATCCAGCAGGGTTGACGGACGCTGGGCATCTCGTAGTATTGCCTGCCTTTGGATATACACGGACACAAACCTGTAAAAGCGAGCAAAACTAGCCAAGGAATAAGTAACCGAGCGCTATTTGTTCAAGATGGCTAAACGCCTTGACGAGCAACACCAGCAAACATCCATGCTTGCTCAATGAACACCACACACTTTTCTCAATCCCTTCGTCGCCTATCTCGTTCTCGACAATGTCTTTGTTATAGCACGTCTTCCTCATCCGACAATGCAACTGGTGAAAAACTCCGAGTTCTGCTTCGCGAAACTGCGCAATCCGTCGCAGTCGTGACCTCTTTAATGCCACCTTCGGAGAATGGCGGGAGTCACAAATTTCATGGGGCTACGCTCTCTTCATTCACAGCTATCGCAATGGAACCTTATCCAATTGTTACATTCGCCCTTCGACTGCCCTCACGGATGGCCACGGCTTTGAGCACCACACAACCTCAATCATCCTCGCATATGGTCGTGAATTTACTATCCGCAGATCAAGCGTCTCTTGCTGTTGCCTTCTCCCGACCGGATTTGCACAGCAACCCATTCTCTATGGTGCCATATACCCTTTCGGAAGAGGGTCTTCCCATACTCCAGGGCTCCTTAGGTGCCCTATCTTGCAAACTCGTCGCACCGCCAATACCATTGCACGATCTGGAATTTCTGAGGACTCTGGGAAGTTCAGAACACGGAGGGTGCTGTAGGCCGACACAGCCTCATCATGGAGTGACTTCGGAGTTGTTTGTTGCGCGGGTTGCACGGGTGGAAAATGTGTCGTCGAAGGATGGAGAGCACGATAGAAATCGGACATTACCACTCTTATACCATCGGCGCGGTTATACCAGTTGTCAAAACCTTCATCAGTATACTAAATCAACCCCACCCAAAAGCTGACCTTACCTGCGTATTCAGCAATTTGTCTGTCCAATGCGAGCGCTAATTTATCAGTAATGGATCAATACATGGATTGGCATGATCTGCACTTGAATGAATCCTGGCAGTGACTCGTGGGTTCAGATGTACTGTGAGTATAATAGAAATTAGAGCAAGCTAAACACCACATTCGCTTTCATTCGACATATAATCGGTTACTAAACAAGTCGCCATTCGGGGTGCTTCGACTGACGGCCGGATTTGCGACCACGACGTGCGATGGCAGGAATCGATGGCGTCCTCTTCTCACCCATCGAGCGTTGTCCCAACGAAATTCTGTTTCAAATCCATCAATATCTCCTCAAATACGAACGAAGGAAGGATACAATCCTAGCCTTGCGCCTTACCAGCCGCCGATTGTGCGCCTTCTTCACCCAATTGACTATCAACTCCCCTTTCTATTCTTGGGGAATTTCCGACTCATCGAAAATAGTACAGTCTCGGGGGCTACATATCTATGCAGAACATGCCCCTCGGAATTGTCTACACGCAAATTCATTAGTGGTCCCCACCCCAGAGGCCTTCGTTCCCTTCGTCTCATCTCTTACGCTCCGCTTCTCATTCTACATTAGCAACGGTTTCTACGAAACAGAGGAAGCCGCCAAGTACAAACAGGCACTTTTGGAGGAATTCGAGCCTCTATGGGATGACATTCTCCGACTCAGATTCCTGAGTTCTATTGATGTATGGTGGGATGGGGAACGAGACGACCTCCCGATCTACCAGAGCATCTCTGATGCACTATTGGAGTCGGTGTATACGACAACCAGAGGCAGGCTCGCACAGCTTGTCTGGTCCATTCCATCAAGTTTCCAAATACAGAGACCCTTCTCTCCGTCCCTTCTACGATTTTCTGGACTACGGGCGGTCTCCCTCCAGGCTCGTACTGCACGGCATACATGGACGGGCCCTCAACCTATATCAATGTTGGGCGACCTCCTTCTTCATGATCCCGATCTCCGATCCATCATCCTTGATTATGACTCCCCCTTTACATTGTGCGAATGGAAAGAGCTATTTCCACCCGGACTCGACAGTTCTCGCATTGAATCCATTGACATTCACGGTATACTTCCCAGTGTACCTGATCATCTTTACGCGCACCCACACATACCCAAACATCTGACTTTCCCAAAGATGTGGAACCTTAGGCAAATTTCCATCATCTCCGATAAATACCTACCTCCTCCTCTTCTTGACCTTGACCCATTGTGGCTCTCACTCAAGGAGTGTGGTATAAAGCTTTCTGTTCTCAGGCTTCATTACGGTATCTCCGATGCACTAATGGAATATCTCGGGTCTTACGAAGGACTGAAAGAAGCCGAGTTCAGCGTCTATGATGTCCTTTGTGGCAACACCGGATCCCGTGCATCTGTCTCCTTTGCGAAGGGGGTTCTACCTCGACATGCATCGTCACTAACTTCGCTTCAAATGTCTCGCCACTATCTCGAAACGCGACCAAGACGTGACTGGGAACCCCTGGCGTTTGACCCTATAACTTGGCCCACATCATCGTCACTCCACCAATTAATATGGCTTCGCGTTCCGACATCATCAGGCTGGAAGTTAGATGAAAAGAATTGCCAGAAACTACTGGATTACGCTTCTGGGATTCCAAACCTCCTCGAACTGGAAGTGGAGTGGATGGTTTCAGGCGTCACGGACAACGACCTTGTCGGTTGTGCCCAAACCATTGGGAAGGCAAGTATCAAACGGTGTACTATCAAGGAGTTCAAGATTTTGGCCGCAGTTCCGGATAGTTACTGTGATGCACGTTGAGACATCAACTTCCCGGATGTGGAACGTACGCCGGTGGAAGATGGATCTGAGGAAAGGTTTCCATTGAGCACTTTTAGATTTTGGTCGGAAAATGGTACTTGGGAGGATCGTTCCGATTCAACTGCTTAAGTAGTTAGAGACTGAGATAATTGAAATAGTGAAGTCCCGGCAGAATCACGAGTTGGAGGCGCTATGATCCTGGATGGTGTTGAATTTTTGATCAGTACGATATCGGCGCGCTGGAGGTATTATGATCAGGCTTCAAGTTCCCATTTCGGTGAGATGTTGAGGAATTTTCAGCAATTGCTTGATTTATCTCTTCAACATTGTTCGACTGGAGATGAGACCAAGCTTGAGTTTGGACCCAAGCGAAATGCCTAGTGTACATCCATTGAGAGGTGTTCGACACAAATTTTGAAGATTCTGGGCACAGTTCAAAGTCACTTCGCCCTAACATATGGCCCACTTTGAAGTAAAAAATTCCCTGCTGGGAGAACAGGGATACGGGGTGAGCAGATAGAGAGTCTCAAGGAGGTTTGCGTTGCACTATTTTGCTTTGGGCATACATGAATAACTTACGATGTCGATGAAGGTACAATCGAAACAGATTACCTGTTGCTCTTGGGCTCTCAAATTAATCAAATAAAAAAACCGCATTGCGTTCTACCAACATAAAGCGATGAATGTCAATGGGTCGGTTGCCATATTACTTGGGTATATCATTTATTATAAGTGGTAAGGCGATGCAGCCAAGGTGCAAGATGTGCGGGTACCGTGACCTTATTTTGGCATAAGGATTCGTCATGGCTGCATGATCTCCAAAAAACACACTGATGATCAGAGTGGCAATGGCGGCATAATGGAGTCAGGTGAAGACAGTGAATGAAGCTGGACGCTGGACTATGTTCCAAAGGCAGACAACAGCTTCGGTCAGAGAACTGAGGACGAGTACATGTAAATCCGGACTCACTAATCAGAGCATGAACGCCATGCCGTCCTCCTCGACATCAAACTTTAAAGTACACTTCATGTTGTTCTTCGAGTATTGAACATCCATAGATGAGATGATAACATCACAAGGCCCAACTTTTTGAGCTTTGGTGAACGAACCACCACCCCCAACAAGACGGGCAGGAACACCTGAGCATTGTGAATTAGTCCCGTCATGGGGGCCAACAACAAATGAGCACCCTACCACCAATGCTCCATCGATTACCCTTCAAACCCTTCAACTCATCGCCAAAGAAACTCGCGACTTGTGATTCATTCTAAATGGATCCATCGCACCACCTAAGCGCCTGAGTACCGTGGAAACGAATTTAGGGGCTTACCAAGGATATTTTTGTCACGGCACTCTTAGGGTTGTTTTGGGGTGTGGGTTGGATTAACAGGCCATGTCCACCGAATAGGGCTTGGAATTCATCATACTCAAACACCTCGTCAAATTTGATTGTCTTCATGGAACCCTGGAACTTGACATTATCGGATTTGCACTCCTTTTTGAGCCTAATAGCACTGCAGGTCAGACTGTATTCCTTGTTCGTAGATTATTGCCTCGACACGCCTATCAAAGATCTTCTTCAATTGCATTCTTCGCTTCTTTTCCTCTGTCTTGCTGGACGACGCGGCTGGCGCGTCTGCTTTCGGTTGGGGCGCAATTGCTTGAGTAGAGGAACTAGCGGTTGTAGTCTTCTGTCGTTTATTGGAAGCTTGTAAGGCCTCGAGTTGGTCCTCGAGCTTCATAATGACGCGCCGTGAATGACTGCGACGCGTACGAGATGGCAACAACTGCTCACCTCAAGAATTCGAGCCCGCATCGCGTCAATCACCTGAGCATGTACATAAAGATAGCATTGGCGCAATATACACGATGACGAACCTGTCCATTAATTGGAATTGTCCCCGAAAGGTCAATCGTGTCTTCGTGTATCATTTCCTATTAGGGTCACTGAACCATCACAAAATTACAACTTTGTGTATTCACCTCCGCTGACTAGGGCCAGAGTACGTTTACGCGAATTCTTTGGCATCTCTGAGCAAAATTCAAGTCCTTTAGAGAGTGCACAGTGAGCAATGCGATGTTGGTTAGCGGGAAGTTGAACGTTGAACGTTGAACGCTTTGTCAGCATCGCGTAGACTAAGTGGCCCGCACGTGGCCAAAACTTGGATTAAACCCACAGATGTCATTGGCAATAATTTAAAACTGCTGGTTCGTGAACTGAAGATATATCGCTGCCGTTATTTTTGTCTTGGTCTTCTTTCATCTATTCATTCTACGAAAACCATATCGCAAGGTAAGTCTCTACATAACTGAGTAAGTAACACGGTATGCAATGAACGATAAGATACCCACCTCAGTCAACCAATATATAGGACGACTGAGGTGGTCAGAAATAGAGTTCCAGTGTATAGGATAGAACGTCCAAGCCACAGAAAGCGGAACGACTGAATGAGAACGACTTGAACTACACGATAAGAATAGAATTCGGGAATAACCGATGACATACGAACAATTGATACTTCAATAAACCAGGGGTTACAGTCAAACCTCTCAGTTCCCATTGCTATAACTTCATCTTGAGTGGGCCTCGACTTGTTCGGCTCACTCAGCCATGCGCTTGCATATTCTAACTTGTAGCCATGGTCCATCTTATTTCGAAGAACTGCAAAGTACTCCTCCCACTGTCTTTCTGAGAGCCGAGTAAAAATTTTCCAATAACCCTTCAGCTCTCGGAGTGGGAGACCACGAAAACCAATTCAGACGACAGGCTCATCGAGGATAGTCAACGCTCTGGAAGCAGTAAAGTCCCAGCGATGCTCGAAATGTAACGACTCCAGGCATCCCAGGCGACTAAGACAAATCTCCCATTTTTCGTGGTGAGCTCAGAGGAAATCGCGGTCGACAACCCTGCACATACCGACAGTGGCAGAGTCTGGATCAGCCAACCCTGGAAGCCCTGGGTGCACTCGGGTAGGACTTTTGAGGGTACATCCCTTTGATGACTACAGTGTGCCCGTAGGCTTTCGAGCTCGCGTACACACCGCACATGATATTACGGTAACCTGCTAAGTAGTGATTTTGATGGAGTGCGACTTGTTCTTGATTACTATCCCAATGGCACCTCCGAACGCGGCTGGATAGCCATGGTTGACGTTCAGAAAGGCCACTCACTGCCCCTCAGGTAGGTGATTTTCCATTGGGAGCACAGACAAGTAAAAGTACACATTTCTATTCAACACATTGCTAAAGATTAGATTTACATCTAAAGCAGATTTGATTCTGCGACAACCATCTTGACGAAAGATAAGCAAGAAAAAGTGCGACAATAGATTTTATCCGTGCTAGATACTATAACTCAGAGGACAGCTCCGACGCTCATTTAAGAGGTTCAGCATTCAACAAATCTAACCCACGGAAAAATATAAAGTCAATACTTTGATAAAATCATCTCTCAGCAAACACGAACCTTTAGCAACCTCCTGATCAGCCTCCGTCAACCCCGAGTCATGAGCCTCCAAGAACGCGTCAACTTCATCCATAACTTGATCGTCCAACTCTCCGGTCTCTCCTTCGAGTTCATCCCCGTCTTCTTCATCTTCATCCTTTACATCATCGATCGCAAATGGTGTTCGTTCCATCAATGCTGCATTCGCCGCCTGAACAATGGAAGGAACAGTGCCGCTAGCTCCAATACCAATTCCGGCTCCAATGATGCCTAAACCTGCGCGTATGCCACCTAGGCTCGTCTTAGCTGTCGTGGTATTTGCGTCAGCGGGGGGAGCAGATGGAGCATTGGTTGAGTTGGTAGCCGTTGATGCTACCGTCTTAGCGGTCGGGGTGGAGCTAACAGTATCAACAGACAGAGTGGAGGAGGAGGATGGAATAAGGCTCGGCGTGGACTCTGTAAGACTGCCTTTGGATGTCGCATCACGCATAGCTGGTGTGAGCAGAGATTCTCTGGCTTTGGGTTCATCCAACGACATGAACCTTCCGATGGAAGGGCGGTGTATAACCTGATGACGCGAGCACTTATAAGCTAAGTTGCCAATCAACAAGACAAGTGAGTTCTGACCTGGTGTTTCCCGATGGTCTTCCCGAGTTCATCGGTGAACATATTGAATCTCTTCTTATTAGCATCGCTGGCAATATTCGACCACAAATCACCCAAAATTCCACTGCTCGAAACTGGCAACTCCATTTCTGGCATTTCTTCTAAGCGGAAGGAGGCAGAAAGGTCAGTTTCGAAGAAGGATTCCAAGACCTCGTCCGCCAACACCACCATTCTGAACCTGTTTTTCGTTCAGTCACTAATTAGCTGTAAGAAAAAGGTCAAAACGCACGTAGCAAGGTTCAGGTAAGGCTGATTTGAGCTTATGGGTTGCGGCGAGATCGGTTCTCCATTTTCTCCGTGATGTTGTTCAGGTAACAGCGCGTCTCCATATTCGAACGCGTTAGTCATAAAGCGACTGACTGCGCCTAGGTATGCATCACCAACTTCGTAACGGAAGATAAACTAGACAAGAAGTGTAAGTGAAGGTCACTGCATAAACAGAGGAGCTACGAACCAAGAAAGTCTCAGATAGAGTCAAAACCTCGTCTTTGGTCAACAAGCCGTCCTTGTTTTTGTCATGTATATTGAAGAACCATTCGATATTGTCCATTAAATCATTGAACATCACACCATCCAACCCGCTGACTAGATCCTGCAACAAGAGGTTAGCTTGGACAACATATATGAGCGGCAATATTGCTTACCTGGAACGATAGAGCGCCCCTACATGAGGTGTCCCAATGGTAGAACAGCCGGTCAATGAACTCGTGCTCGGCAACATCCCTATCTATGCGTTGCTACAGCGAGAGCAAAGATAGGATGAGCGACATATAACCACAAAATGTTATATACACACCTGGAACCCGTTTGTTACGATCTTCTCATCCCTTGCCCAGGTTGCAACTTCACTCAAGAAGTATTTGAAGGTCTTCAAGCCAATCCTTGTCTCCATCTTTTCCATCAACCCTTCACCCGCATCTACCAAAATGCCCACCCCTGTTTTAGATGGTATAGGTGGCGCACCCAAGTTCGGTGGAGGTGGAGCAATGCACATGGCCTTATATAAAGCATCATAGATCAAACCACCCTGCTCTTTTGTAAATCTACCCAGAGTTTTAAGGTTTCTAATTGCCGCGCGTTTTGAGAACGATTCAATTGAATGAATGATTTCACTACGATATTTGCGACGTTCGGATTGGATGGTTTCGTCCGTTATTACTGAAAATTCCCGGAAGGAGATTAGGAGGAGCTCTTGGAAACGAGTGATGGCGCGTGCACGGGGATCATCAGAGTCGGGGTGTGCAGAATCGCCGAGCGAGTTGAAGTAGTCTCGCATCAAACTGGTATTTTGTTAAGAACATGGCACGTGAGCCTGCGGATGGGGTACGTACTTTAGGAAACCACCATCATCTTGTATTTGAAGGAGTTTCTCGCCGTTTATCTTTAGAATTGCTGGATTCGTGAGAAGAAATGAGATCAAGATTTGTGGGCAGCAGATTACGTATGCACTCACCCAGACTAGGAGGGTAAGCATTGAATGCGATAAGCTAAGACGAAGGTAGATGCATGCCAACTTTACGTACCCCACTTGGAAAAGAACTTTAGGGCCCATACAGAAAAAGCAATCTACAATTCGGAATGCAAAAATCATTGGCATGCTATTTATGAACCTATAAACGGGTTGAGTTCACATTCTCGAAGACCAAGTCCTTCAGACAACCAGGGAAATCGCGTACTTACAGGCTTAGGAACCACGGAAGGGATGCGACTGACAATTGCACATCTACAGCTTGGAAATGATCATGGATGAGCGGCAAACATCGCTGCACGAGGGCTTCAAAGACCCTTTGGTCGAGGAGCGTCCCGTGCATGGAGGGTCTGCAAATGGCCGAACGTTATAAAACGACAAGAATCAAACCAGGGATACGCACGAATAGTATCCGGGCAACAATCTATCGCACAATACTTCAAGCAACCAAAAAGCCTGTTCTTCCGACATGTATCTAGATACGAAGATTGAATCAGAACCAATAAACAGGGTATATGTTGTGGAGAATGGGGAATATGAGAAACATCAAAACAGTTGGTTTACATACATCAAGATCGCGGCCGCGAGAATGTTCATTGCCTATATATGCCAAAGCAGAGGGGAATCACAGGAAAGGGGGTGGATAGGTCAACTCTCAAGGTCAGTTGCAGATCCGAAGAGTGGGAAGAATATAGGCATGCTTACCTGGCAATAACCTAGCTCCGGGTTCTTGAACGAGTAAGCTTGTAACACTCTTCTCAATGCGGCAATGCCTTCTTCGCTCTGGTATCCTGCATATTCAGGCAGACTGCGATGCAAGTCCTTCTCAATCTCCTCTGTGCTGGTAGTTATGACGCCTTTGTGTTCCTTCAATAGCTTTTCATAGAACCCGGGATTGTGGAAACGCAAGAATATTGCACCAGAGAGCGCTTCCCACATTTCACCACGGAGACGATTGGGAAGGCCGACCTGAACTAGTCGCGTACATTGCGGATATCGAAGCAGTGAGAGGTTACGCCCATGAGCTGAAGAAGTGAAATCAGGACTGGAAAATGGGAGCATAAACGACGAGTAAAACTCACTCTGGAGATACGCAGTCCATAGCCTGAGTTTCGAAGTTTCGCGAAGCCTACAATACCAGAATTGTCACGAACGACGTAGTCAAATGGGAAGGGTTGAAAAGGACGGTTGGTATCAGCGAATTGCATATAAAGCAAATACTGACTTCTTCGGATCGCCCGGGAACTTGTACTTGAGACCCAATCCCCCGTGGTATGTGTGGACCTCACCTTCACCATCAATGCCATCCCCTGCCCCTTTGTCCGGACCTCCATCTGCTTTTGCGCTTTCCTTGGCCGTATCGGAGAGCAATGACTCTGAGTAGCAAGACTTTACGAACGGCTTGACAGCCTTCATCTGCCCAAACTGCAGTTCAACTTTGAGAGAATCCCGCAGCAATGAGCAGAACAGATCGGCGGTTGGACGGAGGGACGTCAATTGGACGATCTGTGAATGCCCTGAGCTCATGAGAGCAGGATAAACATTGAAAACCTTACTATTTTCATCCCATGCCACGTCGAAAGACTCAGTGCATATATCCCGGCTCTTGCGTTCAACCTCTCCACTCTCCTGATCGTACATAGGGGGATCGTAAATCGAACAGACTTGCGATCCAAGGATGCGAAAGCTAGGTAGGGTGGTATAATATAGAGCTTTCCTGCCTACAAAGGAGTGCCAAAAAAATGAGAACCATGACTGAGCGCTCTCATCGATTCTGAGCATAGGACATGATGGAAGCATTCCCGGCGAGTGCGCGCCTTGGACTGGGGACGCGTCCAACAAGTGCTCACAATCCCGAAAACTTACGTATGAATCTTCTTCGCCCTCTACACCCAAGCTGAGCACGGCATTAATGTCCATCTTCTCCCCATCATCTATTGGGGATGGTGGCTGACCCTGAACATTGCCTGACAGCTTGGACACGGGAGGAATCGAGAAGAAGGACTGGTTCAATTGCTCCTTTGTCGGCTCCTTGAAGTGACGAAGGGCAGTCGATATTGTAGCCATCTCGTTACTGTCGTGTGTAGTCCGGGTGCTGTTAATCTGTCAAGATGTTGAACGACACGTGCCGCTAGATTGGAAACAAATAGGAGGTCCGACGATCGGATGCACCGCGGACGGTGTTTCGGACAGATGTGAGGTGGAACGAGCGCGATGGCGTCTGGGTTGGACGAAGGAGGATTAGAGAAGGCGATGGTCACAATGCGTAACACGAGTTGTCCCGCTCTCGCAGGTTCAGCGCCATGCCCGTTGGAACCCTGACTACTCGTTTGAATCGCTTCAATGGTTAAACTCGACGAACGAACGTGCAAGTACATTGTCAGTACGGGGCTTGCACAACTTCAGCGGCATCGGTGTCACAGTTAATATACAATCATACAAAGCCTCAACAGAGAGAATATTGCCTAAATTTATGTCTTTGGGTGACATCATTGCCCGCAACCTGAATGAGGAGAACTGCCAACGATTGGTGGAGAGATTCCCATCCTTCGTTCTTTGGAAACTGATTGGCTCGAATCAGCGACAGACTTTGAACAAGACATTGCAAGGATATGCCAAGGGAATATATCCATCAGGCAGTGCGCACTTCAAAGGTTCGAAATCTTTGATTATCATCCTGTGGAATACCGCTGCGCGCAATGGGACATCGAATTTTCCCGTGCAGTAAAAGAAGAACAGAGTTGGGAAGGAGAAAGGTTCGTTCTGAAAGCGTTCAAGTTCATGTCTAGGTGTTGCCCTTGGATTGCCATACCTTGGGAGGAAACTCTAATAATACGTTCACAGCTGTACCAGCCATAATTTGGAATGTACTTACCACTTCAACATCAATCACCTGTACAATAGTACATGAATTGCTCAGTATCATAAACTAAGAATGACGCCCCCTGAACTCAATTCTGTATCATTCGGTGGTGCGCTCGGGCGAGAGATCGACGTTCTAAATCAACAATACGCCTGGTATTCGAAACTGCCCAGAAACCTCTCGTCACCTTGTTCCCCTGATAGACCACTTATCCCTTTGCCCTAAATCGCCTGAAACTGCGCCAATGATCGTGAAGAAATCGAGGCTGCACCTTGGTCCAACAAACCTTTTATGCGTAGCGACGTCAACGACGGTGCGTGTCGAGTTAAAACAGCCTCCCACCAAAGTTCCGTCAAGTATCAAATTCGGCTTCCCTGGGTCGTAAAGCGACCTCCGTGAGATGCGCTTCACATTCATTGAGCGAGAGTTCATGTAGGTCAAGTGAGAAGGGGACGTAGGGGAAACTGTCCGAAGATTCTTATTACGGGCATATTTACTGGTGACAGTTTAACGTCGCGAGTGCAGAGTGTTCGAGTCCATGTGGGGATAACTCCTCTCATCCAAATCATGGATGCAGATAGTCCAAGTCGAGCGAAATTGAACAAAGTCCGCGGTTGTGACAAAGTAGGTTCCCCAATAATGATACCGGCTGACGTTCTGTCGATGAATAGCCCTTACGAACCTGTAGCGAAACGCGTTGCAACCCTGAAGAGGGCGAACGGCTGTTGTGACCGGATATACGGAAGGAAGAGTTCGAGAGCGAGTTCAATTATCAGAGCTCTAAGGAGCTTCAACCACCGCCCCCGAAGTCCTCGCCAAAGCCATGAGCTCTCGTCGGGGGCATGGTGAGAGACGATGGCCGTCATTGCCCGCCAGGCCAGTTCGCCAGTCACCACGACGCGTCACACTTGGACACTTTCTCGCGCTGTGAAGAACCAAGGTGCCAACGACTACGCTGCAAACTGATTATATGGAAGGAAGCGATAGACTGTGGAAGAGGTATATCTCTAGACTCATCATAGTCATCAACGTCCAGCCCCAACCTGTAGCAACCGTCAACTATTCGCCGAGTGTGCGCCTGCGCGCAAAGTTCGTGGGTGATCCCAGCGGGCGCGAGCGAATGTGGGGGACCAATAGCTTTTCGAAACACCGTCCTTCTGTTTCCCGCCAAAAAAAAAAAAAAAAATCACGCTGGCTCGCAGACGATGTCGAGCGACTGAAAAAAAGACCACGATCACGAATGCATTCACAGTGTGCGTCTTACGACCGAGTTACAAACGATTCCATTCCCGACGGGAGCCCGACCAACTAATCTCGAAGCTATTCAACTCGAATCGTTCACCAGCACCACCCACAGCTCCTTCCACTGAGCGCACCACGGCTGGAAACTCAATCGCCCACTGACAACTCCTCTGACTTGGAATACCCTGATTCCGACGTATTTTCACATCCTTCAACTCCCAAATCCACACCTCCCGCAATGCACACCTCTTCACGGTCGTACGATGGGTCACTTGTATAACCTCAACGGCACTATACGAGCTCATCCCAATTTCAAGCAAGTGCAGTTTTGGCATGTCCGACACATAATCCAGTAAACCTTGGAAATTCGGAGTGGTGAACTCGATGACGATGTGAAGTGATTCAAGTTGGATAAAGGAAGGAGCTTGAGGCCATGGTGATACGGTGTCCACCTCTGAGTTGGGCCAGTTATGGTACCAACGATAACGAGTGATGTGAAGCGCAGTGAGGGAACGTGCGTGCCGAAAGAGGACTGCTTTGACAGACAACGTAGAATGGGAGAGATCTAGGATATCCCTATGTCGTTCGTGATCCACATCAAATGTGACGTCTTTGAGACCCTGGTACGAAGTGAGATATTCCATGAGGGCACTCGAATGGTGATAATCATGACAAAGAACCGAAAACTGTATTCCAGAATCCTTGAATGAGTTCCATAATCCGTCGACGTCGACGTGAATTCGACGTGGTTGAGAGGGATGATAGCGGAAGTAAATCTCCTCGAAGTTTGGCATGCGAGGAAGATGGAGAGATATCGACTGGGATGTAGAAGTCGATTCTGATTCAGGATGGTGGTGAGGGGTATTGGGAAGGATGCCTCGGATATCGATCCTCTCCAGAGCAAGTTCATCGACTCCCGATGGAAACAGATCCTCCCATTGGCAAAGCGGAAACGGAGAGTGTGAACGAAGGACAATAGACCGAAGTCCAGTGTTTCGAGAAACAATATCTCCCAAGAATGATTTCGGTGGATCGTCCGTCAACAACGGGTGTTGCTCGGCATCACTACATATCTCCAAGTGTTGCAAGTTGTGAAAGTGCGGGAAGAGGGAGGATATGGACGTTTGAACTTGAAAAGCGAGAGGGGTCGACCAGAGGAGCTTGGAAAGCTTTCCGTCTGTGGCTTGACAGACACACTCTAACAGCATCTTTGAGAGGATTTTGTACAACACCGCATCCTTGTCCACACCGTACCAGCGAACTTGAACTTCATCCAAAGCTCTCAAGCTCTGAATGTCTTGCCAGAATCCGGTCAATGCCCCTCCCAGCGACTGCACACAATCGTCACCCGTCGCGCCAAACGTTTCATAAAAGCTGTATCCAACGGTGAACGTGATCTTCATCTGACAGAAGGAGATGAAGGGAATGAACAGTTCGGGTACAGATCGAGTAAATCCTTCCATCTCCAATCGGGTGGTATCTCGCTGACTCCTTTGAATGTACAAAGAATACTGGCAGCGATGGATCGCCTCCGAGTCGAGAAGCAAGGAGGTGAAGAACGAGGATAGTCGACGACTCGTGAGGCGTAATGCAAAGAGGTCCTTGCGTTTTTCATCATGAATGTAGGAATAGATCTGGAAGAGAACCTCGTTAGGACAACGTTCCATGCGAATGAGATGGCGAGCGCTCGTTCGCGATAGAGCATGATACCGGCAATTCACCGGCCCGGGAGATCATCCTCACATTCCACCCAAAACTGCAGTAGTGTACAAATTTACATCTCTAGGCGAGCTAGACTAGCTTCGTCTACCAGGCTCGCTGAAAGTGATCACCAAGGACGTCAAAACATATCCTACACACCAAAGTAAATGATGCTGTACATCGGATGAAGAACGACGCTCACCGAGATCTAGGTTTCTTGACCACATAATGCACATTCTCTCCCTCCTCCTCTCGTATCACCACAATCCTCTTCCTCGCCTTCATCTTCTGATACACATCGAGATGATCCAACTCTCCCAACCTCGGACACATCTTCACCAACCTCTCAATCGCTTTGTGCATCTCCATCTTGTTCCCCTCCACTGCATGCCACAGCCCAGACCCGTGAAAGGTAGTCAGGTTGGGAAAGGAGGACAGAAGGCTGAGCCACGTGTCCTAGCAGCGGAGCACGAATGAGCGACATTCACGACTACCACAACCACCTACCAGCTCTGGCACAATATCCGACCTAGCCTTCGTCATCTTGGCTGGACAATTCAGTTGCTCCAAGTTGGGAAACACCCTTCCCATCAGTTCAAGTGCCTTTAACCCATCCCAAGAGTCCAGTTCTCGAAACGTGATGTGCATGTTGCCGATGGAACGCGTCGCGTTCCAGGACCACGTCGAGTTGGATCCCAATTGAGACGCTTGTGGATCGCCGTCTTCCCATCCTCTCAGTTGATGGATCCTCACCCCTTTCAAACACATCCTATCGATTCCTCTTCCTTCTTCCCATGTCCCAGGACCAAACCCAAGTCCGAGCGCGATCACATCTTCAGGCGTCATCATGTCCAAATCCAAGTATTCCATCTTCCTCTTGATCTTGCCACAACTGAGGAATTTATAAAAGCGCCAGTTCGAGACGAGCTTTTTGAGGTTGGGGAGGGAGGTTGCTGAGAGAAGGGTTCCTATTCCAGCGTTTCCCGTGATTCCGGTCCCGACTCCGTTGGTGGTGGGCATGGAAGAAACGGATTTGTGGAGGTGGGCGTGAAAGGGATGGAGAGGAGGTGGCGGGAGGAGGATCATCCGAGCAGCCGAGGGTTCACTCCGTTCGCATCGTTCCATTCCTTCGTGAACCATCGTATCCAACTCGCCTTCGAGGTCGGATCCTAGGTCTACCCTGAGATCTTCAATGGGGTAGTAGCACAACTCCTCGATAGACGGATGGGCAGCCAGGAATTTGGAACACGCGATATCGATGTCGCGTGCGTGGCCTCCAGAGTGGAGGAATAAGCGGAGTTTGGTGAGATTGGGGAAGTGGAGAAAGGGGAGAAAGGGGAATTCCATTGGGATGTCGAGACTCTGTTGGATAGTTAGATAGAACGGCGTTGGGAGACGCGACTTACTTGAATGTTGGGAGAGTTGGAGAGGAGACGACGGACGTGGAGTGCATTGCTGGGTTTACTCCAGAAGTCGCCGCTGAGCGATAATGCTTGGAGATGTTTGAATTTCCAGCCCTAAGAGAACATGAGCATGAATTTACCGTGTCCGATGCTGTACGCACGGGATAGCTGGAGCTATCGGGGTCGACCTTGCCATCCAAGGCATGTCTCCCGAATGCTCCGCTCAAGGAGAGCTTTCTCAAGCTCTTCTTCTCGACCAATGCGTTGAGGATCATATCTTCATAATAGGGCATGATCGTCGGGCGTGGTATAGCATAATGGGCATAGCCCCAGACGAATTCTTCCAAATGAGGCATATTGAGGAGGGCCTGGCACATGTTGGGGATGCGGAGGCGCTCATGGTCTTCGCGGTCTGGATGGGGACTGGCAGTGGTGCGCAGGGTGGGTGAGATGGGGGGACTTGAGAATGTGGATTGGGTCGGGGATGGGAGGTTGAATCCTGTGCGCCATGAGAACCGTTTCTCTTCGTAGGGGGAGCGGGGTGTAGGTGGGGGAAGGTTCGGGTTGGATTCGACGAGGACCATGTAGTTCTTGGGGTAGATGTCGGGCTCGGAGTAGTCGTCTGAAGGGCAGATGAGGACTTTCCAGATGGTCCTTGCGAGGTCCTTGCGTTTGGCGAGGTGGGCCCATACATCTGGGAGTGGTTTGCGGATTCGAAGGAGTCGGTATTGGATGTGGGCTGGGACGATGAGGAGGTAGAGGTAGTGGGATGTCAGGGCCAGCGAGAGGAGGTCGTGCGGATGTTTGATGAGAGATAGGATTTCGTGGAGGATTTCGTTGGGCAGGGCATGGAGATGAGGAGGCATGGACGGAAATTCCCACAGTGCCAATTGAAAACACAGCCCGTGCTGAACTGCCCAAGACCATCACCGCCACGGTCAAAGAAACGAGGTCGGGGAGCCTGGTGAAAACGCCTGTCGAGAGGACTTGAACGTCCACAGTGCCGACTGAAAACATATCAGTCATATAGGTAAAGTGGCATTGGCATGCAAGCCAGTCCAGACAGGATCCATCAGCTCAGACGAGCCCGTGCTGCACTGCCCAAGGTAGCCCCAAGATCTTCACCACCTGGCCCTCCCGTTCCACTCTCAAAGAAACGAGGACGGGAGCCTGGTGAAAGCACCTCTCCCAGTCGAGAGGACTTGAACGTCCCCGCTCCAAAAGGCACGTCCCCTCTGCTTACAATGGCCCTCCTCTGCCGCGCCCGGAATGCCCCGACCACCTCGAGGCTCGCGTACGCGCACATGCACCCCACGAGCTTGATTGCCGCTTCCTACGGCCAAAATGGAATCCTCGTGTTCCACCATGACAGGCATGCATGACATGTTCGCTTTACGACATTAAACAAAACTCCTTTGTTTTTTTCTTGTCCATGTGTTGCCTACCTCTCCCGACCATCCTCACTGCATTCTACCCACCCAGTCTATCAAAATTCCCGTCCTTCTCTCGCCTTTGGTTTTCTTTTGTTTTCTTCTCCCTTTCGTCTCCTTCTCCGCCTTGGTCCTTTGCCTCCTCCTCTTTTCCGTCCTTTACTTCCTTGCCATATATAACTTGAATTTAACCGACCGACTTACCTTTGCAGAGCATCCACCACCCGCAAAGCGAAGAAAAGGCATCGCTGGCTCTATCGTTTCCACCGCCGTCAATGCTGCCCTGATCGGCACGGCCGTTGGATTGACCGTCTATCGGTTGTAAGTCTATTCCTCATCTTTCCAGTCCGATTCTGACTTGGCTTAGGGTCACCAATAGCTGGAGAGACCGCGGTCATGGTCATGCCGGCAAGGACAGAGGCCCACCACCACCGTATTCTCCACCTCAATCTCACCCCCGTCCACAAGGCTCTACCACCTGTGTCAGTTCCAAATCGCAATCACCCCTTTCCACTTTATCGCATCATGATCCATACCAACAATCATCATACCAAAACCAGAATACCCATGTACTATTATCACAACAAGTCCAGAGAGGAAAGAGAGCGACGAAAAGACGACAGGTGGCTAATAAAACGAGACCGAAAGTGATCGTCATTCGTGGTCCACCGCAGTACTACAAGACTTCTTCGCCAGCTCTGTCTCCAGCTTTATCTGGGCCGTCCAGCTCTTACGCTGCATACCCACAGCCGCAGTCCCAGGTGTACGCCGGCCCTAGTCATCATGACGTACAAGCCGAGTTTGATTTCAGTCAAATCGCTGATACGGGGGTGTATGTGGGTGGTGGTGTGTCCATGGACGGGATGATGGGTACGAGAGCTCCGTCGAGGCTGGATCAAGTTCCGGGTGCGATGTACGATGGGGATGGTTATCGTAGTTTGCAGGATCTTTCAGAGCATGATATCAGCTTTGATTATCTCTCTCCTCCAACCTCTGTCCATGCAGGCGCAGAGAGCGTAGCCGAGGAAGAGCCATGGGGAGAAGGCCCGAGTTATACGAGCCAACTGAGCGACCAGAGCGTCGTGGAAGAACAAATGGATTGGATTGGGGACAAGTTGAGCGCGTTGATCGAGGAGGGGAGACGAGCGTTGGGGAGGGAGGTGGTGGTGATGAGTGAGAGTAAGGAGGATGAGGTCGATGATGGGTTGGGTGGGTGGGTTGATGAAAATGAGGCTGGGAGGAAGGGAAGGAAGAGAGGAGGGAGTTTGAGTTCAAGTGAGGCTGGCGTACCTGATGCTGGGATGAACATGAATGGAAGAGCGAGAGCGGGGTCTCTGAAGCAGCCTGCTGGGTTTCCATCCCAGAGTCAGAATCAGTATGCGAGCTTGTCGGTGGCGAGGAGAATGCCAAGACCTTCGATGCCTGTGCATGGGCATGGACAGGGCTCTTTGAGTGTTCCGAATTCACCGCAGAGGGATACATTCTCGGTGTATGCGAGTGGACAGCATCATCAATCGTTGATTTCCTTGGGGTCTTCTTCCTCTGCAACAGCGGGAGCGGCGGTCTATCATTTCGGTTCGGGCATTGGAGGCGAATGGCGAGAGAGAGATGCGGATGTTGATACCAGCTTTGGGAGCGCTAGTGATGCTGTGTTTGGAGGAGGATTGAGTAGGGAGTTGAAAGAGAGCATGGAGAGGGCTAGGATGAAGGTGTTGAGAGAGAGGACAAGGCTGAATGGATGATTCTCTGCTTTCTCGGTTTGGTCGCTGTGTTTAGTGGTTGTCTCCCTCGCTTGCTTTCTTTCTCTCTGCCGCTATTCTGCTCTTGATCCATAATAACGCTGTCTCGCCAGTGTTTTCTCTTTCTCTTTCTCCTCTCCAGATACCAACTCCCCGATTTATGCCAACCTACATTGTCCGTCTTTTGCGGTCCATGTTATGAATGTTATGAACGTTGATGTTTTATGATTTATGAATATTCTTGGTTTTCGTATTTCGGGGTTGGACCGGATGTGTCAGGTGCCAATAGCGGGTATGTCTCTTTAACGCGTGTAGGTTCGTTATTTCGATGCTTCACTCTCCGTTAGTCTTCTAGTCACACCAACTGAACTTGAAACTATTCCACTCGAATCGTTCACCAACGTCAACATGGTGCATGGCCATGAACTACGCCGAGAAAATCCAAGTCTATATTTGGGGGAGTTGGGACCATATATAGGATGGAGAAACGTGTTGAAGTTGGCGCATAACTTTCTCTGCCTCGTCTATGTACCGCCAGTCACCTAGCCTGAATGGGCTCGATGTAGGCCATATTGGATCGACTCATCCGTACTCAGGTTAGGCGCCACGCTGAAGTGAAGCATCGATTTTGGAGAATCTGAACAAACTTGCACACTTTGGCATGTTGGATCTCACCACGTTATCAAGCTAATCGTGCCTCAAGATTGTCAAATGACTAAAAGCACACAGGGATACAAAGACCGTGATCATAACCAGTCAACGTCCAAGAGTTGAAAAGACTTCATTCCTCACAAGGGGTCGCTGTGCACTCCAACTGAACTCGAAGCTATTCAACTCGAATCGTTCATCCACACCACCCTCCTCTGAGCCAACAACGACCGGAGATTCAATCACCCACCGACATCGCTTCTTGATCGGATTCCGAGCCCTCTGTTTTCAGATCTGGTGTCATATACACACCATCCCAAATCTCCACTACCCTTAATGCGCACCTCTTCACAGTCGTACTACCCATAATCCGTTCGACTCCAACGGCCTCCCTGTATGAGCACGCACCCCATCTCACCTCGAGCAATTGAAGCCCAGGCATATCCGACGCGTAATCAAGTAAAGTTTGGAAATTTTCTTTTCTGTACTGAACGACGACGCGAAGGCACTCAAGCTGGACGAAGTATTCTGCGCTAGGCCATCCTGATGCATTACCCACCTCTGGTATTCGCAGATCATTCCTTCAAAGTCGGATATGAAGCGAGGTGAGGTTGCGTGCGTGTGGATGGAGCACCGCCCTTATAAATGAAGCAAAATCTGGGGGGATTCTGGTTTTGCTGGTGACGTATGACGAACGTAGATGCTTGGAGACCCTGGTACGAAGTGAGGTAGTCCATCAGCGCAGTCGAATTTTTGATAATCGTGACACAATACTGCGAGGTGTACCCCAGAATCCCTGAGCGCGCTCCATAATCCGTCAACATTGATCGGATGTGGCTGCGAGGTACGATGGCTTAAATTAATCACCTTGAGGTTTGGCACGCGAGGAAGACGAAAGGATAACGATTGGGATGTCGCGGTAGCAAGCGATTCTGGTTCGGGGTGATGGTGAGGGGGATTGGGAAGGATGCCTCGGATATCGATCCTCTCCAGAGCAAGTTCATCAACTCCAGATGGAAACATATCTTCCAACTCACAAAGTGGGAATGGGGAGTGTGAACGAAGGACAATAGACCGAAGTCCAGTGTGTCGAGAAACAATATCCCCCAAGAATGATTTCGGTGGATCGTCCGTCAACAACGGGTGTTGTTCGGCATCACTAAATATTTCCAAGTGTTGCAAATTGTGGAAGTGCGGGAAGAGGGAGGATATGGACGTTTGTACTTGGAAAGCGATTGGAGTTGACCAGAGGAGTTTGGCAAGATTTCCGTCTGTGGCTTGACAGACGAACTCTAACTGCTTCTTCGAGAGGACTGCGTAGAACGCCACATCCTGGTCCACACCATCGAACTTGAACTTCATCCAATCTCGAGCTCTGAATATCTTGCCAGAATCCGGTCAACGCCCCTCCCAGCGACTGCACACAATCGTCACCAGTCGTGCCAAACGTTGCATAAACCTGTATCCAACGGTGAACGTGATCTTCACTTGACACGTTGAGATGAACGGAATGAACAGTTCAGGTGTAGCATGAAAGGGAATCCCTGCCACTTCCAAACTGTCGTCTATCTGATTTTTCCGAATGTACAACGAATACTGGCAGCTCTTGATAGCCGCGAGAAGCAACGAAGTGAAGAACGAGGATAATCGACGACTCGTGAGGCGTAATTCAAAGAGGTCCTTGCGCTATTTATCAGGAACGTAGGAATAGATCTGGAATGAAACCTCGTTAGGACAACGTTCCATGGAATAGAGATGTTGAGCGCTCGTAGCTGGTGGGCTGGCCGACTGGACACGAGGTGTAGACTCTATATATTTGTTGGAGATGGCACTAAGGTCTCGAGGCGTCGACACATAGAGATCCACTGAGGTTTCAAAGGGCGATTTACTAGCAACTTTGTTGACCGCCCGGTAGTGTGACCGGGTTTTGGTGGACTTACTCTTATAAATCACGTGTATAGGAATGAGAATCAATTGTTACACAAGAAAACAATAACTCACTAGCCGTCACGTAGATTTGCAGCACTGCACGAGGCTCCTGTCAAGGAGTTTCACACTGAGCCGCGTTTCTCAATGGATTGCAACAGCGGATTCACCTTGTAAAGCTGCTGTTGGACCCCGATTGGATCCACGACTGGATCGCTAATCTGCCATATTCCTGTCGACATTCGGAGATCTCGCTCCATATCGCGGCGGTTAGATAAATTAAAAATGGTATTTGATGATTAATATGCGCACGGTCAGCTGCATGATGTTGAGGGATCCGATGGAGCTAAAAATGTTTATTTCTTTAGATCCTCCAACTTTGGTACATACTTTCAGCATATAGGGTGCGAACGAGTAGATCCCCTGGATATCGTACAATTATCCACTGGTAGTGAAGGTCAGTCAAACAAATTTGGTGGTTGAGGGAAGCCAACTCTCTCAGAATAGGCATCGATCTAAGAATATCTAACCACGCGGAAAGATTGTGAGCTTACGAAGATAACTGGCAGGTCAGTTGGAAGACGCTAAATGGGTGCTAGCTGGTTTCGTTGTGCTTGTAACTTTATGCCTCTTCCGAGTATCCTGCTCCAGCCTGAGTCAAATGGAGCAGCCTCCCGTCAATTTCGTTGTGCAAGTCGTTTTTGATCATTGGGCAACGACGTGGCTGATATGTCCTTTAAACCCAGCATGGCGGTCAAGTTTATCTTGGTGAAATTATCTGCTTAGTACAATACCTGTACTTGGTAAATTAAGAGAGGGTGCAAGATGAGAATGCGCGTCTTCGGCCAGAACAGATCATTTTCAATGACTTGTCGAAAGAGCCTCGTAGAGCGCCGCATCTTGGTCCACGCTGTATCAACGAACTTGAAGTTCTTTGACTACTCACAATGAGTGAGCTTATGGCCGAGATCTCACCACCGAGCTCATTCCAGTGAGGGAATTGTGGTGCATAAGCGAGGCAGAGGAAAGGCATGCACTGTATTTAACGCGGTGTGGCCATGGCCGTGGGCTCCTCCAGATGTTCCAAATATGGCTCTAGTCCCGGCCACCGGCTTGAAGATGCTGTAGAGCACAGTTCACGAAGGTTGTGTGCATTCAGTCCGTTTGTTTATTACGGCGCTCACCTTCTCTCTTCCATGGAACGTTTGTCCTGACGAGATTCTACTCCAGATCTATTCCTACATTCCTGATGAAAAACGCAAGGACCTCTTTGCATTACGCCTCACGAGTCGTCGATTATCCTCGTTCTTCACAGTTTGGAATTTGCAGGGACTCCCTTTCATGCTACACCTGAACTGTTCATTCCGTTCATCTCAACGTGTCAAGTGAAGATCACGTTCACCGTTGGATACAGGTTTATGCAACGTTTGGCACGACTGGTGACGATTGTGTGCAGTCGCTGGGAGGGGCGTTGACCGGATTCTGGCAAGATATTCAGAGCTCGAGAGCTTTGGATGAAGTCCAAGTTCGCTGGTACGGTGTGGACAAGGATGTGGCGTTCTACGCAGTCCTCTCGAAGAAGCTGTTAGAGTTCGTCTATCAAGCCACAGACGAACAGCTTTCCAAACTCCTCTGGTCAACTCCACTCGCTTTTCAAGTTCAAACGTCCATATCCTCCCTCTTCCCGCACTTCCACAATTTGCAACACTTGGAAATATTTAGTGACGCCGAACAACACCCGTTGTCGACGGACGATCCATCGAAATCATTCTTGGGGGAAATTGTTTCTCGACACACTGGATGTGGAGAGCATCGATATCCAGGCCACTATATCTCATCACCACCCGGAATCTTCGACTTCCTCGCATGCCAAACTTCAAGGAGATTTACTTCCGCCATCATCCCTCACAATCATGTCGAATTCCAATCAATCTTGATGCATCATGGAGCTCGTTCAAGGGTGCTAGACTACAGTTTTCGGTTCTTCATCTCGATTATGACAATTCAAATGCCGTGATGGGTTATCTCACTTCGTATCGGGGGTTTCAAAGACGTCACATTCGATGTACATCACGAACGGAATCAGGATCTCTCAAGTTTTGCCTCGTCTGTCAAGGCAGTTCTCCTTCATCACACACGTTCCCTTACTTCGCATCATACCGCCTGCGCTATCGTTGGTATCATGATTGGAAAAACTCGGAGATGAATATCGCATCAGCATGGCCCAAGGCGCCATCCTTCATCCAAATTGAATCTCTTTGCATTGTCATTCACTTTCAGCTAGAACTCTCCAAAGTTTACTGGATCATGTGTCGGACATGCCAAAACTTCGTTTGCTGGAAGTCGGATGGGTTCCGTACGTCGAGTTGATGGTTCACCAACTTACCAGTCGTACGACTTTGGAGAGGTGTGCGTTGCGGGAGGTGGGGGGTTGGGGGTTGAATGTGGCTGCGAAAGCAGGCCAGATACAGAGGAATCCGGGTCGAATGGACAATCGAATTTCCGGTGGCTGTGTGGAAGGCGGTGTTGGTGGTGTTGATCACTGATTTGAGTTGAATAGTTTCAAGTTCAGTGGATACCAGTGAGGACTGGAATAATTTTTAACTCGGTTTTTAACTTGTCAGTATTTTGGCTGTAGTTGTGCCAGTGACGAAGCAACCTATGAATGTGTTCATGACCATGTTGTTTGCTTTTTGCTCAAATGGTTAGCTGGTATGGCTCAAATGCCAGACGTCACGGTGCTCATATTCAAGTGAGTCGGTGAAAGTGACGGGGCAACTTGGTTCCTTTTTGGTAGCTGAGGACAGTAAAACCACAGCATGCAACTATGTCTGCCTCGGACCATCAGCTCACCCACTGTGAGCTCTGAATCGAGTTCAAGCTCGTTGATGCAGTGTGGACCAAGTGCGGCGTTGTACCATCCCAATGTACAACCTAGTTGAAAATCTTCTGTTGACTCCTCTCGCATTTCCAATACGAGTGCACTATACTATAGATAACCGCAGTGGATTGATGATCAACATTCAAGATACTTTTCAGTTACTCATTCGCGCTCAAGGACGGTGTTCGCTGGAACACAACCAGTGCCTGGCAACTAAATTAACTCAACAACCGGTTTATTTAGATTGCAATTGAACGTCGTTACCAGGTCCGGGATTGCTCGGTTTGGGGTTGTATGGGCAGAGTCCGAACTAGGGCGCCCTTGGTCAGACACGGTCAGCCACTTTGTCAGTCAGCATTGATCTCCTCCTAGCACTCACTAGTACTCATTTCAGATACTCAGGCTTTGTTCATTAGCTTGGGAGGTCAAGTCTACCGTCTCGTCGCACATTACTTTGACTATTCCTTAGCTGTCAACAAGACGTTTTACGGACACTCGTCCGACTCCAGTCGCCAACGCTAACGACGACAGAGGGTCGCTGTCTGTCCTTTCTAGCCATACCACACCCGTTTAAGAGGCTTTGTTCATGAGTTGATGGACACTATGACCAACGTCGACACTCCAGGTGAGCATTTCGTTCATTCGTACCACAATCTGCCCTCATTTCGCTGAGCTAGTAGACTTCCATCAACGTGTCACCTTTCCGAGTCTCAAGGACCATAATCAGGAGTCCTCTTCAAGCTCAATTCTGCCCACACCGCCGATTTCTCCTTCCCCCAAAGCATTCATATCCCCGTCACGTCCACCCCCCAACGTTCGTCCTGTTCAAGGAGCCCATGGTCATCAACAGAACGGACATACGGCACTCATGCGCCATTTACCTTTCCGGCGCATCTCCCTGCCAACATCATCGGGCGCTGCTTCATTGCCCCTCTACCGGCAATCAATGGTTAGCGTCGAGTCCTTCGATTCGTTTCCCGAAGAAAACCGAAACGGTGACAGCGAAAGCGGTGCGCCGGGTATACCTTGTACACCCATGCAGCCGAATGCTCGACGTCCTGCTGGTCAAGGACAGCATCTCAAACGGGTTTGGGTAGACTCTGCAGTCTCTATCGCTTCCGCTGCTGCGTCACCGAAGAGAGGTGCAGCTAAACGGAGAACGAAGGAAATGACTCCAGACAAGTTGTCGACTGTACGACGAAAGAGGTTGAACAAGAGGAGAAAGATTGTAGAGGAGTTTTGGGAAACGGAGAAGGCTTATGTGGATGGTTTGGAGCTCGTATATTCCGTAAGTCTCTTCCCTACGGCCTTGCTCACTTGCTCATTCTCCTGGGGTTATAGCATTTTCTGACGCCGCTCGTTACTTCACTCGATACCTCAACACCTATTCTCGATCGCAACTCCTTAACAACCATATTTTCCAATTTCATCGATATCTGGAATCTCCACCGCTCTTTTCTTGCTGAACTATCGACGCTGCTTCAACCATATCGCATACCGACTCTAGAATCGAAGCTCTCCTCCCCAGAACCTGAATCAAACCCACACATGCTTAATGTAGTAGATCCTAATGAACCTACAATTGCATTACCGCTTGTTGACATTCCATCCCTATCTCCACTCCTCCTTTCCCACTTCCCATACCTTTCACTCTATAAACCATTCATAACGTCATTCCCAAATTCTCTTTCAACCTTGACATCCATCTCAACTCCACCACGAGCAAATAGACCCAATGCGCAATATAACGATGCCTTTGGGAAATGGCTAGTCGAAAAAGAGAAAGACGAACGGTGCGGCAAGTTGAAGTTGAGGGACTGGCTGTTGACCATCGTCCAACGATGTCCAAGATATCTGTTGTTGATCAAGGATTTGGTGAAGAGTCTTGGAGGGCGTATAGAGGATGAATCTCAGAAGGATGGACAATATATTCCCGTACTTGTGCATCCGGACGACGGAAAGGAATGTGAAAAGTTGAAGGAAGTCTATACACTGGTTTCCAAAAGTACGTCTTTGCGACTCTCACTATCGACAGGTACTGAGGTATTTCTAGTTACTAGCTCGCTCAACACCAATCTTCAAACACATGCTCAAACGCTGGCCTTAATATCGCTTCAACGGTCAACATCCAACCTTCCTTCCAATTTCCAATTCATCTCTCCTGGCCGCTCACACCTAAAGCGTGGCGTATTATTACAACAAGAAGGGAACGAGTCAATGTTGAAGGAAAGAGAGGTCTTACTGTTCTCAGATTGTCTGATCTGGATGGTGGAAGCTACAGTGTTGGAGGACGAGGAGAAGAAGAGAATGTTGAAGAAGTTTGGCGGAGGTGGAGCACTCAACGCTTGGGGTATGGGTTGGATCACAGGCGGCGGCGCTGTTTCCTCAAGCGGTGTACCCAAGCCTGCTATCCCAATAACGAGTGTGGAATCCGGGACTGCTATTTCTGGTGGTGCTAGCGGTACAACAGCCAGAGTGGGAACTGTGAGGCAGAGGAGCAAGAGCGATGCTCAAGTTCCAGGGAGAATTCTCGTAGCCTCAAACAACCGTATCCGGAACTCTGTCGCTGGGGCACCTTCCAGCTTTGCACCGCCCAATACGTCTGGAGACCACAGCAGAAATAGGACCATCAGCAATAACCTTGTCAATGCGAATCGTGGCAAGGATGGGAACGAAGAGAAGTGGGTGTTCAAGGGAAAATTGGACCTAATAAATTTCGATTTAGTGGTTGGCATGAACGGTATAAGGGATAAAAACCATGTGGATGAGGGTGCGGAAGTTGAGATGTGGAAGTTTGAGGTGCTAAGTCCAGAAGGCAGTTTCGTGCTATTCTCTGGTAAGCTTGCTCATTTCTCCGTTACCCTATCCGTTTCTCTCCTTTATTCGCGCATATAGCTACCTTGATGCTAACTATTTTCCTGTCATCCTTTTTATAGCGACGGAGAAAGAGCGTGACGAGTGGGTCGAAGCTATCCGGTCCGCCAAGGCTCAATTCCTGATATCGTTGAATAATACGAACCCTAACACAACGTTAAACTCTTCGGAATCCACGAATCATCTCAGACGGTCTTTGCAAGCCTTACCTTATCCACCTAACGATGAGCGATTGCTAACTATCCGCGTACCGTCGTCACGTTCGAGACGTGGGAACCTACATGCTGTTGGCGAGGTCTCCGACAACGAGAACCCCGAAGCGGTCGATAAGGCAGAAGTAACGCGCACCCCCTTGAACCCAAATTCAAATCAACAACCAATTGAGGGCCGAAGAAGAAAGGTCGACCACTGGGTTCCTGCTATCTGGATTCCTGACGACAAGACTGAAGCTTGTATGAGATGTGGAAAGAAGTTTGGATGGCGGAGGAGAAGACACCATTGTAGGTTGTGCGGAAGATGTGTTTGTGCAGCTTGCTCTGGAAGGGTACGTTGCGTTTACCCAATAAGACGATATGATTGTCTAATACCGCCTTGTCCGCCCCCCTCTAGACTTTTTTCATCGCTGATAATGCATACAAGGAACACAGTAAATCTGCCCGAGCATGCGATGAGTGCTACGAGAATGCCTTTCCCATCATAGACGATCAACCCGCAGAAGCTGAAGGCCATGGTTCAGAGGGACGAAGCTCTTTGAAACCAGTGGACTCTGATACCATTACCTCTCTCAGCCATTTCCCTTCCTGGTTGTCGATGCCTTCTCTTCCTATCTATGCCCACCATGGACAGGGCAGTGCTCATGGTGGGAGAAACGGTAGTGGCGATGGCGTAGATGACGACTATGGGCCACAGAAGAGAGCTAGAGACCTGATGGCCATTGATCGAATACCCTCAGGAGAAGGAAATGACAATCCACTTGAAGCTAGGAATCGATTACGGGTTAGAGCGGGTAGAGGATATTCACATTCGAGCTCTTCGCGGCCTCGAAGCACCTATCAGATTTTGGAGGATTTCGAGATACACGAGAGGAAGAAATCTACTTCGGAGGATGATTATCTCGTGCTCTCTCCGCTTATGCAGGAGGATTCCCAAGAGTTGGATGCTCCTAATCAAGAGGAAGTTAAGGAAGTTCCGGGGTCGACTGTCTCCCCTAGACGGAGAAGTCGAAAGTTCAGTGATTCGGTGAACACACTGGTCACCTCACGCTCTCCCGCAAGAATTCCTGGCTCTCCATCCCCATCCCCATCCCCATACGCACCGCCTCCTTCCTCTCTTTTCTCATCACCAAGTTTCAGAAAGGAGGACACAGTCAGAAGGATGAAGAGACTATCATTACCCGCGGTTTCGCTGCATACATTGAACGTGACTGCACATGCTCCAGTTTCATCCTCGGGAGGAATTGGAGCAAAGCGCGCGGCAACTCCTGGCTTATCCTCCACCTCAGTTTCGGTTGCTATTTCCATCCCCCTCACCACTTCACCTTCTAGTTCAGCCGTTGCTTTGGTTTCTAGTGAGCCAGAGGACGTGAGCATGGATGCTCCGACAGATTTGAATGACCCAAATTCATCTACTGAAATGACGAACACGACGAACACGGCAAACACGACAAACACGACAGACACGACAAACATGACGAATGTTATGAACAACGATACGGCAGTTACGAACGCTACGAACGCTACGAACGCTGGTATATCCCCATCACCATCGACCGGCGTGACAATGATGACTCCAACGGGCGCAATAACAAGCGCCGTGGTCGCCTCATCGACAACTACAGGCATTGCATTAAATCCTGCAGCTATTCAGAGCAGTACAAGTCTTTTAAAGATGAAACGGTTCTCTCTGGCGATGGGATCAAGGAGCCAGCTTAACCTAACCCGAACTTCTTCGACTGCCTCTTCACAACAATTAGGTGGGCTGAATGCAAGTACGAGTACCGGGCAATTATCTGTAGACTCAACGATCGGCAGTTCACCTGGGTCGGGCTCAGCACTTAGCACAAGCATCAGTGGCTCAAGAGTTCATACGAGGAAATCTGGTGAGAAAGGACGTGCGGTTAAAGCAACAGTTGGGGCGGCGGGCAGGTTGATGGAGCTGCTAGCGCGGAAGAAGGGTACGGTATGAGTTTCTGTTGGAGGAGTCTGGGAGGTGATAGGCCGAGTTATTTATATGACGTAAATTTGCATCCTTGGACTATCTTTTTACTCCTGTATTATCATACATACTGTACATGCAAGTATTGTCTTTACTTGTATAGATGTGAGTCCATGATCAAGCAATGGGTTTTTCGGTGACGAAGCTCCCTGAAATTATTTTTTTCAAATTGGAACTTATGTGTTAGTCGCTTGTAATCTCCCTACGCACGAGTCCTAACTGACAGTGTCAGTTGACACGCTGTTGCGCCATCACGGTATTTGATTTTTTTTCATGACCGTGTGTTTCTACTAAGTTACATATCACATAGAATTTAGCATATCCTCTTTGGCAGCCATGAATGTTCCTTCTCTGCAACATGACCCTACTAGTCACCCGGGAAGATCTGAGAGATGTGTCAAGCTGCCAGTTCCCGGTCGATGACTATCGATAACAATAAGCGAGTGCTGCGGAAGCTCAGATAACTGTGCACGCCTGTTTGGCCGCTGTGAGACAGGGATCCTCGACTTCGAAATGGGGCTATCATTCACAACGCATCGACACATGTCAATCAATCATATGCAAAGCACCACGCGTTGACATTTTGACTTCACCAAACGGGCATCCAGCGCGTCTCTTAATTATGTGATGTTTGATTGGTTAACGTTCTTATGAGGCTATTATGAACCGGTTGGCCGTTGTTCTACAACCCGATACTACACCATCATTCACATACGTACATACTTCGAACGCCTGTCTTCTGACCGATGCATTTGGCTCATGCATGCCCTTTCAAACACAGGTTCTTTTTTTGCATCAACCATTTTGAATTTGGTGAAGATCCATACGATGCCGATCCGGGATAAATAATGAGGCTAGTGAGCGGTGGTAATGTACGTGGAATGGACAGCCGACCGACGTAGGCTGTGCCCACATGGAAAGGGACAGAAAGGAACACATGAGAAGGGCAAAAAAAAACCACCCCAAATCATAGTAAACCCGTCAAGTTGCTTGAAAGCGTTGGAAGCCCCCGTTATGCCGCCAAGAACGTTGTAGGAGTTAGAAGAGCACGATAGCGACCCTTCATCAAGCGAGAACTCTGAGAAATGATAGGGGGGTGCTAATCACAGTGGGCAAAGGTCATATGGGTTAGTGTGACTTTAAATGTATCTCATCAGTTTTCTTGAAATATCTGACAGATCGGATTCCGGTGAAAAATAAACCTTCCCACAGTCGTACGTTGAATACACTTTTTGCGACGGCAAACAATCCAGCATACTGCCACATTGATAGTATGCTATAAAAACCCAACCAGACATAGCTGAAACAATGTAACTAGGTTGAGAGGGTATTTTGATAGTCAGTCCCGTAGTTCACTGTATGTGAAGATCGTAAGACATGACGGAAAACCAATATCCTGGGGTGAAGCCCTTTACAACACGAGTCCACCGACTGCGGCAGCGGCAATTGCAGCAATGACGCCAGAGGCAGTGAACATCTTGGCACCACTGCCATCGGACGAACCAGAACCGCTTCCTGTGCCAGTACTATTACCAGTAGCAGTACTATTACCAGTAGCAGTACTATTGCCAGTGTCGGTACCATTGGGGACTGGTGGGATAATGGGTGGTAAGAAATAGTGATGACGAGCGGAAATAATAAAAAAACACATACATGAGGAACATAATGCCGTTTGGAGTCCGATAGCACTCTGGATCTCCTGCGCTGTGCAGTTGGCTCGCAAGCACGCAGTTGCTTGGGCACTGAAGTTTGCGGACGTGCAAACGCATGCCAAGTCGGAGCTGTTCGGAAGAAGCGTGTTATCAGGATAGGTATAGAAATACAAGTTGATAGACGCACAAAGAATTACAGCCAGCAACCGTAGCGGCAGGGGCGACACAACCAAGGATACACGGGCTGAGATCGGCCGCGTCAGTGGGGAGAGGAGCGTCACCACTGCTGGTGGGAGAAGCGTCAGAGGGAGCAGCACCAGTGCCAGTGCCCGTTGCATCATCCTGGGCATAGACCATCACAGCGCCGAAAGCAACGATGAGAGCGAAAAATCTTGCGTGCATGATGGTTGAGAGGAAGATCGAGTGCCCTGAACGCGGGTGCACCATATATGGCACGGTTTCACCGTGGTTTTGCCGCGTAGCGGGACTTGGAATACAATATATATAAACTGAACGCCCTTGTCACGTAACCCGTCGCATCAAACTGTGCCTGATTTTTTAATTAATGTTAAGCGACATGGAATCATTGTGTATCAGGACTAGTACAAATGTAATACAAATCAACATTTTCTCTTTCTTCATCGACGAGTAGTGATGCAATGGGGGTGCCAGCGGTGGAGGGTCTCTCTGTTGAAGAGATTAGAGCAAAGGTACAGGAAAAGTTTGAAGTTCAGACATGCCTGTGGCAAGTGCAGGCAATACAAGAAATGCTCAAGCGAGATCGGGACCTCATGCTCATAGCGGGTACAGGGATGGGGAAGATCTTAACCTTCACTGCACCATTGCTCTTCAGTCCCAAGGGTAGCCTGCAAGTGATCGTGACCCCCCTGAACCAACTCGGACAGCAGAATGTGGCATCACTTGCCAACTTGAAGGCAGGACTCCGGGAGAGTTTCATAGGTGCAGATACAGCAAGACCATTTCATTGGCAGATACGTACAACGTGACGCAATACAGGACATCATATATGTAAGAAGTCAGATATTGCATAGGCCATTCAAGATGGAAAGTACGACGTGGTGTTCATCACCCCGGGCAGCTAATGAAGCGTGGTGGGGGCTTCAGCGGCTATGCAGTACTTTCGGTTTTGTAGACCGTATTATCAGTGTGATCCCCGATGAAGCACACTGTATTAGCACATGGGGGTCATTCAGGCTAGAGTACGGGATGATAGGAAATCTACGACACATACTAGGGACTCGTGTTTCTTTCGTCGTGGCGTCTGCTACGATGCCAATGGACACGATGTCGGAGATCGTGTCAACGTTAGGTATTCAGCGCGATTGATTGACGACAATTTGGTGGTCGTCTGATCGGCCCAACCTACGCATCTGCGTTTGGAGTTTCTGGTATTCTTTGACAATATTGCCGAGTCAATGAATGCACGCCAGACAATGCAGGTCGTGCTGGGACCAGAGTATCAGGACAAAATCACCTGGTTCAACGCGTCAATGACAGATGAACTTAAGGCAAAGATCATTGAGAAACTTAAGAAGGGGAAGATATGAGGGATATTCACAACAGACCCATTTGGAATGGTGGGTAGTACTTGGGCACATTTCTCCGTCTCAATTCCCCGGCTAAGTCACAGATTAGGGAATGGATTTACCTGATATTCACCCGTCTTGCAATGGAGGGTTATTGAGTCACTCTCTGTGTTATGGCAACGATTCAGCCATAGAGCTCGAAACCACCTGATACAAGCAGCAGTTATCTACTTCATCGAGTCTGGTTACCTCATTCAATATCAGCAAAAAAAAAAAAGAAAAGAAAACGAAGAAAACACACCAAACAAACGGTCATGTCAAAGCGATGTCTCTCAATCTTCATCGGAGAAGGATAAATCTGTCGAAGAACTGTATAACAAGTACAGTGCACGAGCATCGAAGGTTACACAACCCAAGAAATGATGGAGAGAGCTACTTGATGCTGCGATAGACGACTTCATTGAAAGGTCTGGGGTGTAGACAACGCGTTCTAAATGGGTTCTTCGGAAATCACCTTGCGTGTAAGTGATGGAATTATCAATGACAATAGGCTGATGAATTTACCTCATTTTCTAGTGGAAGACCATGGCAAGTGCAACTCTGACGATACCCACAGCTGTCAGCGTTGCTATCGAAGCACTGAAGTGCAAGATTGCTGTGACATACATCAACCGACTACGAGTTTCTTCACATCCCTTGCTCAGGCTCATGACAGCCTGGACAAGCCCAGTGCGTCTCGACTTCCAAAGCGTTCGCCACTAAACCATCCCAATCCACTCCCATAGAGAGTTTGAAACTCTTCATCCAAAAACTGGAAAGCTGGGCCAATGATAAAACAAAGGAGCGGTATGGGTATGATGCATGAGTTGACATTGGGTTAACTCTCATTTTACCCATCTCTGTCTGTGACCGTATTGTCGAGTGTGTCCAACACTACAGAATCCGCACATTGGTCCAACTTGTAATAGAAACACAATGGGACGAAGTGCGGGAATGTGGTACAGGAGTTATCAAGTTGATCGAAGAGTATGTTCCACCACCACCACCACCTCCGGCCCGGTCGCCCCCACCTCCATGTCCTCCCTCGAATGTAGCACAAAGTCAACCAATCATTCAAAGTAGATCCTCAAATATCCAATCAGCACCTACAAGTACTCGTAGACGAGCTCCGCAACATTGCAGCATATGTGGTCAAGCAGGGTATAATAGTACGCAATTTTCTCTTAATACCGCATCAGCTCATCTAGTGTACAGTGCGTCGCTGTGGTAAGAGCACTGCTAGTCAGCCAACTCAAGGATCCCATGCCGCTGAAGATGATGGAAGGCTCGATTCCTCTACCGAGTCGTCACAAGCACCCATTCATAGCACTTCACCCTCACAACCCGCCACCGATCTAACTTCTAGCCAGATGAACCCACCGAAGCCACTCGCACCACTTACAAATCATCCACGCTTTTCGCACCCGCTTCTTTCCGCTCACCACAACTCACCGATCACGTCGTCATCGTCGACGCGCAACTCGTCATTGACATTTGCATTTGCTGAGTTCATCTCACCTATCCTCACTTCGTCCATCTCGTCATCATTATCCATATCTGTATCTTCTTCAATCCCTATCGCTGTTGGATCCACTTCAACCACTGACCCTCCCTCCCATTGAATCAACCCCACGGTACAATGCGGATGCCTCGGCATTGCTAAATATGGCAAAACCTTTGTCCAGGGCATCTGAGAGACAGTGATTTGAGGTTCGTCCAGCAACAAGTTGATGCGCGCCTGCGGTCGAGAGGTGATTCTGGACATTTAGGTAAGACTCTTCCATGTTGGCTTCTTTGTGAATCATAGTGAGCTTTTTCAGCAAGTAGTTTTGCTCGAAATCGGTGTGCACATTGCGGAATATCATAATTAGTGGTGACTCTTCAATAATATTCTCAATATTTTAATTGGAACTGCTCCCGCCGTGAACAGCCTGTTCAATATCATAAGATACATATTCCTTTAGACATTTTCGACATACATTTGTGAAGAAATTCATTAATTCGACTACCCAATCCCCAGGCTGGAACTTCGCCGGCTTTTCTGTAAGATTGATCAACCAGTTATGGCAGATTGCGCGTCTACGTGACGATATGAGTAATTGAACAAGAGTGCTGTTATTAGCCATACCTCAGGCCGTCAGGGTATTTGGGATGAAGGTCAACTAAAAAGTGCCTGAGATAGGTGGCGTACTTGTGCTTCCCGGTTGCTCTCCAGATAAAAATCCACATCGGTAGTGCGGCCTCAAGTCGCCCGATGTCTCCCATCTTAAAGGACCGCGAAAATTCTTCGAATAATGAGAGATACTTATGTATTAGCTGAGCGAACTGCTCATCGCGCATTTGGCTTCTCTCTGTCCTCTTGCAGTTGCAGATCAGCTACCATCACAACGGCAAGGTCAGATTAATTGGAATCGATAATCTGTACCCGAACCATCCACTATGATTCTATGAAAGCACAACCCTGAAGATATAACCGCACGTACTTATTATTGCACTGAGCTAAGCTATTCTCGTGCACAGCTCACTCACAGTACTAGTACTGTACCACGGCCTCATGAGAAGCACGAGAAGCTAAATCTGGCTGAATCTTGACCTTCGGTCCGAGTTCGCACAAACCACTTAAGAAGTAGTGTGATCTATTAATAGCGCGCTGCGCGATGGGTCGGGACTGGGGCTTTGGCGCCCACCGTGTCAACTCGGGAGAGTGACGGTCCAGGGTCGATCCTTCGTGGTTGAAAGCCCTCGTGTGGGCATTCGACGTCTTGATCATTAATGCCTCTGAGTCATTGGACCCAATGTTATATTACGAACTACCGTCGAGGGTCACGCACCTTATATTGAGATGAACTCAATGTGAGGGAAGGAGAATACAGCACTTTTTTTTTTGTTTGCCTGCAAATAGTAGTAACCTTCACCACTAATGCTCAGGGCCCGTGCAACCTTCGTTACTGACCCACATTAACAACTATTTTGTGTGGTCTAATACTCTAAGCTTACGGGAACTCGCACATGACATCGTCGAGGCAGCCTGTATTATCCATGAGCATACAATATCTTCGGTTTGCCCTGCTCCCGATGCGTTCTGATCGTGGCACCAGCATATACATACTCTATGCCAATTGGCGGTAATCACCATTGTTACGAGTTTGATTTCTTGGGTACAAAAGGGACATATTCAATGTGAGGACCGCCGGTGCCCACACCAGCCTCGCCATGCAGATCGGTCCGAGTGATTTCAATGTCGCATAAGATATAACCTGCACGACCAGCGCAGTACCTAGTGTCTCAAACAGGGTGAGCACTAAGGTCAATGAATTATTCCATCAATACCCTATCATAAACTCTGTACATGTCGAGGTCGATGCATTGTCCTTGAAGGATTGAAAGCATGGAGTTGGTTGTGGCCGCTGGCCCGTTCGCTGGTTCAGTGAGGACATACTGATTTGCTAACGAATGGGATGGCGGAACAAAATCTGATTGCCGACACTACCATGCAGCACGATAGAGGGTCCATGAGCAGGAGGAGCTGCCCTCAATAGTGATAACTTCTGCTTGCAAGGCGCCGCGGAGGAAAGACCATGCACCAAAGATCGAGGTTGCTCCCCATTTTCGTATTATTTCCGACCATCCGCTAAGACAGGCATCCGAGGCACACATATAGTATCATTTCTTCACCTGGCGAGGACTGAGCTGCTCAGGCTTACACGAGGTCAGTCAGGTGCAAGCTGCATTGCCGAGGCCAATTATCCATGGCGCATCGCAGGCTGAGGATGGTTGATGATGTTCATGTGGATTGCAGGTATAAAAAAAAGAGCAACATCCTAACGCTTTAAGCACGGCGGTGTTGCCTGCCTGAGGACGCTTGTTCGGCGTGCTAAAAAATCGATAAAGGTCCGTTCCAGCGAAAGAGACCTACTTTTGCGACCCAATCAGGTGTGGACACAAAAGGATCAAGGAAGTAGTTCGACAAAACATTGAGTGGGTGAGTGACCCGAATAGGCAAGCGAAGGCCTTCCAAGTCTCTACCTTGGTTGCCACATTCCGAGTTTCCCACCGGGATCCGTAAGTCGTCGCACGTCCACAAGAAGCTGAGCCACCAACAGACTCGAGCCTCATGGATGTCGATTAATCACGTTTGAAACAAGCACCGGCAGAAGAGAAGGTGAAAATTTATATTCCACGAATGTAAGGTCAGCGTATTGCTGAGAACGCCGACATGAAAGAAGGGTGTTGCCCTTTTTTTTTTTTAATTCATGTCTCCTCCGAGACACGAGTGGATGAGAAATCGAAGATTGTGATTGATCATTTATCTGTTTCATGATCTATCACAGCACTCACTGGCTTTGTGGCAGGGATTACCAAAATCCTCATGCTGAGCGCAAGGTCGTGTGTTAAATTTTCATCGACCCCAGCATCGTATACATGAAGTGATCCCACCGAGATATTACAATGGCGAGATCTGGAAGGGATGATAAGTCGTCAAATTGGGTCTGAGACTCGAGTTCTCACGCCCATACTTTTGGGCAACGCATTAGCCAAGGACCCCGGAAAATCTAGGTAGAGGTCCGATCCCGGAGGGGGTTCATGTCCGGACGGAAATTTTCGGTCATGGGCTGAATGTCCGGATTGTTCGTCGCATTGCACCTAGCATAGGCCGGCAGAGCCTTCTGATGTCCGGATCTTGTAATCAAGCCCGGAAACTTTGCTAAAAAAATCAAAAAAAAAAGACTGAAAAATGCCCAAAAATGTGTTGGATGGTATATTGCGACACGATATGGCTTTACAACAAGTGATGAGACAAATCTACGAGCCCTTCTCCTTCTTTGTGTAGATGCAGCTTGTTATTGTTGGGATCTGGTTTGAAATACAGCACAGGTAAGAAAGTGATCGAGGGGAGAGGTGCATATTGGACGCATTGCACGGTCGCTGTAGCGCGCGGAAGCGGTGGCCGTGGAACTGAGCAAAGACCTCAACCATGTGCATGAGGCATCGTTGATTGACCCGGTCACGGGCAAATGCTATGCACCCCTACCACCCTCATAGCAATGACTACATCAGAGTCTCTATGAGCCCGAGGATTCAAGGCTTAGCGTAGACTCACTTCTGCAAGCAACAATATCATATTGAGCGAACACAAGACCAAATTCTTCCGTTCGAAGTGGCCGAACTTGCGCATCAATCAAATCCCGAGCATGAGGGACCTTTGCTTTCTGCATGGCATCCTCTCGACGGTTTTGAAGCTAATTGAGATGCATGTGTGATTCTATAAATCAACCAAACAGAATAAAAGCATAGACTTACACTCGAGGCAGTTAAACACAGCTACTGTGGCTGCGCATTTTGACCAGGGGTAGGACTCGTAGTTGTTTCATAATCTCCAGCAGAAGACTTGATGCCATCTGCCGTCTCTCTCGTATCCAGAGACGATGCAAAAAGCCTTGTATTACGGAGGTCCGACATGAGACATTGGATATCACCACAGGACGGGGTTGAACATGAGGCTCGCGTCCAAACACATAAAACTCCAGCGCATAATCCAACTCATCAACCTCACCCACTCCATGTCCGGAACCTGGACCTGGCGGTACGGCCCAAACAAGCATTGTTTTCCGAAAAAAAACCCAGGATTTCGGCCCAAGAGGAGCCAAATTTGTCCAAAACGGGATCAGACCTTCACCCAGATTCTCCGGGGTCCTATTGCCCACCCTGAGAGGAAGTAACTACTCACATCCGGATTGTAGATATGCGCGTTTATCAACCCGCAATAAGGTGAGGGTTCGGGTTTCGCTGCCTTGTAGCATCGCGATTCTAACATGAAGATTCCCTTCAGCCCTTATTCGTGGGCTGTCCCACAAAGTTGCCCGCTCTATATATATATCACTTAAAGTAACTTGCCATGGATACAGATTTGGTGTTCGCATATGATCGGTGCTTCCACCGTTTGAAAAGCGTTCGACACCGTTGCTGCAGGAGTCTATGCATTAGATCAGCGCCCACCCGCTCTGAACTGGGAGAAACGAGAAACAATGCCGATCAATTAACCCTCTACCAACTACATGCGGGTACTACAGCCAATGTTGCCAGGTGACCATCTCACGCACGAGGTTGGGGCGTGTGCCGCAAGGCTCCACTCGTCGCCCTCTGCGGCCTGTGTTCCATTGTTCGTAACTCAACGCATGAGTTAACATGACATGGTCCAAGCCTTTCTAGTGTTGCTTACCGACCATGGGGCGTATATTCCCGCATCAGCGGTTGAAGCGAACTTAGTCAATGGCTCATGGCAAGGGAGCAATATGCGGTAAATGTTCTTCTCTTGTGCCACAGCCTGACCTGTCCACGAAACCCGAACGGGTTTATCTCGTCTGGCCGCCGTCTCACGGGCATTGATTGATTGGACGGACAATATCTCTTTCCTTATTCAGTTTGACGATGAGACTTGCGACCCGCGTCCTATACCGTACTTTAAGCTTTCAGGTTGAGTATGTGTATATTTGATTTCCACGTCTCCCGTGACTACCCGGAGGGAAATGGAGAATCGCGCCGTCTAGGGGGGTATCTGCCCTGTAGGACCACCAGCGCTTATTGCGAAATGCAAATTCGAATGTGCCACGATATGTATTACGACATTTGACAGCGCCTGTAACATTGATCTTATCGTGAGAGCGATCAGATTGCACCCATGTTTCGTATTGTATGACGCTCTTGTTCGTTCCGTTTGCCTCATCTTGACTCCGTATTTTCTCAGCGGCGTCCGGCACGGTCGGTCCATAGAGGCGATAAATGTACTGAGCCCTTGCTGTTCCACACGTCACGGGAAATTATGCAGTAAATTAATCGGGAATGTTCATGGTACATATTCGATGATTGATAAGTTGACAAGCTGACACAGTATCCAAGCCCACGTCGTGCACGAGTTGATGTACGTCTTGATGATGGAAAAGTCTAGAAGTCATAGCGGTTCTCAACGTCTTGCGTACCTAGTTGACACGGAAGAAGGCAGGAGTTAGCATGGATTGCTCAAATAAGGCCAATACCTGCTGTTTCAGGAAAGTCAACTGCGCACGACAGAATTGGCCCATCTCCTAATAGAAGTCGGAGGGCTATGCAATTTGCACACGACTCGGAGCTCAGTGCACACCGCCCGGCTGCAAAGAAGATGACGGGGGTCTGAGGAGCCCGCCATGGGAATTTTTATTCCGATAAAACTCACAAGGTGGATCTTATTGCTTCCACAAACTGCGTGGACCCCGGGCTGCTTGCGCAGTTGAAACTTTATCTTTACCATTTCAATCGAAGTAATTAGGGTCTGGCGGCGCATCCAGGATCGCGAAGTCGTAGAGAACTTACCAGGGTATGAGTGTGAGTCAGTAGTGACAGCTTCAACTCTGTATACGGTGGTATACGGAAGGGGTCTTCACGGGTATCCCTGTCTCTCGTTTCTACCGCACCGCAATTGATGCTCCATCTGTGGATAGCAGGGCAAGTGGGAAATGGTACATCTGGCTAATCGGCGCTGTAGCCCCTTTATGCCATTCTACATAAACCCACAGTCCCCGAAATTCTCAGCATTGCGGAGTGGAAATCGGTGGTGTGATAAGATACCTTGTGGATACAGCATTTGACACCCATTATTTCGTAAGTTAAACTGGCTTTCCTGGGAATCAAGTGGGAACTCGTTTATCCAGAATGAGGTGACTGTTTGTTGGATCACGTCAGTTTTTAACGATTAGATGAACATGGTTGATAGCAATTCGAGTACGCGCGTCAATGAGGTATGAGAATCTAATATCTAATATTACACCAAGCGTGAGCATAAGGCACCGACGATAATTCGTTTCATGCCAGGCTGGGTGGCATCTTTCTGCAATGGCAGCATGCCAAGCAGCTCTGAACCACGAAACTAACCGATAAGGGTATCATCCGCCAATCTCGTAGATGTCATCCATCATTTGGCATTTTGACACTTGCCCGCGCGTCAAAATTATAAATAACCACCCCCATTCACAATTTCACACTCCTCCTTTATTTAACAACGCCACGTTGGCTGCGTTGACACCGCGCATGACAGTATGGGTGCGAACATAGATAAAGTTTGGGAAACAACGATGGGAACCAGCGAATGCTGTAGCTGAAAATACAGCGGGGGAATGGTTATTAATAATCACTGGTATCGTCAATTTGAACATTTGAGCCATGGTTCTAGCGCATACGGAAGTTTTGTCGGGACCGTTGACCTTCAACTGCGTGACATGGCGTCATAGCTCCAACACCGTATTTAGTACATAAATTTATCATTAACGGGTCCGGAACCGTTAATCGGATGCAAACAAGGGTTTTCTTCCTTTTTTAAATTTCTTTATATATCAGGGACAAGTGTTCCGCACTTCGCGGCAGATAGGTGTTGCAAATTTCACGTTGAGACATAGACAAGATGCCATTAAAACTAAGTAATAGTAATAGTAATAGTAATAGTAGTAGTATTATGCAGCAGCGCGCAGCGTGATTAACCTATTGGATGTAATTATCCTAAATTTCGAGACTGTGTGCAGTACGATATATAGTGGAGGCAAAGCGCTATCCATCTGGATTGCGATATCCAGCTATGGCGATAGCAGTCATGAGGATAAGGGAAGAGGAAGGGAGGGGGGGAGAGGGATGGCATTAAGGGGGAATCTAGAGAGTAAAAGGAACGATGTGTGATGCAAAAAGAGAATATGCTGTCAAGATGCAGTGTACGGTGCGGTGCGTATGCGGTTGTGAGTGTTGTGTGCAAGAGACGTACTGTATAAATGTACAAAGTGTCGTCAAGACCACTTGAGAGATTCCGACGTCGATCAGAGTCATCGATCATCGCTGGAGAAAGGAAAAGGAAAAAAAAGGAAAATCCGTGAGAAGACTATATCAGCAGATGGTTCATTGATTTGGACTCCAATTAATCAGCAGCGGCGATAGCAAAGCAGAAGCGAAAGAGAAGCGAAATGATGATGATCGTAAAGTGAGCAGGCGAAGCGAAGATTTAAAAAAAGACACGACCACGAGAGATTCCGACTCTCGTATTCATTCGTGTGTAGATGAGAAAAAAACGAAAGGTGAAACAAAAAAGCGAAGCGTGATCGTGATGTGACGAGCGGAGACAGGTGCGCGTGTTGGCGAGCGGACCCGTCCATCATCGATGAGAGTGTAAACGGGCCAAGCATGTGCAAGTGGAGATGTATCCGGAGACACTCAACCACCACGATCGAAGAATTCAAGGTAGCCGTAAGGGGGTGGAGACTTGTCTTGCGCGTCTGAGCGGAGGAAATAAGGGTCGGGAGGGAGATGAACGAAAAAGGGTGAGCGGCCAATGTATTCCGTCGTTTCTTTCTTCATTTTTTTTTCTCGTTTACACCTTTTGTTTCCCTTAGCACTCGTACCCTTGAACCGGGAGCGGGATTCTTGAATAATGGTGCGAGGTAAGGGTGTGGGAGCGGAACGAGTCACAACTTTTTTTTTTCGTTCATCTTCTCGTTGTGGATGGTTTCCCTGAGTGGCAGCTAATTGAGGGGCGAGCGGCGTTTAGATTTCCTCGACCTATCCCATTGCAGCCCTTCCATCTACCCGACGGAGGAGACCTAAGTTCCCAGTGCGAGCACGGATGACAAGGGTGAAGAGAGCATCGCAAGCGTGGTGATGTTCGTAGTGACGTGACAACGGTGGGCGTGATATGTTACTCAAAGGCGTATTCCACCGCTGCAGAGCAAGCCTCGTTTGGTTGTTCACCTTGAGCGTGTAGTTTGAGGTCTTTGACGGAGTCGAACCAAGTATCGCACGCTGTACATGTCCAGTGGCATGAGTGAACGTCCCGTGTTGGACCCTGCGAACGAGAACGTTTTGAAGATCGCGTAACCTGAGATGACCAAATAAAGGAACGCAAGGGATGAAGAGGTCGGGGTAGGGAAAGCGGGGAGAAAGAAAAAGGGAATTGAGGGAAGGGATGATGGGAAAAGGGATGGAGCGAGTCAGGGACGATGGAATAGGAGCGGGGAAAAGCCAACGTACGGAGTAGTCGTCGTCATCGGATGTCATGTCTTGATCGTCGTCTGAGGAATCGTAGTCGCTGCCGAATTTTCGTTTCAGTCGTGATGAGGGACGCGGAGGTAATTCTAGAATAGACGGAGGACGGAGAATAGGAAAAAAAGAAAATTCGGTTGGGAAACAAAGGGAAAGCAAGCGGTGTGAAAGACTCACGAGAAGCCACTGCCACATCCACATCCACATCCACATCCATTGCAGACTCGATTCCAACCGTGGTTGTGCCACAATGTTGGCGCCATAGCAGAATGGCGTTCATTTTGTCTGAGAAGTCTGGGTCCATGGACGACTGGGAGGACACGGCGGACGAATTGTCGTCAAATGACTGGCGATCTTCCTCGACGGACGAGCAGTAGGATTCACATATCGACTCCTCTTCATGTTCAGATTTCTCGGATTCGGAATCATAGGATTCAGATGAGGTGTACGATTCGGAATAATAAGAGTGGGTGGGCAGTTGTGGCGGATGAGGGCACTCTACGAGCTCGATGACCTGGGGTTGTTCGTGATGATAATAGAAAGCCTGTTGCTTGTCGTGGATGATGATGTCAGAGACATTGTTGTTGCTGCTGTTGTTGGAAATGTAGATACCAGACTCGAGCATCGTTCAAGGTGGAGGGGGGGGTGCACTTGGTGCTGGGGTCATCTACGCTCTCCCATTTATAAATTCAACTGCCTGGGGGTTGTCGCTTTCTTTTCTGGGACCCTCACGTACCGTCTCTTCCGTACCTTCCAAATATATTCTCCCTCTTTTCCCACCAAGACAATATCTCGATCTCATCCGTCATCGCCACTCCCCCCCCAGGATCTCAGATCGCTTCTCCCGGTCTAGACTTGGTTTTCCCACGTCCATCGAGATCGGCTTTATCGGATTGTCCCAGCTCCAAGACACAACCACACATGCACATCTATCCATATCTGGTCCAACGCGCCATTGCCACGCTCGAGATTTCCGCAATAATTAATATTAATTTCATTCATTCGCAAAAATCCTCATTTTGTGAGACCCAGACAGGATATCAAAATAAACCCAGCAATTGCGCTCAAGGCCTCATAGGTGCCAACCACGCTTCCGCAGCTTCAAATTGATCAATCAACTCCTTCAGTACCGCTCCTTCAGAATGAAGTTGTCGCATCGCCGTCAAGCACTGAAAGACATTTATTAAATTATTATTGCTAAATGGATCATGTTCACTCACCACATCCCAAAACCTAAATCCCCTCTCAACCTCCTGCTTTGGTAACTTGACTCCAGGAAATGTCTCTTCGCAAATATCCAACGCCATGTCCTTCGCTTCCCTAACGCCCTCAGCGTTCGGATCTCGCACCCTCTGTCTCCCATTGATATGCGTTAACGCATCCAAATATACCTTGGCCAACACGCCAAACCCAGTGTTCACCTCCGTCTGGAAAGGCAACGATAACGCAATATCAAGGTAATCTTCTCGAGACCTCCGTGCATCAGATCGCAGCAGCATATTCACCGTCGCCACTTCGAGCAGCGTACGTAACGCCCTCGTGAGCGACTTCACAAAAGAGTTGAACACCAACAGTTCTCGTGAGAGTGGTGCTGACCATGGTTGTGACTATGACGTCGCCCGGCGAAACAAGGCGAGGGGTGAGTAAAACACCCACAAAGTCGATGGATTAGAGATGTGAAACCAACACAATCGGAACGTGCTTACCTTGAAATTCAACGGCACGATACTAAGCACCCTCATAACTAATAACATGCAAGATTTCTCATCGTCTATCGGTTTATAGTATAGCGTGTTCGGGGTGCCCACCCCCCCAGACACACAATACCCCAAAATCGAGATGCGGCGTTCAATATTTGTTTTGCGGCGACGGGAGGCGATCGAAAGTCGAAAGAGAACCACGAGGCAATCAAGCGATTAGACCGAACAAGCGACGAAAAGCCAACGGCAGCGGGAGGAAAAACAGAAAAACATACACCAAATCAGTAACAGCGAAAAATAGCAGAAGTCCCAAAAAAAAAAAAACTTCGTACTCACCGGTCCCAAAACTAGGTCCACCGCTAAACGCTCGTTGAGACCATAGATGTCCATGCATCACTCCCGCTCTGACCAGTTCCAAAAACAAATAAAGTGGATCTTGGAATTTATCGTTCACCCGGGATTGTCTGATCGCCGTGTACATCGCCCGAGCTAGCGGTGAATGGATATGCGTGTTCACCAAGAACCTGTAAAAAAACCGTGTGAGTATCGGTACAGGCAATCAGGGCTTCGAAGAGAAATTGGAAATGAGGAACACGAAAAGGCTCCCCACTATTCCTTTCACATTTATCCCAGGCTCTCCGATATTTCACAATACTCCTATTTCTCTCGAGTTCCATACCCAGCCTAGCCATCCACGTTCGAACCGCGAAAACGGAGTATCACGCGAAAGAAGACGGAGAAAAAAACGCAAACGCAAACCAGGCACCTACCCTCTCAATTCCAAAAATCTCCAAATGACATTTGCGACCACTTCATCCTTCTTGTCCAGCACTTGTCCAGAGTTACTCTTTGTTCGAGTCCTCGCCGCCAATTTCTCAGAAGCCGTCGCGCCAAGACACAACGCGAAATCTATCGTCGATGACTGAAAGACAATAACCCCCAGGGCCCGCAGAGTACACGTAGACACGTTTATTTGCACCCACGCGTACCCACGCATTATGCGTCATTTGGGATTACCGACCAAATGGAGTTAACGCAACATGCGCAAATGTGGTTAGACAATCACCCGGGAAAGCAGGAAATGCAAAAAAGGCAAGTTGCAAGTCAGTAACGCGTTCACAAGGGCAACGGGGAAGGAACGGGAAGTAAATGTTAAAAGATAGTCCAGAAGCGCCGTAGCCCCGTGGAACACGGATGATCATCTGCATTCATGACCCTATCCATTCAATCGTCGATTTACCAATCGCAGACATAAAGTGCGAACGAGTAATTTGAGGTGTGAAAAGTGGAGTAGAAAACACATTGAGAAATACATGAGGGTTGAGAGTGATGGCGATGATTGCCTGCTTTAGATGGGTAACAGTGGTATGACATCCCAAGTGCGTCACTTTCAGCGCCATCGACGACGAAGTGACGATTGTGGAGGTAACAAAAAAAGAGCACGCGCCCCGTAACGACAGAAAGAAAGAAGGAAAAAAGGACAAAAACATCATCCGGAGGTCACTCACGTTCTGTCTCCTCAACTCTTCTTCAACAATTCCATACGACACATTCCACCCCGAAACTCGATCCGCCAACTGCAAAGTCTGCGGAGAATTATGCTGTATCTGTTTCAACCCGTGTCCATGTGGGTTCTGCTGTTCAAACCAAAAGTTGCCCGAGATCTTCCTGTTAGACCAGAAATTATGCAACGACGACGTCAGCAGAGCCAGCGTCGTGGCTCGAGGTCCTGTATGTCCCTCCGTGATCACTTCCTTGACGAATCGTTTGTACTCGGTTGTTTCACCGTTATCCAAAGGAGGCATTTCGAGGATTTGTCCGCTTGTGATCCAGATAAGAGCTTGAGGAGCAATGAGACCTTTCGAGAGGTAATAGTAAACCTCATCTGGAAGCCGATTGGTGTATATTTCGTGTAAATCGCTCGGGACATCTGCTGCAGTGGTAGCAGCACCACCACCAGAACCACTTGAACTACCAGCACTCCCGCTACCACTACCACCGGCTACATGAGGGTGCATGTTGATTGCCAACGGAAGTGGTTGTACCTGCCCTTCACTGGAAAGTATCAACGAAAACTTGATCAAGGATCTCGTGCGAGCAAACAGCTCTGGGAATTGCATCGCCTTGACCGTCGGGTGTTCGGCAAACGCAGAGACGGCCGCGTGGCCTGTTTTGTAATATTTAACCATATCGGCGGTGGCTTTCAATGCTTGATCATGCGCGATGGGTGGGAATGATGGGGAGTTGTCATATCCGACTAGGAGGCCGATGTCGAGGAACTGGTCTTCGCTTGCTCCAATTTCGACCAAGAAGTTCTTTTTCGACGTAAATGTGAACGTTGGGTTCGGGTTGGTGAAATCAATGGAGGTGATCAGTTTGTCCACGCCCCCGTAGAGGAGAACGTCGGTCGCGCCGTAGATCGCATGTATGTAGGACTTTGCATGACGTTGAAGGTATATTAACTGTTTCAAAGTGGAAATGGAGGTTAGCTATCTGAAATCCCGTTCACCCCTAAAACACGAAAAGCGGAACGTGGGGGGACTATATCCGAAAGGGGAGGAGTGAAAGGACTCGGGGAGAGCGGGATGGATAGGGAAAAAAATGGAGGTTATGGCTAGATCAAAAGTAACAATGAAGTTGATGATAGATGAATTAAAAGAACGAAACACGCGTTTTGCGTGAGGGAGAGAGGAGGATGGGGTGGAAAGAAGGATGGACACATACCTGGGAGGAGGCGAAGTAAGGTGCGATAATGAATTCCACGTTCCTGTGCCTAAAAATGCGAAGGACCATCCTCCAAGTATCCCATTGCGCAAAGTAACTCCTACCCTCGAAGAGTTTAGTAGCTGCCTCTTCTTGACCTGATTCGTATTTCGACCAAGCATCACGTCTGTCTCTGCAAGCGTCGTTATGCTCTTGTAAGGGGTTTTGCTTCCATCGCTTGTTCGGAGAGAGGCCGTTGAAGACAAAGAGAGGTTTGATGCGCCATTTTTCGAGGACGCGAAGGTCGGATTCGATACGTTGGGTGAGAGCCAGGGGGAGACCTCCTGTTGCGGCTAAGAGAGGTTCGCGAGTTTGAGGGCTGTCAAGAAGTGTTTGCAGATAATGTGAAGCATCTATGCCAAGACGTGAATCTGACAAAGTGGACAACGGAAGGGTCTGCAACAGCTTTCGTTCCGCGAGGTAACCTGTGTCGTAAGTTCCAGGAACGAACAGGTCGTTTAGGTAGTTTTTTCAGAGGCAGGAGTTGATGTTGAGATGGATGATCAAATCGTTATTTTAGCGAGCAAGTTGGGCTGGAAGCTGGATATTTCACTTACCTTCGAGGTATTTTATGGTCATTTGAAGAGTTTCTGAGTTAGAGAAACGATAGACAAGTTCACTGTAACGAAGACGATGGCGTTGTGGCCGTTGGCGGCAACGTTGTGACGATTGTCGGGCTTATGTAATCAAAATATCCTCATCCATGGCAAATGTGCAGTTCGTTCCCTCGGAAGTAGTGTATAGCACAAATCCTGAGCGCGCAAGATCTCTGAAAACATCAAGTATTCTGGCAAATTTTTCATCCTCGTTAATGTTCAGCTGGCGACTCTATTTGCAGAGAAGCGTAGCCTAGGCGTCTGGTCCTTGGCTAATAGAAGAAAACAAATGATGTTTTGTTCAGCAATAACACCGTAGTTCTCCTCTTCTCGGTTCGGTCATCCATGTTGATGGTAATAAATCAACACCTTGTCTTTTTTTGCAACCAAGGATGTTTTGAATTCACCGGGCGCGCATACCCCTGCCGTGGTACGCAATGTTCGGTTAGAACTTACACCGAGTTACACATGTCGTTCCCTTCGAAACAATATTCCCCCCAAGCTACCTCCCTCAGTGACAGTTCGAACATCTCGCAAGTTCAACGCAGAACCTGAGACATTGCCCTACCCTGGCCATAGTCCTCACTGCCATACTAACCTCTGATTTCATACGGGGCGAAACAAAGGAGGAACGAATAACCATCCTATCCCGCTCTCCGTTTGGCTGGAGTCGTGATGTATCCGCCGACGACGAAGCAATGAGGGGCCTTCATGGATAATTTATCGCAAAGCACAGAGGATCCATTCGGAAAGCGTGATACCCGATCCTATCCTCACCAGTTCTTCCCTCCCCTGTCGTGGGAGATATACCGTATTACCCCAACCACAGGGTATCCAAGCCGTGATGGTTTATGTCGTCTGTGTCGTTACTTCCTGGTCGGGATCCGCTCAACTTCTTTAGTCTACTCCAGATTTCCGTCTGGTATGGACTTTCTTTCTACCCATCAACTCACCCAACTTCTGCATGGGTAGTGATAACCGCTCTTCCCTCTATTCTGGTATATACACGTATATAGAACGAGCCCTTCCAATTCCACTCAGGCTCTGGAGCTCCGGGAGGCAAACCTCGTAAATCTGGACACGTTGTGTCGTTTGACTGGGCTACATATTCCTCCGACGTTTCACACCAACTCACTACGCATTCCACGATAATCACGGTACCAAATAATCCGCGTTGATATCACGGATGACGAATGCAGTGGACTGTTACACACCACACCACGCCCACCCCATTTAAAACAAAAATACTGGCGATGGATTCCTCTCATCGGCCGAGACTAACCGAGGTCCATACTTTTCTCGACATCGGATTGTTCCCCGGGTATGACGGCGGGAATGAACAGGGTATGTACTAACAAACACAGAAACTCGTATCCATCTGATTATCCTGACTTACCTGTTATCGTGGTGGACAACCCAAGGTGCAACCTACGTCATCACTAATATTAGTTCTTGAAACCCTTTACGTTCATCCTCGCACGCACACATGCACACACCAAGGAACTTTGCGATGTGAAGATTATCGATTAATGGTCGTATACCAATGGGGCAAGTTCCCCATCCTGTTCTGAACACTTCCGTCCTCTTCTCAGCTATATGGAATGATTTTCAAACACCGTTCCAGAAAATCAGGACAACACCTCGCTCACACGAGGTCATGTGAGCTGTGCAGGTGGGGTGGAAGGCTTCATTCGCCAAGCGACGTTCACCCCCTTGCAGGTCTCTCACACAAGCTTATTAAGTCTTCCGCGACAACCGATCAGATTCACTCCGTCTTTGCTGGGAGTTTGAGCCAAGTTATGGGACTTGGACCGTTGATCGGTACCGAGCCTTCTATTCCCCCCTTCATACTCCCAATCACCTGATTATTGGGAAACAAATCATTAACTTCGCTGTGTAGTCGATAAAGTACTCGATCCGCTTGTTATCAAATGAATAGATTTGTGTGCACAATATGCATATCGATAAATGACATTCAAGTTTCTCCGCAACCAAACTCCCACGTCCTCAATCCCATTGTTCTTGTACACTGTTTCTATTTGTACAAGGCTAGCCATTTACAAGAACTTAATGAACAACACTTAGCTTAGTAACGAAGTAAGCTGCGGCCGGTGCTATACCAGTTCCGTTCTGGTCATGACCCGGACGATTGCTGACCTTATCCCAAAGCTTCCTGCCCAAAATAGACTATGCGTACTCACGCTCTCTCAACCTGGCTTATGATGCCGGTAACATCGACACATAAGTCTACACCTTCCTGGCTCTTACGCTAAACTATTCGGGACAACTTCTCCCGTGAACGTTTGTTGCAACTGTGAAATTACCAAATTGTTAGGGATATCCCCCATATCAAGTTATGTCATCTCTCCATCCGCAATTTCGTATCCTGTAATGATAACGGATGAAAAATGGATCGGCCTCGAAGTCGAGCGCCGTCGGCTTCGTCACTGGATGATAAACACTATCAGCCCGGACGAAGCTTCCCTTGAGGGTTCCCACTACCCTCTACTTCAAGTAAGTAACGCACGATCGCAGTACTTGGTATCATTATTGGACACAATAGTATCATTCACGTTCGTCGAAGGGTTGAATTACGACTACCAGCAAAGTGTCCTCTTTTGACGATCTTACTGGCAACTCATCGCAATTCCCCAACGTTGCACAGCAAACGCATATAATTCGATGTGTCCCATATAGTAATGCATATCTCCCCAATGCATTCAAGTTTCATTCGCTCCAACCCTCGCTCCTCCTCTAGGCCCTTTCGATGTAGTTTCTGGGTATATCATGATCATGCAAAGCATGTTCATGCTCATGTCACCTGTGCAACAAATACTCACCCCATTCAAAGTTCCCTGTCTGGACGATTTTTCCTACGCCATTGTCTGCACCTCCTGCGCATCTGCCACATTATACGTTCCTGTGCTGTGTGGCTGTGAGTATCTCAAGCTTATCCATTAGCATGTGGCGGATAGATTAGTTGGCTTGGCATGCTTGGTGACAATGCTATTGTTGCGATCTGTCGTGGCTGGAAAGAAAAAAACTTTATGAACAATATACAGGCTTGCAGTCTCATCAAAGGATATACAAAGACAGCAATACAACGCATATAGGACGACGCATACACATATACGGCTGATCATCGGAGTTTTCGTGCATTCAAAAGTGACTTTGTTCCCCGTGATTTTCGACATCAAGTACAAAGACTCAATGGCATTAACATGCCGAAGTAAAAACAAAAACGAAAACGTGAGGTGTATAAGTTTCCCGTACAAGCAAATCCCCGTTTTTTGCTATCAAACATCAACTCGGCGACTGACCATGAAAGGAATTGCCTTGTCCTTTCTTGTGCGGTGTTCCTTGATCTGGGCGCAATACCGCGATCGTGCATGTGTACGTGAGTAAGAGGACCAACGAGGCTAACAAGATATGGGGTGGGGGTGTGTATTCTGAGTCTTCTGGGATAGTTGAGTTGCGACTTCGAGGAAGACGGATATGATCTTTGATCTAGATCCCCAATCTCGGCTAACAATATAGACGCGTGCACACATTGGCATGCGTTGAAAGGACGTGTGTGGAGTCAGTGAGGTGCTACACCCTCTATACCCGGGATATCCATTTTCTTCGTTCTTCTGAATCGTCAGCATCGCGAGTATCAGTTCTTTAAAATGTTTTGTGTTCAAACTCGTCAGTACACGCTTGAGGAAAGCTGATTTCCCAAGGTAAAAGCAATCGTGTATACATGTAGTCATACAAATCCCATATGTGGCCACTTGAGATCGTTTCGTGGGTGCTGTTTCTCTCAATCAAGTACCATCTTCTCCTTCGGGTCTTTGGTGATCAATTGTTGCCTCATGGATTCATCATGGGTGTCATTCGGGAGTCGCCGGTGGTAACCGACGGCGTAATAGAGCTGTCAGAAGAGGGTTAAGCCATCTGTGCATCTACCCACCCACACGCCACTTGAATGGAGAGGAGCCAATATTCGATGTTCGACATTTCACAGATTCCACGTAAGTCCATACCTGTCTGTACAAAACTTCCCTGTCTTTCGTAAGTTAGCACGAACCTGAATTGATGAATGAAGAGGATATCACTAACATGTAATTTCAAAAAATTCAGGGGTCTTGAATGTTGGATTCCCTCTCCAGTACATGGGTATATCCTTATTCAACCATCAACCTTTCATACTTTCTCACAGACTCATAGTTATTTCACCGGACTCGTGTTGCAGCATCTTTTGATTGGGGGTCTACCTTGAAGGTAGGAATGATCATGATGATGGATACCATAAGAACGCGGGGAAGAACACAAGCCGTAAGGGAGAGGGCTCGTCGGTCAACGAGCCATTGCGATCGTACTTAATTAGCTCGTGGAAATTGCTCTATTCGCACTTCACAGTCACGCAAAGTTGGTGTGCCTGCCGCCCACCACTGCACGTTGCATGTCGCGTGTGCAGCCCATGTACGTTAGTAGTATTGTATTGAACTGAACTAGGACACACAGCTTTTTACTCTGTTCTCTCGGTCTTCTTTTCTGTGTCAGGTTTTGAAATGAATGGAAGAAAGAGGCTTCAAAGTTTAGTTACAGTCGATTGGGAGCGAAACACGACCCTCCCGGAAACCAATCAAATACGTCGGCGGCGAGACATTCAAGAATCAAACGTTAGGGCGAAGAATGGGCTGACCGAAGGCACTGTTATTATCCTTTCGCTGATCTGGTGAAGTCTCTGTTCCTCGGTCGCAAATTGAGTTGGCGAGTGGATTATCCATTTCGAATACAGATTCCTTTTTCTAACCTTGGAGGCAATAGCTGGGAAGCACGAACAGGTCCGAAGGCATCGTCAAGACAATTGACATGCCAGATGGTTAGCTATTGCGCCCCTCTTGAATTCCGACTTCGTTGGTCCCATTCATGACCGCTTGAGATAACGCGTATCGATACAAGATCCAAATATGGGTATTGTAGAAGAGATATCCCTAGGGAACTATCTGGAAGGAGCAGATGCATAAGTCCTTTCGGTAGTCATCGACAGATCGAGTCCCCAGACCTGCAGGTGCAGGAGGGCTAGATGACTCCCCACGAAAGTTCCTCACGGCCATTTGGGCCCATGCAGATATTGACTGCGTAAGCGACGAAAGGGTTGGGGCAACAGGCGAGCGAGTCTGGTGCTCAGAGGGCGCTTCCGTCGCATGTACAACGATCTCAACCATCCCCTAACAAAGAGGCGATTGATGAAGCGAACCAGGAAGCGAGCGTCGGAAGGAACGACGCATACCAGGCTTGCGGTTATAAGTGCATTGCTCCCGGACCTTCCCTACATCGGGTCCTCAGACTTATTTTATGTGCATAAAGAGATAAAATTGAGGTCACAAAGTCCGCAAGCAATGAGAAACAAGAGTCGTGGGATAGAATAAGCGACGGGTGCAATCGAGCAAATGTTTGGTTATGTTTGCCAGCATGATGGTGTCAGACATTGCAAGCCGTTAGATTCGCCTTACTTAAAGTCGTAATGCCGTACCTTCAAACGTGGTGTCAATCACTCAGACAAATAAATCACACAATGGACTCCTGATGTTGATGAGAACCAAATGGTCATGTCATACAATCCCTCACTCGGCCTGACTGGTGGCGCTGTGATGTCTGATGGACTCTGGATGCTGCGTTTGGCATTGAAGGCTAAGTCCCATTGATTGCACCTCTGCAGATACATGGTCGTTTGTGGATACTGATGAAAGACCGCGTTTTCGTTAAACACATGGAGTAACTTCCCTCATATGTTGGGTGAGAAGTTACATCCTTGACCGAGGTAACCGAGGTCTGGGGACCTGTTGCCGACATTGGTCAACCGTAATGGGGCATTTGCTAGTCAACAAATTTGGAGATGAATTGGTGACATGATCATGCGAATTTCTTGAGAACAGCCGCGCTTGTTGCAAACTCCTTAGAGAGTATTGACGGCGATAGAATCCAAACCGAGAGTTTATAAACGCGAGGTGAGTCTGTTCAGACATCAATCAATCATAATGGAGAATCTACCTTGGGTCCATGAACAATTGAGCAGGAGGCGATGATTGTTGTCAATGGTGCCCCCGCCAAAGTTCACCAAGTTCCCAGACTCAAATAAGAGCCTGACCCGCAAATCGAATACCCCATTTGCTTCGGCCCTTGAAGTGGGTCCTCGAACAGTGGGATACGCCCATATTTAATGTTTAGAGAAACGCTTAGTAGCTTAGACGCCTCGTCGCTGTCGACTCACTTCCTGTTGATAATTTACACAGCCTGTATCTTTCTCGGCGAATCAAGAACACATCTCGGAGCACTTCGATTGCATCTTGTCCAGGGAAGTAACGCTGGGATCGCATGCAGGGTCGACTGGTGATATTGTTCGTTGATATGTCCCTGAACTCACGCTCAGGGTGCGTTGATGCCACCCCAGACATTCTTCTTGGCGGCCGTCGGTCTAGGCCATGATCCAGTAGGTAAGTTAAGTGGCTTTCCTTAGGCTCGATATGGCTCCTTTGTCACAGACATAGGGTCGCTTCGTTCACTTGGAGTGCGCTCAATGCATTCCTTGTCTTTGTTACGCCATAGGCCGTGTAGCAGTCACTTATAGTTAGCTCAATACGGGTAATCTAGCGCTAACGACCTCTGGCCTTGTGGTGCCAATGTGCCACGGCAGTGTGAGAAAAATCGCCGATCAAAGCTTGGTCCAGCTTCCCACCGCCGTTGCCTTTTTCGTGATAGCAGGTCCACAGGTCTTCCCGCGATGCTTCCTCCCTCCAAATAGCGCCTGGCTAAAGTCCACTGCCTCCGGCTTTCACCCTCCCAAAATGATGAGACAGGTCCACCAGGCTTGCGTCATCTTCGGACCTAAGAAAAAACGCAGCACACGCGAAGCAAGCTATCTCAGGCCAAGAGTAATACATCCAGAGTATCACCCCAAACCGAGAGTTTCGGTTCATCATCAAATTGTTCTCATAACGCCAGGGGGACGCAATCACATACGTTCAAGCGATATAAGGAAGTGGAAGTGTTGCGGAAAACGATACGAGTCTCAAAATGGCAACTTATAAGGCGTTGAACTCCGCGACAGGCACACTGGGGGGGAAAGCGAAGTGCGGCGAGAAAATAACAAGGCTAGAGCTATATCAGGGAAGGACATCTCTCCGTCACGGCGTGTCCTGGTGGTATACACGTGTATAGCTCACGGTACCCTGGGGTCTCCGCGTCCCGAGTCCACTTGGTCAAATGTTTGCCGAGCGGGGGAATTGCTAGATAAAGTAATCCAAAGCCCCCGCGACGATAAGGCACCATCCGTCCAGCCGATCGTAAGCGTCGAGTGCAGGGTGCGTCCCTAGATCCATCGGCTCATGCCAATGGATAGGACGACGTCAAAGGAAATAGTAGGTGAGACACAATGATGAAGAAGAGATCAATGACACCACGACAACGTCGCTCACGAATCTCTAGTTGATTGAATATAACCGAAGATCAATTGTAAAATCATTCTGCTTTCAATAATGGTGCTTGTCGACTAATTAAATACTTGGAGACGAGTCGAAGGGTCTCAGAAAAGGAGAAACCAATAGATATCCCCAGGTGAGCGCCGGTCACTTTTCTGATGAGATTCCCATGACCGATGTACTGTCCAATGTTAATTTAATCTTTTTTCGACTCTGGGACGAGTCACCGGAGTCAAGAGCACACCGATAGTGTTCACATGAATGAGGATGGACTTTGATCAGGAACCGTCATCAACGGTCATGTTCAATCACAGTTCCATTCTTCACCCTCCAACTGCGCTCTACCGCGCTCTACAGACCATATGTGACCAGCGCCGATCAAACAGGAAAGAGAGTTCAGGACTAGACAAACCTTGTGAATTCAAAGGCACTCCGATGATTTCGCCTAACCTCATGGTAGGGATCATTTGTCAGCCGGATATATCTTGGTTTGTGCCTCGATGTCGACGTGTAAATATGCCCCTAATTACGCGCGCGCTTCATTATGGACAGAACAAGGGAATGAAACCCGTGCACCATCTTTATGGTCGAAAATGCCCTTAATATCCACCGTTCAGAGCTCATGAGTATCCCCATACCAACTTATCAGGTCGCATGCGCAGTTAAAGAATTTGATCGTCCTTGCAAAATTAAGATTGAGCGGCGGTGTTCCTTACCGCGTGATTCAAGTTGGTATGGAGGGACACAAGTGGTCGTCGTGCATCAAGTGCTGTGATCAGTGCCTTGTCCACTTTCTCGACGGACATCGCGTGAAGACTTCATTTGGTATGTGGTATAGTCAGGAAAGTTGTCGTGTTCCAGCCCGTTGTACGTCGCGATCGAAGATGATAATGATAATGGAGCAAGATCCGCGAAGAATATATTGAGTGAAACTAAAACAAAAAGCGGTGTTATCCACATGCACATAAGGTGCGCTAGATCACGAATGGAACACAATGGAGGTGAGAGCAGTGTTGACTTACCTAAGCCCCGCATGCACACAGCACATAAGCATGCAAATCATGCTGACGGAACATGCGATTGAACAGGCAGGGTAAAGAGGAGATGGGAAGAGGGCACTGGGAGACAACAGTCAATCTCAAAGGGAGGGTAACTGCAGTGTCGATCAAGTACGAAGACGTCAGACATGGATTCATGGTCCAGAATCAGTGAAAATCATTTATGCGGTTAGGCACCCCACAGCAATGACCCATAAATCCGGGTGGGGAATCTACGTTAAGCAAGTTGCGTTGATACTGACCATGGTCCAGGAGTTCTCAAAGCGTTGACTTCAAGTACAGCAGCAGACAATGATGTCAAATACGTACATTCGAGTTCTATTTCGCTATGAGATGGTCGGTGTAAGTCTGCGAACACTTGTGATAACTGCTACCCCTGCTCTCGTACGTCGTAACGGCCATCTAGGATGGTAATCTTCATCCTAGCAATCGCCGCGCGCTTGGCCCACGTGGACCCACGACACACAACACAACTTTTTGCCAAGTTTTATCATACAGGTTCCGTTTACCCCTCCCCCCCCAGACTCCCTGAATGGGGTCGCATCTCTCACGAAGCTAGTGACGTCGATATCAAATCCACACTGTTGCAAACGTTTCCCGGTTGATAGCCATTTAGGCGCATGTGGTTCCTGAAATAATCGAGATTCAAGGAGTCAGCAAACAGAATTCATTGCAGATTCACATTTTTCGGTGACACTCATTGGGGTGCGCGGGTGGTACATCTATGTAGGCGGGGAGACGCGTCAAATTATCCCACACCAAAGCAACCGACGGTGACAGCGAAGATGGAATGCGCAGCGCACCACCACCAAGCATCAATGTCTGATTCGAGCCTCCTTCCACTACCCTCTCCCCTTTTGTGCATATGTAGATAGCTACTGAATGAGCAAAAGTAGACGTCATATGCATAGAGATAAACGATTGATATCTTTGCCTGTTGGCCCGACAATGCAATCTTTTAATGAAATGACGACAGGCATAACTGTTCTCATGATTCGGACACAAGCTTTTAGACTGAAAACCGCAGAGGCAAAAAAACTCGGTCCATGATTATATCCCCTTCTGATGCTTATCAAGCACCATCATTGATTCCTGAAATCAAGGACTTCCAAGATCGTGGTGCCCAATGGTTTGATAAGATATGTGGATGGGATAGAAGATTTCATTGATAATGGGACTTATGACCATATGCCATCCGTGGAGGATATCACCAGTCGATGATTTCGAGTTGGCTGATGCCTGGTGTCAAATAAATCGGTACCGTCCATTGAGGCATGGAGATTGGCAGTTGAAAAGAAAACGAATATATATACAGGACAGTGAATAGCAACTCTTTTCAGTTAGTTGGGCGCTCATAGAATGGCTGAAAAGGGTAGGAAGTTGATGGCCGATAGTGCGCTGGCGAAAGCACAAAAAGTGCAAATGAGGTTAGACAGGTCATATGATAACGAGCTATGCATTGAGCGTAACCACGATGCTATGGGAATGAGATATGCGCACATGTATCCGCTACTTAGAGGATGTTTTACACATGACTACGGAGGGTATCAATGCATGTGGGAGACTAGGATTAAAAATACCGCTTCCTCTGGTCCTTCGATGGAAGACTAGAAGCCACTTCGGTGAAAGTGGTGATGCAGAGAGATAAACGTCGAGTTAGCCAACCCTTCTCCCACAGTGACTTGATGGTTCTTCTCGAGGACAAATTCCGGCTAAGTATAGTAGCCGCTAGTACGGTTGTGTTGAGAAACCGAAATCCAGCATAGCCGAGATAAGAAAAGGCTTCGCGGCACCATAAAACGTTGGAAGCGGTGGTATGGCACTCAATGTGGCCCATGAGGCTCGGTCAACCTGAGAGAATTCATCTTGTGGGACTATCTTGCCGAAATACAGGCTGACGGGTATATGGAGCCGTTCAATGACAAAGTTGAAACGCCATTGGTGGAAGCGGATGAGAGGGAGAGAGCTCAGCAATGACGATCGTTGAACTCAAAACTGACGGGATCCTGCTGAGGCATTTTTGCTTTGCCTGTTTCACTGGAAGCACGGATGCGTTGGGAAGGTTTTCACCACCCTACGATTGTCGAAGCAACGTAGCCCGCCTTTCCTCTCCGATCAGCAAGAATTCAATCCAGAGCAACAATAACTCAACCGCATGCGTGCGTGGTAATGGGCCAGGAAGACCATATGCACAATCCGTCTGCGTGTGGTTGGTGATGATGAGATGGAGCCATCCAAATTGGCCAAAATTGCCGAGTGCGATCTCAACAATGGCATTCAATGCTGCAGGGAACGAGCATGTACCTTGAAATAGGCGTTGGGGGTTGCACTAGACGCGATCGTCATGAACAACTTGCACGTTGAAATACAATGTTAATCTCCATGGAAACCTTGACTTGGGACCCAATGATGCGGGGGAAAAAATCCAATAACTCACTACGGTTGAGACGAAAACAGGCCAAAAGAAATATCACCAGACAAAGGGTTGGGTTGTTTTTTTTTTTGAGATCCACAAGTCCCGAGCACAGAACCATGCTGATATTCTTGTTTGTCTATTTTGGAGAGAAAATGGCTTGGGCATGACGGGGAAATCGGGAGAAATGAGAACGGTGAGCAAAAAAGTTTTGAGATGGGGAGCGCAGATTCGAAAAGGAGTCGTGGAAATTGTGCAGTAGCAGTCTGAGTGCGCCGGCGGCCGACGAAGATGGAATCGGAGGGACCGGGTTTGCCAGTGGTAGATTTTCTCTGAGACACAGTGAATTCTCTGTACGATGGGTGCGTGGGTTGCCTTGCTGGATGTATTGTATTTGCTCCTATTTCAGCTCCTATCGATACTGTGATGAAGCCATATGGATAAAGACGCAGGGTTGCACCGTGTACCAGAACTGGCCCTAAATTAGCGACAGGCTAATTTGATAACCTTGATACTAATTCCCGACTTTACTTCATTACTTGTGCCAGGATTGCCAAGATGGACAATGATGGCGATAACAGGGAGGATGGCCTCAAGGCAGCACTGGAGCTCCGTGGCCATTCGTACTTAATACATAATTATACATTCCAGTACAAATCGCAACCCAAATATAGAAAGTCCAAACCAGTCAGATCCAGCTTCAATTTATGCCACCTTAGCTCATCTGGTAAAAGTGCTTGAGGTTTGAAACCCCAACCATGCTGCGTGGAGAACAGACCTACCTAATTTCGTTCAGTTTTTCTCATACTCTCCACAGCCCGATCGACATTCGTGAGAATATTCCAATAATATTGAAGGATAACGCAGTCACTTTTTGCGCAATGCTGTTGTTGACTGCATTGCTTGGTCGCGATAATGGGCTATGCGGGTATGAATAGCACACTAGGACCCGACCGAAGTCAACATGAGGTACCGAAAATCATTCAGCTCAACAACCCACATGTCAACCAACACCGAGATATACACGGTATCTCGTTCACGTACGCGCTTACTAGCAACGCAGCAGGAATCGAGACCTCGCCAAACGAGATTCAATTGAGATCGGTTTGCGATGCCATGTGTTAACCGATGACTATCGCGTGCGCGCGACACTTGATGCAATTATGTATCAAAACCCTCAGCGCTGTATACAAAGACGCATGGCCATTAACCCCCCTAGGCATTCTTTGATCGGTGGGCAACAATCCTATGATAATGACTTGATACGCGGATGACGGAATTAAATGGCGCAGCGGAAACGGGTGCCCGCTGGCGGCGAAAACTCAGCTAGTTCACTTCGAGTCAAAACAATTTGATTAGCACAGGCGCCAGTTTGATTAAAGCATTACTCGCTGTTGAGGGTGATAAAGAACCAGCGGCCTTCGCGACCATCTCCATTCATCAGAGTTGAAACGCATCTTATCAATCAGACTAATGAACCGGGTAGAAAGATGGACAGCAACTTGACTATGCATGCACGATGTGAGAGCATAAGGACGGAGCTTGTGGGAGCTTGGCTCTCAAGATAAGGTTGGTGCCAGTGATTGAACGTAGGGGTGATTGTTACTGTATTTTTTTTTAGTAATTAGGGTGGTCTTGGCCTGGGTTTTGAGGCTTGGGGCTCGGGAAAAGGACTCAAAGACTGATGAGGTTTGCCATTTGATGTCACGATGTCCAGGGTAGAGTGGACCTGTGTAAAAAGGTGTATCGAGCTTAAATTAGACGGACGATCTCGGGCGGAGTCCGATAGCCTATAGGAGAGAGTGAGAGTGTAAAAATGGTCACGATATGTCTAATCCTATGGATGTGGTGCCAGACCTAGTTGGCAAGTGTATGTTAGGATATGATTTGGAAATGTCCATGACTTGAATTACTTACCACTTCCAATACTGTAACGGAATCAACGCCCCGCAGTGGCGTCAATCGACATCAGAAAGTGGACTGGTTTTATCTCATGATTATGCATTTGATATCTTCTCCACAATACGCCCATTTATAGCAACCCTCATCATGGGAGCATAAAAACGACTCTCTTGGGCTCGACGAGATCGACAGCGGCGTTTCTCAAAAGGTATAGCTGAGTTCTTGTGGGTCTGGCCCAGCTCCATGCCTTGCGTTCCATTTGCTGAATGAGGGATTTTAAAAGGCTACGTCAATCGCGAAATACGATGGGGATGTGGGGTCGAAATATAGTGGCAGAAGTGAGAGAGTTTGGCCCAGGCTGTTCCATCAACCCGGATTGGATTCGGAGCTAAGCGCTACCATTGATTAACATTTGATTTTGGAAGTTCTCATGCCGAAACTGATAATGATTTGGCAAGAGATAGCTCGTCACCGTCGAACACGGAATTACACCGTGATGAGTATCCCTCAGTGGTAAAAAGAGGAGTCCCCTCTGAGTTGCGGGGTTTTCCCATGGCTATGTCAGTACTGTTAGAACACGAGTAGAAGGAACCTTTGACAAGGTGAAACATGTGGGGTCTGGCTGTCAGAAAAGAGTATCCATGTAACTTTTTGGGGATGTACAGGGTGACAAGGCCAATACATCAAGATGGACGAGAAGTTGATGTATTGGTTCGGGTTTACATCGACGGGCGTATTTTAAGATAGCGCTCAGGGAAAGATCATCTGTGATAGGGTTGGAAGAAACCTCGAGTCTTTCGATCGTACATTTTGGCCGGCCCATCGTCGAGTACAGTTGAAAGCACCTTACTCACTTGAAGCTATGGTAGGATACGGTGTGGTACGACTTTGCAATGACATTTGGTGTCCATGTTCGTGTACGTGCAGTGGTGTATGTCACGAGGACCAAGGAAGCGAGATGAGTGTGAGGGGGAACGACACGCTACAAATACTTCCACAAACACAGTGTGTCGTTGATGGTTCCTTAACTCTTTGTGTATTTACTCAACCCAATTTCCTTTCTTTTTTTTTTTACTCCATTGTAGAAGTAATGGAATTGGAGGTCTTGTGCTGGTGGTACGAGCACGATATTGTAAGCAGTGATATCATAAATGGCATCATTTTCATACATGAAGTAGGTATTGTGACTCGTGTGATTGGCTCGGGTGCGTTATGATTGGTTGAATGTCAAGATCACCCGGAGGTAAAGCTTTCACACGTGATGGATTTTTTTTTTTTGGTTTCTGGATCATACCAAGTTGGCGGTGATTAAGTGCGCGAGGGAAAGAGAGCGGAAAAGGGGGAAAGAGCACTGAAATTATGGGGAGATGAGTGTGGCGTTGAATGACAATCGTAGTGACATGCCAATTAGAGCGGAAACGGTCGTCAGGAGACTCAGGTTGATATCGGTTGCACAGCAGGTTGGAGATTAATTACGATTGGGTTTTTCAGCTGCGTGCATGCCCCTCACCCGGAGCTTCATGCGGGCTGAGTGAAAGACCTAGCGGGGAGAGAAAATCGTCATTGCATTTCCTCCGGCCCATGACGGAACTGGCGGAGGGGCTCGGACGAAAAAAGGAGCGAAATGGTGTCCAATAAGGGCAATTTGGGACCAAAAGGTTGGGGAAATAGAAATTTTATGGAATATTTTTCGGATTCCGCGTTGGCACATGGTCGAGGGCTGTTGTGTTAAACCTGGACTCTCAAAATCCTGTTGCCTCTTCATCCTTTCTCCTCCTCCTCCTCCTCCTCCTCCCTCCTCCTCCTCTGTTCTCCCTTCTTCTTCGCAGCCTGCACAGCAGCAAACTCTTTTTCTTCAATTTCCTTCTTTCGCCATCAATTTCTGATCCAGTTTGGTCGTGTGCTCAACATGAAAGGTTGCTTGAAGTTGCCCTCTAGAAGTTCCAGTCCCGGCGTGGACTGCCCTATGACACGCAAATCTGTCGCTTTCGGTGCAGACGGTACAGAAGAAATATTCCCAGCAGACGAATGGGATCGTACACCGACGGAACCTGCACGCAATTTGTCTTATCAGTAAGTCCATGCTCCGCTTTTGCTCTCTCAATCAATGCGCGGTCCTCCGTCTTCCGTTGATGGTGCTCTGTGATTTTTCACATTTGTCGTATTAGCCATTGTTCCTTTTTATTGTCGTTGACTACTTTCCAACCTTCGCTTTTACTTCCCGTTTCCATCCGTGAACTAACCCGTTACGCCCGCTGTCCCTTGTTACATCGTAACGCCTCACAGTGATTTGCTCGAACTCAAAGAGATTCAACGCTCTTTGCCTTTTGCAAATCAGCCTGCAGACCCACATACGGGTAAACCGGCATCCCACTACCTCTCAAATGTCCCCGTCGGTCTTCTTCCCCTCTTAGCCGACCAACCCACTCCACCTGTCACTCAGCAGGCTCCTCGCTTCCCACCACCACCATCACAACCATGGCAGCAGAGGAGTTTGCACGCTCCCCAACCCGTTCGATGGACTCCCCCCCATTCCAATCTGCATTCGCATAATCATGGCCAACAGGCTCCACTATCACGCAAGCCCAAGTTTACTTTCCTCCCGCTCATGGAAACCCCTCCTAGTTCTGCCTCAAATTCTCCTTATACGTCCAATCCCTCAACACGCACTTCATCACCTGATATCGATCAATCTCAAGACCCACCCACCCCTTCTCTTACGAATGCATCTCTTGACAGCAGTCCGCATTCAAGGCCTTCTTCAGTGTCACCCGAACCGCCGTTCTTTCAGCTCCCTCCTCCTCGGAGACACCAAGTTCATGATGGGCAAATGAAGTCACACATTGGCACCGAGGGGAGCTACTTTCCGTCCATGAGGTTCGATACATCGCCGGCACCTTCCCCACGCACAAATGGTCATTGCGGAAGTAGATTTGCTGCTATCCCTACCGTCTTTGGGAAGAGCTCCTCGACGCCGGTTGCCACACCCACAAAGCCCAAGCGTCGAAAGAACGTCATTGTGATTAATGATATGGAGATCGAACTTGATGATGATGGCGATGTTGAAGATGAGGCTGATCAACGCCCCACTACTCCCACACCCACTTCGACATCTTCGCCATCGTGTTCTGCCAAATTGACTGATTTTCCAAATCAGGATGGCAAAGCCCTGAATCAAGAGTGCCCGAAGGACGCTCCTAACAAGGAGCAACCCTTTGGTGACGACAAGTTCGCTTGGAGGACGTCTACCCCCCAACTCCCTCACAAGGAACTGCCAAAGTTTGAGGGTGATGGGATGTCCACGCTCCCGGAAGTCCTCTCTCCCACACCATCACCATCACTGTTAACCCCACCTCCATTGTTAAACGAGGACGTTCCTTGGAACGAGATGATGGCCACCATGAAACCTGGCTTCACCGCCGCCGCCTAATTGCGGTTGCTGTCTACGTGCTCCCATCGCGTTGTGCATAATGTCGCGCCATCTCTTTGTTCGTTGCTTTCTTGCGATTCAGTTGTGCTCTGCGCTTTTTTATCGCTTCAATTATGTGCATGATTAGATGTGTGTTTTGGAAGAAGAGGATTAGGATGGTGGTTGGTAGTGGTGATGGAGAAGTCGCTTTTCGTTGGCAGAAGGTTGCAAGTGGAAGACTCCCTGGACTTGCCATGGCCAGTGTTCCGGGTTAGATGTGTGGTCGTGGTAGACGGAGAAGAAGGTTGTTGCATTGTTCTTTTCTTGCATCGACGTTATCGCCCAAGAAGAATAGAATGACGAACGAGAGCTATATGGTGTCTAGGTACGCATATATGCATCTATGCGGTGAGAGGTCGCGTTTGGAGGAGAACCGTCTACGTGTGCAGTGGAGTTGGAGAATCTAACGCTGCAACTCATCCTGCATGATCAACGAGATCCTTTACCACCCGTTTTTGCTGATACAATGCTACACGTCTCTGCTTGTCATCTTCTTTCCCCTCCTCATGCTTTGTCACTGTCTAACTATTTCTTCATCCCTTCTTCACCCATTTTATTTTGAATCGAGTGCATATTTTTGATCTATCATCATCATCATCATCATCATCATTGCTTCCCATACATTCACTCCTCTTCTATTCGTTTCTGTGACATGTTACTGCTTGCCTTGCATGCATATCCGGATACTCGTAATTTCATTCCCCTTCTATTTCATCTGCGTATCCACATCACCTTTCATTGATCCATCCATCACTACATGTCCATGTCATTCATCGGTTCCTTCATACTGTCAATTTAGATTCCCCATGTTTCTGTGTCTAGTTCTGGCTTCGTTCAGGCTCCTCCATTTCATTCCACTGACCCTTTGGATTTCGTTTGTGTGTGTTTCTTATTATTACCTTGTTACTCTTCCCTTTACCCCAACATTTCTCATGTCGACTCTTCTCTCCCCCTTTTTTGCATCACTAGCACTTGATTTGGACTGCGCATTACCTGTGCACCGAGGACGTCTAGGATGTAAAAATCTGTATATTGGATGTACATTGATCCATGGCTGATGTCGGACCTAGTTTGCTGACGCCATCGACACTAACCCCCGGGGGCTATTCCTTGATTCTCAAATTCCCCACCTCGACAATTCCGGAATTCTCCTGACAATCGGCGGTTTTCTCCTTTTGCCAGGAACTTTTTTATTATGGTATTTATTCGAGAATATTGAGCTCGAGGTTCTAAAAACGTTCGGGAGCCATATCCCGTTTCTTCTCCCCCTTTGCCTCGACCATTCCCCTCAAGCTTGCGAAACACACGGTTTTACGTTACAGATGTCGCAATGGACTTTCTAGTCACGGTGCAGACGCTCATCTGCTCCTGCATACGGATAATCCTCTCTCGTTTCTGGCATATCCTCTTTTTACCTCCTTCAAGAGCATCATCATCGCCATCACTTTCATTATCGTAATCCTTCACTTCTCAACTACCCGTTTCGTCTTATTCCCCGGACCTACCTGCTCCTTTACGAACAGAAATATTCGATAGAGAAACACAAGACCCTTCAACCTCTCTCATTCGCTCCTTTTGCCGAATTCGTTACCATTTTGACCCCTCAAACGCAGCGCGTTTTTGTGACACAGATTTTAGCTATTTTAGTTAATCCAAGTTACTTTCTTTGGGCTAGCGCATCTTCTCTATCTAAGCCTCCCTTTGTCATGCCTTGCTAGGCGTGTCTGCTCTGAGGTTTAGAGGAGATGGATGCACATAAACCGTATATTAGATCCATCGCGCGCGTGGGTGTGTATTCGTTTGCGTAGTGTGGAGAGACTACGGCACCGATGCCAGTGCGTCTACTAATCGTGTTGTTGTACGTATGTATAACATGTTTTGTAACTATTGCATTGTATCCTATTAAATTCCCGACGCTTGCGAATGTGCACATGATGTATGCGTGATCATGGTCGTCGTCGACTGTCGGGACTATCATCGGAGTAACTCGTTTTTTTTTAAATCCTTTTTTTGCCGTATTTCAAAGCCAGTATTGCCGTTTGCGCAATGGTTTATGCCATATGCCAGTTTGCTATGTGGATAATAATTGGATTCTGTAATTATAGTCCCAGTGCTATGATCCATGTACATGTGCAAGACGATCTCCCATGTCAGAGTGTTGGGTCCGAGTCCGGACGGATGTCGACTCTCCATCTCGCTCCCACAAGGCTGTACATGTTACATGTACCGGTTGTAGCCTGTGGAACGGGTCATGGGGATCATGGAAAGGGACATGCCGACTGCCAGCGTGCCTCGCGGTCCTGTCTGGATCTACTAGAAATTTGTACAGGAGAGACAGCTGCAGGCGGCCTGATTGGAATTCCCAACAGACAAAAAAAAAAAGGCAAAGCTGCCACGATCTCTGGCTGTGTGCTCGTGTGCACACGTTGCCTTCCGACTCCGTAAGGTGAAAGAACGGCATTTGAAATAAATGACCCTTGCCTGTATTCCAATATGCAAATGGCGAAATCAACAATTAACTCCCTGTCGAGCGTTTAACCATTTATCATGCATGCATGCATCATTCTTACCGTTAACCAATTCTTTCGTATCTGCCTACTGGCAATAGAAATAAATATCCTGTTACACTAAGCGTTTTAGCATCCCGCTAATATGACGTGGCTACTAGCACAGTACTGACAGTAAAGTGACTCAGACCCACTCATTTCTCCGATCTCTCCATTTTCCGCAGGCGCGTTAACACTTAGCTCGAAGCTTAACATCCCTCAACATTAATGCGGATCCACAATTATTCACGTAGGTACCCGTATCCTGCCAATATACCTCGACCACACGTTGTGTTCTTCTTGCCGGTACGATGGGTATACCACCCGCAGTGATATGATGTAATCCTGGATATCGATCAAAACCCAATCCGCACTATAATATAGTAATAGCTTCACCAAGATCATGAATGGTCGAAGACGGATAGAGCTGATCTTTGCGTTCCATCATGATGCGACACTCGCTATGATCCCTACCACTTTATTACTAGGACTGACAGACGAGATAGAATAGATTAGACTTGACCGCGGACACTGAATGCTGACGGAAAGTATCCAAGGGCTGAAATGAGCACAATAAGAATATGGAGATTGCGCGCAGTCAAATGGTACTGTTGGAATAGAAATGTATCTGTGACAGATTTGGATAGGGTCCTCGTAATCCCGATGATGATGATCTTTAGTGCTTAAGTCCTCCCGCAAACTCCTTGGAAATTCCTTCGGTCCTTAATGATATGCAATCTGCCATCGTCACGAATTCAATCTTAGTTTGTGTGGTAATCTAGAATGCAGGCTGTGGAATGCTTTTGGTGCTGGTGCATGTGCGTCTGACAGCCGCGGTGATAGATGTGTTGACATCCCGCCAGGTATGACGCATAAACGGGAGGGAAGGGTGTGTACAGGGTACTGTATATGCACGGTCAGGAGAATAAATCAAAAGAACCCCATGTGTGGCAGCCTGTAGGTGTGCGTAGGGTGCACTATTTGCAAGGTTAATTTTTCCATCTGCAATAAAGTTCATCAGCCTCCCCGCACCCTGGTGAAATGAAGACAGAAGCAAGTGTTAACCAGACTCACATCTTGACAGTTTTATCGCGCCCACCGCTGACAACTTTATCGGCAACAAAATCCACGCAGTAGACCTCATCGGTGTGTCCAGGGAGGTCTACTTTGATTTTGTACGTCTTCAAGTCCCAAATCTGTCATATAATTGGGGAGAAGTCAGCTTTTCTATTTACTACATTCGAGATGAAGCTTGCCAAGACTGACTTTCAGAGTACTATCCTTGCTGGCACTGACTAGCATTCTCCCATCTGCACTCCAAGCCAACCTATAGACGGCACCCACATGTCCCCGAAGTGTAGCCACGAATTTTCCAGTCCTACCTTCCCAGATCCTCACACTGCTATCCCACCCAGCAGAAGCAGCCCACCTGCCATCAGGTGAGAACGCTACATGTGAAACCTGTCTCTGATGTCCCGTTAGACGCGTCACTGGTTTACTTTTGTGTGATGACCAGGGTGACCAAAGGAAAAGTGTATGGTCGTCCGATCCTGAGATTAATATCTCTGGACTCTGGCGCAGAATGGAAGCATAGCGGGTCTGCGCAAGCTGTTGAGCTGTTTTTCGATGGAGGCGATGGAAATGGGAATGGGTGATTAGAATGACATGCATCATACGTGGTGATGATAATCGTGTGAATGCGAGGGTTGAGTGGGAGGGTAAGGTCAATGATTGCGTGTGGACCGCCGGTTTGATTTGGGGAAAACGAAGGGCGAAATCCGGTGTAGGCAAAATTGATTATCAACCATTGTTGATCGTTTGGGACAGAGCCATGGAAGTGGAAATGGTGAACACCAATGACAAAGAGAGGGATGACAAGTAAGATTGCAACTGACCTTCTTCGTCTGACGATGGTTTTTTCGCGGTATGGTCAAATGGCCCGGTTCGAAGAACGAAATCGGTATTGAGCGTAAGGGTCGTAACCCAGTGCGCATGATCCTTCAAGATGTGCAATAATTGACCCTGGAGGCATTTCAAGAACGGAAGACATTCTTAGCGCCCTCATCCACTGCCCACATGCAACCTCGAGGACTGAGAGTACCATGGGCATCGGAAAGTTACAACTCACATTATCTGCATCCCATAAGCGCACAGTCCTGTCACTACTTGCGGTGTAAAGAACACCTTTCCCTAGCGGTGATATCCCAGAGGCTTCGGGTCCATCCCTTCCACCCCCCCACCTCACGATGTTGACACTGGCCGTGTGTCCGCCGAGGGTGTACTCCGTTCTTCTTGTGAGGGTCGACCATACGCGCACTGTTCCATCTTTAGATGAGGATGCTAAACGGGGAGAGGAAGAATTTCTGATGATGAATCAATCCTTGGCATTTAAAAAGGTAATGGCATCGGCGAAAGAGCAAAAAAAAACACAGCCAGGTTCAGTGGGCGTACTGGCGGCAAAAGACGAAAGGGTGTCAGGACATGAATGAGAGAGTATAATTACATGTGTATAGGCTCCCATGCCAACGACATGATCCATTTTGTGTGGCCTTTCAAAGCGTCTCCGATGGGCTTCCCTGTTCTGGGATCCCATAATCTAACCTAAGTGATGTGGAGTTAGAGTGTAAGTCAAGAGAACGGCCATCGCGCTCACATGTCCATCATGTCCTCCCGTGGCCACTTTTCTCTCCATGGCTTCCCATTCCACACACAGCACCCAACCTTTGTGTCCAGAAAGGACGTGAGAGGGAGTTTCGGTGTTAAGATCCCATAGGCGAGCTGTGTTATCACCGGCACCGGTCGCCAAAAGGTTACCTGTTGGTGAGAAAGATGCACATAGAATTGGCGCCCCATGACCTGGATGGGTCGTCAATAACAGGTTGGACGTGGTAATGGAGTTCACCAACCAGAAAGGGTTGAGGAACACCTCGTCGCTGGTCGGACTCGGAAAACGCTCTGAGGCGTGCATTGCACAACAAGCACATCTTCTGGTGTGAATACATCAGATGGATGTTCAAGTATATCCGTCTCAATTGATTTCGAGATCACGATTCGTGTGGGTGCACCGGGGCTGGTCGCATCTTCTGGTAGTGTGACATGGAAAGAAAAGGGTACAGGCTCTTCTGCCTAGTGAGATAGAGTAAACAAGGAATACATTCCTCTTCTATCAGGTAAAGAATACCTGAGTCAACTTATTTAACAAATCTTCCAGAGCCTCCCTTGTGAGGTTAGCAGGTATGTTTACTGCTGGGGCTAGCGCGCTTCCATCATCTTCGGAAACAAACTGCACTACTAGGTTTGGTGTGGGCTTCTGAGGTTCTGGCTCTGGCTCTGGGACGCCATGGTAGAGCTTTGGACGTTTGAGAGGAGGAAGTAACGTGGCCATTACGCGATAAGATATGCTGAGGAAAGATTTTCGACAATTATTGACCCGTGTTTGACTGCAGCAACTTTACTTCAACAAACACAAATAGATAGCTATTGCACACGGTAGTTTTTGAACACCACGCGTTACGTGCTACAATGAGGACATCAACCGTATGCTAAGAGTTTGGCTGGTGCATGCCCGATTTCTGTTCTAGTGAGGAAGAGTTCCCAAAGGTGAAATCATACCACGCGATGCACTCATTTGCCATGCTCTGCCGCAGACCTGTAACTTCTCGTACGGGACAATAGTATTAGTATCAGTCCATCCGGCCCGAAGGTTTGAGCTTACTTGCGAAAAAGTTCCACAGAAATGTGTCCCGACAGCGACGTTCCTGCCCGTGTGTACGTTTCTCCTTTTTTTATGTCGCAACTATTGGCGCTCCGCTACCCACATGCTTAGCTATGGGATCCCTTCACTTAAATCTCCATTTTATCTGCCCACCCTGCATCCTTGACTTTCCTTCTAAATTGATGTGTTCGGAGGAACGTGGATGACAGGTCAGATCCTATTATAGCGTGGCGAGAAATCATGAGCACGCAGACACAGTATGAACCCACGACATTCAAGGGAAATGTTATGGAACGTATTTATAAACCTTGCAGTGCAATAAGTCGTACCTCTGTTATTGTCTTATTGTCTTGTGAAGGCTCGTTTGTAACTCAGCGAGGTTCATTGAACTTAACGGAAATGTGCGGATTTCAAAGCAGCGATAGACCCGCTACTAGTATACTGATGGCCGTCCATTACCACCACCAATCGGGGTAAAGCTTCCGAATGTCCCTTCATTCAAGCTGCGACTCAAACTTACGCTCAGCGGCAGGGAGACCATGATTTTCGGATGAAGACACTGTCACGTTCATCCGTCATCTCGAATAGCTCCCTTTTTCCCTTCTGAGTGAAAATCGCTAATGAACATGACCATGTAAGCGGAACTCATAGTCCTTGAGTATTGTCACCGGTTCGATTTGATGCCAATTACAACGCTCAGGTCACCTGGATAAGAGTGCGTTGGCGGGCGATAGGTACTTCATTCCCTTGAGCATATCACTGGCGGGGGGGATGTGCCGTCTTCCACCTTTTACTCCTCGCTCATCCCGAGAAAGAGAGAGTAGACTATTCATCGCAGCGGTCTCGGCCTTGCTAGCGATGATACAGGGTCTCATTGTCGGTCGGACCTCCACCGAGTGATCATGGGAAGGAACTCTGAGTCCAACTACAGGGATACGCGTTGTCACCGTTGGTTTAATTCATCCCATTCGGCCTTTTCTAGAGGTCAAAAACAACGCGAAGGATGAACACGTTATTGATGAACAGTGGCATGACGAAATTGGTCTTACGGGCTTGCAACTAACCACGCGGAAAGCTTCAACGCTCCCTTCCTCACCCCTACACGTCCCCTGCACCTGTCCCCTCCCCTGGCTCCCCTCTGGCCGAACTCTCGGGTACACAACGCCCTCATAGGTCGGGGACGGGACCGGGGGGAGATACTGTGCTGTAGAGGCAGCACCGCCGCAAATGGTTCCCGTCATCTGGGATCATCGAGGAAAGCTATCAAGTGATTACAGCTATTAGGGCTGATTGTTGTGCCCATTTCTGCCGCGTAAATTGCACCGATCGTAGAAAGTGGAGAGAAAGTCTATGAGCTATGTCGGTGGATAAGCTATAATCCCCTGGATAAGTAGGTTAGCCGTGACTTATTCAATGACCTGGCGCCTACATACTTAGCAAATCTAGGGAAGATAGTTAGCAACGTCCCCACTGGCAGGGAAAGCTATAGGATGAGAAATTTTTCTTCGAGTTGGCCAGAACGATTGCATACGTTATCCCCCCTCCGATGTATGATGGTCATGGCGATACCGGCAATGCGTTGGGGCTACAGCTACAGTGAACTCACTGAACTGCACTGGTACTGATCCACATGAGTGAAGAATAACCGTCACGAAGAAGTCATTTGGGTCCTATAAAGTTAAGCGTTTACAAAAATCGTAAATCGTGCGTCGGTGCCCCGCAACGCCAATTTCATGACAAAAGCCGTACGGCCGGAGTGAAGGCCAACTGTCCTTCAGAACCGCCTCGGGAATGGTGGTATAAGTAGTAGCTTCGTCGATTTTTTGGGGGGAGATGTAGGGATTTACTGGGTCAACTTGGCCGCATGCTTCTTGTTCAGCGTGCTGGAATTCACAGGGCTGAAGGCAGATGGTAATCGCCGTACCCACAGCGTTTTTCCATTTGCGGCTCTGTCCAAACAGAGTATAGGAACATATACGAGAAGAAGAGGCTTCGCATTGTGCATCATGTCCTGTGAATATGGAATTATTTTGGTAGTTTAAAGCCCGGTAATTCAACGAGTTACCTCACTGACGCCAACTTCAAAAAATATTCCCAGACACTTTCTTCGCGCTCTAGAAAAAGTCACACTGCAGCTGGAATAGGAAATTTAAAAATATAATGCTCCAACCCAACTAACCTTGCAAGAGTACAACTCGCTTTTCAGCGACCCCTTCCTATAACGGTCTGGACTCTGTTGATCAGTACCAACTTAGAACCTTGTATAAGAGGAAACAATTGATCAGCCTGAGCTGTGATGTGGATAGATCACTGATGAAACATTGAACGACACGGGTATCTTCACAGCCTTCAAACCAAGGGAGGATAATGGTGTATGATGGTGCTCTATACAACCCGGTTCCTTCGGGCATGCCTGTTCTTTCCGCTTGGGTTCCCATCGAAGATTCAACTCGCTAGCTATCGTGTCATCCAACTTTGAGATCGAGGTGTGGAACGGAACATGCCTAGAAGTAACTCTAAGACGATCATTGGCCACTATAGGTATGACTGTCTCATGTGTGATGCGATAAGTTGAAGGTTTTTGTATTCAACCCTGACACGCACGAAGCTCCAAGGATTGTACAGCTCTGAGTATTCATTAATCATCGTGGAACGTGCTGGGACACCAAAAGATTGGCGAAACGGCTTACTTAGGTCATCTCTCACATTGCACAGCGTGGTCACTGTTCAATAAACTTTCATATATCCTTCTCCATTCAACGTGAAGTCCGACATCGTGGACCTCTACATCGTGCTTGTCATAAGGTGTCCTAGTAATGCATTGACCATGTTGGGACTCAGTGTCGTTATGCCGAGCTCTTCTTTTTCTTTTCTCTTTCCCGTTGGAACCTTTCTATTATCACACACTCCCGGCTTCCGGCAATACCACCTCCCGAGTATCAACCTTTCGGCTGGTGGTTGTTTCTATCTACTGTAGTTATCGTTGTATGTACCTGTGAGGATTGATATATGAAATGTATTCGTGCCGGCGCCGAGCTGTTTGAAAGCGGAGAGCTCCAACGCTCTGTGTTCACGGGAGTTCCTGGTGATGCTTACGGTCAGCATATGGATCCACCGATAACTAAACCTGAGGCCTGAGACGTTAGTCGTTGTGGCAAGGTTGACGCAATTGTTGAGACGTTGAGAGTCCCAACTGTCGGAGATATAGCTCGTCAATACCCGAGTCTGGACGGGCGAATTGACGATATATGAAGGCCATCACAGTCATAGTGGGCAATGGAAAACATCGTGCACAACCATATTGCAGGATCCTTTGACGCATACATTGTTAGCTAGGCATAGATTATAGTAGGAATCAGGTCGGCCTTGGCTCTACCATCAGCATCATGTCGCTTATAGACACCGAGAGCACTTACATACTCCTTCCAAATGAAGGGCACTTGTGGTGTCTTTGAACTCATCGGTATAATCAATCTATCTATTGGGACCCTAGCAACCCTCCGTTTGGGTCGGGGGTACACTGTACGTAAAGTGACCAACTTATATCATTTTTGCGCGAAACAAGCTTTTGCGGTGTGAAGCTTGGATTGGGATTGCACAATTGATGACGCCATATACCGCTTATGCTCCACATGCATCTGCGATGTTTTTTCTTAGCTCCTCGATCCCGAATGGCGGACTCAAGGTTGCACTGGTAACGAGGGGAGGTAAACATAATGGTGCTGCTTCCCAAATGTCTTGGCGTAGCTTCGCGATGATGTTACGTTCTTTTCCTGGTGAGATGCAATCCGCTTTTGTAATGACCGCTTGTAACGTGAATGGCTGCTTTCCATCGAGGGAAATTAGTAAGGATGATAAATGTGTAAGCATCTGGCGATCAGATGCGTTTAAGTCGTGTTTGGCGTTGAACAAAATGTAGACCCGTCGTAGCCTCCCGTGCCGACAAATTAGGCAAGGCAAGGTGAGGTGAGGTGGGTGGGCTTACTCCTTGCGAGATTGCAGATATCCGTAGAACAGTTCACCCCATTCCGGTCGTCCTCGTGCACCGTAACCCGGAGCGTCCACAAGCACCAACTTGCCCGGCACTAAACCTACTCGGTAGAAGTTCAACTGGCGGGTACGCCCCTAGAAACGGAGCCATAAAACATAGGAAAGTAATATACAAGGAATTGCACGAACCGCCTTTTTACTAATCCGTAGTAAATCATTTCTTCCCAACACCGCGTTGAACAGCGAAGACTTCCCACAGTTCGCTCGACCTAAGCGATGAAAATCACACAGAATCAGAAAAACTTCGTACACACCGGTTACAATCACCTAATGCAAGGCAATGAGTTTCTGGGTTGGAGCAAACAGAATTGACATACTTCAGGGAGGCCGTGTAGCTTCGGAAATGCATTGGCCGAACTGGCTGAAGCCACAAGCTCGGCCGCATTTGCGCTCGCGAACAACGATGTGCTGTATGGTTTTGGCGCACCAAGCACTACGGATGGGACACGACGCGCTGAGCAAGCTAACATGATGATCCAAGTCACGACCGCCTCGAGCGCGAAGTATTTGTCGCTGCTTGGTACCAGCGTGATGCTGAGGCTCAGGTTCACTGGCATGCGTAAACTTACATACTCAATGGACGAAGACTTACTTAATTTGCTCATATCAAAGATTATAGTGCGCTCACTCCGCTCGGGTATTCTCAGGGTGAACACTTAAGGTCGTTCATACAGCAGAGAATTCAACTCGTTGGCTTTGCGCCATCCGACCGGTCAGCGTCTTTGAAAGAGCCTTCCTGGTAATTATATAGATAAAACTGCTCCTCAACTGTATCAGGACATGCTCAACGTTGCTTTACAAGTCACTGGCTTTCCCAGAGTTCTCACTGGTACCGGTCGCCTTGTCAAGGAGCAAGCACCAACAGGAGCCTTTGATCTCATTGAGATGTCCAATGAGATGACAGTAAGGTGAATTCTCGGTCAGTGAAAGACCCGTGCGCCAATCAGCATCTAATGACGCCCACAGAGCGTAGGTGAAATGTACCTCGGGTGCCAAATCCTTCTACATATGGGTCACAAGCATAACATTACTTGTTGGATCCAAAGCTAGGCATTTGAGTCGGGTAAGAACTCATTCCTACCTCTATACATGACTAGCCTATGCCTTTGACCTGGCAGACAGGGGTCGTCACCTCTTCATCTGTTGCCTATTCTGAAATATCTTGGGAATCCTGGATCGAAATTACTTCCTATATGCCAAGAGCACAAAGGGGCACTAACCTCCTATCACAATACACAGAAGCGTTTCTGGTTGTGTTTGTTCCCGGTCAGTGGAAGTCGTAAGCAGTTTGAGAATCGAAACCAGTGGTTATTCTGTGCTCAGAAGCATTTCAGTAATATAAACTTAGGTCTCGCTTTGATTCCTGCCCGCAGAGAAGCCTACCTCTTTGCTGTACGATGAATTCTGACAACATGCCGCTCCTTATTAGATGATGTGTATCTAACAATTAGAAACGCGGCTTTCATTTACCTCGCATCTTTTGCATACGTACACTCCCGGGTACAGATCGAGGATATATCCCACATACAAAGTGCAAAGTGTGATATATCAGCTTCACTGCCTACCGGTGAGACCCACTTCCAATCTGTGCCTGCACTGCCGGCCTTCTATCTACCCCGGTGAGGAAGAGAGAATTGGCTGCAGGGGAAACACGGTCGTCCCGAAACGACGAGAGAGAAGAGGCGAGAGGTAAAATGGTTATTTAGTATAGAATACTTATAGGGAAACTTGTCTTCTCGTCGACGGTTACGAATGAGGTTTATATACCCAACTCCCTCTAACTGTGGAGATGGTCAAGGTGTTCGATACGCTACGTCACGAGAGAAACTACGTCATGGAAAAGAGAGAGAAAGAGAGGGAAACTCGAAAGGTGACGCTGGAACAGACAGGTCCGAGATGCGAAGGGAAAGACGAACTGACGCAATACTCAATTTTTCGTCCACACCGGTGCCAAACAGCTATTCAATTTAATTTAAAACACTGGGCATCGTTATTGTGCAATGGCCATTATGCCAATACTGGCACATTATACGCCTAGGCTCGGTGTAAAGTTATCTACTTACAACAGATTCCTGTATTGCATTCAGTACTAGCTTTCCATCTTATCACACCTTATTATCCAGGAGATCATTCAAGCAATGAATTAGGGCCCGCGAACAATCCGATCATGCTTCGACAACGATGATCCACCCTTCTTCGGCTGCTGGGTCCCCCACATTAGCACTAGAGGAGATGCAAAGCATGGGAGAGGCAGGCTAAGCTCGATTTTATGCGTGTGCCGATCATAGCCACCATAGATAGAGAAATATAAATGGAACCTATCAGCACCCGAAATTCTTGCTACTACCACATCTACCCTAATTTACGCTACCATCTCACCACCTCAGAGTATATCCTATGTCTATTTCCAGTGGCAAGGAAACATTAAACGCAATAGCGGACTTGAAGGGTGAAGGCACCCCCAAACCTGTTGTACCCGGGAATATCCGTGCAATTGGTGTCAAAATTCCTGTGAGTCGCCTCTGGCCCCTGTCGGTGGACGCGATAGCATACTCATCCTGCATATTCAGAGAGGTACGAGAGTACAGCGCTGAGTTCCTTGGTGTCTTGATTCTCGTCATTTTGGGAGTTGGTGTCAATTGCCAGGTCGGAATCTCGACTTCATCTGAAGTTGTTGTTAGCTTTCAAGCAGGGGTAAGCCAATGGTTCTCGTAATGTAAATTTCTTCCTCACTACACCCAGAACTGGGTATCTATTTGGCTTGGTTGGGCCACTGGTATGTCCGCGCACGCCATCGTGAACAAGCTCTGATGCTAACCTTGATGTCCAGGTGTTGCGCTCGGCATATGGGTTTCAGGTGGCCACATAAATCCTGCAGTGAGCACATCTGTTGCTCCAGCTCCGCGAACAAGTGTAAACCGTGCACTAGATCACCCTCGTGATGGCTGTCCATCGCGGGTTTCCGCTTCGAAAAGTTCCTGGCTATCTTGCAGCTCAGATCACCGGTGGCCTTGTTGGCGCTGCCATTATGTATGCGAACTATGTTCATGGTATTAATATCGTTGAAGGTGGTTTGGGTATCAGGACATTAAGAACGGCAAGGTACTTTGGCACGTACGCAGTAAGTACTTGGGCATAATCAGATCGTTTAACTCATTCTGACTGGTTCCTTTAGCTACCCTACATGACAGATGCATCTGCATTCTTCTCCGAGGTATGTCAAGCATTGATGACAGGATAACGGCACCGAATCGTGATCGCAATCCTTTTCACAGTTTGTGGCAACCGCCATATTTACGTTTGGGGTTCTCGCTGTGACCGATAAACGCAGTAGTATGCCACTAGGCATCGCCCCTTTCGCGTTGTTCATCGTCACAGCTGGTGTTGGGATGGGTTTAGGCAGGGAAACAAGTAAATCTGATTCACTTATTTCCACACCATGGCCTGATGCAAAGAACGTCTGGAATAGGTTTTGCACTGAATCCTGCTCGTGACTTGGGGCCAAGGCTCCTAACTGCCATGGCTGGATACGGCAAGGAGGTCTTCGTATTTCGAAGGTATGTTTCAGTTCTCTCGACTTACCTGGCATCACATGAATCGTGATTGCAGTCACTATTGGATCTGGTGCCCTATTCTGGCCACTATTCTGGGTGCACAATTCGCAGCAATTGTTTACGATATAGTTGCGGCTTCAGTTGACACAGGAAGTGAAACTGGCACGGATTGAGAGGTCTTAGGTTCATGTTAAAGATACCAGTCCGCGCTCTCACTGGCATGTATAGCAAGGCCATGTCCATACATTTCCCCCTGGAGGCTAGGATATGATTGTCTAGTTTGAGTACTAGCTTCATGAGCCAACACCGCTCAATATAGCACAGGATGGCCCTGTTATAAATACCCAAACAACTGACTAGACAATATGATGTCAATCCGTGATATATCCATTCGTGGAGGTTACCAGCTTTGAAAGGGGAAAACTTGAAGACCAGGCTGGTCGCGAACAGAAATGACCGCCATGGTAACACCTTCATTCTTTACATGTACCACCCTGTGGGACCGCTTGCTAGTGTTAGCTTACGCCGACTGGGAGAGATTGCCACAGCCAGATCCAGTGTCCGTTCTTTTGCCAAAGTGAGAAGCGGACGGTGATGGGATACGATCGATTTGATTCTAGTCACGGTCTGTGATGCCAATCAAGCGATGGGAATGTGGTCTAGAAAGTAATGATCCCATGGTACCCACCAGTGAGTGAGACGAGATTGTTGATGGAGGGAATAGAACGCGCCTAAATATGCGTGATCGATATCATGATTGGCTTAGTTCCTCACTCCAGATATAGAATAAACAGTTCGTGCCGCCGCAACGCCCCTTCCCTCCCCGTCCCCATCCCATAGGTCAGTCAAGCCTTAATCAATATCTAGATCTACGACAACCATCGCCCCAAAATGACGGAGATCTCACCAAAACCCATGCGAAAACAGGTTGAAGAATACATCAATTCTCTCCAAGATAGAATCGTCTCTGCACTGGAGGAATTAGACCCTGGTGCACCCCAATTCAAACGCGATTCCTGGATACGTCCAGAAGGAGGTTTAGGCCGATCTTGCGTGTTTGCTACGACCCCTTCTGTCGAGCAACAAATCGACTCCCATGAAACAATTCTCGAGAAAGCCGGTGTCAACGTCTCCATCGTGCATGGAATACTTCCACCAGCTGCGATCAAGCAAATGCGAGCCGATCACACATCGATGCCATTACCCGATCGCCCTGAAGGTTTGCCCTTCTTTGCTGGCGGTATCAGTCTCGTTATCCATCCTCGGAATCCCCATGTTCCAACCGTTCATGCCAACTATCGTTATTTTGAAATCACCGAACCTATTGATACTAACGAACCCGAGGAGAAGCAGGGGGAGTCTAAGTTACTTGCATGGTGGTTTGGCGGAGGGGCAGATCTAACTCCATCATACTTATACGAGGAAGATGCCATCCATTTCCACAAGACACTCAAACATGCCTGTGATGCTCATGGTAGTCGGTTATACCCTGCATTTAAGGAGTGGTGCGACAAGTACTTCTTCATAACTCATCGTGGGGAATCACGCGGCCTTGGGGGGGTCTTCTTTGATGATCTCAACGAAGGACCTCATCTCAAGCTACCAGAAGAACCTGGAATTAAACGCCCAAAGACACAAGAGGAAGTTTTTTCCTTTATTCAGGAGCTTGGCAACGCTTTCCTTCCATCTTATATACCCATCCTAAATCGTCGACATTCATTGCCATGGAGCGCGGAAGAGCGTCGCTGGCAACTGTTGCGCCGAGGACGTTACGTGGAGTTCAATCTAGTTCATGACAGGGGAACTAAATTTGGGCTAATGACACCGGGAGCAAGGATCGAAAGCATTTTGATGAGCCTGCCAGAGACTGCGCGGTGGGAGTATATGTCGGATATGGGAGAAGAAGGAACAAGGGAGGGAGAGCTCATGAAATTTTTGAGAAACCCAAGGGATTGGGTTGGTGCATTACTATAACGCGCAGTTCCAACAAGTGAAAGTATTCTATCCCGTCAAAGCACTACCCCATTCAAAATCTCCTTGAATATGTCGAAGTTTGCTAGCCCCGACCCCTCTTCTTGAGACAAAACTGCAAACGTGATACCCTTGAACCTTCCCGAAAACTCTGATTCAAGTAATATCATCTTCATTTGTTCGGCTACGAGCCTTGGTGGGCAGCGATAGGCACCACAGCCCAATGCACCTTGGCAAAATATTGTGTCAGTCCCCCATCACGAGTCGTCAACCGTGAATGCAAATATACCGAGAACGAGGTATTCCTTCCCGTGGTGCGCTGCCATCCTGTAAATCAACCGTATCTTAGACTGAAGACACTCCAGTACTGCGGGATCCTGGAAGGTGATCTTATCCGAAACCACGCACAGCTCTGGTGAACGAGGAGCTGCCACCGTGAGCACGGAAACGACCACCCTCCCCGATTTGGGAAGATCAACGCATTTGTTATCCAGGGTATCCTTGAACACCACTACACCGGGAGAGAAGATCCCAGCAATTGAGTCTAGCCCGATATTTGGCCATGGATAATATTCTTCCTTGAGAGTAGTGTACAACGTCGAGGAATAATTTAGAGCGTCTTCCTTCAACGTAATAGGTTATCTGATTTCCATTTCACCATTAAGGATGTTAGATCTCGTACCTGCGTCATGTCATAGAAGAGCATCCAACCGCCTCCAGGTCGTTCATCGCTGGCGAGGTTCAAAACAGCGATTTTCCCTTTTGCGTTAGGATTGTCCTTCAACATGTCTCTGGCGACTTTCCAGGTATCCGCGTTGACAACTCGGATAGTTATCTTTGGTCTGGGCGCTTGTTCTGTCACAGGAGGCAACGAACCCATTTGGCCATTTATAAATCGAGATTCAAGTGTTGCTCCTTCATCGATATGTTCATCGACAATGGATGGAGTCCTTTCAAAAGTATCTTGGGCAATCTGTCGACGTTCTGCCAACATTGGTGGCTCTCCAGAACGGCCGAGAACCCACAAAGCACCGCTAAGCACTGACATGCCTAAAGTTGGATTTCGTAGTTTGGCGATTTATGTCCTGAGACCACTAGCAATTTGTACCTGAATTAAAAGTGATGAAAATATGTGAGAAAGAACTGTTTAGGTCCTATTGACTTCTGGAGCTCCAGATCTGATTGTTCATCCAGGGTTGAACAAGTACAGCATATGGCACGTGAGAATGACCAATAATGCATTATGATTTGTACAGGAAGTTTACACCTCAACTGCGTCCGGTTGTTAATCTCCGCGTTAGGCGCCCCAGGAGAGGTGACTTACAGTGACTCTGCTGTCTATGGGGTCACCTAGGTATCATCTTTTTCTGTGCTTTCCATGTCCCCTTGAACGTCTGTTCTTTCCTTCACCAAATCCTGGGCCCATCCCTGTACCTCTGGATGACGAATGTACGGGATACTACTATCAAAGAAACCTTGTAGATTTATTGTGTTCTCCTTTTCGTACTCCAGGGCTGTTGCCGGGGGGTTTTGAAGCATTGCTCAGATTTGAGTGCCAGTGAGTCGAGGAATACTTTACCCTGCGTAGCCATTTCGAACCTGTCTAGGTCTTAATCCGCACGGTTATTCTCATTGGTGTCCAATATCCTGAGGAACGACGTACCCTTCACGAATTTGGCCTCCGACGTGAGCCCCTCTTCGTATTCCTACATCACAGTCTCCGATGAGCGTTGTGTTCATCCAGATACTGCTTCCAGTACGAACACACCTTCCACAGTGCCTCTATCCGCTGTGCAGCTGGTGAATAATGCAACATATCATGCACGAAATTATGCATAGCCTCCTGTAGAAAATGCAACGACAATCGTCATCGTCACCGACCCATGTCATTCAGTTTTTAGTTCAGAACGCGCATATATGCATACTTACCGTCTCTAATTTTCGTTTCTCTGCTTTTGATATACCTTCCCTCGGTGTGATGTCACCTACTTGGGCCTCAGCGAGGTCGTGAACCAATGCCATCATGACACATCTTCGTTCATGATGTGAGCGTTTTGACGAAAACCGATGCGTCAATTTAGCACTGCATTTAGGACAGAAAAGGATTGATCTACTTTGAGACATCCAACTGTGCATCCGAAGTACACATGGCCAGAATGGCCATTCGGTACATATGGTCTGATATGCTATTCCATTCCGATGAACACTGATGGATATTCAATGAAAACTTGAAGATCAGATGCTCACCTCTCCGCATTGGACACCTTGAGATATCAAGGAGAATCGTGTACCCTCCAATTTATTGACCACTGAGACAGAGATGGAATCCAGTCCACGCACATTATGATCGACCCATCCAGTCCTTTTCTGTGTCTAATATCACCCAGCGCGTAAACAGAGATTCGTGGATAGCGCAAATAAAATACACTGGCAGTTGAGGCTTACTTTCAATCTTTCGAGAACATGAAAGAATGCTAGGCGGTCTCTGCCCACATCTCCACTAGGATTGTACAGTGGTGGAAAGACGCGCTTGGTGGGTGGGTTGGGTTGAGACATTCGGTGCAACCCCTCTCGTCGGAACCAATTACGATTTAGAGAAAAGACAAAATCGCACCTCCTGGCCAAATTTTTGGCAAACAAAGCGATCGACATGAAGATGTTTATCGCCGACGTCAAACCGCTCTCAAATGCTGATTGTCAATTGATACAACCGAGACAGACAGACACTTTGCTTCACTCCAGTCATGTCTCCACAAAAAGTGTGATGTATTATGCGATGCTCTAATAACACATAAATGAATTGTCTCGTATCGTATCTATGAGTAACAAAGGAGTCATGTGAGAGACACATTAACTAAGAGGTAGAAAATAAAAAGTAGAAACAAGCAGTTCGAAACCACAAGTTCTGAGGGGATGGGGGAGTAAGAAATGTTGATGACTAGTGAAATGATGATGGTATGCGTAATGGGTGCTAGCAATAAATGCTACTGTAGTGTTTTGGGTTTCTAGTAGTATGCATCAAGGAAACATGCGTGTTTGTGGGCAGATGGTGATATATGAATGGGGGAGGGGTATCAATCAGTCCGTGTGATATCCTATAAGTTTGCAATGACGAATCAGTGAAAAAAGGCAAGGATTTGGCGCAATACAAATCAAAAACAAATGGATTGGACAAAGGCGGCGGCGGCGGTGTCTGTATCGCGTCGGGAGTACGAACTGATCTGAAGAGGCGGTAAAGTTGCCCACGTCTAAAAAGCCTGGATGAAACCAGAGGAGGACTCAAGAGAAACCCAAAGCAAATTGAAACAGTAACGACTGGGCAGTGAAAGGTTGTGGAGAAATGCCAAGCCGCAATAAGGTGAATGCAAGAGGCATCACCGGCAGTATATGTAACGTAGCCGCAAGGGCGTTGATAAGGTAGGTTGGTCATTAACTGTTCATCATCAAGTCATCAAAAGCAAGGAGATTACGAGACGAGACAACGTTCTTGGAGGGAGCAGCGCACAACAATAGCAGCAGGAAACGAATGGACAACGCGTGCAGGATGACATACAAAGAGTTGATCAGGGTTGGGTGATAGCGTCGGTGGAGCTTTGGAGAAGGAAGCGGCTCTTTTTGTGGAAGTTTATGGGATGGTTGCAGGCAGCATGGATAAAGAGAGAACGAAATTGGCCGAGAGAAGAGCTGTAGCGCCACGGTGTGATGGAGAGTGATGCATTTACCACCAACCACCTCCGCCAGAGCTATTGCCATAGCCACCACTGTATCCGCCTCCGCCGTAGGAGGGGCCACCGCCGTAATTGTTGGTGTTGCTGTTGTTGTTGCGGCTGAAGCCGCTGCCTCCACCACCACCACCACCACCACCAGTGCGATAGTCGCGCCCGCCATGACTCGGCCCTCGTCCACGGCCTCCACCTCTACCACCTCGTCCACCACCCCGGGAAGTACTACCGAAGGTGGATTCGTGGGCGACGGTCTCCAACCACTGAGGGATGTCTTGATTTGCTTCCCTTAGCAGTTCCACAAGATCACGGACGATGTTCTTGTTGCCGCGGTTGAAGAAGGCTGTAGAGACACCAGTATTTCCAGCACGACCAGTACGACCAATACGATGAACGTAGTCATCGATATCAGAGGGAAGATCGTAGTTGATGACATGGGTGACGTTGGGGATATCCAAACCACGAGCAGCGACAGCTGTGGCAACCAAGATAGGGGTGCGGCCAGTACGGAAGGTCTGAAGGGCGGTTTCACGTTCGCGCTGGGTACGATCTCCATGAATGGAGGTGGCAGGGAGGTTGTTGTTCATGAGGAAGTCGCTCAGCAAGTCCGCCATGCGTTTGGTCTCGACGAAAACGAGGGTGAGGCTGAGATCCTCCTTGTTCTGGCTCATGAGAATGTCCAAAAGCACACTGCGCTTATCCTGATCCTCGACATATTCGAACTTCTGAGTGATGTTCTCGCTGGTGCTACCGACGCGGCCAACGCTAAGGAAGATATAATCCTTCAAAAAATCCTTGGCAAGGATCTGGATGTCACGTGGGAATGTTGCGCTGAACATGAGGGTCTGGCGCTCATGAACGTCGGGCATGTCCTCTCCCTGCACGATACGCCTGATCTGCGGCTCGAAACCCATATCCAACATACGATCAGCCTCGTCAAGAACCAAGTACTTGATGTTGGCCAAGCTGATACGCCCGCGCTCAATGAGATCAACCAAGCGTCCAGGCGTTGCGCTCAACAGGTCGCAGCCACGTTCAATTTGGCGGATTTGCTGATTCATATCTGCACCACCGTAGACTACGGCAGGCCTGACCCAGGACCGGTATGCGAACTTTCGGGCTTCATCATGGATTTGGGATACGAGCTCCCGAGTTGGTGCGAGGATAAGTGCAGTGGGATAGGCCTTGCGGGAGCGAGAATGATTATGAGTTGATGGGGATTCCGGAGGAGGACTAGGTCCTTCTCCGAAGGAGGCAGTGAGGATCGGGAACAAGAAACCAGCGGTTTTTCCGGAGCCAGTCTAGGTCACGGGGTTAAAATGGATTGACATCATTGAGGATGCAACGCTTACCTGGGCACAGGCCATCAAATCGCGCCCAGCTGATACGATCGGAATTGAGTACTTTTGAACCGGAGTCGGAGTCGTGTAATTCGCATAGTGAATATTCTCCAAAAGCACGCTGTCAAGAGGGGGGGAAGTGAAAGAAAGGACAGGCTCGGGGACACCTGCACCCGTAGCTTCAACTGGGATGTCATCATATTTTTCGAAATTGATGCCTGTGTGCTGCTTGTTAGGGTCGTTGGGTTCGCCAAACAATTCCTTCTCCAGGCGCACGTTACGAGCGCCAACCACGTGGTGACCATCCCTCCACACACCATAACCGAAGGTCTCACGAGGGCCAGAGTCCCGAGGTTCACGAGGAGTGTTGTTAGAGGGGCTCCAGTTGGAGGAGGTGTTAGGTCCCGCCCAGCCTCCTCCTCCTCCATTGCGAGAAGACGAGGAAAAGACTCGACTGCTCCTATCCGAGAAAGCACCTCCGCCACGAGATTCCAAGGGAGGGCGAGTCCCAATGGGAGTAGAAGAGCGGGAATCGTTCGAGCCGTTTTGACCGATGCTGTGTGATGAGAGGAAGGGAGGCAAACAAGGAGTTGTAATTTTTACGAAGCATAGGTCAGGGTAAGAGGGACTCACCCATTGCCATTCGGCGTCACAGGGGAAGAAGCAGCCCGCTGCGCATTCCTCAGGTGAGGAGGAACATAAGCAGATTTAGAGATACCGAGAGACGCTGAAAATGCGATGGTGAGAAGCGGTTTGATGTAGGAGCTGATGGGAGGATCTGAACGTCGACATACCAAATTGGCTCTCAATACCGGTAGAAGGGTTTACAAGACCATTTGTCATATTATAAAGAAGAGGATCTTTGGGTGCTTTTCAAGTTATTGAACAGAAAAGACGAAGAAAAAGAAGGGATTTGAAGGATGATTGGGTTGGAAGAGTGTTGGTAGTCGTTGATCAAAGACCGTTAGAGAAAAAATCAAGTCGACCGAAAAAAGCTCTCACCTGTCAGCATCATTCCCACGATCACGCGACGTGCTCACCCCCACCAGGACACAGCCAGCACATCAACCTCAAGGCGACCATGTCCCATTCACATACCCATGCACCAGGCGAATCTCATTCTCATTCTCATTCGCATGCACAACCGCAGCAACAGCTCATTCAACAGCCGCCGGATCCCGCTTTGCAGGCCTTAATAGAGCAAGACTTTCAAAAGCTGGACTTGGCCACCGACCCTAATGCACACGCCGCATTATGTGCTCCCCACTCTCTCGAAAAGTGTGTGGACTGCGGCATAGACTATGTCAACCTTAATCGACTGTCGCGATTGCTCGCCGCCAACCCCAACCTTCGTTGTCCACCGCCGTCAAACGTGGTGTCGCAACAACTCACTCAGGCGATCAACAACACAAAGGAAGAAGGCAACGTGAGGGCTCTCTCTGCCTTTTATATATCATGGACTTAGTCAGGACCACCAGAAACTCTTTAAACTCCGTCAATATCCTCCCGCTATCAGTCGTTATACGATGGCTGCCTCCATTGCAGTCCAGAGGCCTCCATGGGAAGCTAATCAATTCATGCGCGAGGAATTATCCGTTGCACTGTCAAACCGATCAGCCTCGTACTTTGAAGCACAGGACTACATCTCGGCATTGGCAGATGCAGAGGCTGTCACTCAGCTTAGGCGAAACTGGAGCAAAGGCCACGTTCGAAAGGCAAAAGCACTTCTGGCCCTTGGCCGCCCTAATGAGGCCATCGATGCAATTAGACTCGGGTTGTCATTCGAGCCAAACAACGCTGTAAGATAGTTGAATCCTCCAGCATCACATTGGCACTGATGAGGTTTCAGGAATTGCAAACCTTCCTCACGGAAATCGAACAGGCAGCAAAAGCAAAGACTGCTTCGCGTGCCGCGAAAAGCCAGACGCTAGACGGACCTATACCCGCCTAATTGCGAGCGCGGTTTATACCATGTATATTACGGCAATGCATTGCATTTTCTCCCTGTCATCAGGTCGTTTTATCGTTATGCAGAGGGTTTACCTTTAATTGCCATTGGTGGCATAGTCACCTTTGGTGCTCCTTGGATCATGTCACTACAAGTTTTGATGTCAACAGGCTCAGCATGAACTCTCGCTTAGCGAATCCGAGATACTAACCGTAGCTTGATTTTGTACCGATGTAACGGCCAAATGCATGAACGACAAGTCCTGCCTAATGCGATTGTCACATCAGTAGTCACACTACCATGTCACACTGTCCTGAGTTGTGGAAATTTGTTCCGTGTTGATTTCATCCCCCACCTCCCTTTGCCATGCCTCCACAACCGGGAATGTTTCCTCTACCCTATCCACACAAATCGCGCCAAGCATATGTGGGCGAGATGCCAGAAATGCCATATCAGCACCAGCACGTTCCTCTGGCAGGACCTAGCTCGAGGATACACGGTAGGGTGCCATTGCTCTGCTACTCTTTCGCCGAGGAGCTGACGATTCTTTCATCGCCTTTTCATCGGATCTCTGATAGCTATCCCAAACATCGACGATGGAAAGAGAGAGAAGAAGAAACGTGATATCGCTGGCAAGCTAGGCAAGGAAATGAGCGATAGACAGGATGAGTGAGTCTTATCTCATGTGTGGATTGTATTCCACAGTCTTATCTCCCATCTGTTAAACCCTCATTCAAAGTGGTCGCTATTTCGCAGAAACAACTACAGCACTGCGTAAAATGGCAGCTCATCTTGCCACTAGGCCTGACACTGTGCCGCTATACAATCTAAGGCTCCTTCCCCTGACAATGGAACGCTCTGCGATCTTGGCTCAACTGGAAGCTGAGGAGAGATACTCGATAGAGTGTGCTCAGACGGCATACGATGAAGAACGTGAACGAGTGGAAGAGGAATGGCGACGAGGTCGGGACCGCGTTCGGGAACGATTAATGGAGGGCATCGAAGAGCGCAGAAGACGTGCAAGAGAAGAAAAGGAAGGCGAAGGGACAGTTGGAGGTTTGTTCCCTATCTCATCATGTTGAATTTAGTCCATCTCATCGATCCCAACAGATGGGGCGCTTGACGCTCAAACAAGACCTCATATTACCCGGAAACTCAGGAACAAGCTGGGTACATCACCACCACCTACACCCCTCGGTGGACCCGGTTCCATCATCCCTAATACAAATGGCATCAGTAGCTTACCTATAACTACTGGTCCATTCCTTAATCCACATTCATTATCCGTGGATGAGATACCTTCTCCCTTTCCACTGCCACTTACGTCCACGACGATACCCAATGGTGGTTCATTGGGTGGTGGTGGTGGCGGCGGCGGCGGTGGTGGTGGTGGTGGCCGTCGAAGACCCAAAGGTGGAGGTGGTCATCAGAGTCAAGCTATCGGTGGCTTGGGGAAAAGCCTAAGTCTCCTCTCTCACATCAGGGAAAATGAAGTCGAAGCCGATCTTGGAGAGATCAGAAGAGGCAACAAGCGGAGAAGAGCAGCAGTTGGGACAGCCGGAAAGGCCAATATGTAAAGGCCACCGATACCGCATTATTTATACACCTTGGAAGGTTTGTTTTCAAGTCTTGTCTTGGTTCTTGGCTCTACCATTTTCCCCGTTTCCCTTTTCTATATGATGAATTCAACCATAAGCTTTAGGAAGTGCCGTCTGAAGCAATTCACGTTGCGGATGTCGTAACATGGTTCTCTGATCCTCTTTCCCTGTTTCTTCTTGTCTGTTGTTATAACCCTTACTAACCATGGACTCACTGCTTCTCTCTGCAGGTTTCTGTCTGGGATTTCTTTTTGCGTTATATGCTTTGTGATGGCTGTCTTTTAGGACATTCTTGGTAATGTTGTTTTGCGCAGTTGATTGTACGATTACAGTGATTCAATAGACTAGACGTTTCATTAACCTTTATGGGCTTAATTAGTGAGTGCTATAGCACCTTTGAACACCCTGGTGATGCTGAATGTGCCTCGGTGATAGTATTACCACATATCTGTTCGCGCAGAATACAAGTTGCGTTTTCAACATAGGGAATCAAATACAAATTATGCATCGCTAGCGTGTTTGAGCAAGCAGCGCTTCCTCGACCACGATGGCTAAACGCCATTTCAATGGCCACGACAATGTGCGGCCAGTTGATACAACACTGGAAGTTAGGAGGCGAAGTGACTAATCCTATCAGGCAGGAGCGTGCGTTCAAACTCACTCGCGTCCTCAGTGAACAGCGATGTGTTGTGCTGTAAGTCTGTGGTTAATCTTCCGCAACTTGTCAGCTACTCACCGCCGCTAGCAGGCCCACTGCTATCAGATGACACCCTGTTGGACGTACCTTGGCCTGTTAGAGTGTCTCCAGAGTGTCCGAGATGCCAATATTATAAGCAGCTTATAAATAGACTCGATTAAATGAGTAGTGATTAAGTACACTCTCCTGGAACCGATGGACATGTTGCAACACCAGGTGTGAGGGGACGCATTGGTCAACGCTTAAGCGAGTTACGGATATGGATGTTATACTAGCCTATATGCGTAAAGGTCCTGGCAGAAGATTTAGCTCGGAATGGCTACAAGGTCAGGCAATCTAGACCTACCTTACTATTTCGTCGTCTGTGATCCCGGATTGCTTGGGCGGAGACGTGAAGGTTTTCAACTTGTTACTGACCAGGGCGGCAGGATACTGATGCGATTCTCGTACAGTTGCCCAACAATGTTCTTTGCGTTAGCGAAGCACGGTGGAGAGGTCGCTACGCCTTACCTGGATGGCCGGCTCGAAGATTGTTGGAGTTACTTCGTTTGCTGCAACCGGCTTTGGGCGGTACGTCATGATCATTTCAGGTGATGCAAGCTTTGACGTCGATAATATGTAGCACGCTACCTGTTTGATCTCGCTTACCGGGATTTATTATCTGCCGTTGTCGTCTTTCATCCGTCTCTCTTGGCAAACCCGGCTGATGTCGAGGTAAGCTCCAACGCATCAATACGTCCTTGGCTGTTACTGTAAACACATGGTTTCGTGAACCAAGCCGTTATGCAATGGAATCCACAGCCCTACTTCTCATCAACAGTTGTAAAGGGACCCACAGTTCCCGCTCGACTCTCGAGCTGCGGCTGAGAGAATTCTTGGTGATGGTAAACTTGCGCTAGGGTATAAGCGAAAGGGTTTGAAGGGTGTTACCATTCTCCATGCGTGCCAAAGGTGAAGGCGGGTAAGGAAGGTGCTTCTAAGGACTCGATCGAGTGGTTCAGTGAGAAATCTTGCTATTATCATTGTATGTGCTATGTATTAGTGGAAGTATGAAATGAGAAAGCTTTTCTGGATAACATCATGCGTCTCAAGCCGTGCACTCGTATGCAAACAGCCACTGACCTGCTTTCATGGGATTGGGTAAGGCACCCCCGTTGTTCCGAGAACTTGCACTTACTAAAGGAGCACATGATGATTCATATTCCAGCAGGAGTACAATTGCTCCTATCACAGAATTGAGTAACTTGGGAAATGCAGGACCTTGCTGGATTGATTTCGGATCCACGTCCTGTTCCATACAGTATATTCATTTATCCGGACGATTTTATGTCTCATATCTTTCTTATCACCCCTCTTGCCTCCTCCATCGATTTGACCTTCTATCTTTTATCTGCTGGGCAATAATGAGTCTCTGCGAGGATTGCGTCAAAGGTAATTTATTTGGCGTATATGTATGCCATCATTTTTTAATCTGAGCTGGCCCGCCTGGTTCAGGTGTTCGGCATGAAGGAGAGCCGGAAGGTGAGGCTCCTTATCGAGGGTTGTGTCTGCCCACCATCCTTGACTAAATCGTATCAGGCAAATGGGAGGTTATTGGTGGAGTGAACTGCTATGTCTCAACACCGACTGGAACCTTCGATAGCACTAAAGTCATCCTCTATTTGCCGGAGGTGTTTGGAGCTCAATTCATCAACAATCAGGTACGTTTATCGATCTTTCTACCATATGTCGTGTGGGGCTCATGGAGTATGACTGTATAGCTACTTTCTGATGGTTTTGCGCACAACAACTTCAAGGTCAGAATTGATATTCATTGGGTAAACGCGCCCATATACTGATTGATTTGTGACCCTCATAGACCATTATACCCGATTACTTCTCCAATGACCCAGCTCCACCAGGCGCTCTTGACCCTGGTGTATGCGCATCACAAGCCCGAAATCCTCACTATGCTGACGCATCTCAATAGAGCACATTCAATCTGCCGCAATGGCTTGCGAGGCATGGTCCAGAGCAAACTCGCCCTCATATCGATAAAGTTATGACCGCCTTGAAGGCTGCTGGGGTTACCAAGTTTGCTGCCGTTGGGTACTGCTTCGGAGGCAAGCCGTCGTCATTGGTGCTCCAATTTGGTGCTAACATTGTTTCCTGTAAATTAGGTCGTTATGTCTTCGACCTTGCATTTGAAGATCTTCTGGTTGCCGCTGTCGTCAATCACCCATCGTTCTTGAAGAACCCTGACGATCTTGAGGTACCACCCAACGACACATCACCATGTCTCACTGGACTTACATTGTTCGCAGCACTACATCAAGGCATCTAAGGCACCCCTCCTGATCAACAGTTGTGAAGTCGATTCACAATTCCCGGCAGACTTTCAAGCTAAAGCCGACGAAGTATTCAAGGGTTTCGCACCTGGATACAAGAGGGAATACTGGGCGGGGTGCACGCACGGATTCAGCGTCCGTGGTGATATGAGCGACCCCTTGATCAAAGCTGGCAAGGAAGGCGCTTTCCAGTCTGCAGTTCAATGGTTCCAAACGAAATTTTAGAATATCCCTGTAACTCATGTTGCAGTAGTGTACAGTATGCCACAGTGAAGCAGCAATGAATCAACTTCAATTTTCAATCCACCAGTCGAGTGCTGGGGGAACTTCCATCTATTGCTTTGTAATATATCAAATTGCGCTTCCTCGATGTTATCCTCCGAAGCTTCTTCGTTATGCTACGCGTTCAAGGCAGCTGCGCGCTTTTGTGGCGCCACGCCTACCACAGCGCACTCGGTCCCAAGCTATTGGACCCATAGACCGGTATAAAACATTCTCAAGCACAGCACTGCAATCCAACGCTGCTAATTCCAACACTCCAAATGTGGATGCACACGTAGGTGCTCCTGTCCATTTAAAACCTACCACAGGGGAGACAGTCACAAGTCAGACCTTAGCTGGACGTGTCGAGCCAAAATCGTCTCTGACGTTTACATGCAGCGTCGAGGGTTGCGGCACGCGATCATCACACGAGTTTACCAAGCGGTCTTATGAGAAAGGGATCGTGCTAGTCGGAATGTCCTGGATGCCATAATAGGTATGTTGTTGAAATGGTTGCAATGTCTTGTCATGGACGCACGTTTACTTCTTCATCTAGACATCTTACTGCTGACCATTTGGGGTGGTTCAAAGAAAGCACCGAAGAAGGGACGCTGACGACGGTAGAGGGCCTGGTACGCGCCAAAGGAGAGCAAGTCAGACGGGGACGAATTGGTGACCGGGGTGTGATAGAATATTTTGAAGGAACATTGCTTGGAGACTGGTTGGTTATGATGCTGCTAAGCCATGCGAAGGACTAAAGTCATATTATAAAGTCCATTTAATGAGCACCTAGTTTAGGCAGATGGGGCTGGGGATGATTGAGGTTCCGAAGTAACGGGAGGAATAATTTGGTTTTGTTCGAGGAGGGTTCCAAGTTCGCCGTTTTTATGCACTAGAGAAAAGGAATTCCCATATAAATGGATCTAGTTGATAGAGTAATACACTGCTCACTGCCCATAATAATGTCGGATCCACCAATGAATTCGCCATTGAGATAGACTTGGGGAATGGTTGGCCAGTCACTTGGAGAATGATGACATCAATTCCAGCAGGTGAAAATTCTCCGAGTCATGAACGTACGAAAATTCCTTGATGGCAGTTCTCAGTTCGGCATCCTCAAGGACGTTGTAAGCCTTCATCTTCTCCGGTGGGACGTCGTATACGTCCAAAATTTGCACAACAGCACGGGAGAAACCGCATTGTGGTTGTTCTGGTGTTCCCTTCATGAACAACACGACAGGCTTTGCCTTGACGGCACTCTCAATTTGTGCACGGACTTCTTGTGATAGGAATCGCGCAGGTACGCGATGCAATGCAGGCGCTACTGTGGAGCGTAATAGCGAAGTCTTGATTGGCCTTGATAGTCAGCTCAGAGCACAAAACAACTTGAAAGGATATTTCAACATACTGAAGAGCGAAAAAGTGGGCGAAGCATGGTAGCGAGAGAAAGCGGTGGGAAAAGGAAAGAGGGTAAACTAGTCGTTGAATTCGACGTCTATGACGAGAAGTGTTGCTTCGGATAGGCTCTCGCAACACGGACAAAAAGTTGATGAAGTAAGCGATGGGTACAGTGTTCTGCGTGTAGTAATTACATATTTGCTCACAGTGACAAGATGTTAGTACAGTAACACGCTGCGAAATGTGAGCAAATTGTCCATCACGAAAAGTCGCGTACAGGGCACGACCAGCCACAAAAATGCTCAGGCTTCTTGCTCCCTTTGGCATATATCCACCGCTTCTGCTACTTCTCAGTCAGTGGATGACAGATTCTATCGCCCTGAACTTCTCACGCCATCCAAATCTCGTCCATACCTCGACAAGTTCCAAGTCCTGCTGGATATTGTCCCTGCTGCACTTCCATTATGATGATGGCCCAGTTTCCAAGTTCCACTTCTCCTTGCATTACATCGTGGATCCAGAGTTGCCGTAGAAGACTGGGCATGAGGTGCTGGCTCAAAATTGCCAGTGATCTTGTTGTACAATCAGCCAACGGCTTTAGATGTGCGGGACAATATGCGAGCTACCGGTCTGCTATCAAGTTCTGCAAAACTGAGAAGATGGTTCTGATGATGCCAATGATAGAGTGACAACATAGAGGAGGGTGACAGTGATAGTGAAGGATCTGAGCCCGAAGACAATACAGGCACACGCGTGGTAGTAGAGCCCGGAATTCTCAGCGGTAACGATGAGGTTGTTGCATTTGAAGTTGATCCGAACATCAATGCATCGACATACAGTCGAAGGTCCTCCTTGACATGATTTCCAACACACCTGTCATTCAAGATCCCAAACAGCAATCACAAGCCTCCGTCGCAGGGTCACCTACTATTATAACCATTGATTGCGACGATTTTGACCACATCGAGTCTGCTTTTGCAAATTTCTAGTCCAGTATATCAATATCAATGTTTTCTGACCTTACAATTTGATTTCCGCGTTCGTAACAAAATTGTGAGTTATGTTAGTAACCCCTGTTGGAAATCCCTCTGAATGGGGCAATCACGACCAATTACCCAGGCAAATCCACCCTGGGTCCGGAGATATAGGCACTGCAGATAGTTGCCAGTGGGGCTGTTGCTAACTTTGCTACGGGTCATATGGGCTGGGGCTGGCTACGGTGACGGACCTGCTGTCCTCTAATGCCTATTTTGCGCTTCTGGATCGCAAGGACCCACCAGCTAAATTGGGCTCCACGCGTGTCAAGTGCTTCAAAATCGATATCACAAAAGTTGAGGAGGTTGAGCGAGCCGTAGAAGGAACTGCTCAATGGGCGAAGGAGACTGGAGCAACCTTACGCGGCGTTATCAATTGTGCTGGTGTGGCGTCTGGCGCGGCGATGATCAATGCTAACAATCACACCCCTCGGACTTCGTGATGGAATTGAACGTCACTGGAGCATTCAACCGCGTATGGTTCGCGTCAAAGCTGAAGACGGCGCAGACGGAGAACGTGGGGTCGTCATTTTTGTTTCAAATGCAGCTGCTGTAAGCCAATTGTGCCGTTATTCGGATGAAAATCACTGGGCTTACTATTTGAGAAGTATGAAGGCTATCCGGCTCCGTTGCATACTTAACGTTCAAAGGCGCAATTAGGTCCATGACCATGCCTATGGCCATGGATCTTTCCCCACATGCCATACGAGTGGCGTCATTGCACCGAGCGTATTTGACACCACCCTTACGTACGATGTACGTGACGGAACACGTCGGCATATGGAGTCGCGGACGCTCCTTTACTCCAAGCGATTTGGCCAGCCATCAGAAATCGCGCAAACAGTTCGGTAGATTTTGGAATGCCCCTTATGTGAATGGGGAAAACTTTAGGTTGATTGGTGGGCAAAGGGCTAGCGAGATATGCCTGACCAACATTGCAACAAGCATCACTGAAAATTGCAATCCTGTAAAGCTTTGTAAGTATTCAAATCCCCAAATCATATAATATCGACTTACGTTGCCACCTGGAATGCCATACCCAAGGCTGCTGAGACGAATGGAAGTACAATCGCCGATGCTTCGTTCAACCATGTGGGGTCGATGTCGTGTTCGTCTCAGCGAAACCCGCGGTTTGGCTGCAATCTCACGCCACACATCAGAGGCTTAAGTTGAGTTCGGTGTTGGCAAGATACCGACTAGATCGCCTACTGCGTTTAAGAGCTTCTAACCCGCATATGATCACGCTGAGTGTATTCAAGAGATTGTAATTCACCCGCATCAGAAGCCTCTCATCACATTACTGTACATAGCACCCGTAACCCTTATTTTTGGGGTCCTTAGGGATGAAATAGTTGATGAACATGAAAGTGAATAGGAGTGAATACGCCGGAGGAAGTGAACTTCCGACGTTGAATCTTCAAAAATGGCCGCATTGAAGCCGCAAGCGTGTGCCATCAAGGAACCTATGCAGATTATCTTATTCGCGAGATGTTTAAATGTCATAACCCTCTCATTATCGGGACAGCGTCGACCATATTCGTGCGGGAGGGGTCTCAAGCCACATCGATTCCATTTTCATTACGTTGCGTGTGGCGGGAATGCATTCAGATTACGTCGCAAGGGAGAAGGAAGAGCTTTCCTGGAGCAAAATGAGGAGCAGGTTCTTTTTGCTGTTGTTCAACTTGTTGCAATTGTATTATGTGCGCCTGTCCGAACGTCCCATATAAGCCAAGCCCCACTCCCAACCTGAACGGGTCAATCCGTCCATGAGTTGCCAGCTTGAGCTGTCAAGCAGAGATTTATTTAGCTCAGGATCATCATAGCCTACTTATGCTTCCCCGCACTGCAGGCCCGATTTCTTTCGCCCGCTTACTCCTACAATCCGTTCGCAGGATCAATTCTCTCTTCTCTCGGATATAATTACAGTGATTATATGTTACAGCAAAAATTAAAATGCCCATGAAGTTTGATCCACTGCACCGCTTGCTATGAATGCGGGGGCTTCATTTGAAGCTTTAGTCGGCCTCTATCCACTTAAACCGTTAAATAATAATATACTTGATGAAGTCGTTCTCCGTGCAAATTAGACCGTGGGAACAAACTGATGCCTTACCATGCAACACTACACCCCAAGATCTCCCAAATAATGGACCATTACCATCATAAAAACCATATAGATGTGTTGAATCAAGTTGTATCTCGAGTTCATCACCAAAAGAAACCGAAATTCAACCAGTTTTTGCTTTGCAGCATGACCATAGTTTTCCGTGGAGTCACCTATGCACGGTCACAGTGACTACTTCATGGCTCTGTGATACAACAGTAGCCTGTGAAGCCACAATAGATTATTGACTCCAGTCATTTAGATGTCCATTTCTTGACACAGACTCGCAAGATATACTCGACAAATTTCAGAAATACACATTTTTACAAAAATTGCCAGATTAAATCTATCCCTCAGACCGGAAACTAGATTTAAATAGATAACCATCTCTGGATCTGTATTCTACATGTTCTACCGATGCCGTTACACGTTACCTTGTGTGATTTGATGCAGAATTGAAGTCGTGGTAGACATTTCTTTATTTGCTGTAGCGTTGTGTGGTGCTGTAGCATTTGCTGATTAATACATACACGGACAGATGGGCAGTCTTAGCCAGACCCGGCACCCAACTCTCCTCCATGAAAATCGCAAAACGAACGTTCATCCTTTCAGGAGGGTCAGTAAATCCGCTTCATCAGCATAAGTGTTCGCTGCCTATATATGCTTCACGAGGGCGACACTCGATGCAGGTAGCGTAGGCGTTGTAACTGACGATAGTTTATAGTTCCTCTGGTCTTGGTTTATCGTGTCTAGAAGAACTATTAGACGCTGGCGCATACGTTGCAGTACTTGACCTGCGGCCTCTACCGAAAACTATCTCGGAGGGAGAAGCGTCAAGCCGCATACTATTCGTGAGCACCGACGTTACAAAATCAGAACAAATACAGCATGGAGTGGATCGCGCGGCGGAATGGGCGAAGGAATCTGGAGCACTGCTGGGTGGTGTCATCAATTGTGCTGGAATGGGGACGCCTGCATTGGTGAGTCAGAGTCGTACCCACAGGCGTGTCAGTGCTTCGTATTGCAGCAGTCGATGCATTCATTGCGTCACATGTTTCTGCTCATGGTCGCACCATTGTAACCGCTTGTGATGCCGAGGCAATTCGAAGCGTGCGAGATAAAATGACCTTGTGTGCCATTTCTACTGTTACTCTCAAGGAATGAATGAAGTCAGGGGATCTGCTACTCACAGAATTCCCATAAGATCATTGACCGAAATGGGAAAGCTCATCCCAAGGGGCTATGGGATCATACCATTGCCGTTAACCTACACGGAACGTTCAACCTGTCACGGCTCGGCCTCGAGCACTTGGTCAAGGTCCCACCAGATCCAGAATGCGATGGAGAGCGTGGGGTGATAATTATGACATCGAGTGAAGGTGCTGTAAGTAAATGTTCATGAAAGCACATGGACCTTTACATCTTGCTATTGATTCTCTAATCCGCGGTAATTTGACAGCGTGATGGACCACCAGGAGTGGTAGCCTATGCAGCAGCTAAGGGTGCTATCGAAACAATGACACTGCCAATGGCACGCGATTGTGCGCGATACGGGATCAGAGTAATCACCATCGCGCCTGGCCTATTCAAAACGCCCTTGACGGATCGATTTCCAGAAAGATTACAGCGGGAGTTAATGGATCAGGTGATGTTACATCCAAAGCGATATGGTATGCCGCGGGAGTTCGCAAGCACTGTGAGATGGATCCTAGAGAATGGTTATGTCAACGCCGAGATTGTACGAGTGAATGGAGGAGGTCGTATACCTGCGCTAATGTGAGTTACGATTATTTCATGTATCTGGATGTAGCTTTTCGTATACCATTGCCGCTATGTCATCGCATGGAAGCAATACATGGGTGCACTGCCCCAGGAGTTGATTCGCACAGTGGTAGGAGGCAATGACCTAAATTTGTTGCGTCAAAGGTGCACAAGGAATTAGAATGGTGAATGGTGCAGCTTCGGAAGGGCGAATAACGCGGTTCGTCACGTAACCCGCATGATTGCATTATGGTTCCTGTAGTACTATAAACGGAGCCTGTTCCAAGCTCCGACTCGGACACAGCAGCAGTCCCAACAGAATAGGAAATTTTTTAATGGCGCGAGCAATCAACAATGATGGGAGCCATTGCGGAAGAGAGAAAAGGGTTCAGGAGAACGCGGTCGTCTCGGAGAACGAAGAAGAAGAAAGGGATGAAGAGAGAACAAGATAACTTTGGAAATTATACTCATCGAGACGAAAGTGCTACGTCGTCAAAGGATTCGAGAGAGGTTTACAGTTTAACTTGAGTTGGATGCTTGATAACTTGAAGGCTTTGAGGGGAGAGAGAAGGAATGAGAGGAAGAAGGGAAAATGGGTGGATTAGTACAATATCATACCGACTTCTTCTTGTACTTGTCCACTCAGCACATGGCCATCCGTCAAGCACATCAAACAAGTTACGACGATAGCCATGATCCCATTATCTGACAATGAAGATCCACGAAATGGGCTTGTATCATTCGAATCCTTGGGCTATCGGGAGATTCAGTCGCGTTTTTACTGTCTCATTTCTCATCCTTGTTTCTACGTACGTCCCTAATATTTTCGGAGATGTGGACAATCACTCCCAGTGGAAACGTTTTCCGCAATGGGCAGTCGGAAGCTGCAACTATCCTGTACAAACCGTCAGTGACCGCGCAGAACCGCGTACAACCGTAAAGTAGTCTCTGAAAAGCTTTGTGATTTTAACACTCTAGAAAGACGTCGTCACAAAAATCTCGAAGTCCAAATTGGTTGTAATGTCCTTTCAATCTGCCCACCTCTACTTCCTTCACCACATCTACCACGTTCACGTCATCCATCCCTCCACATGTCTCAACTATATTGGCACTTAAAACCTCCATGTCGACGGCGCGATGGATCCCATTTCCACTGCGATCACATGGCTATATTTCAGCTCACTCGGTATCACTTGACTTCGCCATTTCAGGAACTCCTTCTGCGATTAGGGATGTGACAAGGGTATCGAAAGCAGGACCATCCGTGAATTCGACGCTGCCTTGGACCGAAAACCTTTCCGAAACCGGTTATGATTTGTGCCTCATCTCTTATATATAGCCCATAGCACTACCCAAAGAATAGACATATGGACCAGGTACACAGTTGAAATGACTACAACCGCCCACTGGACCCCGCTCTCGTATTAAGCCATGCGGGTCGATGGTGGAGGACCGCAACCTATCACGATAACCCCACGTAGCCCTAGCAGACTGGCTAATCAAAAATCCCAAGCGTTCTCCTTTGCCGAGTCTCCTGTAGACCCTGGGTAAGCCCACCTCTCTCTTTTGACTCACAACACCCATGTTATTCTCGTTACCCGCTTTATATGTCACCTTACCTGTATTGGCCATCATTGATCTGCCATACCTATCTTCAGCAGTCGATTCTTTCCTTATGATCATCCCACAGTTGCACATATCAACACTCCCGTGTGTCGTTCATTCTGCCTCTGACACGCACCCACGTTCATAACTATAAGATCCCTCATTAGTTATTAGTAGCTGTATTTAGTTGTCTTAGATAAACCGCCGGTTTTCTGATCACGGAATACGACGAGATTCAAAAAAACAGAAAAAAAAAAGGTACACAGTTGAATTATTTTGACGTTTCGGGCTTGCATACAAGGACCATGCCATACACGCATCATGTATTTCACGACACCCGTGGGCACTCCACCCAAAGGCCAGATTTCTTTTTTGGGAAGGGTCATGTCCCAACGGGACGTTTTGCTGGGGCGGTGGACGTCCGGACTTTCGGTTCTGTTTGATCAAGCCTGTGCCGGCTTGTCCCCTCGATGTCCGGATTGTAATCAAGCCACAAAATCCGCTAGAAAATAGAAAAGAATCCCAACGAAATCGTAAAAAAATTTGTTTGACCGTATAGCTTAGATGGAATATGGTGCAATAAGAGGTTCAAAGGTATTTGACACGTTCTACTTAAATCTACATATCCCGACTCCTCCGGGGTCTCAGACTCGGCGTTTGCCCCAGCACCATTGTGTCGCTCTTTATTATCCACTGCACTGACTTGGCATGGGCTTGAAGCGAGTTGAATCCTCGTCGTATAATTGGATTTCGTTGTGATTGGGCTTTGGCTTGAAGCGCAGCAGAGACGAGAATGCTTGGTTTTCATTGCTACTAGCACAGTATATCCATTGCTTTGTGGATGAGGGTTAATGATTTGAAGTACGACAAAGAATAATGAATTAATATTGCAAAAGTGTAGCATTGACGGGATCAAACTTTCAGCTCATACCTAGGCAAGGCCTCTACAATACATCCATCCAACTAAGCAACCAATATCATGTCCGTTTTTGTACCTGGGTATACACATCCCACCCCTCCCATGTCCGGAATCTGGACCTGGGGTCAGCCCAGAATGGCCCCATTTTTGTCCGAATGTACAACAAGGATGTTGGCTCCGAAGGCCGTAAATTTGTCCGAAAATTGACCTGGCCTTTGGGTGGCGTGCCCACGGGCCTATCTCACGATGTTCGACAAATGCTAGGGTGGTGATACTAACACTATTGGCCCCGCCTTCCATGTGCTACTCATTAGACATCATACCCGATTGTCACTGGAATCCACTCAGGCTATCACGAGCGGGAAAATTGGATGTGATATTGGGGTGTGTCATAATGTATGTTCAGTTCGACCAGTTGTTCGCAATTACTACTTCCCGCGTGTTTTCCTGCTGGCTTAGCACTTGTACACTGTCATTCCTCTGGGATCACATACCGACCCACCATCATTTTAACTTAAAAGGTCATTGGACACTATCACGCGAATGCTGCACTACTTTGATAGCCTTAGATGATAAATTTAACTTACAGGACTCCGTGACGGTGGCGGTGCAACCCAACCTTATACCTTATACACGCATCATGAGTTTGTCCAATCCTATTTCATAGGATACTATGTCCATTTATTGCTGTAGCTCTCATTATGTCTGAACCATTACCCTCAACTTCCTGGCGGTACTTGTCCGTCGCAACAAATCGCTTCGCTTCACTACGGGGTTATGTGTCGCAACGAAGTATCTCTAGACGGCAGCCACCAAGTCGATCAGGCTCTGCGTCCCCAAGCCCAAGTGCCTCGCCAAGACCTGTGAAGGAATCGCAACAATCATGGTCTCAGTGGGCAGGTCAGAAGATAAGAAATAGATTGCAGGGAGAGTCGTCGTCAGCAACAATCGTGGAAGGTGTCAGTATCTTTCCCGGTTGGGCAACGCGGCGTCCACGATTTCCGGGCCAGGACTCAAGGCATGATGAAGGCTCCACAGCACCAGGTGATTTTGATTTTTCTGTATATAACATTGAAATCATCCGATCTGACTATCTCCAGGCGCGTTTGACATCGAGGTCTATCTCTCTGGATATGCAAGCAGCCGACGGGCACCAGAATTTGCGAGTCGGTCTCAGCGAGCATTCATTCGCCTAGCGAAAGGTCCGCGCTTTAGCTCGTTGATTACGATCTGAATACAAAGTAATTGTTTTTAGGCTTTGCCGGTCTCTCGAAGTTGGCTGCAGATGCCGCGTTGCAACCAAGATTGTCACGCTCGACAGAGGCGCTTCTAGCCCTGAAAGAATTACCTCCACTTCCATCTGAAATTCCTGACGACTATGAAGTCCAGTTCCTGGAGCGACAGTTCTGGGAGGGCAAGGAGTCCTCTGACAGGGACTCTCCACCGACTGCCACCTCATCTGAAACTGACCTCACAAGTATCAATGACACCACACCTTCATATCCAGAACTGCCAAGATACATGCCAATTCAAGCTCAAAAGAATAGCGGAGCACTCGACTTGGTTGCTGCCGATATGAGAAGATTTCAAATGAACCTCGAATCCCGACTTCAACCTTTCTGGTCGTCTTGCCTGGCGTCACGTTCTGTTCGCGTCAGCCTCTACGCGTCAATGTTGCACCGCAAGAAACACTCAGAAAATCAACATCATGCTGGAAGTGAATATTGGCCGTTGGCGGTGGAGGAAGTTATCACGGCGGCTGACGGTAGCTTTCAAGTCAAATTCGACATGAAGTGGGAAGAGATCTGCATGCATAGCGAAACATTGCAGATCGCCTTTGGCGATTCATCATACGAGCATGATTTGTACGCTGTGGCAGAAATCCTCCCTCCCCCTTCCCCAAATCCGTCCGTGTCTTCATTATCACTCGACTCGCAGGGTAACCCTGTGAATGGCGGAAACCAAACCCCGCGTTTTCGAGGTGTGAATGCTCCTCCAATATCTCAACAACCCCAGGCGACGGATCGTCTCTCGCCCTATTCTCCCTACCCTTATACTGCTCCATCTATTGAACATCCGCAAACGTTTATGCGAATTCCTCTCACATATTCACGGTTACGCGTTGTTTCCGATATCGATGATACTATCAAACGTTCTAACATTTTGGCTGGTGCAAGGGCTGTTTTTCAAGCTGTTTTTGTAAGAGATCTACATGAGACCACGATCCCTGGTATGGGCGAATGGTATACAGGGATGTGGAATAAAGGAGTTAGGTTTCACTATGTTGTAAGTACCACGACAGTACCAATGTGACGACTATTGAATGTTTTCTTAGTCAAACGGTCCGTTCGAGTTACTCCCCGTTCTAAATGAATTCTTGGAAATATCAAAATTTCCACCTGGTAAGCCCATCTGCCTCGATAACGTCTTTTTTTGTTGCTTATGTTGTTGCAGGTTCTATCAAGTTGAAGTCATATAGTGGCCGCTCATTATTCAATGGACTAATGTCCGACGCTGCTACCCGTAAAAGAGCTGGTGTACAACACGTTCTGGAGGCCTTTCCCGACTCCCGCTTTATACTCATCGGTGATTCAGGTGAACAAGACCTGGAGCTGTACGCGGAGTAAGTATATACGCTCCAATTGGCGATCAACTGCTTACCTGATGAATAGGCTTGCAAAACAGTTACCCAATCAAGTGATTGCGATACTGATCCGTGACGTTGAAGACGACATGGACCCGATAAGCGATCCTACGGGTCAACGAGCATTAGAGAATTCGTCTCCCTTATTGAATTCCAATAATAATGCTGCAGTTGATTCAAGGCGAAGGAATACAGAACCTTTCTTCAATGCTTCGCATTCTACTCCCGCAGTTCCTATGACACCTCGCCCCGTCGCTACCACTGTAAACTCAGGCGCTACGACACCAGTTCCATCTTACATACCCAGAGGTGCTCTTTATGCGGAGCCCGAAGCTATAAACGACATAGACAAGCGAAGTGCAACCGATCCCCAATCCCTCAAAACGCTCAGAGACGCCACACCAAGCACACCTTCATCAATCGCCTCAAAGTCAACTGCCGCCTCCGACAGGCTAAGGTTACCACAACTATCAACCTCGATACGACGAAAGACATCCTCAATCGAGTCACCGTCCCGTTCTCCATCGTTCAACTCACCCGCGATGACACAAGCAGAGAAGCGGAGATATGAATTACAGTTACGCGTCTGGAAAGCGAGGAAAGAGGTCCCACCCGAAGTCGCACTGAGAATTTTCAGGAAGCCTCAGGATTGTAAACCCGAGATGGACGCTGTTGGTTTAGACTGAGCCGGTCATGGTCATTGTGCCCGATCGCATTCAAGTTCCAGATTTACTGATGCTTTATTTCCAAATTAGTTGTTTGCCATGGGCATTGATTGATCTTAGCTTAAGCTTGTATCTGAATTGGTTATTGTGGTTACTGTAGTTTTATAATCCTTGTTGGCAAATGATAGGTACAGTCAGCATTCAAATATCGCCATCACTCGATAGTCCATGCCTTTGCATTGTCTAGGTCCAAGCAAATTGCCACTTCTTAATCTCAACATACTACAAGAATCATTGTCCATTGCACACTATAAATACGACTTTCGTCAAACACAAGGAAGCTACAGGTAACCCAAGACCGTGACATGCACTCATATGCTCCCCCTCGTTCTTCTCGCTCTCAACACTGATATCCCACGTCGCTGTTGTTGTTGTCATGATTCTCGTTGTGTTCAAGGTCCGTTTCATTGGTACCGCCATCGTCAGCATCGCCGCCCTCATTATCGTTGCCATCGCCGTTGGTATTGCCCTCCTCAATGACCACGTCCTCAAAACCATGTAGCGTAATCGGAGGTGCCGTAAATGATCCATTCGCAGTGTCATCTCTTGCTTCTGATACGGCTCCACCATCTTGTTCATTAGTATCTCCTTCAGCGACGGGCACATCTTGAGATGGATCCTGAATCACGGTTCCATTTATCTGTATTCAAGATGGAGCTCAAATCAGGTTTAGATATATGCAGTAGGGAAACTGAAACTACGAACGAGTTTAGCATGGGTACGACCGAATCTGAATCCAAAGGGAAAACCAAGACCATTGCCATGACCGGGGGAAGAACCTGGCCCATTCCGTGTCGTTGGCCATGGCCTGTTGAGGAGCCGGAGGATGATAACTAGGGGGACGACTCGGATTTCGAGAATGATTTTGAGGTGGAGGTGGACCTCCATTTCTGCCAGGTATAGGCACGGGTGGAGGGGGAACGACCTGTTTCCTCCGTTAGTGTTAGCGCCAAAGGTCAACATATCTTTATACCTATGCCTGAGTAATGGTTACAGTGATCTGTTCTGGGCGCTGTGTCTCCACAGATTCGCCTTCCATGGTTGCTGTGGCCGAGCAAGCGTTGCTTGCTCCTACGGAAGCGCGTAAGAGTCCAATGAGAAAGTCGTTGCCAATTTGAATAACTGTCACTGTCGTAGTCATCATGAGGATGAAAGTCACTTCCATAGCCTCTGTGTTCTCCGCATTGTAGTAAAAACTGCATCAGCGTCAGAAACAGCCCTAGTAAGTGTAATTTTACCGACGTTTGGAAATATGGTTTTTTAACATCGACTTCGAACCAGGTTTCGGAGTAAACCACCAGAGTGACAGTAACGGCCCAGGGCTCGCCAACAGTCGCAGTTTCTGAAGTTGTCTGGAGGTGTATCGGGTTAGTTCAGATTAAATGTAGTACATGACATCAAATTTACTGTTTCCGATTCAGGATTTTCACCTTCAGGTTGGGAATCATCTGTTGCTTGCGGCTCCTCAGCCGATCCTACCGATCCTGCAGCATCTCTCTGTGCGAAACGTGAGTGATGCTCAGCGAGGTGAGTTTAACTATGTGGACATTGCTTATATTCAGACTCCATCGATTACGTTAAGTGTTCATAGAACCCGCCAAGACCTGACTATGCAATTTACTAAGAGTCTAGAAGGAATGCTATGGCGATCAAAACCCAAAAATTATGCTATTTGCCTTGCCCATGGTGATGAGATTTCATGTGCCTGATTGGCCAACATGTTTTTCAGTTATCAATTATGGCTGGGATAGAGAAAGACGTACCACGAGAACTTGGCTTATTGGTCTTGTGGCTGCAAGCTTTATGCTAGTAAGGCACAAGAAATGATTATTCGCGCGAGGAGGGTACGAATGGTCAACATCATTTATTGTCTTCCTATTTTTGTCACGAGGGATGCAAACCAACAAGGAGTACGTTGAAGATATGAAGGTAATCTCGTGTGAAAGCGTCAGAAAAAAGGGCACTTGAATCAACGAATATTGTGTAAAATCGAGCAGGCCAAGTGAACGAAATCCAGCGCCCACAGGTCGTAAGATGAAAGTAGCAAGTGAAATTCAGGAGCGTAGGATGGTCTGCTCCTGGGTCTCATTTTATTGGTAGTCTCGTCTCGTCATCCCCAATTCATTGCAGTTTACCATAGTTCTCAATGCACGACGGAATTGTATCTCATCTTAACAACATAACTTCCAGACGAGATCGGCGACGATGGCCAGGGCGTTGCTCTGCTACTGCAGTTACAAGACATCGAAATGGGCCAGCAGCGTTCCTGGGATGCTTGGTGTGAACAAGGCATAGCAAGGTTATGTGAATTATAGTGCTCATCGGGCGTCGGCCCTGCAGTAAGCCGCAAAGATGGCCGGTAATAACTATACTGGTCGCTCATTCTGGGCTCGCCGCGGATATCAAGAAAGGTAGGGGGACTCGGTGTTAGGTAGTTCCTGTCGTCCTATCGTGCCGGAAAGCTGGTGTGTTGGTAATAATACACATAAAGTTAGACTTCCTCGATTCTGTTATCTTCGTCATCGTCTGCATTTGTATTATTCTTGTTTGCGTGCTCGTCAGCATCTTCGATACCATCCTTCGGCTCCTCCCCTTTGATAAGCATCACCAGACGCTCGATGTGTTCAGAAATCTGAGAATGCCAAGTCAGTTACCCAGCAGCAGCACAAAGGAGTGGGAATGCACCCTGTCGATAGATTCCTTCTCATGGGTTGCTCTGACAATCTCATAAACGCCATGCTCGCGTTGGTAATCACGGCCCCAGCGTGTATGACAAAGAAGCAGGAGCGACTCCACATGTGTTAGCCGTATTACGGTATCTTGTTCTCTTTTCTTATCTGGTGACAGGAATTGCAATGGCTCCAAGAGCTTCTCTTGATCCTGAAGGAAATGAAATAAAAATCTCGATGAGGAGGGCGAATCCTACCTCTAAATCAAGCTCTTCTGGGCCAGCAAGGGGAAGTAGTAAGGCAGGTAGAATATCGATGCCAGGGGCGGCGTCTTTTGATGGCGGAATGGAAATTTTCTCCGAAGATGGTGTGAGCAGAGCTTGATGCACCTTGGAGTTAAAGCAGCAGTTTCTGCAACCCAAATCATTAATGTGCGACGGAGAGAGCCGTAACTCGTACTTGATTGTGGAAGCAATCCCCCCTCGTCGTATTGTATCTGAATGTTCTGTGAACGGCACAAGTTTTGCCAGCGGATATTCCTTTCCTGCGTTGGCATCGATAGGATTGGCAGAGGGTGTCAAGAAGAAGTCCCTTCCCGCAGGTGACTACAAGATTCAATATAATCACGATGGATCCTGCACATTCTAGATCACTCACCACTGTTAGGTTAGCAAAGACACTAGCAAGGAAATGGAGGTCCCCTTTGCGTGTACGGTTTGCCAGGTCCGCCGAGTTTACATGAGCACCTTGTGCAAATGCATCAACCAGTAAAAATAATGCTGGAACGGTGCAAGTCTCCCCAGTAGGGTAAGGGACGGGCGCGGAACAAGTTCCACTTCGCGATTGCGTCGCATAGAATCCATTCGGGAGTTTCGGGTTGATGATGACTTCGGTCTTGACCGACAGCAGGACAGAACATGCCGCAGATGATGAAGTTAAATTGGATAACAGCATCGATGCCAGATCTGCCAATATTGATTGGGGATTCTGTCATCGAAGGTTGAACACCCTTGAGACACATTGCAAAGAAATGCACATACGATGATGTAGGCAACGAGGAATTCCAAAAATAAGGGCTCTGATAGCGATGGAACAAGCAGGGCGGAATCGGTCAAATTCACGAGCGCCCGAAAGGCGTCATGGGCAACGCTCTGCCAAGTGCATGTTAGAAGGCGAGTCCATGTACAGGAATAATTACGCACTAGCTGATCCCGACATAATAGCTTCAGATCTCTAAGGAGATTGCTCCCCTTGGGCTGTTTCAGTCCACTGCCTTGTAGGCCTTCGAAAAATACATTTCGATGTGGTGATCCTTTAGTTGTTTGTGGCAGCAGATTTGACAGAGCGAGTTGACGAACTTGGGGATTTTTGTCGCGTAGGAATGGAATCAGCTGAAGTTCAATTAGAAGATGGGGGTATGAGAGAGAGATTACACCAACCTCGCGAAGTTGTGCGTCCATCTTCAGCAGGAGGAATCTAAATTGACGCACGTGACACTACGTCGATGAAGAGAATACTGCATGCTTACATCAGCAATTCCGCCCCTTGTCTCCGCCATTTCAACTGACAGCTCTCAGTGGCGTTGGTATCACAATTTCATGGCGGGGTACAATCGAACACGAGAGGTCGAAGGGCTTCTGGAGCACACAGAGTCATTGACACCATCATTCATTGTTCATCTTCACACCGAATACTGGACACTCAATAACGGAGGGAAGTTTCTCTACAACAACCAAATTGCAGTATGTTATCGCTCCTCTCCAGCGGACTCTTCCATCTGAACACGTCTTAGTCTCTTCTAGACGATGTCCGAGCACACAGAATACCTGTTGACTTCCTGGAACTCTTTGACATGGCCAAGGTCCCCTTCTACAACGGTACGCGGCCGTCGGGCATCTGTCGGGAATACTGAATCCTTCATGGTCCTCAGGGTGCATGGTTGTCGAATTATTGGATTACAGACCCCAAAAGAATAAAGAGCCTTCTCTAGAGAAGCCAGAGAAAACGCGTGTCGTCCTCCACCCCAATTCCGAGACCCTATGGGCCGACCTATGTATCTTGAATCAGCGGCAGGGAGGAAAGTGGACGGATCAGGAGGCGCTGGAAGTCGAAGCTCGAATACTAGTGAGATTATGGCTTCATGTTATTGAAGAAATCGCTCATTGACTGTTATGGCCAGCTCGCAACGTCGCCACCATTATGCTTGGACCCTGATCCCCATCTTACGCGAATCGCGAATCATGTCCTACGAGTATCGACCCCGACTGTGCCCGCCTCATTGAAGAGGAAGGCTGCTGTGTTAGAACCAGAAGAAGATGAGACAGACAAACCGCGCAGAGCAAAGATTATGTCCTACATGGCTCCTCGCAATAATCGGTCATTGGTCCCAAGGTAGGTTTGAATTGCATGGTCAATCCATCATACTCATCTTGTTATCACTGTTGTAGTTACAGAATACTGGACGCAATAGCAGCTGATCGACAAGCCAAGGCGGCGGCGGCGGCAGCTGCAGCAGCCTCAAAGGCTGCAAACCAGACCCCTGCCCCTGCTCCTCCACCAGCTGCGAAAGCACCGACTCCCCAGCCAATACCAAACTCATATACTCTCCAAAGTCATCATTCACCCGCGTCTACGCCTACCCCGAATACAAACGTTGCTCACGCACACTCCCCTGCTGAATCAGAGAAGCGACTAAAGGTGAAGACGCCTGTCTCCTTTGCTAAGCCGCAACCCCCCGCACCTCCTCAACCTATCGCACACCATCAATTCGTTGTCCAGCATCCGCCAAACCAAAATGGGAACATTGCATCATCTCCGCTGCAGCCACAAGTATATGCGAATGCCCAGGCAGTTGCCGAAGCATCGAAACGTGCTGCTACGCCTGCCTCAAGTTATGCTCACTCTCCCAGACCACCAGCTATAGCACCAACTCCACAACCCCAACCTCACGCTCAAGCTCAAGCACAAGTAACGCCGATTCAGCCCCAAGCACCACTGCAGCCACAACCACAGACTCGCCCACCATCTGTTCCTGCCTATCAGTCCAATATAGCCACCGCTCACTACTTGCAGCAACAAGCTGCCATGAACCGCACCGCGTCCCAGTCACAGAAGTCACCTGTCGTGAATGCAGCACAACCTACCCAACAGCCACCACAACAGCAGCAACCTGTTGTTACTCCCACCACCCACCCAGGTACACCAATGGCGTACGCTCAGCATTTACATCCAGCGGCGCAGCAGATGCAGCAGAACAATCTGATGGCCCAACATCGTCTTGCACAACAGCAAAAGAACGGTCGATCAACACCACAAGGAGCGCCAGCTGCCGGTTCTCCAGTAGCTGGAGCTCGTGCTAGCCCTATAATCACCAACCAGTCCTTGGCAACACGGTCACCTATGCCTCAACAGCAGCAACCGATGACATCCCACTCACAGACCCACCCCCAGCATTTACCTTACGCTCAGTATAATCCTCATCTACGACAGATGGTACATGGTAACCTGTCGCCGCATCCACAGGCGATGCAAGTTCATATGGCCAACGCGGCAGCAAGGGTTACACCATCACCACATCCACCTAATGGAGCCGTAGCAGATGCGTCAAAACAACAGCCTCAGCAGCCACAATCCCAGCGAACGCTTCAATCCCAGCCCGCACAAGTGCATCAGCAAATGCAGATGCAGATGATGCAGCTACAAATGCAGGCTCAACACCAGGCGCAACATGCTCAGCAGCCAGGTCATCAACATCCGCAGCTTCAAGCTCAACAACTTCAGCAGCAGCAACAACTTCAACAGCAAATACTTGCCCATCAGCTTCAACAACAACAGCAGCAGCAACAGCAACAACAGCAACAACAGCAACAACAGCAACAACAGCAACAACAGCAACAACAGCAACAACAGCAACAACAGCAACAACAGCAACAACAGCAACAACAACAGCAGCAGCAGCAGCAACAGCAACAACAACAACAACAGCAACAGCAACAGCTACAACAGCAACAGCAACAGCAACAGCAACAGCAACAGCAGCAGCAGCAGCAGCAGCAACCTCAAACTCAACAGAACACACAGCAGCAGCAGCAAGCATCGATGGCGCATCCTTATACACCACAACTATTTGCATATCCTCAGATGAATTTCGCCACTGGACGGCTACCACCCAATTATTGGCAGATGAACATGGGGAGAGGTGTGCCAGCTGGGTATGCAATACCGGGGCAGGCGAATGTGCCTGGTATGGCGCCCAATGGACAGCAGGTACCGCTTGGTGTTAACAAAGTCGTACCTGGACCAATGCCAGGGCGATAGAGGGCGAGGGAAGCTGTGATCGTTTTCTTGGATATTGGCTTTATGTGGGCCATTGACACGCTACACGAGCTTGTCACGCCGGGACCGATGGCTTTGGGCATTTGACGAAATGGAATGACGAATAAACCGCATGGTGATGAAGCTGGCAGAGTTTATGCAATTGTATATGTATACCAATGTTCTCCAGTTCGACTATGCCACGTTTTCTCTTGCACTTTCATGTTTCTTTATTTTAGTTATTTGCTTGCTATTCCCACATATGGTGCTATGGTGCTCCCTTATTATATCTTTTTACCTTGGCTTAACCGAGTATACCCATGCCTATCTCATATACAATGTAGTTAATGTCTATCATCACTACAAGTCCAGGTCTCAATGTTTGAAGTTGTGTAAAGTGCATGTGTTTTGGATTTATTGAAATATTGGATTGAGATCTAGCATATAAAAAGTAAAACTAAGACAGATTGCTTATGTTAAGTACCTTTCAAGGGTATATATATTGTATTTTAGTCTCAATTGGCTGCAGAATCTTTCATATCATTAAAATCTTTTATTATTTTTATTAATACAACATATTTCACAAGTAGATATTAAATTCTACATATGTAGGTTAGCCAAGTTTATTTATCTAGATAACCCAAAATAGAGAGACAAGAGCAAAGCTTGTAGTGGTGGGGAAAAAAAAAAACTGTTGTTGCTTGTTATCTACAGTAATAGTGGGCGGCTTCTTGTTTTAGGTTATGGTGTATAATATCTAAACACTACCAACTTGGCACAAAAAAACAATTCCGTAGTACCATTTGTTCTTTAAGCTTTTCTGAACAGAATGCTCTTCTAGTGTGGGAAAGTAAAATGTATAGACAGATTTTTTATTGCATCAAAACTTGACTTTATGCACAGATTCTGACTATCCAAAAAGATAGAGGTAGTTTGGCAGCATTAGCTTTTTTTAATTCTAAAACATTCATGCGTAGCACTTCAAATAACTTACAAGTAATGTGCAATCACCTTTTATTTGAGTGACTCTAGGTCATTTTTAGGTGGTTGCAGTGAGGTCAAATCCGGCAACAGCCATCATGTTTAACTAAACTAGTAGTATAGGTACTGATGAAGCAGCAACCCTGTGGGTGCGCTAGAGGCTATAACAATAATACCTTACCTGGTAATATGCTTAGAGTTAGAGAGTAGAGCAGGTAAGAGAGTAGATTGAACTTGGGGAAAATATACAAACTACAGGCCTCCTTATATACACAAAATGTGAGTACATACTAAAGGTGATAAGTATAAGGACTACTATATGGGATGGTACACAGTGTAACTATAATCCACCTTATAATTCAGTATTGTTCTCTGGTACAAGAACATTGATGCACCATTGTCCTAGGTCATCATGCTGCATATAGTAATTATTATGCGCAACAGGTACGGACAAGGAAACAGTGAGAGGGGGGCAGGTACTCGAAAAATATAACAGGTAAAACTACAGAGACATTAGAGAGGAAAATCCAAACACAAGAAAGAATGTACTAGAGACATCAAAGAGGAAGAATTGAGAAAGAGTGCCTCTGGGATGTGAGCCCCATTGCAATATTATGTAATGGCTTACTATGCTATTCTAGTGCCAGGTCAGCCAAGGTATTTTCCAATCTTTGTCTGTGACATTCATGCCTGGAGGTCTGGGTACTTCTGGTATTTGGAAGATAGAAAACTAGATAGTGACTAGTTGATTGTGATAAAAAGAAAACTCATTGAAATCTGGTACAATTATATTGATGTTGAAGAAAAGTTAGACATAACTATTTAACTCACCTGGCTGCAGATTCTGATGGTCTAGAACTAGCACATATACAAGTTGGAGATGAGAGCCACTATGTGCAAGACTACAGTTACTCACAACTGGTGATTGCTAGGCATAGGTGAACTAAATAGGGTGTAATGATAGTATAAAATAAAATCAGAACAAAAGTCAAACTCGATTATACCAGCTAAAGAAGATCTCACTTTTGTTAAGACATTGAAAAGGCATAATTTATAGATATTGTAAAAATTATACTGACCTTACTTAGTTTTAACCTAGGTGTTTTATGATTTAATTTTGAGAAATACCCTGGCATTAATTCATCTCTCAACGGAGAAGGGGTTGTTAAGTCTTGGAAGATTTTGAAGATTTTCATTTGTAATACTGAAAGAAAAAAATTATTTGCCTTAGTTTCATTTCAGATTACCAGTTTGATTCTCTCTAATTCTTGGCTATTTTAAGGAAATGTGCCAAATTCCCAATGTAGACCAGCCACCCACTCTCTAGCACAAATTTAAGATGTTGGCATTCACTTAGCAGACGTGACGACTGTACTATATTTTTGTGCAAAGTGAACACTCATAATTGACAATCGATCAAACACCAGAAATCAGCCAGCAATATATAAATATATCTTAGCAATTAAGTGAAAGATTTCTATTTGATAAGGATTGTATAACTGGTGTCAAGCTAGGCAGATAAGAAAACACAAGTGATTTTACGCTGGCAATAGATAACCGAAAGGTGTGCCTGTCGACGCATCTGAAGTAGGATGTGTTGGGCGTGATGGTAAGAAACAATTGAATATACCACATCGATCATCCATCTCTCTTTCACCTCTCATCTCTTTCACTGGCATCTCTCCGTTTCGACCCGTTGTACATCCATCAACGCCACACACAGCAATACAACTCATACACACTACTACTCTCCTCGCCATCCAAGATACTTGCAGCCACAACCATCCTCAACCAAATGTATCGAGGCTCATCGCCCATCTTCGATGTGCCAGAATTCCCTGTCCTTAGACGTGTCAAGCCACTGCCAAAACGTCGACGTACGTCATCAAATACAACGCCCACCGATGCAGATGTCGTTGTTGGTTCCGTGCCTGTCGGTAATGGGATTCTCTTACCACCCTCTCTAGAAGGACTTGTCATGCCTGGACCGGACGCCACACCAGAAGAACTACTGGCTCATGCGGACCAGCTTTCGGCTAGGATGGCCCATTCGAGTTACTATATGCCCATGCTAGGCGGAGTTCCCGATTTCCTCAACTCAGCTGCTGCAGCTATGGCAGCAGCGGGTTTGGACAAGGGGAAGGGATTCGGCGACGGAGGGACGGGGGACCCAAAAGAAATACTATTTCGCCAGCCAGGAGATGTCGATGACAATGAAAGCGAAGAGGGGATGATAGTGCGAGGTGAGGGTGAGGGGGTGGCAGAGTTGGTACCACATGATGAAGATTCCGAAGATGCTCACTCACACTCATACACCGAGAGCCATCCTACACTCAGCGATGTTGATTTAACGACGGCTTCTTTGGATTATGGAATGGGTTATCCTATTCCAGGTGTGCGTACGACAAGTCGGGGCGTTCGAGGCACAGGAGCTGAAGTTGGCATTGTGACTTCCCGAGAAGATGATGATGACCATGGGGACGGAGATTTCATGGAGCACTTACAGCAGCCTGGGAATACGAAGAAACGAAAGGTCCCTGCCAACATATCGAATTCACCTCGAGGGCACGACTCCGGATCAACTCGTACCACCATTCCAGATGAGTCCATTGAGCAAAATGGTCTATCTACAGGGAACAACGCTCGACTTTCCAATGACTATGACACAAGGGATTCGTCCTCCTACGCGACAACCCTATCCTTGCTGGTACAAAAGAAGAGTAAACTCACAGCAGCAACTCTTGCAGGACTCCAACACAAAGAGATGTTGAAGACTCGTAAACGACAACTTGCGGCTGTCCTAGGAGCACTATCTCATGGAGATACACTAGCCTTGGACCAGGCCCTTTCCGCCAACTACCCCATCAATTCTTCCGGATCTGACGATTTCAACCATTCTCCGAAAGTCCGGCTATCGAGACGAAGGGTTCTGCGGATGGCCAGGGCCCTTAGACAAGTTAGGAAGAAACAGAAGCCACCAAACAAAACTCGAGTGCAAATTCCAACTCGGGAATTCACCTTCATGTGCCCCAGCGAAAGTAAGTGTTGCTCTTTGTTCTCAACATGTTCTGCATACCCCGTGTGTGCGCTTTCGAGATCGCTAATGACCCTTCTCATCTTGTATCACTTACGTTCTGACGCTGTTTACAGCCGCAGATCGTCTTATTGCTACCAAGGAGGAGGTGGTTATGCTGCGCAATCGTTTTGAAGCCGAGCTAGCTCGACAAGCAGCCAAAGCGGCAAGATTAGCTGCGACTAACAAACGTATGACATACCCACCTTCCAAGTCAGGAAAATCCAAACGAACAGTGCGTCACCAAAACCAACACACCAAGCAACAACAACAATCTCAACAACAATCGCAGCACCAACAACCACAACCACAAGAGCAAGGACGGAGGACCAGTAATCGTGGAGGTACGAATCGGGAGAAGGATCAGGGCGCTTCGACAATGAATGACACGACGACGGTTGGTGCCGGTGCTATTGATGTTGGTGGCGAACGGCGACAGAATATGGGGGTAAATATGACGGCTTCAAGCGATAAGGAGCAATTGCAGCACGTGCCCTCACCTGGAGTGGGTAGGTCGACTTTATTGCAAAATATTGGTCAAATGCTGAAGGCAGCGCAACAACCCACAGCTTCTTCAACTTCCACCGCACCACAAGTTCCATCCGAAGCTGTCGACAATCCATCCCCGACGTTAAATGCCAGGTCTACACGTGGAAAGAAGAAGAAGCGATCTGCATTAGCCAATGCATCTAATCCACACCATTTAAAGAATTACGTGCCATCGAGATTACCACATTCCGGATCATCGAACTATCAGCAGCAGCTCCAACAAGCCGGTTATAATTCTAATTGGATTACTCCGCTGCCTTTGAGGTTTTTGATGGCTGATATTCCACCAAGAAAGCCATATGTTAATCCTCCGCACCTACCTCTACCGTCATCAGCAGCCGTGAATGGAAGAGGAAAGAAATCATCCAATGGTACGCAACGTAACACAACGCCGCCACCAACACAACAATCTTCTTCCAACAACGCGGTATACAATACATACGACTTGGCCAATCCAGCCGATGAATGGATCTGTGCCTTCTGTGAATATGAGCTATTTTATGGCGACGAATTGGGTTATAGAAGGGCCATTCGGAATAGAAAAAAGATCCTGAAGAGAAGGAGAAGAGCTAGAGAGAGGGCTGCGGCTGCGGCTCGTGGTGCGGGACTTCATTCCGCTCACCATGGTGCTCCGTCTCCACCTCTTGGTTCTACTCCTATTGGAGATACCGATGTCATTGACGATGCGGAGTATAATACCCAGTCAAACGGTGTTAATGGAACCATGAATAATGGGTACAGCCCACCGGTGAAGAAAGGACACGAAGTGGATGACGAAGAATACGAGTTTGAAGGAGATGAGGGTTATGATCCAATACAACCTGATGGAATTATGACGGCGTCAAATTCGACTAAGAGGAAAGGAGCTCCTAATAAAGAGAGGGAGAGAGAGCAGACCGGGTATGGATGAAATCTGCTCCGCGTGTGCCGTATGTTTGTTGGTTTCATCACCATCCTTTCTTTGAATCTATCGCTGTCTTTCGTTTCTGTATCGTCCTGCTTTCCAAATCTTCCCTTGACCAGTTCCTTTCGTTCCTTTCTAATATCCGTTTATAATTGAGCTCAGCATCTTTTCACCCGATTCTACTTCTATTATCTAATCCTTTATTTATCGTGTTCTCGTATATACTCATAAGTACAACTCAAGGTTCGCCCCCTTCAACATTGTTCCCGGCATGCCCTTTCTATCTCGTTCCTATTGCTCCCTTTTCAACCACTACATGGCATGCTATCACCCATTCGCAACTGCACATCCTACTACTAGTCACAACCTCACAACTTGATCACACAGCACACACAATGATGCATCTCAGGTTCCTTGCTCTTCGGTATCATCGCTTATCTCACGCACTTTCCGCTCCTTATTCAGTCTCTTCCTTCCCCATCGTTCAATTGATCCTGAAACCGTCTTTCACCGTTCATCACTGAATTCAATAGTGGATAGCCATCCCACCGTGGCGTGCTTATGCATTCACCCTCGCTTCTTAACCATCCCCTGTCGTTCACATTAGATACAATATCTAACCCTGTTATCATCGAATCGCCTCTCAATCGTCGGCCTCCGGACATGCGCCATTGCGTCGGGACACCCTTTGACGATGACCATACAGTGATTGGAATGATTACTGTACCAGTCGGTCTGTCTGCAGATATCTCATTGTTCTGGCCAAAGACCTGGTTTGTGTTCGTGATTGTTGAAGTAAATCTAGGCCGCTACGGTAGTAGTCTCAATCAAGACAGGCAATTGCGTAGCCTGTTTGGGGAAGGACCATTCCTACCAGATTCTTCCTGATGACCCGTACTATGTTGTGGTAAGTTTTTATATATTTGAAGGTGATCCCATGAGCTGGCATCGTGGTTTGTCTGGTACAGTATAGAGTAACGAGTGGTGCTTGGGTTGGGTAATATGATCACATATTAATAGGAAGGCAAAAGTATATCACCAATCAGCGATTGACGTTCAACTGTACCCGAGTTTCCAATTTAGCTATTCACAGTGGGGGTAGCAGGCACATACTCCAATTAGACGAACTGGCAGAGCAACGGAGTAGTGGGACTATTGCTCAAAGTGATAGTTGATTTCGCCGACAACGGTGGCAGGAGCTACACCTGATGAAGTTATATTCTAAGTCATGCTCCAAGATTTGTCGGGCACTTACCTTATCTTGAACTTTTCTCGCTGCTTCCCTAGATTCTTAACTGGCAGGAAAAGCATATGAGAAATCTTAACTCCCTATGGTAGTTTTTTTGTGATCTTGCATTGCATCTGACACTCGGCGAGTTCCAGTTCACAACAATCTACCTTGTCATCCTTTCACTGTTCTTTGGCTACTGAGTTTTTCCTTGGTTCCCCGCCTCGTTGACACCCGCTCGCGGTATTGGGTCCAAGCCTGAAGACCACCAGCCCCGAACGAACCAGCGACTTGGCGTAGGAGGAAACAACGGTGAATTAAACCATTCAAACAACCCTGATACTCGATTTAAAAGGCTCTGGACAAGTCTTTGGTTGAGAAAGCTGCATAGAAGAACGGAAGTCGCGGTAAAGAACCAAGAGAAGGCCTCGGACGCGGGAGAAATCGCGGTCAACGCGCGCAACGTGACTTGCCAGTGGGCCTGAACTTGTGCTCGTGCCTGGGACTTTCAATTCTTGCATCTTTCCACCAATCCTCCCACTCCATTGACTGCTTTGTTCGTTGCCTTTCTTTCCAAGCACTGTTGCCCTTGAAGCTGGGTGTACTCGAGTTGTAGACCTCAAGTGAGGCTTTGAGTTCACCGGGCTTTGGTTCGTCATCTACGAGCACGGCCGCATTTCAAGACGACCACGACTTTCTGAGGATATCAAGGAATTTTATCGGTTGTTTCCTAGCAACGTCGCCTCATTTCGGTGCTGTTTTCTGTTTCAAAGGTGGATTGAACTTGGGCGGGCTAGGAGTATCACTTGTAAGACCTTTCAATCTCTTAACCCTCACCACCTACTTTTTTGGCTTCATGTGTCCGAGTCTGGCACAGCTCGGCCAGGGAGATTAACAGGGTCTAATGAAGGGACATCATCGGGGAACGCACACGTGCATATCCCGGATGGAATATGCAATGACCCTACAAGTTGGATTGCCTGGCTCCTTTACGATGCAGCAAGTTTTCTCTATATTGTCGTGTTGGTCATCACCAGCGACCATACTGAATCGGCGTTACACTCTGATTTCGATACCTTTCTCTTGGCTATGGTTCTCTGACTGACTTGTTGTTGCCTATACAGTGACAGCTTCCCAATAACCTTGTTCGACCAATCCCATTCCAAGCATTGCTGTCATCAAAGGTAGGGTGCATTGCAACCCTTCGCCTTTGCATTTATAGACTCGCACCTTCAAATCGTTCTCAATCCTCGTTCTCTCCCTGGTATCTGTCTTCGTTCGCTTATACACTCCCAAGATGTCGTCGGACGGACGGTACATGTATAATCATCAACAAGGAATAAGTCCAGGGTATGACTACAGCTCATATCCTCCACATTCCACACACCCACCGCCCCCACCCCCGCCGCCTCATCATCACCCTCAACAACATGCCCCGCATCCCCAAGCACATCATCCACATGCTCATCCACCAAATGCACACCCACCTCCGCCAGCACCACAGTATGATAGCTCACATATGGCACATAGTTCGATGAGGCCAATGCGCTCAAGCACATCTCAGCCTCATTCTCCCCCGCAACAACCACAATACAGTGCACCGCCGCCAGGGTATCCATCTTCTTACGCACCAGCCCATTATATGCCTCCACAAGCCCCTGCTCCGCCTCCACCAACTCAATGGTCCAATGACGGGTGGGCCCAGTATCAACAGGCCTATCCATCTCATCCACCGCCACCCCATTCAGTGCATCACGGTGCAGTTGCCCATCACTCGGAAGTTAGTTATGCTCCCTCGAATGGAAGACCTGATGCGAATGGACCACATCCATCGGCACCAGCTGACTCAAGGGGATATGCCCCACCTCCCCCTCACACAACTCGCCCAACCCATCATCCACCACATCCCTCTCACCCTCATTCGCATCCCCACTCGCATCCCTCCATGCATCCTCCATCAGCTCCAGAGCCCAGAAGATTAGACGACAGAGGCATGCCTCCCAGTTCAGCACCACCTCCTGGGACTATTCATCCTCACCATACGCTGTCGCACCCTCCTCATTCCAGCCATCCTTCTCATCACCAACCCCATCCCCAGAGCCATTCACATCTCTCGTCCCAATCTCATCCAATTCACGCACCACCACCACCACCACCTCCACAACACCCGTCTGTGACGGCTTCTCATTCACAATCTCATGCTCATAGTCACCCTCACCCTCATTCTCAACCAGCACATGCACCACACCCCCCTCTGCATAGTTCGTCGTCGCTTGCGCATGGGCACTCTCCCTCTTCAATGCCACCACAGCACCAGCATCAATCGTCCTCATCTTCCACGCTATCTCCCATGACTTTGCCACCCCCTGTAACAGCAGCACCTCCACCTCCAGGATCGAACTCATCTACTTTGGCGCTGCCACCCTCTCATTTGCATGCACATCCACCCCCCCCAACTCACGCACACCCCCATTCTCTCCACCATTCTCACCCCCAGCCCTCCCAGTCGTCTTACCCGCCACATGCATCGCAACCACAGCCACCACATCAGCAGGTTCCACTATCTACCCCACCTCCTGCACATACGTCGCAACCTCACCCCTCTTCGTCGTCTACTCTGATTTCACCTCCTTCACACGGGCATCACTCACCTCATGGACACAGTCATGCGCACGCTCACCCTTACAGCCATAGCCATACGCAAGCACCTCAAACACAACACCCACCACCACACGTACCTACGCCATTGCATGCACCCGCACCGCAATCAGCGCATATACCCCCACCTCCGCTCCCAAGTATCCACCCAAGCTCGAGTTCACTTGCAGGAGCAGGGGTTGGTGTCAGCCCAGGAATGTTACAGAATAATCATAGCGTATCTTCTAGTTTACCACCACCAAAGGTTAGGAGGAGAGAAGTAGACTCGCCACCTCCGCCCTCGTCTGCGTCGTCTTCGACCTTTGGGCCGCCGTTACAATCATCCCATGGTTCTCATCTGCAGCATCAACACCACACGCAGCAATCTCATTCATCTTCGTCACTCCACCACCACTATCAGCCTCCTCCACTGGTGCCTGTATCCAGCCAATCCACTCAATCTCACTCACACTCGCATGCCCATAGTTCACATGCACCTTCCCATCCACCTGGCCCGCATATAGCGCACCAGGGACCAACTATAACTGCGCAAATATCACCACTATCACATTCCTCTCAAGTCAACGGTCTGACAAATGGGATTGGTGGTACTCATAGCGGTAGTGGGAGTGGTGGCGGCTCAGCAAACAGTGGAAGCAGTAACTCACGTGGAGAAAATACTCTCACTTCAATTGGAGGTGCAGCAGGAGCTGCAGCCTCTGTCACGGCTCCTGGTGGGGTTGTTTCGCCTGCGCAGTTGGGTGGACAGCCTGGAACTGGAACGGCAGGAGGAGGCGTAAATGCTACCAGCACAGGAAATCTGGACATTAATACGCAGGCCTCGGGGGTGGTGGTTGGTTTCGATTTCATAAAAGCACGTCTGCCTTCCTTCGCTCTCTTTGTTCTGTAGGTAACTGACTGGACTTATCTCCACTTCCTCATTCCTAGATGGCGGAGACTTATCGAGTCATCATGGATGCTACGGATAAAGTTTCTGGTGCTGCAGGTTCAGATCCTGCGCAAGGCCTACCACTCGAAGCAATAGAAAGGATGTTGCAATATGCTACTTATGGTTTTCAGATGTTGGATGCAGTATCGAATCCAAAATCCACCGTTAATGGAGTTAATGGGACGTCCTCAGGACATGGCCCTGGATCTGGCTCTAGTGGCGGGGCTGGTGGTAGTGGTGCGAATGGATATGTGAATCAGCAAGGGGACAGAGATAAGGATAAAGATGAAGATTCAAAAGATTTCTTGGATGGGCAGAGCTCTAAACGACATGTGTGTTACAATTCCCGTTTGCATCTCCCGTTACCTCTTTTCCACTTTCCTCGGGCACTCCTTTAACTCCTATATCCGTTTTGATGATGCTGACCCTTGTCCTTGGAACAGAAGACCGATGATCCATCTGCACCTCCCCCTACTGAAGGACAAACTTGTTTGGGGTGCAATGCCACCTCGACACCTGAATGGCGACGTGGACCCATGGGTAGGCCATCAATTACCCTTGAACTACTCCTGTCCAGCTGAACTCCGATATCTCATCTAGGTCCTCGAACTTTGTGTAATGCCTGTGGGCTAGTATATGCCAAAATGGTGAGGACATGTTGCCTCCTTTTGCCTCCCTCTTTCTGTTTATATTGATGCACAAAACACAGCTTAAGAAAAGAGTCAAGGAGAATAACCGCCTGGCTGGAAAGACGAATGGAACTGTGGCCAATGGGACAGCTATTCCCAATGGCGATGACGCATCTGGAGGAGATGGTGAGAGTGACGAAGATGATGAATATGAATCTCAAGATCGGCGAAGTGAAGATTAAATCGAGATCTCTGTTGTCATCATCGTCAGGGCGGTACGGCGATAAAGGGAAACAAAGAAGAACTGAACTCCTATCAAAAGGGCATCGAAGTAGAGACCCGAAATAGTGGGAGCAATAAGAGTTCGATCTGACGATGTTGGGTGTTGAAAGTAGAGTGGGAACACAGGTTGACGAAGCGATCTATTTCCCGGAATTTTTTGTTCTTGTTTAGGTTCTCAGTGTTTGAACGCTCTCGTACATTTTCTATTTCTTGCAATATGCTCTTGACAAGTTTGTGATCACGAAACTCGAGCGTGCAATCCATCCAAATGTCTTTCTCTTTTTCCTCCTATAATGTGCCTCGAACGTACTCAAAGATTCCCCATTGCAGTGCAATACCATCCTATAGCTACAGTATATATATCTACATTCATTTTGCGTGTTCGCGGCTTTTTTCTTTTGCGGTTCTTGTCCTACTTTTCGGTGTCTGTTCGTCATTCTGTTCGCCTACTATCTGTGTCAGGGCTTTTACTACAATCCCTGCCTGGCATTATATATGTCTCGTGAAATCGCCCATACAGCGCTAGCAGCGGATGTCGATGCGGTCTAAGCATGACGCGCTCCAATTATAAGGACGTGATATATTATAATGTATAGCAGTCACGAGATTGTGACCGCGCGTGGTGTTTGAGGCCAGGAATAACCAACCCGCTACCACCTAAAACAGCACTCACTGTCGTATTTGCTCTCCTCTGTCACTTCTGTTATGTATAGCAGATCAAAAAAGGGACAAGCCCTTGAAGAACTCAAACGGACGCGAGAAGGTGCGCGCCGAGAGTTAAAGGTAACGACGCTTCAAGCAGGTTTGGAAGGGGTGACTGATTTTGTTGTCGTGGTTTTAAATCACATTATGGAATATCTAGCAAGAAGATGATACCCTCTACGATGAAGTAGATGATTCACAATACAAGCAGATTGTTAAAGGGCGACTGGAGAAAGACGACTTTGTTGTCAATGATGGTGTCGACGGGTATGATGATGATGGTAGGGAGGATTGGAGTGACGAGCGCGACGATGAGTCTGAAGAGGAAGAGACGCGTCGAAAGAAGTGTCAGTACCATCATCTAGACTCGATACCATGACTTATTCGTGAATCTAGCAACCAAAAAATCCAAGACCGATGCGAAATCTAAAGCCAAAGCCAAAGCTAAAGTGGCACCAGTGGCAGCCGTGCCTTCTATGAGCGCCTACAGACCTAAAGTCTCTGAGGATCAGGAGAATGACTTCATGGCTGATCTCTTGGGCAACATGGATGCGACTCCAACACCCGCCCCTGCACCAGTACCCAAGAAATCTCGCAAACGTCGATCACCACCAGTGGACGCATTCGTTGGATCATCTCCTCCACGCGCAGACTACTCCTTTGCACGTAGCCAAACATATGACGACGCGTCTTCGGACGTTCCCATTGAGGCAGATGTTGGCTTTGACGCCGCACCTTCCAGTGATGATGAATTCATGAACCCAAAGAAAAAGTCGAGGATGCAGGGAAGTGGATCAGAGTCGGAACAGGTCGAAAAGTTCTCGGATCTGAAAGTAAAAGGGTCATCAGATGTGGAGTATGACGATTTGGATATGGATGAATTTATGGCAGTAGACGATGACGACCTCATGTCCGCCGATCCTGCTCCTCCCATCAAGAAGGAATCAATACGCAACAATTTCCCGAGTTATCGAAAGAAGATGGCTGCGAGCATAAAGAAGGAAGAGGGAGACGTTAAACCTGCCTGGTTGAGCGTTTACGACTCGTTGACGGTGGCGGATGGTCCGGACTCGTTAGGGCCATTAAGTTCGTCTTCTAGTGCAGCAAGCACTTCGAAGAATATCAATGCCCTGGAACCCGATGGCACCCTTCGGTTCTTCTGGCTGGATTACATGGAACTGGACGGGAAGATCTACTTCATCGGGAAGCTGAGAGATAAGAAGACAGGAATCTGGGTGTCATGTTGCGTTACAGTGGAGAACATTGAGCGCAATCTATTCGTTCTGCCGAGGCCAAAGAAGGTGGAGGCCGACGAAGACGGCACGCTTCATGATACAGATGAAATTCCCACTCTCCAAGAGGTATATAACGATTTCGATGAAATTCGGAAAGCCCATAGCATCAAGTCGTTCAAAGCGAAATTCACGAAGAGGAAATATGCCTTCGACCTTAAAGACGTTCCGAGAAACGAGACACAATGGCTGAAGGTCGTATATCCATTTACAGGTTCGTTCTTGCTTTCATCCTCCAAGTGCCTTTCCTACAGGATGACCAATACTTCCCAGAGCCCCAGATCGTTGCTGGAGCCCATAGCCCGTGTATTTCACGCATCATGGGCACAAACACAAGCGCGTTTGAACTCTTGGTATTGAAACGCAAGATCATGGGACCTTGTTGGCTGGTTGTGAATGACCCCAAAATAGAGAACAATGGAGTACGTATGCCGTTCGTCCTTGTTTCAAAGTGTCATGACCTTTCACCATGCAGATTTCTTGGTGTAAATTAGAAGCAACGGTTTCAAATCCAAAGAACATCAACCCTTTCGCAGAAACGGACCACGATGCCCCTAAAGATACTCCACCGTTGACCGTCATGAGTTTAAGTGTTAGAACCATCGTCAATCATAAAGAAAACAAGCGCGAAGTCGTTTGCGTGACGGCACGGATATGGCATAACAGTGAGCCTTCTAATAACCCCAATTGTTGCAAGCAGTTCTAATTGTTCTACAGTGGTTATTGATGACCCTACACCACCGGAGAAATTACCATGCACCGTGAACACATATGTACGGCCGCTGGACAAATTCCCACTCAAATTCGAGGTCAAAGCCCGTTCTAATGGAAAGGGCTTCATTTCACCCATTCTGAACGAGCGTGGACTACTTAGCAATCTACTAAGTCAGTCTTCCAATGTTTTACTCCTCCGGCACTACCCATAACACTCGCACTGCTACAGATACCATTTTCAAGTCCGATCCAGACGTCATTGTAGGCCATGATTTCCTAGGCGACTCGCTTGACGTCTTGCTACAACGGATGAAAGACCTCAATGTCGATCATTGGTCAAGGATAAGTAGATTTAGGCGATCCAGGTGGCCAAGGATCGGGAAACAGGGAACCAATCTCAGGTTCTTGAGTGGCCGAATGCTTTGCGATTTAGCCAGTGATGGTGCTAAGGTAGGTCACGCCACAGATGCTCAAGGAGAGCTATCACTCATAACCATCTGTGATAGAGTATGATCGTGTCGACGACGTGGTCCTTGACAGAAATGTGTAAAACGCACTTGAAGTATGATCGCCAGGAAATAGATCCTGATGATACGGCCAACTATTTCGACGGCAGTGTCAGCACGCCAGATAAAATGCTGAGCTTTGTTCGGCATTGTGAAATGGACGCACACTATCAGATGGCGATTGCACATAAAGTGCAGATTCTCCCTCTTACCAAGCAGTTAACGAACTTAGCTGGAAATGCCTGGTACCATTTCCTTTATTGCAGTGCTGTGTGTGGCTGATTATGCTGCTAGGAACAAGACTCTTAATGGTGGTCGCGCTGAGCGCAATGAGTACATTCTGTTGCACGAATTCCATCGGCTCAAGTACATATGCCCGGACAAAACTTTCGGCAAGCAGGCTCCTCCCAAGGCCGAGGAGGAAGATCGAGAAGGTGGAGGTGGCACTTCAAAGAAAGGCAAACGTGACAAGTACAAAGGTGGATTGGTATTCGAGCCGAAGCGAGGATTGTGGGACAAGTATATTCTGGTGATGGACTTCAACTCCTTGTACCCCAGTATTATACAAGAGTATAATATTGATTTTACAACGGTTGAGAGAGTGGATGAAGAAGACCAGGTGGGTTTCGCTCTGAATAACAATGCAGATACTGATCGCAAATGATATGCTGTTGTTCCAGGACGGGGAAGAGAAGATCCCAGAGCCACCTCCACAGAGTGTAGAACTGGGAATTTTGCCTCGGCTAATTTCGACACTGGTCCAAAGACGTCGCCAAGTTAAATCGCTCATGAAAGACAAAACCGCTTCTCCAGCTAAACTGTTGCAGGTCAGTAGATAGGGCAAGACTGTCATATATATGAGCAGGAAACTTATTTATTTCTTCCCTAGTATGACATCAAGCAGCAAGCTCTGAAGCTCACTGCAAACAGCATGTACGGGTGCTTGGGCTTCGAGTATTCCCGGTTTTATGCACGATCACTGGCTGCCTTGACAACCTTCAAGGGTCGTGAGATCCTAACACATACCCGCGAGCTTGCTGAAAGCCTTCAGCTTGATGTAAGAGATTAATCGTCATCGAGCATATTCGGTTTTATCCATCTTTTCCCATAGGTCGTCTACGGTGATACGGATTCCGTCTTCGTCAACTCCAACGTCACGGAATTATCCGAGGCTCTGCGCATTTCTGCGGAGTTCAAGAAGGCCGTGAACGACAGATATAAGTTGCTTGAGATAGACCTGGATGGTGTCTTTCAGCGTTTGCTTCTGCTGCAAAAGAAGAAATACGCAGCGCTCAAGGTTGAAGAAGGAAGTAAGACTACGACCGAAGTCAAAGGATTGGACATGAAGCGCAGGGAGTACTGTGCGCTATCGAAGGGTGTATCGCAGTAGGTTCCTCTCCTTTTTGGTCATGCATGACTCTGAGCACGGGCCCTTGGCATCTTCGTCTTTTCTTCGAAGATATGTGCTAGAACAAATTTTGTCAGGCGACCCGACAGAGGTGGTTGTGGATAATATCCATGACTACTTGCAATCTATGAGCACTAATGTCAGAGAAGGGAAGGTCCTTCTGGATGAATTCATCGTTTATAAAGTGGGTCTTTGGCCCCTGGTAGTAGAATATAGTTGCGAGGAGCTCATATTCATCGGAACCTCTTTAGCGTTTGGGCAAGAAGCCAGAAGAATACCCCGACGCCAAGAGCCAACCACATGTCCAAGTGGCCTTAAGAATGAAAACCAAAGGGCAAAATGCAAAGGCTGGAGACGTCATTCCATATGTTTTCTGTATTTCGGAAGGAGAGCAAGCGGCCAAAACTGCCCAAGCGGAAAGAGCGAAACACCCTGACGAAGTCCGTCGAGGAGGATTAGATGTGAAGATTGGTACGTGCTCAGCCCTGACGGTATTCCATAGAGTCTTATATTTGGCGCATCAGACTTTGAATTCTACCTCGCTCATCAAGTGTTACCTCCGATTGAGCGATTGTGCGAGCCCATTGAAGGAACTGACCGAGCAAGACTCGCAGAGTGTCTCGGTAAGATTTAGGTTTGATTCATATCATTTTGATTCTAATTTTCCGTTAGGTTTGGATCCTTCAAGGTATCGCAATGTGGTTGGCGGAGGCGAAGAACGCCTATTCTCGACATTAGATGCCCGGATGACAGACAAGGAACGGTTCAAAGATGCAGCGCCATTCCTCGTTCGCTGTCGCGAGTGCAAAGGCGAAATGAACTTCACTGTGGGTTCTTCTACATTGGTGAATACTGCGTCAGCCATCGTTGACTCTGCCTTAGTCTTCCATCCTCCAGTCCAAGGGACCAACATGCCCAGGATGTGGTTCGAAACTCGAAACCCCCAGCTTGCAAGCACAGTTAGAGGTGCAAATCCGGAAGCATATATCCAAATACTACGAAAGTTGGACCGTCTGTGATGACCCAACGTGTGGCACTCGTACGAGGATGATGCGGGTCTATGGGAAGAGGTGCTTGCGCCCTTCATGCCCGGGACAAGTCAGATTTGAGGTATGGGGTCACAGCCCACTGCAATGCATCGACTGACTTGTATTTCCAAGTATTCCGATGGCGAGCTGTATACACAATTAATGTATTACGCTTCTCTATTCGATGAAGCAAAATTACGTGCCGCCGCTGTAGGCTCAGCCACACAGAATGGTATGTAATCCTACATCTTTCGTTGTCATTCATTTGTCATCCAATGTCTTACTCCCTAATTTGATAGAGACGGGCACAATTCTACAGCACAATATTTCATTTTTAGTCCCTATGTCAGCATGCGTTGAGAAGTATCTTAACCAGTGCGGCCGACGATGGGTCGAATTAAGCAGTATTTTCTCGTTCATGACATTCTAATTAACTTGCAGCTCTGACCATTGGCTGATTTTCTTATACCATACCTCAGACTATTCATAGTTGCGTCCGTGTATTCTCTCGCTATCTTCGATATGGTTGCACATGTTTTGCAGTAGATATCATAACGCATTAGTCGCTTGGAAAAGATTTAATCTGAAATACCAAAAAGGTTGCCCCCGCTGCGACGATGCGTCATAGACTAACAGAGGCCCTCATCCTGACCAATAACGATAGGGATGGGTGTCCTGTATTTCTGACCATAACCGCATTGATGATCGATGATCATCTGTCAATAAACGTCTTTGTCTTGGCAGGCATGAACTGGAAGTTTTGTACAAGGACTGCCAAAACTGCCTCCACAAAGAAACAAGTCGTAAGTGGACAACATCACCCAAGAGTTTGGATCATGGATAGCACGTACTCATCTCCAGCTTACTTGAAGCCACTTGAAACCTCTGCAAAAAGCACTGTTGACACGAGATGGAGAGTAACACTGAACACCTACATGCACGACCTCGATCCACTAGTAAATGTCATACTACATAAACCTAGTGAGCTCCCTCAAAAGCTTGCGAAAGTAGCACTACATACAGGTTGGAGTATATACCGGGTATATGCGCGTCTTTGACGCTATCTGGTAACGAGTTCAGCCACGCGTCAGGTTTCCATTCATACGAATCCGGACCTCAGATAGTTGGGTTGCAGCTCACGTTAATAACGGACTCGATGGCGCTGACCTATCTTAGAAGTTAGGGGAAGTACCACTCACGAGATTGCTGGTGGTCATACCTACTGTGGATGGTAAACCAGGTCCGAAAAAGAGGCACAATGCGCTATATTAAACGCGTGAATACCGAAGTATTGTGCATAGGAGCCGTAACCCTGCCATAAGAACGGACGTCTCTCACGAATACATCTTGATCCTGTACGTCGCATGAGTCATAGGAATTTAGATAAAACAAGAACAGGCCTTAATAAATATGTGATGAAGCGCCTTGGGGTCAAAACGTAGAGAACTCGATCCTGGAGGGCAAGTCAGCATCAATCACTCATTTCTTGGGTGCATCGCGCACCCCGAAGGATCCTGTGAGCCTACACCCCCATCTAGTCCATAGAATTCAGCGTTACTGAAATTTACTTTCACCCTTCTTGGGACCTACACTGCTGAGCTATGTCCCGACGCCAATCCGGTGCCTGTGGATTCCGAGCGTCGGATAGACTGCCTGGTTTCCATCAATCGTTGTGTGCCTGAGTAAAAAACATGAACGCACTCGTAATAAATGAATGGGAAGGTGGGCCACGAATCTCGTTGAAACGCGATGGGAAGACATATCCCCACAAGCCATAGATAAGAGCGAAGAATATAACCGCTCCCCAAATCAATGACATGATGCACTAAGTGCGTGAGCGTTCACTGCTCAGCGAGAGTGTGTTAAATGAGCCAATCATCTAGCCCGCAGCTAAGACCCGAGGTGCCCGACCGCTTGTGGGGTATTGCATACTCACGATCGTGATCAAGTCTCGTCTCCTGCCCGAGACAGCATCACGAAGTTAACCAACACATTGCCGAGTTGCAACTTGAAGAACCCATCTGCAAATTCATTCACATTGCTGCGATTTTGACGACGTCTTGGCCCGACCCATCTCATTAAATTCGCTCATGGACCATGGGGATTATATCTGTTTCCTCGGCGCTCCTCCCTCGCCTTCTCGGAGGGGAGAGAAGACAGATCTTTTAACGGAGGTCGGTGGCGATGAACGACCCTCTTGCATTCTGGAGACTACAATCCCATTTCCTCCTTATCCACAGAGGACTGAGTGGGCCGCAGCACATGCATCCCGAGTCCTTCATCGGTCGCTGGGTACGCAAAATGGACTTTGGTGTCGTTCAGAACTGGATGATATAATTGATAGGCAGGACGAGAAGTTGGACGCTAAATCTTGCAATGCCGAGTTTGACGCGATGCCTAGTTGAGCGGTCTGCAAAAGGGTATGTTGCGAAGGAGATCAAAACTAGTGTTCTCAACGGGACCTACACTTCAGGGGGGGGAGCATTTGTGGACCAGGTGTTTTGCCACACCCCCGATCGCCGTATGTGTTATTGTTGCAATCATTCTGGAAAATAATGATACCAGTGCAGCAAAAATCACTGCAATTTGTAACCTCCAGGTGCTGGTACTGCTATGCTTTGGGCTTATTCTTGTGCGGCTCAGCAGACTGGGTGAAATTAAGATCAAATAAAGTACCGCGGTTAGTATCTTGCCGCCCAGGTCTTCAGGATGTATTGTTTAACCTCTTGCCTCTGTGCTCACGCACAAGTTTAACGTCAGGAACCTTGCTTGCATGCGGCCTTAGAAACGTTTAGATTATGCAAGAGCGCAGGCAAGAAAAATCACGGCCACTTCTCGGCTCAAAAGACACGGCAACTGTCCTTGAGTGCCTGGGTCACCTAATCGCGATCAGGCACCGATGCCGCGACCAACATATGGCAGTCTTGCACGAAATGACATTGCCTGCCTGCGGTATGTACATGCTTAGAGATCGCGACAGCACATTCCACCTATCTCAGGCTTGTCACATCGACCTCCATTAGTTCTCTGTGAGTGAGACAGGACATCCTCCTTACTCAGATACCATATTTCATGCGATCTTTCTAATCTCGGAATACATGCGGATTTGGATAAACCAATCAGGTCTACCGTCTACGTCAGTGGAAGCTCAATTTCCGCCCATGTTCCTCGGAATTGCTCCCATAATATATATGGTCTAAGCGAGATCAAACACCACTTACGCTTTGGACTCAGACAGGCAGGTGTCTATCTCGTGTATTCATTTAGCATGTCGGTGTAGCCATTTTTTAATGTGCTAACTATTAGTAGCACATGGGGCTCCGAGCCGATTCCTCAATTATTTTTACGACCGTCAGTCAGCTGCTTCTCATACATCTCTCTACATAAGGGTGCATCGGAAGTCGTGGTTATACTTCCCATTGTATCCTCTCTTCGCCCACTGTGGTAGACAACCGCCCCATTTGCTATGGCTGGCTCCAAGCCTGCTGATTTAGAGTCACTCTCCAAGACGGAAGAATCCCCCATTACCGACACAGCTCAAGATATCGATGTTCACCGCTCATCCTGCAACGACTCGGCGATAGCAACAGCTGTCGATCCTCATCTTTCACCGTCGCTGTCATCAGAAAAGGCTAAGGTACAAGAGGTCATCGAAGTAGGCGCAACCATCCTTCTATTACCGCGCTCTGCCAGTGGCTGTGGCTGCGCTGTCCCCATGTTCATAATGTCTGCCTATAGGTCAAGTTTGAGGAGGGGGACGAGCAAAACCCAGCCAATTTTTCCCGCCGCAAGAAATGGATCATCACCATCGTAACCTCACTCTTCACGATTCTGGCAGGTAAGTTGCATGGCCCCGGAGATGAACCACTTTACAACTCATTGAACAGGTGCCGCCACTACATCGTATACGATGGGAGTACCGTCCATGATGGAAGAACTACACTGCACAGATTTTCAGGCCACACTGGGTCTTAGCATGTTCGGTATCGGCTTTGCCATCGTCCCGTTATTCACATCGTCATTCAGTGAAGAATTCGGTCGATCCCCTCTGTACATTGTTTCTGTGTTGGGGTTCGGCCTCACGCACCTTATACTTACAATGTACGTATATTCTTCATGTTATATCGCTTCACATGAAGTTTTAGGTGGATGAACGAGCGGCGTGCGTGTCGATGTGATACTGACGTAAATTCATTCATTCAGTGCAAAGAACATCGAGACGGTGATAGTCTTCCGGACCCTACTAGGTGCATTTGGTTCTACGGGTGCTACTGTTGTAGCTGGTACCATAGCGGACATATGGGATCGATCCGAGTACGTTCATATCAGTGATTTCATTTCAATATTCTTCAGGTGTTGAATCTCCCCTGTCAGGCGCGGTTTACCGATGACAGTGTTTTGCATTATTGCCTTTTCCGCAAATGGCATTGGTGCAACTATGAGTGGATGGATAGAAACGAATCCTCATCTGGGTTGGAGATGGGTCGCGGGAATACCATGCATGTAAATTCTTTTCCCATAACCTCTTATTCAGCTCTCGGGGTTCTGCACCATGCTGTCGCTAGCTAAACTCAAGCTTTCCACAGAATGACCTTCGTTTACCTCATCTTTCTCTGTATTTTCATTCGAGAGACTCGGTCTGCGGTAATTCTCACTAAGAGAGCCAAGAAGCTGCGCAAGGAAACGGGTGATAATCGATATCGTGCCCTTGCAGAGATAGAACACCCTAGCTTGAAGATGCTGATATGGATATCTTGTAATCGACCGCTCGGTAAGCTGCACCTCCTCTATACTCTTTCCTTGTGTCGTCATTAATTGCGCATATCAGCCCTCTTGTTGACAGAACCAATAATAACAAGTGTTAGTGTAAGTGGAGCGGTGCTTCTAATTTTCCTGGGCGCTCACACAGGGGCGATAGGTTTGGATCGGATTTGTCTTCGGTGTCTATTGGTGTATGATCCAGTGCGCCCATTTCCGACTTAGTCATGCTTGGGAAACATAGACCTTCCCTGACCTTGCATAGGTCGATTCCGGCCGTATTCCAGGACTTACATGGATTTAACCCTGGGGAGCGTGGAACGGTCTACACTACGATGATGTCCGCCTCCCTTCACCGTTAGTTTTATCCTGTTCTCACCCAATTGCAGTGTGGGGAGCGTGCTTGGATTTTTAACTAACATCATTCAGGAGAAGTTGTATCAGTGAGTATACTCGCTCTCCGTCCACGCGAGCACATTGACACTGTAGGTAGGAAGAACCATAGCACAAGAGGCCCAGAGGCCAGGTTATATCTCTCTTGCATCGCGGGCATCATATTTCCAGCTTCCATGTTCCTATTCGCATGGACGCTACTGCCGAGCATACATTGGATGGTACTGATTATCGCTATCACGGTATATATGACCCTGACATCCGCCTCGTTTTGTATCGACTAACGAGAGCCTGAACACCCAGTCTTATATTTGGTCAACATTTACGATCTACCTCGGACTGTTCACATATCTTCCAGACTGGTAAGTCAAAAGATCATCAATCGTCTCTTAGATGACCTTGTTCTTACCCTCAAATTGTCTGATTTGATCACAGTTACGGTGTATATGCATCTTCGGCATTGGCTGGTCAAAGCCTGTTCCGTAAGTCCAGATTATCAGGACGGAGGACTTAATGATTGCTTATATTGCGTCTAGGGAATCTTCTGGGATCAGTATTTCCTTTGTTCGCTGACGACATGTTTCATAACCTTACGTATAAATGGGCGAACACGATGTTTGCCTGTATAGGATTGTTACTGATCCCAATTCCATTTGTGAGTTGGTGTACTTGAGGTTGAGTTGAACTTTGCTAATTTGTCACATATTTTAGATTATATTCTTCTTTGGTTCAAGGATTAGGGCGAAGAGCAAATTCGCACTAGGGACATAATGTCTCCATATCATTACGGACGGTGGATTTAACTTCGTCTTCTCAGGGTCAATGAACGAAGCTCTCGATTATATAGAATACCAACACACGCATACGAGACATCAGAGTAGACATCCAAATTTTGCAATACATAGACGATACAGTACGACTCAGCAGTTCGAATTTCGATGCGAATTATCTTATTCAAGGTTACGGTGTTGATGCCGAAACTCTACCGGATGAAAGCTGTTTTATGCATCCTACTGTACTCCTACCAATCGTCCTACCGATTTGATAGAGATACACGTGCCATGAAGGTTGCGATGGCATGTCCGTCACTTATCGCTCAGTACAGGGCCAGCGTGACATAGACGGCAGAAAATGCACAGCCCATACATGCGTCATTTGTCTTCGTGGCCATACATACATGAATTCATGGTGTCGATGGAGAAGAGCTGCCCGCACTGCCCGTACTGCCTGTATAGTGTCCAGCACCACCCATCGACCAACTTTGAACCCTTGATTTTGATTTCTCTTCTTCTAGCCGTCGTCGTTTCTCAACACAATGAAAATAAGCCTCGCGTCTCTAACCTCTTCCGGATCATCGCAATCCCTCTTCCTCTTCTTGTTATCCTTCCGTCTGCATATATGCATCTTGCCCTGAGCCTGAATACCTGCTGAAGCGCCATGAACTCCCTTCCCCATTTCCGTCTCATCACTTGCATACACTCCGATGTCGGAGTGACACAATAATTCTTCAGAGATACACAAGCGTAGACATACGCCAACAAGGTATGTGCAGGCTATCCATTCCATGTATCATCTGGATTGGGTGGAAGCCGAGCATGGGCATTGTGAGGACAAGCGGCGGCGTAGATTGGGAGGGTGTCGCGTTCCTTGGATAGGCCTTGAGGGTAGTATTGAGTGCGATGAGTTTGCCCAGATGGGGGGGAGTGAGCAGTATAATAATGAGACTCTCCACATCTTCTGGTCTCATGAAAACACTGGGCACCTAAGTCGAACATAAGATTGAGAACTGATCCAATAGGGATGTCTCAATCGTACCTGCAAAAACGCGACTGACGCTCCCAGTATATACTAGCACTAATCAGGGAGCAAGCACGATGCTATTAAGACACACCTCGTCATCCAACTTGCGAGGAATGAGATGTACAGCCCGGCAATGGCAATCAGGCACATTGTTGAAAGCGCATGGTTTGCCCCGGTTGAGCACAGCATCCTCGAAACACGAGCAGCTCGATTCAAAACTACTTCCATAACCCGACTCGGTATCGGGTTCATTGTTTTCAAAGCCAGGATTAACGACACATATCTCCCAAAAATGGTGATAGCATTTGTCGATACTGGGATTTCGGAGTCCAAGTTCACGACATCGACATCTCCTTCAGAAGGAGTGCACCTGGCCGTGAAGTGATGGCAACGATAGAGTGCAGTTGAATGAGCTGCAAACTCGTCGGACGAGATACTTAGTCTTCCGAGTTGGACATGGAGAAATGGCTTGCCGCGTCAGATGCGCAGGATTTAATGACGCAACTGGAATCTGGATTCGTGTAATCTTATCTTTCCAAATTGGATCATCGATCACTTTATTTCTACTCCAGCTATGACCCAACATATCGGTGTGTATCAATCAGTACAGCATTGCAATGATAGTTTGCAATTGAACATCTGTCGTTTCAGCCTTGCTGTCTGTCTACGATAAGACAAATCTCCTAGAGCTTGCGCAACGCCTGCACAAGGCAGGTGTAAGACTCTTCGGTTCAGGAGGAACTGCGAAAAAGATTCGGGATGCCGGAGTCCCCATCGAGTGCGTCAAACTATGCTCCACAACGTGCGGATGGTTTCCTGAACTATTGTTGCCTTTAGGGATGTATCTGATATCACCAAAGCCCCAGAAATGCTAGGAGGAAGAGTCAAGACTCTCCACCCAGCTGTACACGGAGGTAATCACCCACTCCCTCGATTATCACCTTGCAAATCAGGGCATTTTAACCAATTGGTGTCTCTTTCCGAACAGGTATCCTAGCACGACCCATCTCCTCCGATCAAGCCGACCTCCAAGCTCAATCCATCTCTCCAATCTCCATCGTAGTGTGCAATCTCTATCCTTTCACGTCGACCATTTCAAAACCAGGATGCACCCTTGCTGATGCAGTCGAGGAAATTGATATCGGAGGTGTCACTCTCCTGCGTGCAGCTGCCAAAAATCACGAACGTGTCTCTGTTCTTTCTGATCCGAATGATTACAATGACTTTTTGGAAGCCTGGGAAAGAGGGCAGGGTGATGTGGGTCAAGCCTTGAGAAGCCGATTCGCCTTAAAAGCCTTCGAGATGACCGCGAGATATGACGAAGCGATTAGTGGGTACTTTAGGGAGCAATACGTTTCTGGAGACTTGAGTGAAGACAAGAGGGTCGGGCCGATTCAGAGGTTGCCGTTAAGATATGGAGCCAATCCCCATCAGAAACCTGCTCAGGCTTTTGTTACAGAGGGTGAACTCCCATTCAAAGGTTCGTCGGCCCGTCAGCAATACTGGGGTGTATTGTTGACTGAACAACACGTTTCTATTCGCATGAACAGTTCTGTGTGGATCCCCGGGGTACATCAACCTTCTGGACGCACTCAATTCTTTCGCGTTGGTTAAAGAATTAAAAGAAGCACTCAACTTGCCAGCAGCCGCGTCGTTCAAGCACGTCTCTCCTGCAGGCGCCGCAGTCGGACTCGAGTTAGATGAAGTCGAAAAGAAAGTGTATGGGGTGGATGATCTCAAAGAAACGTTAACGCCATTGGCATCCGCTTATGCTCGTGCACGAGGTAAGCTTCTATATCAGATCACATTAGCAGCCATGCTTGCACCTTTGAGAATTCACCAGAATTTGAACTAACGGCTGCTTTTATAACGTCGTACATCAGGTGCTGATCGCATGTCATCGTTTGGCGACTTTATCGCGCTATCCGATCCTTGCGATCTCGCAACCGCAAAAATTATTTCGAGAGAAGTCTCAGATGGAATTATCGCGCCTGGATACACCCCTGAAGCACTTGACGTGCTTTCGAAGAAGAAAAATGGAAAATACTGTGTCCTGCAGGTGCGCTCGCGATGTACCCTGGAAACGACGGATGATTAAAGTTCTCGTAGTTTGATCCCGAATATGTACCTCCTGAGATTGAAACCCGACAGGTCTATGGAATCTCCATGCAACAAAAACGAAATAATGCAAAAATTAATGCTCAGTTATTCCAGAACATCGTAACCAAAAACAAGGAGGTGTGTAATCATCATTACTCATAATCCTTCGCATGTGTAACCTGTTGTTATTCCCTGTAGCTCCCCAACTCAGCTCTTACCGATCTTATCTTGGCCACACTAGCCCTCAAATACACCCAATCAAACAGCGTGGCTTACGCTTATCATGGGGCCATCATTGGAATCGGTGCGGGCCAACAATCCCGCATCCACTGCACCCGTCTTGCGGGCAGCAAGGCTGACATTTGGTGGTTGCGTCACCACCCACGAGTGCTCGCCCTCCCATTCAAGAAAGGCACAAAGCGCGCGGACAAATCAAACGCAATCGATCTATTTGTCAATGGTGAAGAACTTGAAGGGCCCGAGTTGCGCGCTTGGGAGAGCTTCTTTGACGTAGGTGAGGGGATTGCATTCTTGACGGAGGCGGAGAAGAAGGAGTGGAAGAACAAGTTGGATGGGGTTGCTTGTTCCAGTGACGCTTTCTTCCCGTTCCCTGATAATGTGCATAGAGTCAGGAGGAGCGGAGTGAGGTATTTGGCGGCGCCAAGTGGTAGTGTCATGGATGCGGAGTGCATCAAGGTTGCTGATGAACACGGTATTGTGTTCGCACATACTGATTTGAGGTTGTTCCACCATTAAAACCAGGATGGGAGGGGAGTGACGCAGAGATGAAGTCTTAGTTATCTTGTCAAGTATTAGGTCGTTGTGCATGCTGTGAGTATGGTTTGGCATTAAGCACAATTGTTGTTATTACATCTCGGTTTTACAACCACACCACGTTACATATGGTGGACCTAAGGGTTCTAGACGCCAGATCTTCCACCCGGGTGTTGCGAGCCACAAACTCAGGAACTCGCGGAGTGTATCCTCGGCGCGCAATTCTGCAACAACCAATGCAGTTGTGTGGTTCGGAATGGCGAGGAAGTCGATTGACTCGACAAGAGCGGGGATGAGCGAAGGGTGGTAAATACAATCGACTATCAGGAGAATGTCAATTGGGCGGAAGTCAGAGGAGATAGGGTGCATATTGTTGTTGTATGGGAATATACGGTGGCGAAGGGGAGCTGGGCTAGACTTCAAGGTCAACCAGTCTAGCTCGGCTATGGTTATGTTGTTCCCGCATAGATTGCTTGACTGAGACTTGGTCAAAGCCTGGGACAATGACTTTTGATTGTGAGCGCTCCAGCCGGGGAAGTTAATGGTTACGTTCTTTTGGATGAGCGGGAGGAGTTCGGCAAGGTCTGTGACCGTGAAGTGAGATACGTAAGGCGAGAGTGCGATACTCAAGAATCCTGTTCCAGCACTTTGGGACGATGTGAGCAATGAGGACAGGCGAGACAAGGAGTGCATCCTTACCCAAGCTCGAGGACGTGTGCTTGTTTCAGTAAATCTGGCTTGAACAGAGGATTCTCGACTTGTCCATGAAGTTGCTCCAGCACTAAGCGAGCGAAATCGATGCTGAGGAGATTGACGCGCGATTAGGAAACTTGAAATCACGACGGCGCTAGTGACATTAACCTAGCTTTCCATACAACACTTCCGGTATCGCCTTTTCGACTGCGAAGTGCTGTCTTATCTTGTGCTAATTGGATGGTCACCGTCTTCGGCTCGGGAGCCTTGACGTGTTTCTTCGTTCGTTTCGAGGAGCCACCTATGTGGGCTTGCAACACGTCATTTTTAGGAGGCGGAAGCTCGTATTGAATAGTCAAAACGTCTGTACGAGAATCCGCGAATCCCAACCCTCGGAATTCACCACCCGTGGATGAGATGGAGTTGGAAGTTAGTTGAAGGTTGGAGTACAGTATGAAGACCTAGTAGATATTGAGACGATAGACTCGAGAAAAAGTATCTTCGAGACTGACCTCTTCATCTGCGTCTGTTATGAGTTCACTATCTTCTGGTAAGTTGATGTGGGGTGTCTGCATCTTGCTGAGGGTGATCGAAACCCTAACCTTGATTGCCGTTTTGAGCTGCAAATTTGTTCCGTCAATTACCCGCGCGGTTGTACGCAACGCTACCTCTCCCTCAGTTTGTCAAGGAGAGCTTGCCCAACGGCGCAGAGCCAATGCTGTGGAGAACTGCCCTCTCAGCCGTGAAACTCCCGTCGGCAGGCTATCGCCACCAATTATGCGGATTTAGACTTGGCCAACAATCCACACGATCGTTTACATCCTTCCATCGTACGCCATTCACATTCAACTCGAGATTTGCTGAGGATGATCGAAGGAGTCTCCGGACATTATCCGCAAGACCCGAAAGAAGCTTCAGAAGTGAGAGTTCCTCAACAAGAGGCAATTCGCTACCAGACGATTTGGTGAAGAATATTCACCCTTCATTTGAGGAACGAGTTGCGAAGCCAGGGATCCGGAATCAAGTGCTGGTATGCATTTTCTTGTCCATTCTCCGTAACATCTCGCCATTTCCTTTCGAGCTTTGTCTTTTCACGTTGCTATGACATTCGCGACTGAGTTTGGGATTTCGATGAACTGAAAATGAATTCATTTTAGTTTGCCCTTTTTGGGTCGTGTTTGGCATTCACGTATGCGGCAACAAGAACGAATCACGAAACAGATCACTGGAAGCAGAGATTGGTGAATGCTTCTTCGATATGGAGCCTGCAAAACATCACTAGCGTCGATCTGAAGCGCGTTCAAAATGCGGAGTTGATTAAGGTACGCACCCCAGAATATTACTTCGTCGTATCATCGTGCTGATGTATGTCCTCATCTGAACAGAGCTTGAAAGACGGATACGTGTATGTTGCCCGACGAGCACAAGAAATCCCGGGCTCAGTTGGATCTTGGCTATCCGTGGCGTATGTATCCATCATGCAGCCTTACGCTGACGCATCCGAAGGAAAGCGGCTATGTTGGAAGATATGTCTCCTGAACCTAGCTGTCTGGGGTGCTTGGAAAGTTAGCAGGTTCCAAATTCCAATGACAATGCGATTTATGCATAATCCATTGTCTGGATTATCATCCACTCTTCTGACCAGTGTGTTCAGGTGAGAGGTCAAATATGGACTGGTGCTTCGCCCACTGACAGGATTATTTCATGATAGCCATAAATCATTCATTCACCTTGCATTCAATTGCCTCGCCCTAGAAAGTTTTGGTACGCACCTTACGCACCTCGTCATGGTTTGGAGGTTCTGATACCATCGACAGGCTCAGCAGCATACTATTACCTCTTGAAAGAACAAGGGAAATTCGATCCGCCCCTGCTTGAATCCACTACAAGTTGGCATTTCCTCGCTTTTTTCATTTCAGGTTAGTTACAACTCCCATTCCACGCTGCCCAATCTCACACCTCCTTCAGCTGGTCTATTTTCCGGTCTCGTTTCGCACGTAGTAGCGGCAAAAATACAATACCCGCGCCTCATTGCGCAACTCGCCAAATTTAACCCGGTCAAAAAACATACAGATACTTGGGCTGCAGCATTAGCGACCGAGGCCTCATCAGCATCCAGTACCGCATCAGCAGCAGCAAAAGCAGTAGGGGAAGTCCGTACAATCTTGCCTTCTCTTGGTGCCTCTGGAGCGGTTTACGCTGCTGTCACGATGACGGCCCTAGCGTTCCCTGATTCTCAGGTAGCGCTCTTCATTCCGCCGTCCTACCCCTTACCGATTCAGTGGGCTGTTGGAGGATTGGTCACGATGGACCTTATTGGAATTATGAGAGGATGGAGGTATGCATTCTTGACCACCTCTTATGTGTGGCGATGCTGATTTGGAATTTGTTACAGACTCTTTGACCACTGGGCGCACTTAGGTGGAGCGGCCTTTGGTGCCCTTTATTACGCCTACGGCCCGGCATTTTGGAATGCCCTCAGGCGTGAAGTCTCACTCGAACAACAATGAAGTAGAGTATTCCATCCATTATAGTTCCACATTGTGTGCACTTCAATACAGCTAATAAATCTCATCTTCCACTCTCGTCGCAATTAGTCTTCATGAGGTGCACCACGGTTGCGGCTGCCAGCTGTGTGGGTACTCTTTTGCATTTCAATAAATTGAAGAATTGTCCGCAAATCGGACGATCTCGGTTCCTGATAAGGAACGGAGGACACTCAGATGGAATATCCCTTAGATTAATTTATTGCACGAGGATCACGGCCTTCCTTTTGGGCTGCCCAGTTGAAATATCATTCTGGGGGGTAATCCCCCTGCAGAACACTGATAAATTCCAGCGCTTCAATCTCGACCACGTATTCTGCTCTTCTTTCTTTTGCACTGTGAAAAATGGGGCGAACCAAGAATATAGCCCGAAAATCGACGGGCGGCATCCGTAAGTACTCAACTCCGCCTCCTCCCCTATGAAAGTTGCATAACTAAATTTATATTGCCCTAAGGCCCCCGTCCTATCTATCCTAGCCAGACCGGCGCTAAGCTAGACAAGAACTCTCAAATGGCTCTGGCGAACCGCCGAGCCAGCGAAAACCACCTGAGCGGTTCAGCGAAGAAACCGCGATTCCCGCAGGAGCTCTCACAGGCTCAGGTGGGCAGTGTCAGCACCACGCAGCCATTGGCTTTCGCAAGGGAGACAGCCGGAAAAGCTCATGCTCACCGATCTAGAGAAGGTTCGCGTTCCGTTCATTCGTTCTATTTCTTTGTGAACGTGATACTGAACCACCTTGCGGTTATCGAAGTTAGTGATTCCGATGACGACCGCGACGACATCAACTCTCGCAACAGCCAAAGCACCCAGGCACCAACGAGGCAATCGTCTGAGTCGGGCTCGTCGTCCTCCGGGACATCTGCCACATATTCGTCCGATGGGCAGACGACGGCCATCCCTCACCACGGCCATGGTCCAGGAAAGGGGAAGGGGAAGAGCATTTACTACTATGAATGTGGCAAAGTGGGCAAGCCTGGGCTTGGGAAGGATACAGCAGCATTGGACAAGCTGCACAGGAAATACAGGTACCGACCAGGTACTGTAGCCCTTCGAGAGATCCGGCGATACCAGGCCACTACGGAGCTCCTTATCCGTAAGCTCCCCTTTCAACGGCTGGTGAGAGAGATCGCCCATTCGGATTTGGGCAGGGTAAGTCACTTGGCATCTCTTGATTAGTTGTGCTGACTTTGTAGTAGGATGACATCCGCTTTCAGTCCTCCTCTCTTCTGGCCTTGCAGGAAGCTTCGGAGGCGTATATTGTCTCGCTTTTCAAGGATATGAATGTGGCGGCCATCCATGCCAAGCGCGTCACGGTGATGATGCGGGATCTTCATCTCGCTAGGAGGTTAAGGAGGGAGATTCCAGATCCGTTGTAGCCAACTGCCTTTGTCCGGTTTCGTTTTTTTTGCACCGCATCACAAAACAGTCTCAATGTAAACTACCTAAGGTGTACATTTTCTACGAGTACCCTTAGAATCAATTTTATTTTTAACAAATCCAAATCGATTACAACGTAAGTGACAATGAGCAGCATTCTGATTTTGCCAAGTCTTCAACAGGTTTTTTTCAATCATAACAAGGGCTGATCATCTGCTCAATCAAGGAGAGTTGAGTTATGGATGGTGATGGGTGTACGCAACCCTTAAGCACGGCTACCATAGACATCCTCACGGCCAACACCAGCTTGACCTTTACGGATGTTGGCTTGCGCCCATCTGAGGGTCTCCGTTGGCATTGACATCAACGCTCAGATGAAGTGGTACTCACTTCTTGATCCTGATGGACTCGATGGCGATAAATCCCGTGGTATCAGTCGGTTCGAATCCACCAAGCTCATCCATCGATGATTGTTGTTCATCATAGAGACCCTGAGGTATCGAAAAGCGTCATACCACGTAGTCCCGAAGACGCCAACAGAACTAGGAACGTACCTCGTCACTTGAACGACCCTCAATGACAACGTTACCCTTATACAGCTTGACTCTGACGATACCATTAACGGTCCTCTGGCTCGCAGGGATAGCGCTTGTCACGAATTCCCTCTCCGGGGTGAAGAAATGGCCGTTATAAAGAATTTGACTCAACGCGACGGTGAGGAACTGATCTCGAAGGGCTCGAACGTTGCGATCGAGGGTCAAACCTTCCAAGTCGATGTGAGCAGCTCGTAAGATTGTGGCTCCAGGTGATTCATAGCATCCACGAGACTTGACGCCAATGAACCTGTTTTCGACGATATCGATACGTCCGATACCGTGCTTCCTTGCGAGGGAATTCGACGCGAGGAAGATGTCCACAGGATCGGTATGTGTGGATCCATCCTCTTTAGTGAGCCTGACGGGAAGACCTGCTTTGAACTCGATGGAGAGTCGTTCTGGATTTTGAGGTGCTTGTTCGGGGTCTGTGGTGAGTTTCCACATGTCAGTGGGAGGGGTGGTATCGGGGTCCTCGAGAATGCCGGCTTCGTAGGATATATGGAAGAGGTTTTCATCGGTTGACCAAGGTTTGGCGGCGGTTTGTACTACGGGGATGCTCTTCTGAGCGGCGTAGGCTAGGAGTGCTTGACGTCCGGCAAAGCGGTTGTAGAACTCTGATCACGATCTATCAGTAGTTGAATAGGTAAATTATGTGTCGTGTGCATACCTGGAATTCGCCAGGGTGCAATGACCTTGATGTCGGGCTTGAGTCCATAGAATGCAAGCTCGAATCGAACTTGATCGTTTCCTTTTCCTGTGCAACCATGAGAGACGAAGCTAAGAGGTAGATTAATATCACACACGAGGATTAGGACAAGACACAAGGGAATACATACTCGCAGCCTTCACGCTCGGCAACGGCGATCATTCCTCGGGCAATAACAGGCCTAGCGAGTGACGTTCCCAAAAGGTAGACATTCTATCATCGCGATTGACTAAATTGGCGTATCATTCCCGAAAAATTAAAATGACTCACTTCGTAGATGCAATTTGCTTGGATGGCTGGATAGATGAGTTCTGTGATGAACTCGGCTTTCATGTCCTGAACGAAGAGCTGAGTCCTTGCTGGGGACGAGTATCACGACTTTACGAACCTCCAGGAAGAATTTCTTTGCGCCAACTGCCAATGCCTTCTTCTCAGCGGCAACAAAGTCCTGTGAAGCGCTGAGACAACCCGTTTCGACCGGATAGCCGAACCAATACATACCTCCTCCTGCCCTACATCAGCCATGAAGGCGTAGACCTCATACCCTTGCTCGATCAACCAAGCAAGGATACAGGAAGTATCTGTTCTCGTGCTCTAGCGTTACACTTGTCCCGTCAGGATGCCTACGTACCAAGACCACCAGAGTAAGCGAGCAGGACACGACCAGACTTTGCGGACATGATTGGGAATCAGAAACGAAGGCACCAAAGGCTGGACCTTTATACAAAAGCAGCTATCCACTGCTCGATTGAATTTTAACCCCTGAACCGAATCATAATCACGATCGGCCGATTACCATAACGGTATTTGGCAGTGTGACTGATATGCATCACACATGTCACGTGGACTTGCACAAAGGGAGACCTTGGGTGTCTCTGAGCCTCCCAAGTGTCTGCTTCCTCAGCGTCTCCCTCGTCCTCCAGGGTCAATTCTTGCCGTCCAGCGACACCGATGCAACGCTCTCATAAACGCTCTCATCATCATCCAGACCCCTCTCTTACAGCCTCTCCAACACGAGATGCTCGCGGAGCACCCACGCCTCGTGTTCCTGTACAATCTCAAGCTTCATCCATGTACTGGAGTAGTGCGTTTGGTGACGTACTGAGTAACTCAAGTACTCAGTCCGCCCTGGCACATTCCCCGGTATCGCGGGCGGACCCAAGCTCAGTCTCCCACGTCCACGGTACTCAACATTCAGCTCCTTCCGCGTCTATATCTAGTCCTTCTGCGACTCCTCTAGGAAACGGTCGATCAATCAGAAGGAAAAAGTCATCAGGATCCGTTAATGTTCCAGTCACGAACGTCCATACACCTAGCGTGGACGAAGTGGAAATGGAGACATATGAAAGGCCTAGCCACATGATGTCGCCTTTGATCACACTGTACGTGTCATATGTATAACCCAAATTCTACATGGCTCACTTAATATCAAAGGACTTCCCATGTGCCTCATAGAAGCAGGAAGGAAAAAGGGAAAGCTGTCGAACGAAGCGGACTCCACCACACCGCTCTCGGACCTACCTACATCGAGTCTGTGAGGGAACGTGAACCAATGGATAGATTTAACTTTTCCGGTCCGCTGGCGCTGGCTGAGTACGATAGAATGAAAAAGGAGAATGAAGTTTTGAGGAAGAGTCTGCAAGAAACCAAGAAAACTGCACGGAAGCAAGTTAAGGTGCGTCGTTCGCTGTCAAAGGCAAAAGAGCGTTACCAACCAATCACATAGAGGATTGACGAACTCAAAGAGGAATTGCATGCTGCGCAGACAGTGAGTTGTAGGTTAAATCGCTTCGATGCAGACGTTGACCCCATTAGCCAGGCCCAAACGGAGCTGCAGACCCTCAAAGTCACTTCACAGAAGAATGAGGAGGTTTGTTTCCCAAATTCATCCATATATGCGTTGCTTAGCCGTCTGCGCATAGCTTCTAACCTCAATCGAAGCCTCCTTTCAGTGCCAAATATGCATGGATGTTGTCTACAAACCCTACGCGTACGTGCTCTTCCCCAGTCCCTCTCATTACCTGCTAATAGTGCTCTAGATTATCCCCCTGTGGTCACATCTTATGCATGTCCTGTCTTCAATCATGGTTCCGGCAAGCTCCCTCTGCAGCGACAGAAGTGGATGACGTAAACGACCTGTACCTTCTACGAACCAAGAAGTCTTGTCCATGCTGTCGAGCCCAAATACATAGACGACCAATTCCCGTATTCATGGTCAAAGCCGTGGCGTCAGCTTTGTCTAAGGCAAGAGGTCCTGCCGATCTCGTACGCCCCGAAACTCCCCCCGGGGCAGCGGATGAAGATCCCTGGACTGGAATATTCTACACCGACAGTGAGGGTAGTAGTGAAGGAGGTGATGAAGAGGACGATGACGATATCGATGACGATGAAGACCTTCGCCTTGGTTGGAGGTTGGAACATTCTGACGAAGACGCTGAATTTCATAGTGTTAGTGAAAGTGATGATGGGAGAGACGAAGAAGAAGACGATGATCGAATGTCAACTACTAGCGACGAAAGGGATTATACGCATCCACCATGGGAAGAGCCTGCCTGCCAGGAGATCATGCATCCCATCCTGAACGTAAGAGCCATGTTGCAACGAGGGTGTACAATGGAAATGATCGCACGATATGCGATGGACTATCAAGATCATGACGGTTTGACCGCCAATCTGTCCCCCGCCGAGTCGAGTGGCATTAACCGACTCTATCTGGGGTATAATATCCAATTGGAAGACGATGACAAAGATGGACAACGGTTCGTGGAAGTGATGCTGGAAGAAATTGAACGGCATCCTCATCGTTGGAAACAAGTTGATTTCGGTCCTATCGTTGGGTATATGAGGATGATGAGGATTGATGAGATTACAAGAGATGGGTATGAAACATCTGATGATGCTCGTTATACTGGTTGGCGGGAGTTGTATATGCTCTGAGAATGGATTGTTAGATGACGTCGGTCTTTGCAGCTTCAAGAAAAGGAGTATTCTGCAGCTAGAGGTATATCACACTCCTCGAGGAATAGGGGGGATTGCCATGTAACATTGCTGTATCATATTTTCTTTTTGTTACGGATTTTGAAACAGTGTATCGCAATTGACATGTATATAAAGTGCACCGCATATTGTAGAACTTCATGAGCACGTTCAAAGTTTACGATCCTGTCGGATGGGGCAACTCAAATTCATTCCATTCTCCATCTAGTCGTCTAAGTATCTGCATAGCTGCGCATGGCTAGCGTTCACCTTGATGGCCAGTTAAATCAGCTTAGGAAGAAGCCAATGAGAATATATCATTGCGGCCAGAGTACTCATCTTGACGTCAGAGACGGGAGAGACACGCCCTTGGCCATGGAATATCGCACTGCCTTGTGAAGCAATGTGTTTGAAGTTTAACTGTCGCTCACAGAGCCTGAAATGTTGACGATAGTGAATATCTGCAGGAAGTTGGCGTACCCAGGCATTCACGATATCGCTGGACTAATAAACACGCAAACGCACGTTTAATTGTTCCTTATTACTAGTGCAGTCGCGACCTTAGATGGGAAGATCAAGATATGGAATTGTAATGAGGCCTGAAGAGTGGCGGGAGGATGGCAAGATGATTGGAAGAGAGGGTGCCTGCCCCTGTCGTCGATGGCAGTACGAGTAGGAAGAGAAACAAGTTGAATTGGTCATGCATATCAAGCTTAGGTTAGTGATTGATTGCAAGCCAACGGAAGGGGTAAATCCTAGCTGCTCCCGACCTAGAAACCTTACCTTACCCAACAGTCCTAGGTGTCCTTGTTGTAAGACACGTCGCCGCACCATCGTGTGGGGAACCAGTCTTTCAGAAGGTTCCCATGCGGTGGGTGCTACATGAAGGAAGCAAATAACCCCCTTGTACATGCTGCTCCTATGAGGATTATATTGTGTTTGGGGGGGGTGCGTCCCGAACTGAAGGTCGACTCACCGGCACATGAAATATCTGTCCAATAAGCTTCCATTCAAGAACCAAACCATAGCTGCGGTGAACAACAGACGGAATAATAGTTGCTGAGTCGATAGGAGATGTGGTTGAAGTCCCATAAGCGATCCATGGGGTAGATCAATGCCTCCCCACTTCGACAGTGAGCGTATATGGGGGGAACTGGCTATACTAGAGAGCAAGGGGGATATAGGAAGCTAGAGAGAGCTAAATAAGCCGCGGCAAGAAAGCCCGACTCAGTGGTTTTCAAAATCGACTCGTCAACACAGGGGTGCGCAGATCCCGAAATTCTTGCAAAATGGGGTTGGTCTGTTGAGTCGCTCTCCTGCTCGATCTATCACGAAGTCTCATACAGGGGATACATTTGGTGTCTCCGCTCGAGCCTTTCGATTTCCCGTGTCAAAGGGCCCTTGGTAGGTCACCTTCCCCAAAATTCTGAAAACTCTGGTTGATATCTCAAGACATGCAGAGGATTCGGCTTGCTATACTACAAGTGCCCTGACTTTCTGTGCAAGCCAAAGCGATCGCCAAGAGTCATCACCTGTTCCGCTTTCGCACTGGTGGATGGTCAAGGGTAATCAGCCATTGCCTGGGTGCTATCACATACCATTCATTGGTTATAGTCGTTGAACTCCATCAGTTTGGCGAAAACCTAACGAAAGGGATCTGTATTATCCTCCACAATGGAGATATATCCTTCCAAGAGGTTTGATTCTGCGGTTGTCGTTGTAGTGGTTCGAGAACACACCTCAAGTACCTCCGTGGTTCGGCCTTCATCTCAGGGACCAACCGATTATGCCAGTTCGAGCTGCAGTCCCAGAGTTCGAATTCTGTGTTATAGAATTTTGGATGCTTGGCGTTAACTGTTAATTTCTTGGTGTAGTACTGCCTCACTCACCTTCAGCTTCAATTGGAATTGATTTATAATTAAGCACCGAGAGAAGCCCTTCTCACTGTGAGTCAATGAACCATAGAGAGTATTCCTCCTGGCACTATTTACTTATTTTTGGAGGAATTATCTTGACTAGGAGACTGCCAGTGGAAGGTTCGAGCTGTGGATGCTTCGAGCCTTAATGGGAAGGTATTCTAATTATGTAATCAATACATTCGGCTACGACCGATCGCGTTGGTCGTGGCTGGTTCCACCTTGTCCTCCTCGATGTCCTCGAATCATTTGAATCTCGTACCTCCCCTCGTTGAGTCAGGGAAAGGGGATGATTTGATTAACTCCGGTCAATCATTACGCTCCACGTTCTCACCTCTTGACAATTCTCTGGCAGTGTTTGTGGCACTTGCAGTACGTTCAACCGAGCTCTTGATTGAAAGCGCGTTCATCTCACATTCTCCGGCAGAAATCACCACAGTCTGGTGAAAAATCATCTGGGAATAATGAACAGCCGATATATTTTGCTAGCCATGATCAACCGCCGCGCTCTGAGAGGAGACTGGTTTGTTCATGTTCGCCTTCATTTGTCGTTATTCTAACTTGAGTTGAAGTTCATAACCGATACCCTCGTTATATTCGCCGCATTCCAGAATCTTATCAAAACAAGGGAGGAAGAGGATGGGGATGAATGGTACGTTTCATTTGCCGCGCCATGTTCCTGTGATTAACGCTCAACAAAAGGTACCAGAGACCCGAAAACATCACAAAGATGCGAAAGCTCTCCATTGACTACGTGAACTTCATCAAGGAATGTTGGACTTATTCCTCTGTGAGTCGATCTTATATGCCACATTCCATGTTCGAACCAACGAAGACAGAGCCCTCCAGATCAATTAGACGAGCCGCTACAATTTAGCGCTGATCACCATCGAATCATATACACATGTTTCACTCTATTCGTTGTGCTATACTTCCCAGAGGCAGGCTTAGATGGCGCGCCCGTGGGTGACGAGTTTATGGAATGGCTCAACATGCATTTCATTGAGCCCTCTACGGAGGAAGGCGATCACTTAAGCGGCCTTGAGCGTCCATGGGAGGACGAGAACTTTTGGCCATACCTGACGCGGTTAGTAGTCGCCTAGCGCTTAATTCTTTCTATTCATCTGCCAATTAGGACGACATTGCGTGGCTTATCAAAAGCTTCTGTATTCTTCTTGGGCACGTTGTCACAGCACCCATTGGAGGACCTGCAAGATCTAGCAGAAAGCCTTGCACCCCTGATAGAATCTCAACCTCGCCTACAAGATTTTGATGCAGAAAGAGACTTTGTCCACGCCTCACGGCGTTGGCTTGATAAAGTGAAAGCGTTACGTATCAGAATGGACAGGGTGCCCGAGAGTGAACGATCAGATGAGTTCGAAAACTGGTGGGATAGACTCAGTGACATTGTTGGGATACTTGAAGGGCGTCAGGAAGTTGTGAAGCGAGTGTGCGAAGAACTTGGTGCGGATTGGAAAGAGGTATGTGCCGCTTGGGGTATATTTGTGGACCCACGGCTGCGAAGACAGGACATCCCGTAAGTATATCTTCTTAGCTGTTCCTGATTGAGACTCATAAGCTGTAAAGTGATGTTGTTGCCCAAGTCCTCGACGATATGCCCCCTGATCCCACAAGTCTGGAGGATATGATCCAGGTTGCCCTCCTAAATGGAGAACCATTGCAAGCCCTGCAACATGCTGCGAAACTGGACCCCTGGCTCGCCGCTCATTTCGCAGATATCATGCAATGTCTGGGACTTATTGAGAGTACGATCGACGAAGAGTAAGTCTTATGCTCACCAATATAATGGCTAAACTCAACTATTGGGTAGGACCGGTCTGTCACTGAGAGACGAACATGTCCTAAATTATGCAGAATACCTCCATTCGGACTCCACGTTGTGGAGACTAACATTGGATTACATGTACTCCTGCTCAGAAATTGGGAAACAGCGCGCCGATGAAGTTTTACTACGTGTACCGCTGCGCTTGCACGAGCAAACCTCGAATAAAGGGGACAAGAATATTAAAACAGGGGATGTTGTCGGTGTCCTAAAAGATGTCAACGAGACGTGCTTCCAGTACAAGCGGGAAGCAGTTCGGAGAACAGTTTGTAGAGTACGTGGCCAATATCGAGACCAACGCCCAGCATATGCCTTATGATGTTCCAGATTGCGGCTCAAACATTAGTGCACGATAAAGAATACGCCTTGGCAGTGTCGTATTGCGCGTCTGCAGAGGATTGGACTGGCCTTGGAAGAGTCGTAAACCGAGTCCTAGAAGAGTACATCATCAGCGGTACGTATCGGCCTGTATCCACATACCCCTTAATGAATACCCCTTTCTTGTAGGTCCCAAGGCATTTTCCCGGTATGCTTTGGCTATTGCTCCTTCCATTCAAGACCTTCGCCATCAGACGGCCCTTCGAGGGGTTTTTATCCACCGACTGATCTTCGCGGTGCGATATGCTCATTTCTTGCAGCTACGCGACGTGCAGGAATACCAAGAAGCTGCATCGGACTTGATGATAATGTTCCGAGATGAGGAAGCCCCCAAAGCCTGGTGGGCAGTCCTATTAAGCGACGCCCTCGTACTATTGCAATACGGTATGTCCGATGCTTTCTTCTCTGAAACCACTCTTGACCTGCTATAAAAGGTGCATCGCCCCTATTTTCCATGTCAGACGCAACGGAGTTGCTGCGTAAGCTGGAGGAGATCTTTGCCCAGACTGCCCAAGGCTCTGGGATCGAATATGTGACGGTTTTGCGCCGGACCTTGAAGGGCTCCGATGAAGATGCCCTTGAGCGACTCAAGCTGGTGCGGTTGGCTCTTGCCAAATATTTCGCTCGATGCACTGTCTGGGGTTTGTCGAATACCTGATACACGAAATATAACTGCAGCTTGTTTGTCATCTCAATCGGAGCTGTGACTGAAAGCACACGAACTTGGTAGGATCTACGAATGGCTCATTGCACTACACAGGAGTGTTCAAAGACTCTGTCTCGACCAGCTGGGATCAGATCATTTGCTCTTTGCTAGTTACACCGCCAGTGCTCGCTCTCGCCCGTGGCCCTTGGTCCCCAAGCTGTCACGGGACGACCGGTATGCATTCCATTAATTTATGTTGCCTTACAAGTCCAAGATCCACCCAATTCTCTCTGTGTATAAATGGGCCCTCCATCATGCTAGTAGTCAACACCCAGGTCGCTATACCTGCTATGTGTTTCCTTCTTCACCTCTACGATAGGTTCTCGTGCAATCACGACGTCCTTACTAAACGTCAAAAGGTAGGTTTTGCAGCTCCAGCCAGATGGGGTCAGCTATCGACGAGAGATGTTGCATATATGGTATAGGTTGACTGCAATAAACAAACTTGTACAAGAAGCAAGCAACATCCACTTGAATGTCCGGATTGCGAGGCGACTTGTGACCAAAACACTGGCAGCAATTGACGTCCGCACTCAATTCCAATGGCATATGTGCACCTCTAGCATGAAGGAGGACCAGCATCTCACTGCGGCTAAACGAACGGATACGCGATGCGACACATGTCTTTATGGCCATTTAATTGCCAACGAATGAACCCAATACCTTTCCCTTTGCGTGTCGTGTCGTATCGTGCTTGTGTTTGCGTTTTGCTAGGTTTTGTATGCTGTGATCGTCCCAACCTTAGTTTGAATCTCTCTCACAGGACCTAACCATGAAAGCGACCTCGCTGAACGATCTCTCTGCCTGATCGCGTCCTACTTCAACATTTAACATGTGCCAGATTCGACAAGCTTTCGTTGCCGTACCACATTCTCGTGTTCAATTGATACTGCCATGCCGTAGCTGCCACAACGCCGAGACAAAGTTACGCTTGACAATCTCGACGCTCGGCGTGTCTTTTTTCCGCAGACCTTCAGTTTTACCAGTGCGAAATACCGACAGTGTTGTCACCGCTGTCGTTTTCACCTGCGCAAAATCCATAGGTGTAGGATCATCGTCCTAATAAGGTTTTAAGTTGATTATCTGCACCTGGTCTGGACGATAGCAACTCAGAGGGTATGGGAGCCAAAGTCCATGGGAGTCGTTAGATATCAAGAGCGCCTATTCAGCAGGAGCGTTCGCCTCTATAGTAGATGTACTGTTGCCTACGGCTATAATTGGCCCTTCCCATCCAGGTAAAGGTTTACTTTTTGCATCCTCCACCCTCAGGAAATACTTTGAATCCAGGAATCCCTTTTCATTTCCCGCTGTCAGCACGACGCCATTGTCAGAGAGGAAAAATTGAATGCCATCTTGAAGCGCCCTTTGAATATCGATGAAGATCAAAATTTGGGAGAATCTTCTCATCCCTATAAACAAAGCAATAGTGAACTTTGGGATAAACCCTCTTTGAAGCGGGGACTCACCGCTGATGATGTTCTCTCCTACAACGCCTTGCGCGAGGTGAATATGGTTCCTAGTCATTTTGGATAGCCCCTGCTTCTCTGCGAACATGTCAACGTTTTCTGCCAGTCCACACACCGTCACACACCAATTGACAGCCATGCCTCCCTGTTAGTGCCATGCACAGCAATCCTGGTCGGGATATCGTCAATGGACAAGATAGGCTTCATATCCAATTGAACGGCCTGTACGATCCATGTCAAGGCGTCTGCAGCTGCCGAATTGTCCTTGGCTTACGTTGATAGAATGCCCTTGTCGGGCTCGTATCATCCAATCTCCTTCAACCTCGGCGAGCTCATACCGCTGTTTCGAGTCCGCGGAGACCACTTCACGTAACTTTTGCAAAGTCAGCAACTGTGACTTCAATCTAGGGTTTTCTAACTACCTCAAGGGACAATCAGAGAGGGTTGCCGTCTTGGCTTCCTAATGGCAAAACGCGATGACAAGCGGGATCAACATACCAACTCCACAACTCTGATATATCCGTCTCGTCGCATAGTTAGCCCTTCGCTTCGCGCCCCGTGCCTCAAAATCCAGGATAACGTCTTGGACGTTTTGACCTCTGGCGAATCTTTAGGTAATCCCCGAAGCTTCGTAGACCCTGGCTGTTGCTTTTGTTGGCGCGAGTGATGTTGGTCACCAAACGAGTTGCTCCCTGAATTCCCGCCTGCTATCGCGCCGCCCTCCGCGGTGGCCTTCGTTTTAGGCGGCCTAACAGCCTTATTCTTCTTATCTCCTTGGGGTTTAGCAGGACCGACTGCCTGAGCATTGTTGTGGACCGTTTGTATGTTCTGCCCTTGCCCTTGAGTATCCTGAATCTGTACCCTTTCTTCTCCTTGATCCATCAGGTTGTGTCTGAATTCGGGATGCCGTTTGTGTCGCGATAGTCAGAGAAGGGCCTGAATCCTGAACTCCTTGCTCGGTTGTGGTGGGTTACGGGAGAAGGTTGTAATATGATGGCGTCTTTTACTCTCTCTTTTCAAGTTAAGACACTGCGTCACACCGATTAGGAAGAATACAAGTCGCGTCAGCAGCGGTCAGTGAATAGACTTTACCTTTTGAGTGCATTGCGGTGGCTTACTGTGGGTATTCTCTCGATGCCAATGGAGATATTGCATGAGATACCTAACTCAAGCTGAAGACGAGTTCTTGATTACATAACGGTGGTCGATCCGGTTGGCTTCCTGTCGGAGCAGGGCAGCATCAAAGTACAAGCGTAACACCAAAACCTAGTATGGCAAGAAACAGCGAATATATATGGTATACAGACAGCATGGGAAAAGGTCTCGTGAGTCGTGGTCAGGCACCGCTCCTGTCAGCCATATGCTAGCAACTGTGTATGGATGTTCAAGAAAGGTTCAAAACGTCGCGTCAATGACGAGGAAAACATTGAGTCCCATGATACGGCGACCTAGGTACCATCGGCTCCAGGAACCTATGAACGCGAATAAAACAGTCAAAGCTAGGTATATATGATGGCCATCTTAAATTCCCCATCAAGATTGAGTGGGAGGATAATAGATAAGCAAAGCCTCGTGAGACGGAGATAATGGAGAAAGTGTGCGACATGGGAGACAAGTGTGAGGGAAAACCCAAGGAAGTTATCGGCGACGAAATCAACGAGGCTCCAGTGGGGTAAAAAGAGAAGGAGAAGGGCAGATTTAGGACAATCACAGAATGGAGGGTCGACGAGGTTGTGTAAATTCGCAATGAATTCGAAATAAGAAGCTTGAATGTCTGACAGTAAAGTGCAACAATGGCACAATGCCGAGTGTACCGGGCGTCTGGGAAAGCCGTAAAGACGAAAGGAAAAGCAAGCGAGATAAATGGCGAAATAAATGGCGGGCGTCAACTGCGAAGGGTGAGGGGGTGTGTGGAAAGAGTGCTAGGTGTTTCTTCCACGAATCACTAAGCCCGCCTCCCACGTATCCACATCCCACCCTTCGTCTGAGAGGGCCTTCTTTACAGCTGGCTTGAGAACACTGACTTGGCCAACAGAGTGTGTTCCCCGGCCAGTGACCACTTTGAGTGTCTTACCTATAGTTTAAAGTATTGTGAAGCCAGATCATCCGATGAAGTTATGTTGTGGGACATACCAGGAGAGACACCTTCTTTTTCAAGAATCTCCTGTATAATGACAATAGCCTCCGCAGCAGTTGTACCATGCAGATCTACCGTCAGTTGATCTTTAGAGGCCATCCTGTGCATCTGTCAATGACTGGAGGATGGACGAACACAGATAGGGTACCTCTTATCATGCACCATAACGCGAGCAGCGTTGAGTGATTGTTGCTTGGCCAGTTCTTGGAACTCCCTCGCCTGCATTGCTCGCTAAGCAACATCAACCAGAAACACATTGTCGCCTTACCCGTTCGGCGTAATAGGCAGCAATCTGCCCTCCTTGAACTTTATTGCCCCTCTTCCACATCTTTGAAGCCTCTCTTAGGAATTCATCCCGCTTTCGGAGACTCTCGCTCACTGCCTGTCTGTGGAACATCAACTCTCCAACGTCCCCTTTTCTACCCTTCCCGCGTTCGTTCCCAAACCCCTTGACGTTGACACGACGATTGAACTGATTATATGCGGGGATATATTGTGCATGCGGATGTGGTTTGTGTTCCCGCTCGCGGATTGGGATAGTCTGCCAAATGCCTGAATCAGGCCACATATCCCCCTCGTTCAAACCGGGTGAGGGCTTCATCTTGTGCTTCTGAGCAGGAGGCCGGGGAATAGGAGGCCCAAGCGGTGTTATAGGCCATGTGGGCGAACGGGCATCCGCATATGTAGGGGAAGCAGGCAATTGGTGAAAAATGCCAATATCCGATGAGTTGCTAGCATCATCAGGATCCAGGTCACGAAGTAATTTCACAAGGTCTAACGAATTTTCTCCTTGACCTTCAGATGCACGAACACAGAGCTCTACGTCTGATAATCGCCTGGCGCGCAATTCAGAGTCTAGATCATCAAATGTGGGCAATAAAATATCCAACAGGGCGATATGTACTGCGGCATGCCCTGTGGCAGCATTAGGTGGGATGCTATTGCCATTGCATATTGCTGTGAGAGCTGCACATACAGCATGGTAAGAATTGGGATACGCAGCGTCGTGGAAATAGGATGAGAAGAAGGATGGATTGCGCGGAAGCAGTTCGGAAAGACGCGCAGAAAGCGAAGACACCTGAGTCCAGAGATCAGGAGCCAGGGGTCCAGTGCACGTTGGCACCTTGTGGTTCTGCTGTCGTATGTCTACTAACGTGATCTTGGTTCCTTTACTCGTCTTCTTCTGTTTGAGGGCCTGGTCCTTCTTTGACGGTGCAGCTTTTCGAGATGAGACTGCATGAAACGGCTGCAAATCGTCATCTAATCCCTCAAGGCCGCGCTCTTCCATCTCCAGAATAGCTTCCTGCGTCAAAACCGACGAGACAACTTCCCAAATATCCACATCATCGGAGTTTTTGCCACTCTTAGTCTTTTGAAGTGCATCTTCGAGGCGAGCTGTAGAGATATCAGGCAGCGCGGCCTGAAGAAAGCCTAGGGGTGTGCTAATCGATCGGAGGGAGCTGTTCGTTGATTCAGAATCAAAGGAGGTGCTAGTCGTTGTCTGGACGTGATAGCGCTCAGGAGTACTCCCAATTGGATCTGTATAATCGATGTAGTACTGCGTTGTGGTGGTCTCCTCCGCCTGCGCAGCTAGTTCTTTTAAAATTTGTCTGAATTCATCGAGTTGGCTTTTGGAAGGTGTAACAGATGCTCCCGTGTTGTCTGTGGTAATTTCGCTCAAGAAAGCCAGAATTAATGATGAGTCAAGGGGTGGGCAAAACTCCCTCTGGATAGATCGGAATTAGATCCACAAGGTTGCGATATCGACTCGTAAGACATACCTGGAATTCCTCGTACAATTTGTATGTTGAAGTCATGGCGATAGATCTGCAGAACATGGTGGTCGATGAATAGAAAGAAAGGGGCACGATATCACAAGCGCTTACTGACTCGCGGACACAGCACTATGTTTGGAATGCCTAGTCAGTATGATGCTGTTACTGTAAACTGAAATCACTCAAATTCCCCATGCCACGTGACCTTGCCTCGGTGGCTGCTGCTGCCGTTGCCCGAGTCTACACGCAGCCACAGCTTATACACTCACCACAGTATACACAAACCCTCCTTGTCTCGCTTTTAGACCCTATCGCTCCTTCTTCCAAGTCTATTTCAGGTTCATAATGTTGTTGTTGTACTCAGTTGCTGCACTGTTCGCAGTCTTGATGATACGTATGTCGACGAATTTGCAACCCTCGTAATTAAGAGCTAAACTAGTCTCCATCCAGTATCCTTCCACTATCGAGCCCGACTTGCCCCTCTCATCCCGAATCGTGTGCGGGTGATGTTCCCCTCACTTAATCACTATACTCCAATCACCACTTTCTCTGAGCAATTGGACGCTGGTCTTTCGTCATCTCACTTTGATATTGAAGCCAATATAAGGGACGGTGATTCAAGAATGGGTTTAGATGACCGGGCCGTAGAAGAAATCAAGGAAATTATGCGCCGGGAGCGAGTCAAGTGAGCATCTATGAAGAGTCCTCGACATCAACAACTGACTTTCCGCAGCTTCGACCAGGCTAGGCTTATTCGCCATAACCGTTTCCTTGCCATAAATGGTATTGATCCATCTGGTAAGTAAAGTTAAGCTTCGGTTGGTATGCATGCCGACCACTGCACCTGTAGGTATGCCGCTTGATTCAAAGGCAGTGACTCGCCTGTAAGGGGCGTCTGCGCACCGCAACTCCTGGAACCCTTCATCTACATACCTTGCATCGCTTCTAATACATTCTAACACTTTAACCTGGTGCCCTTCGAGCAGATCCGACACTTGCAATCCTCGCTAATATGATGCGCGTGCGCTTGCAGTTCGTGGAATACTTATGTACTTGTGCTCGATTGCACTACGGAATTATTTATTTCAATTTTTTTGCCTCCGAGATTGTGAACTCTCTCGTCACATAGTGAAGCTGATCGTGGTCGATTTGATTAGAGGAGAGATGTTGCGGAACTTCTGTACCACGCATAGCGGATAATTTATTCATGCATTGGCTTTCTCTTCCATCAATCCTTCTAGTGATGTCGATCTCTGCATTACTGCACCCGTTTTCCATACCGGTATGACATCCTAGTCATACAATGTGCAGAATTAATGCACCCATTCGGTCGCCGCTTAATCCCCTTGGGTTGTTGGAAATTTTGCCATCAATGCGGCACATAGCCATGCTTTTCAGATGGTTGACGCGTGGTGGTCATTGTGACCGTACACATTCATCGGGAGCTTCAAGTTGCCGTGGCCCCCGTTCGTCGTATGTCGACACCTCGATAACTTTGAAAATAGGAACAGGGTGTCAGTGAGTTTCTAGCGTATCTCATGTCTTTCGATGATGATGATGATGATGTATGGGCTTGGGTAGTCCAGCAGACATCTCGACGAGACATGCAATAGGAGACCACTTGAAGTGTGGGCTGCTCCATCCGAGTCTTGCTAGCCTATCTCTCCAACCCTGAGCATAGAAATAACTAGAATGATATAATTGCATTCACCACGGTCCAACCAAGTCTAGAGCTGAATCTTCCGCACCGATCCCCTCTCCGGCAAAACTATCTGTCTACTGGACACGGTTATCGAGGACTAAAATCGACGATAAAATGTAGAACAGAATACAATGTATATATAATTTGTTGAAATTTGATATTTTGATGTAAGATTTGCAATTTGGCGCATAGCCGAGATTTAGAAAATGTGTCACACAATTTGATGTTCTGTTTTGTACTTGTATCTATCGTCGCTTTTTAGTTCTCAGCAACCGCACTGAGACATCACAGGGTCTGCCTGGGAGGAGTTCTGTATTGGCCTCTTACCCTCAAACCAAAACCAGATGACTATGAACCTCTATGATTGCACCTGTCATCAACCAGATGTTTGTCGCGATACAAGCCTATGTCCTGAAGGTGTCATCCATACACGCCCAAAACTTCCGATAACTACATCTAAATACGATATGATGGGCTCCAGGAAACATGCGGCCCTAACTTGTGTACGCGAAATACCGCGAACACTTGTCAACTGAACATGCCACTATTGATTCCCTTCCCTCTCCAACATATGGGGATGTTGGGTGATGCATTAGTGTTGATGTTTTTAGGATCACCTATATCGGAGACCAGATAGGCGGATGAGGCTGCTTCTAGTCGCCCTAGACTACTGAGCGGTGGTGGCATACACACCTCACGAATCGAAGGGATTCACCCCCCTGACTTCCTTCCAGTCAACTGTCATATTGTACGAACTTGAATAGATTGAGCGCTGAGTCCAGATGGATTCCTCTGCCTCGGTACGACAATGATACATGAATTTGATCGGGCAGTAGCATTCTTTCCCGACTCGGATTGCTTGGTAGCATGCCAACTTGAACCTATCAAATCAGTTAACCCACATCCATAGCAGGTGATGTCCTGTCAGTGGCTTTGTGAATATCAAGGATCCTAGTGTCCATACCCCATGGGTTAAACGTAACCTGCTGCGTCTTTTGGCCGGCGGAGCCACCTAGCCTATTCCTGGACAGCGCTTCGTTATTCCCTTTCACTGCGACTGTACTTTATCGAACAATCGCGAACCTGATCGCTCAACCTCGAACCAGCCAATCAACAGCCAGGATTCGACTCACCCCTTTTTTTGCCTTTCAAGTTATTTGCAAATTTGACTCCGCGGCAAGGCTTAAAACAGCAGCCCAGCCTCAAAGAGGAGAGGGGCAAGTGATCCGGAGGCTGTTTGGCGATTCCCCGGTTCATTGTTACCACGGGGCGGCCAAGCTGCATGTACGACGCGTTGTTCATTTTCTCTTCAAGATTCCCTTGAGATTCCCACAAAGTTTTTCGATATTGCTGAAACTATCCAGTTTGGGGCGACGGCGTTTTCCATATAATGTTAGCCCTAGTGGGTAACAGTCTTGATGCTCTCAGGGGGTTATGTGCTGCAACAATTATACAGTCTAGGTAAATTAATAGATGTACAATCAGTTAGTTTTTTCCTGACGTTTCACATCATCCTGTCGAAGCCTGCGCGAATAGAAAAGATCCTTGTAGTTTGGATACGGGAAACCCTTGTTTTTTCGACATGCTTTACCATCTTGACCGTTGAAACATGTTACCCTGACCACGAGCACAGCTTTCGCTCCCCTTTCATCGCCGCCCCCCGCTCCATGATTGAATGATCGACATTGCCAAAGTACTTCCCCTAATGAGCACAAATGTTGTTGGATCCAAATACATAATCCCGAACAATTTGCAAAAAAATGTGCATCTACGGCTCAAGATCTGGGGTGCTTTGGCTGCCTGGATGATTGCGATGGGTCTAGTGCGTATGTAATAGGGTTTCAGGTGGAGCGCGACCGCCTTTGGAAGTCGTCCTGCTGAAGCTCCACAATAGAGGCATGGACATCCGACACCTCTAAATCCTCCAAACTCCCGAGTAGGTGAGCGCTCCGCGAAATTTTATCTAAGCTTGCAGCGCTGAACCCCAAAATGGATGGAGTGAATAAGCCAAGTAACGTGGGTCCCTAACCAACAAGCCACAAGCCATTCAGATTCGAAGACCCCGCCTCCACTAGCACCAGAAACACCGGATCTCTCTCCAGAGCCCTTTGGTGTCCTAAATCCCTAGCGGGGTTGGCAATACCGAGTGACTCGGAACCGGCTTTCACATTGATTATATTGGTTGTTGACGACGTAAAAAATCAGCGCCACTGATGTGTTCGGAGGTCGAATACAATTGGTGATGCTGAAAACACGGCACTTCAAAGGCAGTAGCAGTGCGTCATTATGCGCTAAACAACCCGTGGAGCCACCGCACACGCGACAGGGGTGTGGGAAGTAGACCCCAAGATACCAAGGATTCCAGGTCGAAATCCAAATTATAAACGGCGTGATCGCGACAAGGTAAGAACACATATTTAATATTTCTTCCAATGGTCCCTGTTCCCTTCTTTGTTCAACTTTAAATTTTCCTTCCGTGTTTTTTTTTTTTTGATTCGCAAGAACTAAAATCCCAAGATTGGGTGCGGGGACACACGAAAAATACGGAACTTCATGACGGTCGCGGAGGCATTCCCGGCCGTGCCAGCACATGTGTTCTAGGTCCTACGCCACTTGGCCCTGACCACATTTCCGCTATATTTGACTCGCGCCGGATAATTGTAGGGTCAAGTGATCATTGTACTGTAATGTCGTGAATATCGAATAATCGATAGTCGACGTCTTTGGTCCACTTTAACAGCCTAATCCCAAGCGAGGGTCTGAGGCGGCGAACAGGTGTTCTAACTAACAAGCGGTAATGAAACCTACTCTGCACGCGACCACTGGAATGGAAGCTCTCGGGGACAGAACGCGAATAAGGGGGTAAACGAGTTCTGATCTGATCCCATGACATTGTCAGTCGTAATGTCAGCAAGCCAAACGTACAATGAGTGGAGTTTTCACGACGTATGATGCGTCCAAAGGGTCTCAGCGAGTCAGGTGTCCGAAATCTGTTGGTGGCAGGGTGCAAATGCATATACAATATGAACAATAAGTGGCGAACAAGGTCCCGTTGCAGAATCCCAAAATAACGACGCTCAATGGAAGTACATTATACTATTCTTGGTAACGATCCTTCCACAACCCTAAACTTGCCTATCACTGACAAGGATCGACGATACAACCCTTCTGGATCATAAAGGACGCCGGCATGCCACATGACCCCCCCACTGATTGCGGAGGAGCAAAGATAGAGCAATACAGGGAATGACAGTATCAACATAACTAAAGTGAAAAGTAACATAATCAAAAAGAACAAAACAATCGGCGCAACGGTACGACAGAGGTGCCATGCAGGGTTAGAAAGGAGTGCACAGAACCAAGTGATAAAAATAACGGGAAAAGAGGCACGATGACGAACAGTGACATGGCTCTCAATGCTCCTGCAAAGGTGTAACACCTCTTACAGTTCCTCCCGACCATTTGCGGCCCTTTGGAATGCCTGCTCTACTTCCTCTTCACCCCTACCGATGACAATCCTGCCTGCCTCCTTGAGGCCATCGTCTTGGCTGTCCTGACTTCTGTCCTGAGGGTCGGTGGGTAAGATTGAAACCTTATCAGAGTTTTGAGTTTCGTCCGATCGAGTTTGAGTTGCATCGTCACCACCTGCCGCCGGCTGTGAACGAATAAGAAACACGTTGTCAGCCTCTGCTCGAATCATTTTGACACGTTGTTGGAAGCCATTGACGATCTCATCCAAGTACTGTTGTTGAAGGGTGTTCAGAGCCTGGACGAGTGGGTCTGGGGCAGGGTCAGCGTGAGTGCCATTTTGAATTCCCCGAAGTTCATGCGCGAAATTGTGAGCAGCTGAATAAGTAAATTAAGGTCAGCGTAATCGAACCAGAGAGAGAGATCGAGAACGTACAAGTCATAAGATGGTGATAGTTCTTCCAATCCCAATGCGTAACATCATCTAACCATGCATAGTCCATGCCTAAGTCATTTTGTGCCGAAGATGCAATGTCCTTGACCTCATTCTCGAACCTGAGGATCTGAAGATACGTGAATGCGTTAGTAAACCGGATACACAAGTGATGCAAACACAACCTCTTGCACTTCTTTCTCACGCTGGCTCATGTACCAATTATGCACCTCACGTTGCGCATTCTGCATCTTCTCGAGGAACCTTTCCTCAACTTTGCCCGCGACTTCGAACCACTTTCCGGAATCCTCTATCTTCATTTGAACAACAGAATGAGCCAATTCATTGCCTCCCGCTTCATAAATGGCGTACGAAATCTTGCGGGCGCCTTTCTTGACATAGTTGTCTAATGCCCGAATGAATCGTTCAGCTTCTCCTTGTAGAGCCTTTTCGCCGTTTACCCAACCCTTGGGGTTCCCCTTGTCGTCATCTAATCGCATCTCCTCACGAAATTTCTTGCCTTCAGGATCTTCCTGACCAACTAGGGTACGGCCTTCTCTTCGTTCAAGCTCGTCAACAGCGTCCCAACGGATCATCCCAAGAACTGCACGGAATTTTCCTAGTCCCTGTTCAGTTGCATCGTCAATCTTGGCTTGCCATGCGGTATGACGTCTAGTGATGTCAGCACGCTGAGCAGCGACTCGAGCTTTCTTCTCTTCCTCACTCTCTGTTCGCTGAGGGGTTACCTGTTGTGCCGGTGCTTCTTCGGGTTGGGTTTCTTTCACATCATCGCTCATGCCAATATCACGAAGGAATTCGTCAAGTTCATCGTCCAAGTCGGCTGTTTGTGTAGTATGTTGAGCGCTTGCGCCGGGAATAAGGGAACTACCTCTACCACGAATTTCCTCAACAAGGTATTCTTCCGGTCCACTTTGCTGAACACCAACTGATTCCTCAACGACAGATGCCGCACTACGGTCAGCTTCCGCTTTCTGTTGGTTCTGGGATTGGGGCGATTGAGACACAGGTTGAGACACGACCGATGTTGGCAAGACATTGACTGTATGAGGCCTAGAGGAAACGGGCACTGCTGTTGCCTCAGATTCGAGTATTGGAGTTTCGTGGATGAGGGGTTGCGTTGAAGAAGTTTGCTGAGCCGTTGAAACTGAACTTTCCGCAGACTGTCCCGAAGGCTCGACCACTTTCTCCCAGATGCGTCGGATGTGGGGATCGACGAATTCTTTCCTCAAATCTACGAACTTGATAACACCTTTACCCCCTTGTACCTTCGCTTCACGCCAAGCAGCCCCAAGGTAGGGTCTGGCAAAGGTCCAAGTGCGGATCACGTGAGGCTTGACGTGAACATACAAATTAACAACGTGTGGTTTAGCGGTAACCCAAACATAGTGGACTTTTGCAGTCGCGTAACTGACATATGGAGTAACTTGCCGAACGTAGGGCCGCACGTGAGCCTCGTAGTGTGGAAACACGTAGGACCTGAGGTGGGGCAAGATGTACAGCTCGTAGGCAGGTACAAAAAGTGCATTGTAAGTTTTGGCGGAGGCTTGGTTTAGATAGCGTCCGGCGCGTTGCGAATATGGGCGAAGCAGCCTCTCAACGCGTTCGATAGTTTGAATATGAGGAGAAAGTGTAGCCTGTGTGCTGTCGACGTAGGGCTTGACTTGAGGGGAATTTAGGATGGAGAAAAGGGGGGGTAGAATGTAGGGCTCCACGACATGATGTCGGTAAGAAGCAAGTGAACGGCAAACTGGGGAGGATAGGCTTGCATCTGTTGGACATGTCGTGAGAGTGTGGAAGGTGATTAGAATTAGAATCAAGGATATGATCCTGTGGAAGAAGGAAGGGCGCTTGTGAGGCTGTGATACGCCCCGTCGTTCTTTCTCTTTTAAGTTTAGTATCTGTTGTTCCCTCCCCGGAGATGGCTGTCGTGGTGCAGCCTGTTGGGGAGGTACTAGAGGGGGCTGAAGAGGCTTGCTCTTTGCAGCGATAGAAGCCTTGAGAAGGGGTTGCGACGAGTTGGACCTCGAAGTAGGAGGAAGGGGCGCCGCCTGGGCTTTTCGCGTGGCGACCATGAGAGTTGTCGAGTTTCAAAGGCTGCTGAACATGATGTGGAGCACAAGTCGCAGGTTGCCGTCTATTTGCTTGGTTCTGCTTGGTTCAGCATCTAATCTTAGTCCCACTGCCGAGTGTTCTCAAGCTCCTGGCCGCCATCATCGTCAATGTCTGCTCGGAAACGGACGCAGCCATGGTCACCAGGTTGCCAACCTCTGCGATCCAAAAAGTCAAAGGTCATCAAGCTCAAAGAGAATAATACGAACCTTGCCTCACCTTTCTGTTCGCGACCATCTTCTCCGTCTAAGCGTCCTCTAGCAGATGCTCGCTTCAATCCCAATATACCAGCCAGCCAAAGTACGACAGCTTCACCAACTCGGCCTTGCATCCAATACCGTCGGCCAAGCGCACCAACTACTATCAGGCCCGAGATGGTTATCCCATGGTCTTGGAACATTGACAAGCCCTCAGAACATCCCCAGAGCCGTAATTTCGATCGTTCCCCGTCTCAGCTGGACTTTTGCGGGGGCGGATTGCCGACAGTCCCCATTACTACCGATATAGATTTGAATGCACCTTTCAACCCCTCGTTTTTTGACGATGCAAGAGCTGTCTCTACCCCCATCAGGTCCCTCTTCTCTATGGCTTCGGGATATTGCACTCCACCCCCTCAACCCTGCGACCTCTTACAGCATAGGTCTGCGTTAGATACTGATTCTGATTCTTCTTCCACTAGCTCAGACGAAGGCGAGGTTGATCCAGATACAATGACTAATAATACCGAGGATTTGTTGAGTTGGCAAACTGATAGCCTCATCTCCCCCCCAACTGTTTGCTTGAAAGGCGCATATAGCCAAAGAAATAAGACCAAAGAAGCTTCTGACGAAAGCCCACAAGTAGAATTGGACAACGTTTTTGTTCACCTGGAGGTAACAACCGGTATGCCAAATCTACTGATTGCATATATGCGCATGTCTGTGCCATGTTGACCTGCAATAGCCCAACCGCTCTCCCCTCCAGCAGAAATTTCTGTCCAGCCGCGCAAGAGAAGGGACACCATTGGTCCTTCTGATGTCGTGGTCGCGCCGACGAGGCGTACAAGGAGTGGAACGCTTATTGCTGCCGCACCCCCACCCACAAAGAGGACACGTAGCGGGACCATTACAGGACCACCTGCCCCTACAATATGCCAGCCAGATACTGAACCTGACGGACACTGTTGCCCGAGCGTACCTGGAAGTTCTGAAGTTAAGCCGGCAAGTCCTCCCCCTGAAGAGTCGGAGGACGAGTTGGATTTGCTCAAACGACCCTGGGGTGATATGGATGATGACAATCCTTGGGCATGCGCTGACCCACCTTCACCTGAAATCAAGCGCCCCTCATTTTTGACCTACAGGCCCCGAGGTACCATCACCTATGGGAAGCATGGCCGTTGGACCCGGAGGCGTACTGCTCCCTTCTGGAAAATCAAACCAGAACCGGGGCCTGGGATTCAAGAAGAAGGCGCCGATCATGACAGCGATGACGAATTATTACTGCGCCCCGGCCAACCTTGGGAATGACTCCAATTGTGTTCTACACTTAAACCCTTTGCACTGCCCCGTTTCGCCTGTCGATGATTGCTCTTGTGATTGAGTTCTCCGCATGTGTGCACTCTGATATCGTCTCCACTCATGGAACCATTGCTCTGCCTCTTACTATGTTCGTGAATGCACCCGTTTGTACGCTGCTGTCTTACTTGTTTTCGCCACCGCTACCAAATCGTTTCTGCACTTCTAGATAACCAGGCCTCCGCTATTGCATGACTTGAACTGTTGTATACTAATAAAAGGATTCTTGATTAATATCGTGGCTGTGAATCATTTTATTGTGTAGAGATGATGCGCTGTAGACATGATGGGATGTCAAATGGTTCTTACTTCCCATTTGGGTCTGTATCTCCTTTGGGGCCCAAATATTTATAGCATTGTTTCGATCCTGGATGACCAGACGCTTAGAATTTAGCATAAGCTGGCTGTTGCTATTGGTACGAATCCCACTGAGGTTCCGGACCCACCGCAAACCATTCAAAAATTGGCAAGACCTTCTACATTGGCAGTGTTAGGGCATTACATCAACGCAGTCCATCAGTGTCGAGGCAAAGATAGCTGAACAAGATGTCGATCTCAATCACTTTTTGATATTATTGAATGATGCGCGGCCATGGACTTTGTGGACACCGCTGCATGGAGGAAAATAGAATGACCATGGAAAATCTGGGCTCCTTCTTTTATGATCTACTGTTTCAACGCCACTTGTTTTCTCATAGGCCGGAAAATCGACATCTGCGGCAACGATCCGTGCGGCTGTGCGCTTAGAGCCTGAGTCTGGAAAACAGAGCAAAGGGGAGGTTCCCTGAAGAAAGACTTTCATGTACTAGTACTTGAGATAGCTAAGACGATACGAGATTGAGCCCTTCAATCGGAACTTGCCGACACCGATTTGTAGAAGGTAACGCAATCCACGACAGACGTGGCGAATGCCGCAAACGAGACGGACGTAAAAGATACTCCCTGGTCCTTCATCTGCTTTTGGTGGCGCTACTAAAAACCAGGACACAGAACTCCTCACTCACGTTCAGCCTTGTACATATGCCGACCTGCCATTTTGCTTACAACATGATACAACTTACCAGAACTTTTCCCTTTCTCCACCCAAACCTTTCCTGTGCTCATTTCCTTGGCTAATGGTTTAACGCCTCTAATTCAGGAATATTTGTCTCTGGATGATTTTGTCCCAGAGTATTCTGGTACTCCCAGAATTGGAACACTATTCATCTCGTCTGCATGGAAGCACTTTTCGAATGGTTCGGCGTTGCCCACGTTACCCAGTGAGATAACGGCACTTTTGATGCATCTGCATCATCATTGATATCAACATTCCAACCGACGCGACGCAACTAATAAAAACGGTCTGCTAATTCCGGCATACTACCACGATAGACTGTGTACATTCCAAACACTTGTCACATCTAAAATCGTATGCTGTCGTATCTTCATCATGCGCCAATCCCTCAATGATCAAGCAGTAGCGGACGTTCCTGGTTCAGCTGTCACTGTGGACATGGGCGTTTGATGCGTACTGGAATGGAATTTTGTCCTTGACCGTTCATTTTCCATGCTTTCCCCAAGGACACATGATGGGGGCATTCAAGGTAATCCAACGATTGGGGTATGAGACAAGGGCTCCACGTCGCATGATGGGTGCTATACCTTGCTATCACCGATCACCTGCAAAGGTAAGCCGACCCCCCAACACCCCATAACGCTATCTCTGGAGACGCAGAAGCGCCATCCTGCCGCCTTGCGCATCGGCCAGCGAAAATAGAGCATCCAGTAAACATGAAACTCCAATGACCTACTTGTACCTCCGAAGCACGTACCTAGCTTGAAACCCCATCTGCCCTTGAGAAGATAGACGAACTTGATCCCCACCCTTATTCTCTCTGTGGACTAAACGGCACATTGCGGCATATTGATGAAATATCTTATGCGAAATGCCGATTCAAGCTCCACTTTGCTATGCCCGAATGACGCATTGTTGGCTGATTGGAAGCGACACAGTTGTGCGCTGTGCGCATTTCTTTGCGCCATGCCCTCGGCTTTCCGTCATGAATCAACGCTGGACAAACAGCTTGATTAATGGCCGAATCTGTTGGATTGCCTTGTGTGACCAGAAATTGAACGAATCAAGCATTTCTAGAGAAAGGAAGTTTCTGCCCGAAAAAAGTTGTACTGGCATCAACCCGTGTGTATGTGCAGGGCTCGGAGATGTGGTCAAGTCGGAGTTTGTCAATTCGGAATCTATCACCTGCTCTCTTCATCCGACCAGTGGGAGATTCTGGGCCATGTCTGAGGAAGGAAATGGATGATTTAATCTCAGCTATTCCCTATGCGAAGATATTCCTTTTTCATGCTGGGTTCAATGCCGGGGTGCCTAGAAGTATTGTTTGCGAAGCCGAGGTAAGATCAACCGTCTGTCACAGTGACCTTGCACGACGTCGAAGATTTCGAACTCTGATGTGCTTAACAGAGCTAGCCGTGGGAGGGTGGTCTTCTCCAGAAACCACCCGCTTCAGCTTTCAAACTAGTTCTGATTCTCTACTCCCGGCGGCGGTGGCTCCTGCCATACGGCGTCCGAAAGAATCTCGAAATTCTGGGATCATGGCAGAGTGAAAAGAGAAAAACCTCACCAAGCATCCGCACAGGACACAACCCTGCAAAGTGGCGGGTCTTCTTATCCGACTGAGTTCCAAAGTTGTGGATGTGTCGCAGTGGTATCTTCTCGAGACTCTCACCGTAACGCGCAGCCGTGAACTTGGACCTGGGAGCTGGTTCGAAATTGACCCACTGATGTCCCTGGCTTGACCGTTCTCGGATTTCAGCACATTATTGTGGTGCCAATTTAATACTGATTATGTGCGCCAGCAAGGCCCTTTGTAGGGCTGTATTTATGAATGCGGTCATAGAAGTATTCCCCGAACGGGCTCCGGGAATGGGAAAGTCGGTGTGCAACCCCAGATTCTCAACGAGTCTCTTCGCCTTCTGCAGCCGCTTGTACAAGCACAGCTATTTTTACAGTACCTATGCGATAGGATCAGCTGATGTGATACTTATGCCACGTCTCGTGGTTGCAGATATTAACGCACCCACCGATAATGCGAGAATTCTAAGGGTAAGATGACAAGCTGAAAGGTGGACTTTAGCCGAGCGAAGAACATCGTGATCAGCTGGTTGTTATTTGAAAGGCATCATAACTTCGAGATGCCGACGTTATGTCAAACAGCTGTCGCTCCCGTACAATCTCTTGAAGATTTTTGACTCGTTGAGGGTGCTGAGCCATCGTCTGGACAGAATAAACCTACTTTCGGCATGGATCAGGCAAAGGACTGGCCGGCCAATAGCAGGCAGGGTCGACTGGAGAGTCATTGATCCAGATGTTTTTTTGCAGAGATCTAACCAAGTGAAACATACGGTTTACCGGATGATCACTTCCACGATGTCCTTCAAGGCGGTGCGCTCCAGTAAGGTATCGGTGGTGCCATCAATGATCAAGGATGTTCGTGTAACGAATCGGATGAGTGCCGAAAGTAAATTGCGCACAATGGCTTGAAACCATGCCCCGTTTGATGGTAGTTCGAGGCACTGAATTTGGTGGAGAAAATGTACGTACCTCTAACCGCCAGGAATCTCTAGTATCTGGTCAGCTGCCACCTTCAAGGAATGCGCGTACCGGACCTGGACCCTGCACGTATTAGGCGAGATAATTCTACAGGATGTGGAATCCACGGGGCTTGTTTTATTTGTAATTTCTCGGAATACGTTTGGCTATTTAACTGGCCATCGCTGAGAATGGTACCCAAAAAATCATTCTGGTGTACTTGTTGTCCTCGTGAACGAAGCGTTTTTCTGGTCCTTATACTTCAATAACCTGTTATTTATGGCGATTCTCATCACTAACACCAATTGGAATAGGATCTCGGGGAGAATAAACCAACGCGTACATTGTCTACCCACAAATCCGACTTATTAGGGCATCCAAGTGGATTTGGTCTTATCCCTGAATGGCAGTAAGCGAGCTGTTACAATGGACCAGATGTGGATAAAACGACGCTTACTGGCTCAATTTATTGGCATGGTCATTAATAATTATTGAGCTCATAAGTGAAATACTGTGATGAAGGGGAACGGGTCATGGGAATAATCACAAGGCCAAATATGCATCATTTCGGCTCGAGTACATACGATATTAAACTTAAATTCGGCTAAATCAGACTTATATCATTGAGTTCGTTATTAGTACAATGCAATTCGGTGATCAGTCCAATGTAATGGGTCGGAATAACGCCGCTCGCTTTGGGCGTACAAAAAATGGGATACTTCCATTCGAATATCTCGTAGGTCCACTTCGTTAGGGGCTTTCGGGTATCAAGCTCAGAGAAAGTTCAGGGATTGTATACATATACTTTTGCACAGGTGCCGATTCATGTTACAAACGTAAGTATCTCAGGGACTAGACACTGTGGTGCAATGCCATTTTATGTCTATTCCTCAGGTTATATTGTTGTTCGCTCGTTGGCTTCTTGGTACGCCCAGGGTACCGAACATTTCCTGTGCCATAACGGCGATTCAAGGATTCGGGACGACGAGAAAAGGCAATCCTCCAGGCAAGACGTCACGTCACACACCGATATAGACAAGCAAGGTACGGGAGAATATTACTGACGGGTCAAAAGTAGATTAAGCCATCATCCCAGAGATTGTCACTCGGCCAACTCCTCGGCCGCTCTCCAGCGTAAATTACTCTCGTAAAAGAGGATCAACTGAGTTCGAGTCAGAGTCAGTTTGAAGCCCAATACTGTGTATGGTGATAAACCGACCTTTTGAGGGAAACGCTCAGCACACCTTCTTGACTTCTCCCTCACTCGTTCACCAGATACCCTAATACGAGATAAGGACATCATTCAAGATAGGTCTCAAGAAATGGCTCACAGAGTAAAGTACACCCATAACGTGTCGCCTTCGCGTTCGACTGTGTCCACTTGCTTCACCAGATATTCCCAATTCGTAATGTCCATATGCTTAGACATATCTCCAACGGTTATATCTTCATCTGCTGTCTGCTCTGGCTCCTCTGTTCCTCGAGCCTTTTTAAGTTTTTTCAGTGCCCGTGAAGCACTATCGTCCATCGTCTGATCATCTTTTGCCGCCGCCGACTTTCTGCCTCGTTTCTTCTCTGCTGTTGACTCTGTATCATCAGGTACCATCGACTTACGGGATCCTTTCTTGGGTGTCTTAACTTCGGATGGTCTCTTATTCTTGTTAGCTTTCTTCTTCCGCCAGAACTCGTCGATTAAAGCCTGAGCGTTTCTGTACGGCGTTGACGTTTTGACGCGTTTCAAACGCGAGAAGATACGTACCCTGCATCATGTTCATCCACCCAGCTGTTTTCCGATTCGTCATAACCTTTCCATTTCACCAAATAACCCATTCTTCCCTAATTGGCCATAAGCGTTTAGAATGGCCAGACATAGTAGCCAACTGCGAATTAGATCGAGAAAAAGCTCACGTCAGGAAACGCGCCACGTTTGGCATCTATGATCTCTTCAATTTCGTATTCCTCATCACCTTCGTCACCGTCATCGTCACCCTCTGCCATTTCAACGTCTTCTGGCTCTGCTGCGCGTTTCGAAATATGAGGGTGGCTACCAGATTCAGAGGCGCTTTCTGCATCAAACCCAGCAGAAGTAACTCTTGCCATTGAGGAGCGTGACGCGGTATGAGAAACCGAAAGAAGTGTAGTTGGTTCAATGAGGAGGCGTGGGAACGAAGTAAACAAACCCAGTTTCCCGTTAAGTTAGGCGCTCGCGAAATGCCGAGGGTCTTGAGCCTGTCTGGTATGTTTTTTTGTGTTGTACAAAAAAGGGCATTGACAATGGAAAGGCAAGGAAGGTATTACGATTATACAGACGCTATGTAGTGGGTCATCGCCGACGACTGGGACTTGCACTCCGTCCACGTCCACCCCTTCCTTTTTTGGGACCTGATGGTGGTGGTCGTACGAACGCGTAATCACATTGAATTGCTTGTTCCAACAACTCCGTTCCCGACGCGCCGTCGATAGCAGCTTGTGCCTCTGCCGTTGTTTCATACTCTACAAGCGCATATCCCTGGAGATATAACGGTCAAGATTGGGGTAGCATTCCAATTGTCTATAACGTACCTTCACGTATCCAGTTCGTCGGTCCAAATTCAAATGGAGGTTTTTGATCTCTCCAAACTCTCTGAACTTGTCCGTAACGTCCTCCTCCGTCGCTTCTTCGTGTACGTTATTGACCATGACAATCCAGCCCTCCACAGCTACAGCCTCTATTAGCAAAATATTGGAGCCATAGTCCATGCGGAAGACCTACATCGGGCAGCCCTTGTGTCTGTTTCCTTCGTTGGCTCAACCCTATCATAAGTGGGTTCAGTTGCCCCAGCAGTATCACCACCACCTGGATCCTTGTTGTAAGCAAACTGAGGAACAACCCGACTCCTGTTTACTCACCGCTCCCATTTTGAAAACCTCTACCCCTTCTTCTAACAACGCCACCTGCCGCAACTAGCACATATAGGAGATGAGATTGACGAATCAGCCGCTGCTAAGCATCAGACGTACCATCATCAATGTTCATTTCATCGTCGGACATGTTGGTTTCTGAGATGGGGAACAGGTGTGACGCGACGTGACAAAGGAAATTGCTCTGAATGCCGCCCGGCCGGGAATGCCGGCGGGACTTGTCACATGGTAACGTGTGAGCAGAACTTAATGTCACAAAAAGTATTATTTTGTGATCTCGAAATCCCGTGTGTAAAGGATTCCTGGAGTTTCAATGCTAAACCACGTTGAATCCGTACGTTTGGGTGACCACGTGATACATGCTCGTGTGTGTCAAAGCTGGTAACGGCGAAAGCGGAAGAGGCATCCCAAAGTAATCTATGTGCCGGTGGAACCCACCCTTTCAGTACCCGGTTTGTCAACTAAAATCTTCAGTTTCTAGCTGCGTATGATCAAAAAAACCATTTCTCTCCGTCATACGTACCTGAACGGATAATACATCAGGGTTGCAAGATCACGATCCATCCAAACTGGGGACGACCGAAGGGTTGTTCTCATCACCAATACAAGCGGCCCGATTCAATCCAATCCCTTTTATGTGGTGGACCTTAAAAGCCCTCGCTCCCCTTCGAAATTCACCAATTCTCGGCTTGACTCCTTCGTTTCTCAATCTTTCACCATCGTTGTCCTGTCCGCTATGCACACCGCCGTTGGAGTCATAAACCACCCTTGCACTCTGTGCTGCCGTCCTACCTCTATGTGGTGTAGTCGTTGCCAAAGTGCTTGGTATTGCTCACCTGAGCACCTTCATAGCGTATGTTATATTAACCGAGCTCGAACCTAAGAACTCATCCTGACGCTTACCTGCAGGATTGGGCCCGACACAGAAAGGAGTGCATACCGGCAGTACCAAACGTTAACAGTGGTTACAATGTAAACATGATTGCTACCCCGCCACCGGCGGAACCACAGTATATCAATGTTTCTGCTATCCTCTTCTCGCCAGAAGAAGGTAACATATATTCCTCCATCCTGGATTGCAACTGTACTAATGAGCGTTCTCTACATAGAGCGCCCCAGGATCATCTCAGTGAGCTGTCGCCCGTCGCACAAACCCTCTCAGGGCATGTGCCCCATACCACTTGTCCAAACCCACTTCCCCGATGGCCAGACCGAAGGTATCGTTTTGACACAGGGTCTTAATGGTGAACCCCTTCGATTTCCCCTACATCTGTGGTATTCCCCGACTGCCTTGCAAAAAGGCTCGCCGATCAACCGTTCCATCTATCATATCACATCTGGAGCAGCTGCAAAGTCATGGTGTGGCACTGTAGTAGTACTGAAGTTCAATGGCTCGAGAAGACAAGGTTATTCGGATGCTGGTTCTAATGACCTCCCTGCCCTCTCCGCCTACTTCCTTGCTTACAAGTAATGGCAAGACCCCTACCCAATCTTACCGCACCTCAAAATAGCTTGTCATATACTTCATCGTGGCTAATAGAACGCAGGCCGACTGATGTTCGTAATTTCTCTGTAGCATATTTCGCTTGCTCGCCTTTTCTGTCCATTATACTTTTCATTGCCCGTTGCATCATACCCCACGTCCATGTTTAATGGCACTACATAGAAATCAGACCTGTCGAGTACACTGGTCGTCCGCGCATGTAAAGTATGCCTGTCGAGTGTTTGTAATAATCGATTTCCCACTGCCCAAACTAGTTTTCAGTCACTGCCACATTCTTGAATAATTTTTCGTTTACCAAGAAGGAAACAAACACGAGTACCAGTAAGGGTGGGTATTTTTGACATCTTGTCATATTGGGATGTCGTCAAGCATCAAGGGCGCATCAAACCAACACCCAGACAGGCCCTTTTCTTTCTCTCGCATAAAATCGCACAACCTTGAAAAATAACTAGTGCAGTGGGCGGCTTAGTGGAAAGCTTCAAATCTGAATGTGGACGCCGAGAAATCGGTACGATAGGCATAACAAAAGGGCAAGACGTAAGCGCAAGCGATTGAGCGGCCTGAGCAAGGTGTTCTACCCACAGACGGCAGACGCATCAGACAGGCAGAGGATCGGACATGCTCTTTGCGAGCATTTCTGATGGGGGTTGCATAGTTGAGGATACTAATCAGATGTTGTTCAGGTCTGGTTCACACCGCTAACCAGGACGATGACAAACCGCAATCAACAGCACCGACTTCAAGGGTCAGTCCCATGCGACATTCATACGAGGACAAGATCTTGCCCACTATGATATCCTTTACTGATTATCCGCTCCAAAACGACGTTTCAGCAAATTATAGTGGGTCCCGACTTCACCAGAGCGAGGAAGATGACGACAGCCGCATGGATCTGGATGAGGACGGTTTTGATAGGCCTGCATCGAGATTGACGAGTCCTGGTGAATATTTGACCTCCTCAGCTGCCTACATGCGGTACGAATTACTCGACATCATCCCATTTAGTCAACTTTGACCAACTGTTGGCCTAATTTTAGTGGCCATGGGACCTACGTTGAAAATGAAGAAGTTATTGCGTCTGTCGCAGGCACTATCGAACGTGTAAACAGGCTGGTCACTGTTCGGGCCATACACTCTCGGTTAGTTGCATTCTCGGTGTAATGAAGTGAGGCATCGATGCAGATGGTTATCAGGTACAATCCAGAAGTGGGAGATCTTGTAATCGGTAGAATAACCGAGGTCAGTGCAGTAGGATTTCCCGTTCCTTGTCAATCGCTCATTATATGTCGCCTTTCATTCTTTTGCGCCCCTCAATCAGGTTCAGCCACGTCGATGGAAAGTTGATGCCAACTCAAGACAGGATGCCGTACTCATGTTATCATCAGTCAATCTTCCTGGCGGTGTTCAGGTATGTCAGGTTTCTCGGTTGGCAGGTGTCTGCATCATCGCTAATGGTGAACTCAAGCGGCGAAAATTAGAAAGTGATGAACTGCAAATGCGGAACTTCTTTGAGGAGAGTGATCTCCTGGTTGCGGAAGTACAGGCGTTCTTTCAGGATGGGTCGATATCCCTGCACACCAGGTCCCTAAAGTATGGCAAGGTTAGTTCTTAAGAGTTTTTCCCTCGTGTTTTTGATGGGGTTTCAATTCTGACTACCGCCGGTCGCAGTTGCGAAATGGGCAGCTCGTCTGTATCCCACCGATTCTGGTCCGACGATTAAAATCCCATTTCCTCACGCTCCCATGCGGAGTTGATGTGATACTCGGCCTTAATGGCTATATTTGGGTTAGTAAACATGCAAAGACAAGCGATCAAGAGGGAGAGGAAGGGTTTGATGCTCAGGCAGTGTATTCCAATCAAAACGATGTACGCATCATATCACTCATAAACCCTTTTGTTGCTTATTCTAAAACTTTCTCATAAGTCTATTGATGAAAATACACGAATCGCTATCTCACGGGTGACCAACATCATCAGCATCCTCGCATCTCACTTTGTGCCATTGTCGGATGTTATATTGTTGGATGCGTATGAATGGGTGATGAATCAGGAATATCAAGCAAAGGACCTGTTACAGGAGGAAGTTGGTGACGCACTGGTGGCGACTTTGAGTGCAGATATTAGATGAGCCTGTCACTTCTTGGAATTATCAAGGTGTAGCTCCAAGGTCATCATCAATTGCCTCATCGTCATCATCGACCGCCTCATCGTCATCATCTTCGTTCTCGTCATTTTCCTCGTCCCCAATTTCTTCATCACCCTCGTCGTCTTCGTCTACGTCATCTTGTGGCATGTCAGCCGTCCCTGTTTGCTGAGCCGGGTTAGATGGCGTTCCTGTGGCCATCTTCCTCGCTTGCATGGCCCGTTTGGCTTCTTCCTTCTCCTCATCAACTGGCAGTAATTCGTCCAAAGCGAGATCTTTCCATCGGAGAGCTCCATTGACACCACCACCAGCATACCCCATATCTTCAAATAGTGCACGGGAAGATGGATCATATGGTGGGCGCGGTCTTGCTGCAGGATGTTTGATGTTTGTGGGATTTCCATATGGATATGATGGGTGAACCTGTGATGGCAAAACTACAAAGACGTATTTGTTGTCAACGCGATCAATAAGCTTTGTCCCGTATGTGAGGAACTAACTGTCAGAGTCGTCGGGATTAGGGGGCACCATATGAGAGGGAATATCCAGATCTGCGGATAGTTGGTTTGAGCAGGGCCTGATAACCGTGGTAGGGTTTGTGATTCCCACACACCTTCATCAGAAAGTTCGCCCTTCATGTAATCAGTTGTTTCTATCGTATCTAGGACTTCGAAGTCATGCTTGGTCATGTGAAGGTAGCAAAAAGTTAAGTCCTGTGATGGGCGCGAGTTAATGACCGGTTTTCGACAGGGAATGTAAAGCTACAACAGTCATAGCGGAGAGAATTTGTCGACCATTCACGATACTATCTGAAATGAGACCCCTGAGCTAAGTATTGTTTGGGAATAAGGGACTTTTCTGGAGGTGTTGACGGCGTGAAGGCAGGTGGTTGTTTGGAGTTGAGTCACACCCGCAATTCGGGAATTGCCACCATCGTCCTTATTGATGATATTGAGCCAGATGCTGCGACATCTCTTCATCAACCCCTCGATTGTCAATGATTTTAGCAGGAGGCACATTAATTTTAATAATTTAGAACACCCACATGCACTCATATCCATCATCTTTGCCGTTTTCGGCCTGAAAATCGTCCTAAGCCACTTTCGCACCCGAACGACAAAAGAGAAAGTCTTGTAATTGCAGAGCAGTCATAATGCAAATCCCCTTCAAGCCGTCTCCGCACGTACGGGACCAGTTCTAAAACAGTCAATCTGAGTTGTCCTGACTTAACCCTCACGACCCAGTGGGTCTGCCTCGTGTACTTTCCCAGCATACTCCAATTGTTGAAGCTATCAGCATCAACGGGTTTTGAGGCCAACAAGAACCCCGTGAGTGCCATACCATTCTTCTTCAGAATGGTCCCTCACCATTAGCCTTAAATTGACCAGTGCGCTCGAAGCATAACAAATATACGGAATGAAATATGGCTCTCCCCCCATCACTTTATTGAGTATGGATGGTGTCGTGCCACCCACTCCGCTGCACATTCCGGGCCACGCGAGTCTTTGCATCTAGGTTCCCACCGCTCATTAAGACGACGTTGTGGATTGCGTTCGCTTGACCGAGGCCAGTTAAACCTTAAGGTACGCCGCAGTCGGACATGCTCACCCTATGCTGGAAAAGACGCTCAATCTTTTGCGCGCCAATTTGTTCTCCCCTAAACGAAGGTCTATCTCATTGATGGCCCGGGATGCGTCGTATAACCCCATCCCGAAAGGTGTGGGGAATTTCTTTGTCATACCTATTCACCAGCCGTGCTTCTATCTCATATGATGCGTAATGAGATATGAGTGGTTGATTAATTATTTGCGGCTAATGGTGGTTGAATGTTGCCAACTTGCGACGCATCATTATGCTGTCAGTCCTGGCTGTGAACTCTTGTCCCCTTTCATACCCTGTTGGAAGTCAACATTTACCCCGAAGTATCTCAAGACTCACTTTCCAGTGTCGCTATTCGTTCGCTCTGTACGCCAATGGTATTCAGTGTGTCGAACTGCAGTTGACTCTTTAATGTCTCAGTCCGATTCGCCGATATCGCGACCCCAGTTGCCGACTGTTTCACGGACGCAATTGTTGGTTGTTTTCCGTGGTGATGTGGGACACCGCTATCCACTCCAAATCATGACAGAGGAATGATGTCTGACTTTTGGAGAGCAAACGATGCGAGAACGCCGTCGGATGGGAGTATACCTACATTGTCAAATTCTGCTTCGTAAGTAGCAGCGTCCGACTTCATGGCGAGTGGTTCATCATGATGCTTCGACATGATGCAGGGCACAATAACGTTTTCCCGTGCGTGATAGGTTTTGGCGATCCATTCTTAGTCCTTCAAAGTGCGGATAGAAGGAGGCCTGAGTGGTATCCTTCTCCAGTAATATACACTGAGATGTGGGCTCAACGGCATGTCGTACTTTTCGCACCATCTATTAACGGGGAACAGACTTGGCCTCCATACACCCTTGTTCATCATTCTGGCCCTTGGTCGGATTTCACCGATAGGCAGCTCATCGGGAATCAACTTGGCATATATATCCAACGTACATTGACACACCGACCGATATATCGACTACGTGCTTACTCGCCGCTGTTATCGGAGTTATGCTGAATGGTTATGACTGTGACATGACAGATGAGACGAGCGCATCTCGCGTCTCTATTCGGGGAGCTGAAGATATTCGCACTAGTTCTACGACTGTCAGCAGATTGCCAGGGACTAGTGTAGTGTTGCCGCAGCTTGGTCTGGTTTAGTACGTGGATCTTGACGGTTAAATCAGTCCTGTGCTCGACAAGGAAGGTCTTCACATAAAATATTGGTTGCATGGTAAAGAGGAAGGCCAGGAACCACTACTGTCCTATCCATGGTGAACTTATGCCTGGTGGATGATCGATGCTAATAACCTGTGCAATTTGGTCCAGTCAAATCAATGTCACGTAAAAATGTAACTGATAGGATTGCCGGACTATCTGTCGATTTCATTCCAAAACCTTGGTACTAACGATCAAGTACTGCAACCCCTCTCACTCGTTAGTCCATTGAATGAAGAAAATAGAAATCTGTCACAGCGTTACATGATCCTGCGGTTCCAAACCGCGGCAACACTACCAGTGGCATGGACCACTGGTGAATCACGGTCAAGGCTCACGAAGACCCTCCTGCACTCCTGCGCCCGCTATCAATGTAGGCCATGTGTCGCTGTATTCTGACATATGTTCTTCGATCTAGCAACTCACGAACTGCTGATATCATGGAAGTGCAGGGTCACAGAAATATCTCAAAGGTTGAACCCAGGGATCTCTTCTTGCGAGCCAACTCCCATTGCTCCTGATCTCTGTCTCTCAGGGTTTCTTTATTCTGGTCGATACCATCTCCTGGTGGGCTCGCCGGATATGGTTGAATCGGCAGTATGGCATCACTAACGTTCATTGCTGGCCAAGGAATGTCAACATAATGCCGGCAGCTTCGAGCTGATGCTACTCACGTCTAGGGGACTTCCGCCGTTCTGTGATCGGCGGGCATTTGGGGGTCAACAGTGCCCCAGATTACACACGAGAGATAGCGCAAAGGGGTGCAGATAACAAAAAGGAGTCCTCTGAGAAGCCAACAGCTGGTTAAAACTTGACTGACTTGGGTCTGTTTACCTTTTAACAGTTTATACCCCTCTGGTGCGCGTATAGTGACAGTTGACTCCGTCTATCATATTCTATTGACGCGTTTGGGGAAACTTGAACGCGTAATGAAAGGTCAAGTGAGAACACATCTGACATTGAAATTTGTTAAAGGTATCTGGCTGTCGGAGTCCAGTGCTCTCGGGGTTATCTGAAGTGATGTGAGGATCCAATACTGCGTTTATCATTTGCTCCATACCCGAGTCACATCAAAGCAATGTATCTGTTTGCTTATCAAACGTAATTGTGGACAAGTCAGCAGCTCCTAGGTTAGGTGGTGTATGACCTGGCACCATGTGCGTCTATGATATTCCTGACCTTCTGATGATGTATGAATGAAAAACGCGCGGAAAGCGCGGGACTGCTGAGAAAATGCTTTGTGCGCGTCGAGCAAGAAAAAGTTTGTTGTTATCCCATGGGTTTGGATATTTTTACAAGTGACATTCTCTGCAACGCCACCCCATGCGACGCTATGCGAAATATTCGATGTGAACGATCCAAATCCAGATATCGCGATATCGACCCTAAGCTTCCTGGCAGCGTTTGGAAGATCCCCAAGTCAACGGAAACAAAACTTTCAACATTCTCCCACAGAAATCGGATCATGAACCCTCTATACAAGCTTTTGAAGCTTCAAGAAATCTGGGGTTCCCAAACCTGTGACCTATCGAGGAAGGTAGAGGTTCATTCAATAACTAGGTTTCTGGAGACGACATTGTTAGTCGTAACTTACAGGGTCCCAACCTTTGCCTGCGGTAAAACCTGTCAGGCACGTTAATTTCCGAAAGTTAACTTGAGCGTGTCATGATGAGTGCTGTTTAACATTACCATTTGTGCCACATCCTGGATTAGAGCCAGTTGTGATGTCATTGAAACCTGCCGCAGCACTGGAGTAGATGAGGGGATTGATGAAACCGAGCGAGGGCTTGCCATTGGCAAGACGGAAGTCATTGAGCAAAGAGAAGATGGCCGCTGCGGTCTGTATTGCACAAAAGAGGTAAGAATCAATTGTTGACTGCTGCTTCATGACACATACTGGAGAACTTGCACTTGTCCCCCCAACTGAAGTAACCCTTCCGCCAACGACAACTTGAAAGGACCTACCCTGTGCAGCTATGTCGGGGTAGGCCCTGCTGGTAGCGCTGCGCAGCATGTCAATTAATGAGTTCCGGAAATCGGATTACGTACTTGAAGAAACCAGCGTTGAGACTTCCTAGAGTGGCGAGGAATGTCGATACGGCAGTCCTTTGGTATTCCGGCCGAGGAAAATATCGCGAAAAGCCTCCTCCAGAAAAGCTGACCGCAACCTCAGGATTAACGCGCATGGTGCCTCCCACAGCGGTTACAAATGGACAGCTATAGTCATACCAAAATTCACCGTAAATGCGTTAAGCTAGGGACGGGTGCGGGGTCTGCTGCTGCTTACGAAGCTGGGAACGCTGGCTGGAACAAAACCCTGTTGGTGCCATCATTTGTACGACAGTTACCATCTCCTACACTAGACGATTTATGACAGGGAAAGTCAACAACTGACGGAAATAACGAAGTGTTAGGGATTGTCATTTGCGTACCCGTAGTCACCACTAGAGAATAAAACAGTAGTACCACGAGCACCGAGTGCTGCGAAGAGGTCGCAGACCCTTCTTGCATAATCTTCAGGCACCTGTGTGTTGGCATCCAGTCAGGCTCGGTGCAATTAACGTTATGGCGGTTGTAACATACCGATTGCTCATTGTCGCCATAAGAAGTTGTAATAACCTGTGGCATGGTTGTTTGACTCAGCAAGAAAACCAGCCAATCCAGATATGGCTCGTTTGTATTGGTAGGGGTGTTTGAATCGGGAATAAACGGCGGTGATCCTCCTGTACTGAAATGAGAATATATATTGGTATTGTTTTTTGTCGATATTTGAGCAGCCCCACCTGTAGTAAATGTTTGGGGTAGGAAATGAAATGGCTGTGGTGTATTGGACGTCCAGGTTGGCCTATATTTGTATGTCCAAGTACCTTTTTCGAATGCAAGATACACCTACCTCAACACCAGGATTATTCTGGTCATCACCACCGCCATTTACCTGGACTGTGGTAAAATTCGAGCCTGCAGCATCGGGCCTGAAACGACGAAAGAATGTCTGGACCATAATGGCAAATTAGTTCAAGTCGGTATCAAGCAAGTAGTTGTACCTGAAGATCATCCTGGTTCGCAAATTCACCGAGGTATCCGGCCACACCGAGCTTGTTGACATTGACCGCCCTTGGCAGATAACCATTGGTGTTGTATAAAGTTCTCAAGCATTGCGGCGTGATGGTAGTATCACAACGCGATGTAACCCGGACATCCACGGAGTCAATTGGCCTGTTAACATCGAGCTCCAATAGCTTGCTTCCAGGTTCTACGAAGCTCGCGGTATGCATGCTCCTTATCGTCCCAAAATACGTAGTAGGTGCCACGACATCGATGAGGTTGTAAAGTTTAGAGGGGAGTGAATAGCTCAGTGTACGGACTACAGACTGCTGTGAGGCGGGGTGATCATATGTATCATACTTGGCATTAAGCATGCGCTCTGCCTCGGCCACGGTGACAACAACGGTAATCCAATCGCCAGCTGCTGAGCGGATCATATCTCCAGATGAAATTCCATGATAAGCAAGCCAGTCTTCCACAGCCTCCATAGCCTCGGTGTGAGGTGCCAAATATGCATCTGCTTCTTCCTTTGAGAGGTGCTGACCATATCTTGGCGATCCCTGATCAACGCTAGTCTTTCACATTCAGTGCGCTTACCTTTCGTGATTGGGATCACTTGTTTCCATCAGAGTCGCTATCAAATCAATGATACGAGGTTGCTTCAAGCCAATTCGGAGCTCAAATTTATAGTGCGCGGGAGTATGAGACCGCAATTGCCAACCTTGAGGGATGCCGAGCCAGGAATGCTTTCGTAAGTGGTTGCCCCAACGACCGCCAAGAGCATTGGCCGAAGCAACAGCAACAGTGCCGATGATGACGATGATGATGGAGTACCAACGCATGGATGGTGACGGGTGACGCTTCAAGCACCCTGGTCATCCTTTTTATATTCTGCGCTGCGTCTGCATTGGGCATAGAAGGTAGCGAAGGAGTGAGCAAGAAGTCTCAGGAAGCTTCTGCGTTGTTTTGAATTGGACTCTGCGATGATAAGGCTGCGTAAAAGCCGGATCGATGTATCACGTTCAAATTATTGGCACACTCACTAGAGGGTGTCAAAAGTCCTACTTGTGGGCTGTTAAGGTGCAAAACGACGTGTTCTTAGTTGCCTGGACATCCCATGGTCAGATTAACCAACATGATCCGCAGTCCGGAAGACTGAAGGCTACAGTTGATGCCCGAGAGCTGGACTCATATCGAGAGCTAGTAATTGATTGCTTGGATACTGGTGAGTGTAGGACTTATGCACTTACTCTATAATTGACTGACTCTCGACTGAGCAATTGACCTGCATTTAACATGCTATTGTATCCAAACCACGTCTGTTCTGTCACTGATATGACAGGCAGAAGTCCTGAGTGACCTGATTGGTCACCTCGAGTTGGACGTGTCCCCTAAGCTCAACGTCCGAGCCGTTGATGGTATGCATTATGCATTGTATTTAAGATACCTGAGTATAAGATTCAGCCCGGAAAAGGACGACGAGGTCATCGTGACCCATTTGGGGAATTGTTACTCAGGTTGGCTGTTAAATACAGGGAGCAGGCTTTCCGATGTCATCATATGGGGGATTGAGGAATGTACACGTGACTTACGTAACAACCTCTTGCCCCCGTGGGTCCGTCACCGCTGAAGCCCCTCGCGCTCACAGCTCCCCTCTTTCCATTCGCGGAATAATTCGAAATTCATCGCCGACGAACTTGCTTTGCTTAGGCCGAGCTTCTTATTCGCCGCGATAGGTTACATTTTGCCTTAGACGACTCCACAATCTCAGGCTGCGCGGATGCAGGAGAATGATGAACAAGGTATGTCATGGTCGTGTGGGATTATCGCCTTTACATATGTCATTGCCGCAGATACATGCAGGATTTGTAGTGCGCCAGCAGAGCCAGATTCACCTCTCTTTCATCCTTGCAAATGTTCCGGGACCATTCGCTACATCCATCAGGATTGGTGGGATTGTCTTATTCAACTTGGGTGTAATAGCTGTTGACCCAACTGCTTTAGTTTAACAACATGGCTGGCGCATAGCAAGAAGAAGACTTGCGATCTCTGCAAGCATCCTTACTCATTCACGAAGGGTGAGTTCTCTCAACCATCCCACCAGCATGTAATACTGACTTCAACCAGTGTATGCGCCTGACATGCCGCCATCGCTTCCGCCTCTGCTATTGTTAAGAAAGTTGGCACATCAATCGGTATTAGGTTTCCTCTTCGCATTACGTGCCACAGCGGTGGCTATAATATGGTTAGCGGTGCTGCCATGGGTTACATTCTGGACATGGAGGATGTATTTCTCTTTGGGAGACGCAACGTACGTATCCAATAATTTATCGCAGTCCCTCCACTTTGTTCTTAAAGGTTGACAGTGCGTGGTGGATAAGTGACCGGGTACCTCCAGCAGCCTCACTGGAACCTTCCACTGTATCACCCCAAGCTCCACCTCCCACCGCGGCCGTGCATATGCCAGTCTCACTCTATGCGCGCATCGCCTCCCACCCGAGGTGGCAAGCACTCTCTGCTGATATATTTGCAGGTCAAGTCATCGCATCTTTGATCGTTCTCACATTTGTGGCAGTCTTTCTGCTCCGAGAATGGATTTCTCAAAATGCGCGGCCCGGGTTCTTCGAGGACGAGGATGTTGCTGCGGAAGAAATAATGGTGCCGCTTGGCCCAGAAGCAGGGGTGGCTCAGAACCTTCAGAACTTACGCCAACCGGATGAACCTCAGGCAGCCCCAGCATTAGTGCCCAACAACGAACAGCCAGATCGGTTGGATGAACCCATACTGCGTATCCCACAAGAACCTGAAAAGAGGCGCAGGAACGTACATCCGACGCGGTCAACCTCTCCAGCAAGGTTTCGGAGGCGGATTTCCCAACCGGAATCACGCGTGCGTAGCAATGCAGAGAAAAGGGTTACTCGAAGAAGGCACCCACGAAGGGTGTCGGATAGACATCGTAGACGGAAGTCATTCGTGGCCCCGGGCTCTGATCAAGTGGAACTCGTCACTGAAGATGGGTTCAAGTTCACTTTTCAAGTCGACCACCCCATGCAAAATCCTGGACAGGATAACTGGCAGCAAGGTGAATGAATCATTATCAGTCTACTGATATCATTCTCAAATTGTTTCAGACTCAACCGATGATTCGTTTCATTCGGCATCTCGCCGGCCTCCCCTCCCAGCCATGACTTTGTCAACGCACCAAGATATGCATTCCCGGCAGGATTCTGCAGAATCATCACCTAAATTAGTAACCTACCATGCACCTGAAGAATTAGAGGCCGGTCCCGGTCCGTCCACACTCCGCATGCGGCAGAGTTATGAAAGGAAGCGATACGATGCAGATGCCACGGAAATGCATGTAGAAGACTATACTGGGTCAGATGATGGAGAATGGACTGATTACGAGTCAGAAAGGGATCATTACTTTGCTGAAGCTCATCCACCTCAGTCGACGATTGCAAATCAGGCTTCTGACGAGAAGGGAAAGGCAAGGGAATTAGATGTGGCCGAAAATGTCAACTTTGTAGACGAAGAGGAAGAGGATGAAGACGAAGCAGACGCAGATGCCGCTGTTTCTCAAGACGGGCATTGGGACGAACTGCTCGACATCGAAGATGTCGCAGCGGGTGATGCGCCAGCAGTCGCCCCGCACAACGAACCGGAAGGATTTCCGGTAATACCGCCAGGGTTCGAACGCGTGGATAATCCTGAGCTACCCCCCGCAAATGGACCGGCAGTGGCAGATGCAAATGAGGATATGGAAGGGAATGTAGAAGATGACATGGAAGGTGCCATGGAAGGTATGTGGCCCCGTCATGCGTATTTTCAATATACTGATCAGAACTAGCCATTGGGATGAGAGGTCCGATCTATGGGGTGTTCCAAAATGTAAGTCAACCTGTACGTCGATGGACATCCCACTGATGTCCATAACTTAGGCTGCTCTGATGATCTTTGTGTTGGACACGGCCATGGGGATCGGTGTGTGGCTACCATTTACCATCGGAAAATCCGCAGCGCTGCTATGTGTAAGCTCCGTTCCCTTGCGTTTGTACACTCACTTATGGTTCTCAGCTCAATCCTCATCGGCTCCTGCAAATAATGCATCTTCCCATTCGCCTTATGCGGTTTGTAACTGACCCTGTTGTTGATGGCGTCCTAGTACTGCTCCTTGGCTATTTGCTGCCCTCCTTATTGAGAGTTGCACGTGGGCTGGCTCTGCTCGTCGTTCGTCCGGTCTTATTTATCGCGGGCAAAGTGTTCGGGCAAGATATGAGTGAGGTCTTGGCAAGTAAGGGCGCTGCTATTGTAAGTGTGATTAATGTCATGTAGATTGTAGCCATTGACTGTTGGAGTCAGCACGAGCAGGTCATGGCAATACGGGAATCATCACTAAGTGATATTATGGGTTGGAAAGCACTTGAGCCCATCGAGGTGCCAGCCAACACCACAATGTTCGTTAAGTTTGAAGAATCCTTCCCTCACGTCGTCGAAGTAGCTGAGCCTTATTTTGCTGCATTGGGAAAGCGAGTCCGATTGACAGCCGCCTATTCCTGCGACCGATGGATTAAGATGGCATTAGGATCCTCACCTTCCGATCGGATGTTCGCAGTTTTCTTGGGATATGCAGTGGTTGGAGTACTGCTCGCTTTATACCTCAACCTCTTGACAGTTGGAAATGCGAGAAGTGCTGGTCGAGCTGTCCGTAATGCTGTTCGTCAACAGCTTCTCGTCATCAAAGTACGTACACCACCACCTTCTTTATTTGAGGATCCTCTAATATACGATAGGTTGCTGCATTCATCTTCATTGAATTGGTGTTATTCCCGCTGGGCTGTGGCATAGTACTCGATTTATGTACGATCTGGTTATTCCCAGAGGCCAACTTGGATTCGAGGACCGCCTTTTTCATTCAAGCACCCTTGACGGCAATGTTTTACCACTGGGTCGCCGGAACCATGTTCATGTAAGGTTTTGCTCGCATAAGGTGACGTGGTTTACTTAGTGAATGTTAGGTACACATTTGCCATCTTGCTCTCTGGCTGCCGGAGCGTAATGAGACCTGGTGCAATGTGGTTCATCAAGGATCCTCAAGATCAAAACTCTCACCCCATCCGGGATATCTTGGATAGACCCACATTGATTCAGCTACGCAAAATCGCCATGAGCGGGGTTATGTACTCCTTTGTAGTCATATGCGTAGTTGGCAGTGTGGCAGGATTACTTCTGGTCGGTAGCAAATCTATAATGCCCTTCCGTTGGAAGAATAGGTATGACCTTCCGCGCATCTACGCCAGAGCCGTGATGCTAATGCCATTATCCAGGGAACCTCTTTCCAATGTACCCGTCGACCTTCTTTTCCTGCATCTCGTACTACCATACACCATGCATTACTTCCGACCGAAGAAGGTGCTGAAGAACGTTTCGACAGTGCTATGGAAGTTCCTCTCCAAGAAACTGCGCTTGACCTCCTACTTTTTTGGTGGTCGTCATCCTGATGAGGAATATACACCCAAGCAATGGGATTTCAATACTTTCACGTCAAGCCCCGGTTTGGCAGATCATGAACGCGTTCAGGACGGGTCTTTCCGACGTGTGCCTGCCACAGATCACCTCGCTCTCCCTCGGGAAATTCGTGCTACTGCGGCGGTTACGGAGCAAGGCGAGCCTTTGGATGACGAGGCGCGTCGTCTGATGGAGATACAAAATATGGAAGCTCTTAAAGCCAGGCACATTATTCAAGACGATTATATGGTTGTCTACCTTCCACCAACATTCCGCTGGAGGATCATCGCTTTCATTGTCACACTCTGGGTCATCGGTGCCTGCTTCCTGGGCCTTGCAGTCGCACTCCCGATTCAACTGGGCCGAAGTTTCTTCAAACTGTTTACGGAGCGCGACATGCATGATGGCTACTCACTGATCATCGGCTTCTACCTGCTATGGACATGCTACCTTGTGGGCCGAGCAGTCGATAGATTGGACAAACGACGACAACGCAGTGGAGGAGAGGGCCCACGAAGCGACTTACGCATTTTTGCCATTAAACGGGGATTGCTTTGGACGGCGAAGATTACCTACATGGTCCTCTTCTTGGGCATCGTTATCCCCACACTTATTGCCTTAGCCGTCGACGTTTACATTCTCTTACCGATTCGGTTTGCGATTGATCCCCAGCTCTTACCTCGGGTTCGGGTTGTAGACCTATGGGCATTGGGTCTTCTCTATGCTAAAATTGCATTACACATTACCCGTATTCAACAACAGAACCGGATCACTACTGGAATCCAACAGGTTCGTCCACCCCCCCTCGCCTTCAAATGCTCGGCATCGGTGTACTCATTATCTTTTTGTTGATTTCGGTCATCGCCTTTAGATCAGAAACAATGGTTGGACACACCCTGACCCAATTTCAGCAACGAAGGACGTCATTGGCCCTATGACCGTTGTGCTGCTAGCCATGATCCTTGTCCCCGGTGCATCCTTCCGCGCGGTCCAATACCTATTGCCACCGCGATTTGTCGACGACAGAACTATTTGTGAGTACCACCCCACTTCGCTCTCCATTCCCATCTATTCCTTTCTGTGATCCCTCGTACAAAGTGCTCTCCAGATGCTGATTTGGTATTAGTCATGCATGTCTATCCAGGTCTTTTTGTTCTGGGAGTGTTAATGAGATCAGCTGGATTCTTAGGCCAAATTATGGCATCATGGTCACAAACCATTCGGGATACGGAGTTTTTGGTGGAGATGAGACTGAAAAACCATGAGCCAGAGAAGGAAAAAGTGAATTTCGAGACGGAGACAGGGGTGTAGAGTATTAAAGGACCTAATTTTATTCTCATTTCTCTCAGCCTTACTATGTAGCACCTTTACAGTAATCATATTCCTCTACACGCATTTGTATCTACTTGCAAAAATAACATGCCTTGAGGTCCGCCCACTTCACAACTTAGCAATCTCTTGGCAGCAACAAAAATTAGCAGCATGTTGACAATACCCACAAAGGCGAAGGGATCAACGAGCACAGAACACACTGGCACACACATTTTTCGAGTCAAGCAAAATCCGTTGGTGCCAAAGCCCAGGAATAAAAGATGAAATTATAGAAATACAGTACACTGATACAAGAACAATAAAGAAAAGGGACTCTATGCACCGAAACCATAGAGCGTACGACCAGATCGCTTTAGAGCGTAGACCACATCCAATGCAGTCACTGTTTTTCTCTTTGCATGTTCTGTGTATGTTACGGAGTCACGGATAACCTGAGAAGCAAGACGAATCAGTATTCCGCAGTGATAGAAAGGCAAACAAAAAAGCGCAGACAAGGTGGCATGACAGTTAGTACTCACATTCTCCAAGAAGATCTTTAGGACACCACGAGTCTCTTCATAGATGAGACCGGAGATACGCTTGACACCACCACGACGGGCAAGACGACGAATAGCAGGCTTTGTAATGCCTTGAATGTTATCACGAAGAATCTTGCGATGACGCTTGGCACCACCCTTTCCGAGACCCTACAAAGGAAGACTTAGTATCTCTGAGGTGAATGACAATCCAAGAACAACTAACCTTGCCACCTTTGCCACGGCCAGACATGTTTTATAAGTAGAGTTGTTGGGTAGAAAGAGTTGGAGTGGTTGTGATTGTGGTGAGAGGAAGGTCAAGACAGTTGCGATGGTTAACGGAATGAGGCAATTGCCAAACTTGCAAGTCCCGCTTATATACCCTTCGGCAAAGTACGGTGGCGGTGCTCATTTGATGTTTGTTGATTCGTGCATTGACGCGCATCCTCCGTCACGTGTGTGACGCGATCGTGTTTGTATATAATGAGTCACCCTAATCTGGACAGCCCCACATTCATTCCCCACTTGCTGAGCATCTGCGCTCCATATCTCTTTCTCGTATCACCACCTTCGTAAATCTTAATCCTTTGCAATGGCCCGAACCAAGCAAACGGCTCGCAAGTCCACTGGTGGTATGTAATCTCAACCACATGATATCTCCTGCAATCCTGATTATCTTGTGCAGGCAAAGCTCCCCGTAAACAACTCGCAGCAAAGTCTTCTGCGCGCAAGACTGCTCAAGTGAGTCATTTGGAGTTGTTACAGAAATCCCTTCTGACTCGAACGTTATCAGGCAGCAGCTGGTGGTGTGAAGAAACCCCATCGCTTCCGCCCCGGAACCGTCGCCCTCCGTGAAATCAGACGTTACCAGAAATCCACCGAATTGCTCATTCGAAAACTCCCCTTCCAACGTCTTGTCCGAGAAATTGCTCAGGATTTCAAGGTTCGTCGTATCCAATTTGTGCTACTATGTCTTTTATTGACTCTTCCTTCTAGACTGATCTCCGCTTCCAATCTTCTGCCGTCATGGCTTTGCAAGAAGCTGCTGAGGCTTATCTTGTCTCACTATTTGAGGACACCAACTTGGCTGCCATTCATGCCAAGCGTGTTACCATCCAACCAAAAGACTTGGCACTAGCACGCAGATTGCGTGGCGAAAGGTCATAAAGTTTCAGTTGGGTTGGGGTTATGGTGCTTCCTATACTCGATGACGTCTTATTGCATCGGCTTTCCTCTATTGTTATTGTACCAGTATATTGTTTCGTCCATGGTGTTTTACGGTGAATAGACACGTTTCATCACGACCGAGAATAGTGTGCAGACAATCATTACAAGGTATATTAATTCTACATAGTCCTATGTCCCCAAGGGAATGGGACACAATTCAACAGTGGAGGTATATAATGTATGTGCATAGTATTAAAATCACAAGGCTAATGCAGAGTGCGGAGGCTTCGGGTATCATCATTTCCTTCCTACCAATTCGTAGTAAGCTCCTCCCCCGACTGGAATCCATCGTCCCTGTCAACCAGGAATCGCCATCCGCAAACATAGCCCTAGAAGGAAAGACCTCCAAGATTTCGCATTCGAAATCTGGTACGGCCAACCTATACTTCCTCCACAACTCTTCGTCCCTACTCCCCAGGGCAAATGTATCATTGCCACCTTTCTCTCTCCTTTCACCAGTGCCCTCACCAGTTTCTTTCCCAAACCTTAAACCCACGTCCGATAATTCAAAGGCTGGAACCCTGCCCAGTTCGGTGAACATCTGTCCGATCGCGTACTTCTCCTCCAGAAACAGGTGCGCACAGCGCGGGGAAGAAATTTTTACTGTCGAAGTGGCTGTACAGACAATCTTGCCTCCACAGATGAGGTGGACTTGACGCGTTTGTATCAAAGGGTTTGCGGGAGACGTGTTCGCAATGGCGGACGGGTTTGGGAGCGATAGTGGCGCAAGAGTGAGGGGTTGTGTCTGTTGATTGGGAGAGGAGGTAGAGATACGGAAGTGAGTTGCTGGGAAGAACGCGGGAGGGGATGATGGGGCAATAAAGAGTGGTTGAGAGGATGGAGCTTGCGATGCTGGGTAACTGGCGGGAGGAGATACAGTGGTGTAGGTATCTGAGTAAATTAATGCGATAGTGATTGGGCGGGCAAAATAGGCACTTGGAAATCGATAAATAAGATGGACACGGCGCAATGTAGGTGGCGGGCATACCTAAGCACGCGCTGAAGATCGCCTTGAGCAGAGAGCGCGATACGCTCGAGGCCGGTGATACCAGCTGGCCAAGCGTACTATTATGTGGGTCTGTAAGCAGAGGGCAACAGAGAGACATCGAGTAGGAGTACTGACATTGATGCTCGTCATGCGTGGCCCATAAGAGTGGAATTGCGTTGGTGAACCCATGGCCGTTTAATTACTCAACCCGCCTTGGGAGGAAATCGTGTTTAAAGCTCCACAAGGCAGCAAGGGAGAAAACTGCCTAATAATGTGGCTCTATCGAGACCTGTATAGGACTTGATTAATGTCGGGCGGCAGCATCGCGGTGAGTGGACGAACCGAGGCAATGGTATCTTCTATAGTGGAATAAATGCTGCACGGTCGACAAAGTTCAATGAAGTAGCAATTGCTTTAATCTAGGGAGGTGGAAAGCAGCGTGAGGGGTAGGAAGAGAACGAGCAGTATTTAAGAGCATCAATGACTTTAAGGATGTGAGCTCACCGATGGGTTTATCCACGTGACATTTGCCTTCTTTTGCAAGCGAGCGCAAGCCCTAATTTGGAAGTAGTCGGCGGACCTGCCTGAATTGGACGTATTGGGCTCTGTTTGTCCAGCCCATCTCAGATCAAAAACTTGCAAGGAAGGACATTGCATCCGCTACCACCTGCTTTCCGTGCGTTATCTACTCATCTGCACTGTGCCTCAGTCCCAAAAGTATATCAGCTTACCATGGCGTCTCGGTCTGCGTCGTACTCGGATCACATGTCGGTTCAAGAACCTGATGCAACCGCGGTCGAAATGGGTGAGGGTTACGACGAAGCTGAGGGCTCCACAGACGACAATCAAATCGAATACAATATGCCAAGTCTTCTCTCGTTGCAAATCAAAGGATTGCTTGACGCAGAAGAAGATGTCGACCTGGATATGGAAATAGCAGAGGATCTACTGCTGGCCCTCTCTCAGAGAAAGCCACGCGCCGAGCCTTTTCAAAGCAAAACTGGTATCGAGGACGATCAGAGGGACCCAAATGGTATCATTGTTGATGAGGAAGAAGGCAGTGGTGACGATGAGAATGCTGGAGGATGGAATAACCTCGCTGATATTGATCCCGAAATAGCCTTTGCGTCGTTATATGCGAGGGTTACAGAGGGAGAAGACAAGGCAAAGGAAGAAGGTATATTGCCGGTTTTCTCTTGTACTTCTCTTATCTGCTCTATATTGAGTGAAAGATCACTTCCTTTCATCATTTTTGTCGCCGCTCTCGTGCCATGGGACCATCATCTGCATCCTACTTTCCATCCTTAACATTCATCTGGACCTCTGGACAATTGTTCCGTGTCTCAAGAGGAACAGCTATGGACGAGACAAGAGATCAAGCAGATGAAGCACCACCTCAAAGAGAAAGGTTAGCCCCATCTGGCTACTTCGGGACTAGAAACTCCGTACCAATGGTTGCTCCTCTCGGCTTTAGGAATGTCGCAATGGATATGGGAATACGTGAACCACCAAGGGCTTGACGTCCTCAAGCTCATCCGAGCTTTTGGGGTGAAGTTGGTGCGTTGACCGTTTTTCCCCAAAGTTTGAGGGTTAACTTGATTGTGATATATTATCGTCAATTACGGCGTCCTCATCAAAATAGTGCCCTGAACTACAGGACAGGCGAAAATCTACTTTACTTTACGTGTTGAAAGTCGCTTTATCCAATGAGTGAGCCCCTGTCGTGTTTTCTCTTTCGTGAATCGACTTAGCAGGTTGTCAAGGCTACGTCAACGCGATAGATTACCCCAATATAACACGATACAGGATGCTATTGACCTTATCCGCAAGTCACAGCGTATCCTCATTCTGACTGGCGCAGGAATCAGTAAGGCATTTCCCTTCCTTGGAAGTTCGTTTTGCGGACGCCGTCCGACGCCATCGCTCTACAGGTGTTTCCTGCGGTATACCCGACTTTCGTTCGAGGAATGGGCTATATGCCACACTTAAGGATAGAGGAAATTATGACCTCGACGATCCACAGCAAATGTACCCTCGTCTATCCTTATATCGCATACGTGAACTTAGCTGACAGATCCTCGCAGGTTCGATATAACCTATTTCAGAGAAAACCCTGCAGGTGTGTAGCTGCTGCTTCGAAATTAACCTCGAGAGCTAATTTAGGTGTAACTTGAAGTATTTTAGTACGGTCACCTTCGGTCTCCAGTGGAGAGATGCTGACGCATGACTGATTCCATAGTTCATTTGCTAGGTACTGCTCAACGTGCATCATTGCAAATCGCGACTAAGTTTAACCTGCTAACAGCCAAATTTATCCTTCAAATTTTATACCCTCTCCTTGTCATCGCTTTATCAAAGCCGTGGAACTAGAGGGAAAGGTAAGAATATTCTGGGCCCCATAGACCAATCACTTACCATGCTTTCGTTTGTAAATAGTTACTCCGCGTAAGCTTCAGTCCTCCATTTATAATATATTTTACATGTTGATATTTTGGCACCCTGCCTCCTGCTGGGTAACTTCGGTCTGCTATCTGCCAATTTCGCGTTACCGAACATAGAACTACACTCAAAATATAGACACCCTTGAAACACGCGTAGGTGTCAACCGAGCCCTACAGTGCCACGGTTCATTTGCCACTGCTAGTTGCCTTACATGTAGGCGGCGTGTGCCTGGTAAGGAGTTAGAGTATGCCATAATGAACCAGAAAGTTCCAGTGTGTGGAGTTTGTAATGCGACTGCAGCTCGCGCATCTGGGAGAGACAGGGCTGGTCCCGGAAAAGTCATCGTTGATGGACCTGGTAATAACGCTGCTGATCACGGTAGAGGTTCGGATGAAACGAACACAGGAAATGGGAAGAAGGGCAAGGAGAAGAAGAGGGCGGGGAAAAAGAAAGCGAGAGGGGAGTGGGACAGTGATGACGAAGATGAGAGCGATGCCCCAGAATACCCTCCTTGGGTTATGAAGGTTGGTAACCATTTCACTTTCAGTACCATTATCGACATGTCCAACTTTTGGGCACCAGATTCGAGCATTTCTGACAAGGTTGTTTAAACAATCTGGTTCATGTGCACATTATGCTGCTAATTTGACCTGCTCTCGTGTCAATACGTTCGGTTAAGTACTGAATGTAATTCCTTGTTTCCACACAGCCAGATATCACCTTCTTCGGTGAAAAGCTACCCGACGATTTCAGGAACTCATTGGTAGAAGATAGAGACAAGGTTGACCTATTACTCGTCATTGGAACATCTCTCAAGGTTGCGCCAGTAGCTGATATACTGTGTAAGCTCAAATCCTTGTTGTAACATCAGAATTCAACTAACATGCTATATGCGTCGAAATACATAGCACATCTACCGCATTCTGTGCCCCAGGTAGCAATTGATTTTTATTCAGTATGGGCGCTTTCTGAAACATGTCTCGTAGATTCTAATTAACAAAACACCAATTCGACATATTAATCCGGACGTGGGTTCGGAATTGACTACTATTCCTCGAGCTGTTATTGATGGGTGCTGTCTTCCCCTTCAGATCGTTCTTCTCGGTAATGCGGATGAAATCATTGAACATTTAGCTGAACAGCTGGGATGGGCACTTCCGCCTCCGGTCCCTCCGGCCTCTCCACTAGCATCGACTCTGATTGGAAGTCAGAACACCCCAGCTGCGAAAATTTCGTCCGCATTGAAAAGGCGGTTATCTGTCCACCAAATTCAAGAAACTGGAGTGAGTGGAGAGGTGAAACAGGGGGTCCAACACCAACTTCGAAGTGGAAATCGGCCCAGGAGGGTTGCACACAGGTAGGTTTAACTTTCCGACCTTCGAAAATACTGGTTCAAAGTTGGCTGGACAATTTTTGGTGCTCCCAATATAACTCCATCACTCTTGGTGATGAGGGGTTCCGGTTTTTCTTGGTACTAGTTTGTCTCACTCTCGTGCTCCCCTTTCATTCTCAAACATGGCTTTTCCATTTCGCCAAGCTGGACACCATTCACTCGAATGACATCATGATTCTTGCGCATATATTCACTTCTCTTCACTCATACTCACGTCGTATCTCTTCTTTAGTCACGTGTGGTTATTTGAGGGAGCAGAAGGCGGGCAGTGGCTGCAAGAATTTGAGCAGCAATGGCTGCTGCAACATGGTAGTGAACCTGACGGATCACCACGATCGCCAACTATTGCAGACCAGGTCGTTGAGCAACACGTGGAACCGCAAATTCTCTCACAGATTTACAAGCCTTCGACTATATCTACTCCGTCGTCAGTTGGTTCTTCAACACCTTCCGAAGCCCAGGAGGGTGAAAACCGGAAATATAAGAGAGCAAGAACAGATTACGTAGGATAATAGTCATTTTATAGTGGCTGGGAGCGGATGAACGATGAACGATGAACGAACGATGTAGCATAATCTAGTGCTTGCGCATATCTCAACTGATTTATCAGTAACTAGGATTAGTCCTGCTCATCGGTGTCTTTGAGTTTTACCACAATGTAAGAACGCACACAAGAGTGGCTGGCTACAATCATCGCCTAACCAAGGCTTGAAACATATAACTAGCATGAGCTGATAGCATGAAAAGAAAAATTTACATCGACGAAACCTACTATCGTGGAATTACATTACTGCGAACAGCTACACACTGCTAAACTTAGAGCTACAGGGTAGGAGATTATACGACTTGGATTATACTATACTGTCTGTCTCCAGGTAAATAATTCCTTGAGGAGTTTTACCGCTCCTCAAATCCTTCAGACCTTGCCAGTCATTGCTGCACGCCCATCTCATTCCAATGGATCCCTCTTTCAAACTCCGCTCTGGCCTATGTTCAAACCAGTACGCTATTAACCGCCTTGACGCCCAACCCAGTGAGGAAACTCATGACAACCCACGAGGCTGGAAACCACGCGGCAGAAGCGGTTATGACGGAGGCAAGAACCGAGTTGGACATTAATGAGGAAGCTGCGCCCGGGGTAGAGGTAGCTGTGACTGTAGCGCTGGCTACAGAAGCCGAAGCGTCAGTCGCAGATGGGAGTGTAGCGTTGGCAACGGTGTTCTCTCGGAGAGCCTCACCAGAAAGAGTGGCAAATCCAACAGATGCAGGACTGTAACGGAAAACAGAGTATACATTTTTCTGCGGGAAGCAACATGTACGACGAGAGCAGGGTCAACTAAGCCAAGGTTTTACGCTGTCTAGATAAATGGACTTACGAGGAAAGTATCACCGACGATCCAGTCAGGAGCAGCGCCCCGAGTTGTTATCTCGAAGAAAGCGCCCATGCAGAGAGTATCCGTAATTCGTGTCAAGCGGAAGTCTGATGGATCGATTGGCCACGCAGTTCTGCCACCGAATGTCAGGAAGATGCGGACATCAGCATCGCATGCTGTTCAATCGATAAATTAGAATAAGTAGAGGGAACGTAGGATGTTGTCACTCACGGAATGTATAATATCCTTGGAAGTCGCCTGATCCGGGAGCAGAGCCAGGGATTTGTGCATAGATTTGGGATACTATATCAGGCGGTCCTCCGATGAGCGTAGTACCGGTGTCAATGGCAGCATAACGTGTTTGATCTGATGGAAGATTGATAGGAACGTTCTGGACATCGATCTCTGTCGACACACGGTGAGTTTTGTGGCTCAATATATTTGACAGATCCGCATACTCGTCAAGGGAAGAAGCCAGTACGTTCCCGTATCCGCGGGTAGGTTGATAAACTCTACGTCGTTTTCAAACAAGCTGGTATTCGTAAAACCTATCGTCGATTAAGCAACATCAACATACAGAGTATGAAGCGAATTCACCCAAATCAAATGAACCTCCAGGCATCGTTGAGTTGGCATCAGATGAGTTACCAAATCTGTGGCCACATTCAGCAATGCGTCCAGTGAGTCAAAACACGCAGCTCACCGCGTAAGGTGGAAGGCAAACAGTGGCTCATCCAAAACTCCCTCCTCCACTAAATTTTGCCAGAACGGCGTAGCTCCGGACGCAGCAAGGGGTTGCCACCCCAGACCCATCAATCCAGAGGCAGGGTTGGTAAGCAATCCTGGCGACACGATATCGCAGGTTGCGAACACCTGATTGCGAACCTCGAAGCCCGCCATTCTCACAACATCTGTGGCCAAAGTTCCAGACGCGTGTCCGCTTCCATATGTGATCTCAAAAGGCCTGGTGCTGTTGCCAAATGATGTTGACTGTGACGCATTAAAAACTGTGATATTACTACAGCCAGAGACGCAAGATGTGTCTGCAAGCCAAAAATCCCTATCGTATGGTACGAATGGGGTAAAGGGTAAGTTGCAATAGGGGCTGTATTTGGACTGAAACATACGAAGAGCCTGTGTCCATGATGACATTGAACGGAGTCATTGGCGAGCCAACAGACAACGTTCCCAGATAGCTGGAAAAATTGAATTAAAATCGAGATTCAATATGAGAATACCAGCCGGGTACTAACGCCGAGTCCCCATTCACGTTAATCAGGCTGACGGGTGGCGCAAGGTAAGTAAGGAGTGAGTGACATTGATAACACGTATAGAACTTACGAGTTTGTGCCACTGTCTCGCTTCTGAAACTCAGATTGGCCATATTTCGCTGCTAGTCCCTCGCGCTGTGCTTTCGCCCATCCCCCTAATTCTTCTCGTCGTGTTGGGAGAGACGAACGTCGTGTAAGTGGTATGGACTGAGGTGGAATGCGACGATAGCCTTGGGGAAGAGTGGCAACAGCAACTTCAGCTGATGCAAAGAGCAGAAAGAGAAGCCATCCCGATGTGTTAGTGAACAGCATGATAAAGTTCTGTTTTAAAAAAGTCGAGCGTAGAAAAACCCTCCTACGATTCAAAGACAAGAGGGGAATCTAAATGGAATGACAACCAGAGGGAAAGGAAAGAGGACGAGGGGAGTAAGTCTGTACTCCTTATGAGGTATAAATGGGTGCGAAACATAGACGGCCTGCGAGGTGAGATGGTTTGAGTCCCTAAAGAATCGAGACATAGGTAAGTGACGAAGTCACAAATCGCGGATTGACCATATCGAGTTGCCATCACTCCAAAGGTTTCGGCAATCATCTCGCAGAACGCATTCCAGCTAGTGTCACCTTAGTTGGCAGCCAATTGTGTCCATACAATGGCTATTACTTCGTTGGATTGTGGGCTGACTGAACATAGTTAGACACAAGTTAGAGTTTATAGGCAACTTACTAACCCCACAACAGAATCGCTCCGCCTCGTCTGAATCACCACATAAAAATCTAGTTTCTAGGCATCTTTATCTCAAGGACGATCGACAACCGGAAAAGGAAGCCAAGTGACCATAAATAGTCACCAACACTCTCACAAGTTGCCTTTATAGGAAGGAATACCAAGTCATGCAAGTTTCACTCAACGCTCGAACTCACACCAATTATAGAAATCAAGAGATAGAATAGAAATAGGAATAGGAATATACACTACAGGTACAGTATAAGTAAACCCTAAACCAAAAGTAAAGGAAATCATGATCGCTCTCCCCGAAGTCTGCGTGCTAGTGCCAAGTCTTTTGGTTGGATGGTAACACGCTTGGCATGAATGGCAGCCAAGTTGGTGTCCTCAAATAGTGAGACAAGATAAGCCTCAGCAGCTTCTTGCAAAGCCATGACGGCAGAAGATTGGAAGCGGAGATCAGTCTAGAAGGAAGAGTCAATAAAAGACATAGTAGCACAAATTGGATACGACGAACCTTGAAATCCTGAGCAATTTCTCGGACAAGACGTTGGAAGGGAAGTTTTCGAATGAGCAATTCGGTGGATTTCTGGTAACGTCTGATTTCACGGAGGGCGACGGTTCCGGGGCGGAAGCGATGGGGTTTCTTCACACCACCAGCTGCTGCCTGATAACGTTCGAGTCAGAAGGGATTTCTGTAACAACTCCAAATGACTCACTTGAGCAGTCTTGCGCGCAGAAGACTTTGCTGCGAGTTGTTTACGGGGAGCTTTGCCTGCACAAAATAATCAGGATTGCAGGAGATATCATGTGGTTGAGATTACATACCACCAGTGGACTTGCGAGCCGTTTGCTTGGTTCGGGCCATTTCAAGTTATTAGTCCAAATGGAGTTTGGAAGTTTGAAGTGTTTGCTGGAGTGGTTGAGTGTAGGAGGGAGAAATGATGTCGGGCTTCCTGAATTGGCATTCTAATATATACCAACACGAACGCGCCATTCCACGTGACTCCCATACATTGAATGAAGGCCCGACATAAACAAAACCACATAGCGCGCCTATTTGAAATCAACAATCAACAAAAGTTACACAGCCACCATCGCGCGTCACAAATCACGCGTTACGCAACAACCCTCTCTGGCCATTGCTACTAGTTTAAAAGCCATTGCACTTGGCCAGATTCGACTCCCATCATCCGTTGTCTCCCACTTGGTTATCTTTTTTTTAAACACTCTCGCACCGTTTAATCTACTCTCAAAACTTATAAATATGTCTGGCCGTGGTAAAGGTGGTAAGGTTAGTGACCTTACGAACTTAGTGTTGTTCAGAAATGTTAAATGGTTCGTCTGTAGGGTCTCGGAAAGGGTGGTGCCAAGCGTCATCGCAAGATTCTTCGTGATAACATTCAAGGCATTACAAAGCCTGCCATTCGCCGTCTTGCCCGTCGTGGTGGTGTCAAGCGTATTTCTGGTCTTATCTATGAAGAGACCCGCGGTGTTCTTAAAATTTTCTTGGAAAATGTGAGTCGAGAACGCTGTTATACTTCATTTCCGCCGTTCTATAATGAGATATCGATATCTGATCTCCGCATTCAGGTTATTCGAGATTCTGTGACCTACACAGAGCACGCCAAGAGGAAGACTGTAACGGCATTGGATGTTGTGTATGCCCTAAAACGATCAGGCCGCACCCTCTACGGTTTCGGTGCATAGACGGTTTTGGGTCAACCCCTGGACATGGTTATTTTCGATTTTTGCTGTACCTTTACTGTATTTTTATTATTATTGATCTCTTCTCTGTCTACGCAATGATCATCTATTGATGGTACACTATCCGTCTCACTAAGAGATTATCCAGTATCTCCATGCGAACATGAGTGAATCCATACCACGTTGTTGGTCTGGCAAGCTAAAGCCCCCCCCATCTGTTACGTGCAGATCTCGGTGCAGGTCAACTGGGGATATCCCGCAGGCTCATGGCCATCGACATAACCATCGGTCAAGTAATCAAGCAGGCGAGGGTGTATCTAATTGCGAATACGGCAATCTGACATGCCCAGGTACGTACCTCCGTCGATGTTCCGTTTGTTGCCCCGACGTATTCCCCATGTCAAATCTCCGGTGATTCGCCGTCAGATATAGTGCGAGGCCTAATAGGCCGTGTTTTTCCAGCGTCAAACTATAGCACATTCCTTTAAGGATCCTTTACTCCTGCCATCAAAAACTGTATCTTAACCTCAAGGGCACAGAAAAAAATTCGACGATCGTCTTCCTGGACAGCCCACAAGCGCCCATTCCCCATGTCCTCCACAGCGCCCCGTATAACGCTACCAACAGAGACGGTGTATACAATCTTCGCACTGCTCTCACCTCTATCGTTGGCTACGCTTTCGCTAGTATCATTTCGATTCAATGCCATCGCAGAACGGATACTTTACTCGTCAATCACCATCTCAGAATTGCTCGGTGAATCGTCGCCCATCCCTCGCAGGACGTTACGTTGGTGTGAGTCACTTTTACGACGACCGCACTTGTTTGGGACGACGAGGAAGGTGTCGATACGTTGGCAGACCGATCCTCGCTCTCCTCCACCAAGACATCTCACGACTCCCGTCGTGAACCTATCCGATTTGCTGCATCTGCTCAGGTATCTCGAATCATTGGAACTGTTTCTGGGACCGGCAAACCTCGGGCCGACATGCTTAGAGCCCATACATGCCGTCGAACGAATCGTGCGAGGGTGTTCCTTTCCACTGCTACGATTTTGTTCGTTGGGGGCTGAAGGGACCAAAGGGGTGCAAGGGTACACGACGGTGTTATCAAATTTCTTGGCTTCATTACCTTCCTTACGTCATCTCAAGCTGGCAGATCATCATCACTCCGCATCCCTTCCTCTTGACATCCCACAAACGGCTTTACCATTCCTGAATGCCTTCCGCGGTACGCCGGACACTGCGGCGTCGTTGCTGCCAGGAAGACCAGTCGAATATCTCTATTTGATCGGTCAAGACTCCGATGTCAACAGAGAAAACCTCATCAAGATCACAAGAACTACGTTGCCTTTGAGGTTTTTGGACCTATCAGGCATGAGTATCAGGATCGTCTTGTTGAAGAACGTCTCCACATATTTATACATGGTTGAGGGGTTGAAGATCAGACTGGCATTGAGGCATACCCTCCATTACGCTATGTCTGGTATCGTGAGCCCTAGTTTTCCTTGGTTGATGTTTGCCCCGCATTCTGATTGTACCAATACCACACGCTCTTAATCACGCTTTACACGCACGATCACATCCTCGGCGCCGCGCATCAATTATCCGCTTCAACAATACAAAATTATGTGTTTATCCTCGGATTTGTTGATAACAGAGGCTTCTAGCAGGACTCTCAGCGGTCTTGACTACTTTCCAACGGCTTGCGTTTCTTGATATGTCACCAACTGGTGGCGATGGGACTAATCCAGATCCTGATGCCGAGTTGGCGCTCTGCAAGGAGTGGAGCCGGGCTTGTCCAACGTTAAGAAGGATCATTTATCCTACGCAGTCGGAATGGGTATTCGTGGACGATGAGGCAATGACGGGCTTCGGTACGGAGCCCACTTGGATGCTCGTACGGAATTGAGACTGGAAGTATGGTGACGTGGAGTGTGAGAGGCGGCGTCGACGCTCTCTCAGCCGTCGAGACCGACGGTCAGCCACTACGAAGTACACTTGCAGTTGTTCACGTACAAATCCGGCCACCCGTTTCCCATAATCATTTCCACTTCTCACTGACGTGGTCTAAGGGGCAATTGCTTAATGCCAATTCAAGAAAACAAGAAAACCCAATTTCTCGCGGGTAAGGACGCACACCGTCTTCCCTACGCCCCGCTGCAACCGCATCACCATCAATAACCGCATGTATCGCGTATATCTCAGTTATTGCCAACACAACGTGTACAATTCTGTTCGCTCAATGTCATACAAATTCTGTGTATTGTACGTGCAGGGCATTATCTCAGCTTATCTGGTGAGTAGATGCTGCTACCTCATGTCTCTTTACCCCTAGTCAGGGAGTACTCTACTTCCCCGCTCAGAAGAGAGCAAAAAATAGTTTCCATGTTCTGGCCGTTATGGCAATTGAAATCACTCGGAATCACGCTTTTCCTATCTCCTTCCGTGCCCCCTTCACACCTTCCACTTCCCTTTTCCTTCTGTGTCTCTTGTTTACCTTTTCTACACTACTTCTCGGTGAAATGGATCACTATAAACTAATCTCCCACTCATATGTTCTCTCTTGTCCTGCCTAGTGCTAACCACATCGAGCACCTTCTGACAGATGCATATTTTCCCCCCTTTTTCAATCGCCCACACGCTGCATACATGCTATCGACGATCACCACCCGTCTCAATTTTCTACCCCTGGATCACCAATTTCCCCGCCACCTTATCCATACATGCTTCTCTACCACGTCGGGTACAATCAAACAGGTTGCTGACACTCTCATCCGCACCCTCGCACCCCTGCTGTCCACCGTGCGCCCTGCAATTGCATATTACCATCAACCCTCCTCTTATGTCCCTCGGCCTGTTCGGGACCAGACGTCCGAGGTTATCAGCTAACATAAATTACAAATTTTCCACGCAATTTCACCGAAACCTTGGAGCACCTGCACCACTATGATCCTGTTTTGACCACAAGGTTTAATTGGATGGACGTATCGTATGGCCCGGAATTGTCGGTGATAACCAGTTGGTTTGCATCATGACGATAAATACCCCTTCTGTCGGTATCAAGTCGACACCGTGACCGCGTGCGGTCAATTGACACCCAATGGCCTATTCATCTCCCTCTCTATCCCCTTTCCCTTCTGCTTGGTACATTGCTATTGGCCAGTGTATGGTGCCTACTATACTCTGTATATTTGGTCAGGGGTAGTTCTAGCCATCAACTACTAAGTCTTCGTACTTAGTACTTACATGTAAACGCATCAATCAGTCTACTGGTCGGCTCTTTGAATATAGATGATGAGGGTTGCATTTTCAAAGGTGTGGTACCTTCTGCTTGATGAAAGGCACATGCTATATTGTGCCCCTGTCTTTGCTGCCTCTGCCGTTGCACCTACTGACGACCCATACAACTCACATTTATCGACTTCTTCCCTGGCCTTGCGTATGAATTCGACCTGTCAGACATTGCACCCCAATCCTAGGCAGCAGGCGGCAGACTTGGTCCGACCGTCATCGAATATTCCAGTTGTCTGTCTTGCCCATTGCAAGTGCTCCCTTCAAACTGCTACCGCACTGAGCGACAGTCGCTTGAGCTCACAACCCTCTGCCCACGCTAAGAATACAACCCCAGTAATCTCCCCACAGCGCAGTCGCGCTCAGTTACTACTAAAATATTATGCGGCTCAAGGTACACATTATATACACACACCAAGTGTTCAGGTTCTGTATCCCCGAGATTTTCAGTGAAAGTTGAAATTTTGCGGTTGGGTACTCGTAGTTGCCATAGTAGGCAGTTAGTTGACGCACGAGTCGTTACCAAGGGCATCCGTTTCCCGAGTCTTCAGGATCGCAGAACCAAGCAGAAGGACAAGGAAAATTCCATCCTGTGTTGATTACTATCGTTCAAGGGTGCAGTGACTACCCTAGGTGTACGAGTTGGGGGCCGTTAAACAATATAGATTCCCACTTTGGGCTCAACGGGATCAGCTCCAGCGCCTCTCCTGGGGTCAGGTGAAATGGGGCCCATATTTATAGGTATTGCGAAGCGAGCAGTGATCCGCTCTATTCAACAATAATAGTAATACTCCAGTTCAATGAATCACATATAGTCTCATCATGTATTAGATGAAAGCTACAAAGAATCGGGATTCGATCCGGTGGGAGCAAACGGCACAAAGCACACCGATACATAGTGGCCATAGGGGATTATCTGATTGTACGGCATGTGAGATAGCTGACGTGAAGATGAACAAAGGATCACGGAAGGAATTTGTATGGAAAAACGTACAGGGACCAGCCACTGGGCGATGACGAGAGCCATATCCAAAATACAAAGCTATATACCCTAACAAAGAGAGCTGAACAAGTACAAAAACCAAACAGGGTATATGCGCGTACGTTCTGCAATCGAGTCACAGAGGGTGAAAAAAGACAAAAGCCAACTGATATAAGTTGACGATAAAACAACACGATGACGAGATAGCATGACAAGTGAAATCGAAGGGAGATAGATGCTAGTAAACGAAAACGTCAACCACCCAGAAAGGCTTTTCTCGGTGTGTGGTGTAAGGGTGATAGATTAAAGAGAGCACTTGGGAGGCAATCAGTGCTAGTAGTGGCGCATGCAACCATGCACGTCGTGCGGCATACAATAGCGATGAAAAAAAAAATTGCGTAAACTGGAAATTCGATACCCAATCATTGAGATTCCGATTCATCAACGAAAATGTCCCTATAATGGTGCAATATCGTTTCAATAGCCTACGAAAAGCAAGCACAAAGCAAAACAAGGGAATGGTCCATCAGCGTCAATATTCCGAGGAAACGATTGTTTGATAAGAAACATAAGAGACATTGATCCCGAATCAACGCCAATCGATGTATGTCAAACATGTAGGGTGATTCGCAGGAAGAGCAATGAAGATATAGAAACCGTTTCATACCTGTTTTTGATGGGCCGCGTCCGCCATACTGTCGCCGGCGACGCCATTAAGGCTTATTACTTGTCCAAATAACGAAGGAGCGAATACAATAGCTAGATTTGATTCCGTCATGTTGTTCCTTGCGGAGTGTTGTGTTATACTAGAGTATAAAAAACAATTCATTAGAACTCACTCTTCTTCCAGCCACGGGGCCGAGGACAAAAAAAACCGCTCGCCCTGAAAGCGCCCGTCTCGAAGAAGCGAAGTGAACTCACGTATGTAGGTGTCCCATAAGAAATTTAAGCGTAGCATAGTGCGGATCTGGAAGCTCGTTTACTCGTTCGTGTAGGCGGATATGGCGTAGTCGTTCGTTGTCGATTTCTGTTCAAGAAATGCATGCATTCAGCATGTTCTCCTTTCGTGCTTCTAATAGGGACTCACTAGCTGCTTCGATGAAGCCAGGTTGCAAGCTCGGCAGTATTAGGGGTTCAGGTAGCTCACGCAGCCACAGTTTCAGCAAACTGGTGACGTTGCTGATATCTGAAGACCATTCATCCGCGTCGAAAACCACGGAGTCCAAGTCTGTAGGCAGCATCAAGGTCAAGATGTTTTCAACATTGCCGCCAAAAATTAAAAAGCGAGGTCGAGATTGCTTCGTTCAGTATCAAGTCCGAATTGACTAGGCGGGTTATACCGCACCTTTATCAAGCTTCAACTTCAAGCTTTCGTACTTGGTCTTGGTACCGCTGACACGATAGACTCCCTGGACGCCCAGTCCATACTTTTCCACTGCTTGGCAGCATTTCTGCATGATTGGTGGCACTTCAACACCATCTCGCTCCATTTGCTCGGCTAGTGGTACACCGAACGTTGGCCGTCCCTTGTCTTGGACGCCATTCAGTCCGTTGGCCGTCCCGTGGTTGCTGTGATAGGCAGGTAATGGGGGTAACTATCATAAAAGTAAAAGGTTAGCAGGTAAGTCACATTCATAACGAGATTATTCTTTCGAGAAACCTCTCGTGTGCCTATTGAGAAGAAAATAACGAAAATAACTTACAAATCCTTCTTCAGCTGGCCCATCTCGCCGAAGCCCCCTATTTGGTTGCCCCCCATGGGCATACGCGTAGTTTTGCATGTACGTCTTGAAGTCACCTCTATTGTCTATTGCCTCGGTAGCAGCCTTGAGGCCGATCCCTGGAACGCGGAGGAAGAAGCATATAAGGCTAAATGGAGGTTCATCGGAGTATTATAACACACCTTCGTCTGGAGAGCCCGTCAAGGTTGTCCCTTCACTGAGCACAATGCTTTCAAACAAAAATGCATAGCGCGTCAGGTGATATTGAGTTCCTAGATCAATCTCATCGGCACACTCTTTGAGGGCCTACTCGTTGAACTGAGAAGTAATCATTACATGAACAAGGGAAAGTTGCGTACGCGCAGTATTTTGGGTAACTGGAAATTGAAGTATTCTTGCCGCATTGTTTGTGTATCAATCACGGACTTGTGGTATGCCGTAGATGCGTTAGAAATTCGTTGCCGAACATCAGATTCCTGCTTCTGAAGCTGATAGGCGTATTAGATTACGGGCTCGATATTCGTTCGATGCCAAAGTACGTACATTGCCCAAGTTTTTCCCTTTCAGCAACATGCCTCCCTTTGCAACCGCCATACCTATTACGCGCTTACCACCTGAAGCAGCTACCCGCTGTCCCCCATCCTGTACCGATTCACCTTGCTTTTGTAGCAGCACGCGTTCCAACTCCTCTGACGTAGTATCAAGTCTACTTTTGCTTTTTTCCGTCAGCGACTCTGATTCCTGGAGTGCTCGCTCAAAGCGAGTTGCCAGCTCTTTCGTCTACACAATATATCAGCAACAAATTACGAGCGGAAATGACGGTGGCTTGCCTGCTTCCTTGTCTTGTCGACTTCCTTTACGAGCGTCGACAATTCTTCACTCATTTCATTCAACCGTTGGGCAAAACGTAGACGGATATCCGCCATAGATTCGTGTATCCGCATTGAAGTTTGCCATGCTTGGACGAAGGAGCTGAAAAAATTAAGTGATACGTCCTTCCGTACGAGGATAGTGGTTTAATTACCCTGCCTTGCCGTCATTCATAGCATATGCCTCTGCGGTTATCTTGGCCAGTTTCTGCAGGGTCTTCCCATAGTCTTCCTCGATCGTGGCACGCTTTTTGAAAAATGTTGACGTTTCCTATTGCGTGTAAACATAGGCTAAGCATACATTATGGGCATGGAAACTCACCCGACAAGACACCATGCCTTGTTTTATTCGGTCCAATAATAACGGAACCCCGCACTAAAATGCTAACTGTTTGACCTGCCAAGGCCGTATATGAATTGCCTGACTCACATCCAACTCGCACAAGGCACGGAGAATACTCTCATCGAACCCCGGTTCCAGCAACCCATTCACGTCACTAGCAATAGTGCTTAGTGTTTCTTGTCTCTCTTGTACAGCGGCAGGATGACGTTCTCGCCAACGGGACGTTGGCGATCTTCCTACGGAATCTACACTGGTGCGGGCTTGTGGGGACGTTGCCTTTGCTAATACATTGCTAACTGATGCATCGAGCGACTCGACCCGCTGTGGAGGTGGGGTGGGCAGGGTTGGGTTCTCAGCGTGATCACTGCTCTCCCAGTTTGAATTGTAGCCGTCTTCTGTCATTACTCCTGTATCGCTATAAAGAAACCGCCGTTCAAGGTGGCTGCCAAACAAGGAATCCTGAAATGTCTGAGGAAGGAAAGGGAGCGGTGCGTAACAGTTGGCAGTCTCTCGGCAGTTGGCAGCGCTACCCACGTGGCGCTGTGATTAGATTGGTCACAATCAGGTGCCTCCGCTGCATTGAATTCACACTTTCTCCACTCCCGCATGCTCTCGGGACTCGCTGGACCACCAGTGGGTTGTAGAATACACTTTTGTCGTACTCGTGACTGGAATTGGAATTGGTACCAAACTCGTTCACCCTTCATGTCAAATTATGGTTCCAACGTTCACGAACAAACCCTAGCTCAAACGCCGCGGTCGGGTGGTTCGATTTCAACTCTTTTCCTTTCTATGTGGTAAAACCCTCAACCCAGTGGAATCATTATATATATGTGTGTGTGTTATTGGATGTTTCTGTGACTGATATAGAGATGCTCCCATCATACTGAAATAACCAAGGCAACCAGAGAGCGAGAATTACATTCGATTAATATTGCCGGTATGCTCTAGGTCCGCCGAAGTGAGTAGCATGCACATGGTAAGTGCAAATATGGGGGTTAGTCAATATCGCCTCCGACTTTTGGACCCTCGCAGATTCACGCAAAGGTATTGATTACTTGGGTGCAATCTGTTGACCAAAAACCTAACGGGAAGGAAGAATGAAGTATTGTACATGTACACAAGGGTGTCTATTGTAATATGCCACTTCACGACTCGTCGTAAATAACCCATGGAAAACCCAGACCAAAATTGAGTGTTAGAAATCGAGTCTTGAGGGGAGGTAATTGGGCGAGGATTTCATATCCTCAAGTTAGCGTATGTCGTCACAGGTTCCAGGGTCACATCACGAAGCATAACGGTCACATGGCGCTGTCGCGTAATATCGGTGCGCGAACTGCAGCACACCTCCGTCTTACTGGGATGGAAAAGCTGAATGCTCGTCTTGCCGGCCAGAGCTCTCCCCTCTACAACGTTGATGGTGAAGGCCTACGCATGAAAACCCGTCCCAATCCTACTCTTGGTGGCAGCGCTTCACTCACTGTTAAGCAATCAGGCACGAGCAACGCACAGACCAGGTTGAACACATCTCGGCTCTTGACACATCAAAAGAAATCGCCGATAATTCATAAGGACTTATCTCACGAACATGGAAATAATGACGACTCTGACAGTCCTGACGAAATCGACATGTTACCCCGTTCCCAGTCCTCCACCACCTCCGAGACGATCGTGGACGACGGATATGTGGACGAGGAAGGCAATAGACATGACTGGGATCCCAAATTTCGCCCTAATAATGTGCTCAAGGTTTTGAAGTTCAAGAAGAACAGAGAAGCGACTCCATCGAGCATTCAGCCGCAGTCTGGCATCGCTAGTGTGGCGGAAACTAATGGAACAAACGTGGAGAAAATAGCGGGCGCACCGTCTCAAAGACCACGTCCACCTCCAGTCAATCGAAACGATAGCTCAATGAGATTATCAAGATCAACACTGGCGCCAAGTAGAGCTACAAAGAGTCCAACTGCGGTGATCAAGTCTTCACAGGATGTAGAATTAGTAGAATTGCCTGAGAAAATGCAACTTCCAACAACCCCTGGACTTCAGCCTCGCCCTTTCCCTTTGTTTGGCGATGATGCCTCTTCCAATGGCCGATCCAACGATACACCCGTGTCGACTTCATCCAGCGACAATAGCCGACATAACCAGTCGGAGTCGAAGTTGTCCCTGACTCCACTGGATGAGTCCTCGTCAAGGGAGTCAAAATCCTTGAAGGACTCGAAACAGGGCAAGGCCACAAAACCAGCAAAGTCTCCGATGCCTTCTCCCTTTGCACCCTCTGCAAACTCAGAGCTATCGTTGAAACAGCGATCTCAGTTGGCCCTCTCAGGCGATGTCTTTACCTCAAGTACGGACTATGTACGTGGGAAGTCTTCGAAGCTAGCGTCAACTACAAAGCCACAGCCCTTCCCCATGGATGTAGACGACAACAAGAAGTCGCATCCTCGTCCGCAACCTTTCCCTCTGGGTGCAGAATTGATGGATTCCATTGGGTCTTCCAGCCCTGCTTTGAAACGCATGCCAAACCTTAACGACGAAGAGTCCCCAGGTAAAAGGAGGAAAATGGGAAAGGAGCAAGCGCCCTATCCTGACGATGAGGATGAAGGTGAATGGAATATTGAAGAAGACAGTCGTGAGTCCTCCATAAAAAAGTCCAGGCGGTGGCCAACAGATCGACAACAGTCTTCATCCCATTGAATGCCGATCCTCGGACTCTGTGCCCTTTTTGCGATGCTGCATTGCCTGAATCGCCGAGCCCTTTGCTTCTGAAGATGTTGACAGAAACATCACGCAAGTCATATCCAGACCCTAGGCCAGGGAACCGGTTGGGTCGCAAAGCACCCTCTGCTCTGTTCATGTCAGTTTGTCAGAGACACCAGTTCGAGAGTCAAGTACTACCCGAAGCTGGGGCGAAAGGATGGCCGAAGTCTATTGATTGGGAGCGGCTGAAGCATCGCGTGCAGGAAATGGAGGGGGCTCTTCGGACTATATTTCGGGAGCCTAATGGTGCTCGAGCTCAATGCATATTCTGGACGGAGCTGATGGACGATGTGAAGAATAAAGGCGCAAGGGCAACTGCGGCTGTCCAGAACCAGTTCAGTACTTTCAAGAGGGCACAACCTGGATAGTGAGTGCGTCCATCTAGTGTATCGACACCCTCTTAACCAATATATGCGCCACAGTTATGGTGAACTGGGCTCCGTCATAATCTTACAAACTCTTTGCGACATGTTTCCCCCTACTTCATTAGATCCATCCATGACTGCTCCCTTGTCCGCCAATGAATTCATGCAGCGGGTTCTAGTACCAGAAGTCGGGGTACGATTAATAATGCAAGACAAAAGGTTAAAGGGAAAGCGGGGAGCCGATAAAGCACTGGAGATCCTTCGAGAAAGCAGTACATACGGTGTTACAATGTTCCCAGAAGGTGGTGCCGAATGGGATGATACTGGGGTATCCCAGAAGGGCGTTGATATGGACAAGTTGGGAGTTGCAGACCGCATTGTGATGGAGCGAGCACGGAAGCGGCGGAAAGAGCTAGAGAAGGAGGAGGATTCGAATGGCCATAGCCCCGAGCTTATCTCCGATTCAGAGGACTCTACTTCACGCGTGGCGAGGAATGGTCCCACGAAGGGTTACAGACATGGCGAGGAGTCGCTTCTGCGACCATCTTCGTCTCCATCAAGATCGGGGCGACCAAAGCCTCGACCCGTGGGCAAAGCAGCAAGCAAAGGCAACGTCCTTATGCATCATTCCACATCACCTTTACATTCAGAGCCCCAGGTGGCTTTGCGATCAAACCACTCTGGTTCTCGGTCTGCTGTTCGTGCGGTATCAATAACTTCGTCATCTTCAGAAGATGTCGCAGCATCCTCATTGGAGAAAACGTCGTCTGGTTCAATGGCGCTATCTCGGGGGCATCAGCCTCAGAAGTTTGAGGCGTTGAAAACGAAGAAAGCACGGATGAAAGCATGTGTAATAGAATCGGATGCCGAAGTTGGCTTACCCTCGGATACCAATGAAAGCATTATTTCGGTAAATTCAAACACCTCCACTAGGACACCCGTCAAAACACGGTCGCGTACAAAGACCAGCCAAAAACGGACCGTATACGATTATGAATACGCCGACGATCTTCCTAGCCGAATAACGACGAAATCCAATGATTTCGATACTATTTTGGACGAACCTACTCCCAGACCAAGGAAACCAAAACCAGATATCGCAATGTCAACTTCTGACTGTCCTTTGCTGATGGCTCGAGAGAGAGCCACTAACAAATCGAAAGGCGGGAAGAAGTGAGCGCCATCCTTTTTGTTCATGTTCGTTACCTTGTTTATGGTGGCTACTATCTCTCATAATCAGCACATGGTTACACCATATGCGAGATACCACGGACGTCATGACACTTTCGAGCGACTCAGATATAGAAAAAAACTCTGTTGAGGCAGATGCCACTCAGAGCTTAGGCCGAGCTCAGACTTCCAAGCGGGCCATCACCTCTCGTAATAGAGAAACTGAGAATTGGAAATGGTTGCTGTCAGATTCCAGTTCTATAGAATCTATGAACAAGGGTTACAATAGGTAACCTTAAAGTAATAGATATAGCCCTTAGAATTGGCGATGTATCGGCTAGGGATGCATAACTTATGTTCTAGTAATCATTGTTATCAGAGCACTCCCGATGTAACACGACCACCTACAGCCGGGATCACATGAGGCCCTCTGTCACACCTTGACCTTTTTCCTTCTACACTTAGCTATTCTGCATAGACAGAAACTCATGATCATATGCCTCGCTCGAGATCTATCAATGCGAGTACTACCGACCATCTACTTAAGAGGGCAAGCCGCTCTTTTCATACGTCTTCGGTCGATGTCATCGTGCCCGCGCGACGCTCTCAAATCCCGCTTGAAATCGTAGACAGGATTATCCAGTTAATGGCCCCACTTGGTGGCTGGAAAAGGGCCAGCTTCGCTAGGATCGCACCTCTTCTCCTAGTATCTCATGCATTCCACTTCATGGCCTTGCGGCGATTCTTTGAAGACCTGCACTTGGAACGGAGGTTGGACTTTCAAGGCGCTTTTCAATTCTTGTTCAATCAGGCAGAGCCCGTTCGTTGCCTTGGGCTCGGTTGGGTTAGGTGTGGCTTCTAGCATACCTAAGTTTTCTCTAATATCTTATCTATGCGCATATAGGCACCTCCGGCTCTCATCAAGGGTCTTGGTTCACAAACCTCCTGTATTCCCACCCTTGTCTCGATTGCATACACTAGAAGTGGACTGCTTGAACGAGACACTAGTCACCCAGCACTCACGACTCAAAGCACTGACTGACTGCCTATCTGAATCGACGGATGCTTACCACACGCTGACTTCATTGACATTGACAAATCTTTCTCGGATCGATGTAACCCTGCTGTCCCTCATCGCTGATACCTTGCCTGCTCTCGTGGATCTCTCACTTGGCTGCACTGAAAGGATTGACCTGGACTGCTGCTGGAATTGCTATGAAGATAGTCTTGGCTGCATCTGTCACTCCCCTTTACCTGGACTGTATGCTGACGTGGAAAAACTTGCTGTAAGGCCTCTAAAAAAGTCTTACAACGCTTTGGGTGTAATATCGTTATTGTAGGAAAGTTTTGGAAATGCGCTCAGCCCCCTAACGAACTTGGCGAACCTTCATCTTGGGATTTTTCTCTGCGACGAGGCCCTGGTCTTTACGCATATGGAACATTTGATCGAGGACTGCTCCCACGCGACCACGAAAATCGACGAGAAGTCTCTCAACTGCCCCAGATGCCCCAAGGAGGTAGATGATGCCCGGATTCGCGAACTAACTGCGAGCTTGATCCTGGGGAAAATGCTCCGTGGACTGAGGACTGTCGGATGGAGCTCTTTCTACGGCGGCTTTCCTATCACGAAGAGTCAACTGGAGGCCATTCTTCAGCATGAGAACAGAGAAGCAGATGCATGCCCCGATTTGAACGCATCCATTGGCACCGACGCTGGGAAAATGGTTGACGATGTGATCGTGAGTGTAAAAATTGCCATTTCAAGGCACAAAGGAGAAATAAGTGCCAGGAGGATGACCGGGTAATGTTCCTTTGTCGTTGACATGTATACCTCGTGTTATGATTGTGAATGGTGGCATTATATGCTCCCAAAGAAATGTGTACGTGTTACGTCACTATGAGGGAAAGAGGAATTAACCGGAACGGTTCACATCAGAGGCAATGTGACAATGAACCCATAGCAACCTGTCCTGATATGACTTGCAGAATTGGGTGATTTTCTGGGTAAGCACGCATGAATCATTTGCAAACAACCACAGCCTGGTGCCACCGGCAATAATTGTGCTATATAGGGCGGTCCTTTCCCGTGTTCAATCTTCATCGCGGTCCACATCTTCCTATACCCTCCCCCCACTTTGTATCTATCTTATTCATGACTCTAACGATCCGGGAATCCCAATTCAATACTATGAACACGTCCAGATCTTCACCCGCTGCTATTACGAGTATTACTTATGCTACGCGATCACCACCTACAACACCAACCAGGGATTCAGACTTTGCTCGACTCTGTGAACTCTTCGATAAACTTGCGACTCCACGTCCTGTGGCACGTAGCATGAGCCCAGTAAGGGCCACTAAGACCTCTGCCATCTTAACTAAGGCAGGCTTACGGTCTTTAGAACTTCCTGAGGATCTCGCGCCTATCGTACAAAACCTTGCTACTGTTGTGGCCAAGCATCCTCCCTCTACTCCGAAGGCTCAGGATGTGTTTGCGACGCCGAATAGGAAGCCTCGGCTTACTGTGGCACATTCGCCGCATATCAGATCACCCCTCCAATCTCCTATTGAATCTCTTGGTGGCAGCGATATTTCAGAAGTTATAACGCCCTCCTCGTCTTCGGGTTTGTCCTCTGATGAAGAGGCAGAGGAGATGGAGGAGCAGAGGGACGAAGGAAACATGCACCCGTCGGAACTTCTCTCGGCTGGTTTGGCTGAATCGTATGAAGAACGGTACCCATTCACGTTCAAGATGATGCTTCATCAGACTTACGAAAAAGAAGACTGGGGCAAGATGGTAAAGGGGGTACTCGAGCAATCTCAAAACGAGTACAAGCCCCTGGCCGAGCAGGAGTGGAAGCAGAAGGATACAGACAGCCGAGGCCGCGACGAAGATTTGGTTGGCATGAAGGAACGCTATAGAGATCGGGCAGGGAGAATGAGAAGCCCGACACGCCCGGCGTTCGGTGGCTCGGTTAACAACACGCCCACAGGGCAGAGGAGAGCGTTATCCCCTTCCACACCGTCCCGTCGACGCGCCAGAAGTTTTGCTGTGGCCGATACCAAGGCCCGAGAGACTTCTACCACGGCCCTTAAGTTGCCTTCCATTGACTCCGGAGACGCGAAGCTTCCCAAGTTGGACGCGAGGATTTTGAAGAAACAATGCGTTGGAAGGAACAAATCTGTCGACGAAGGAACAAACTATCGACCTTTATCGTGCTGGATTTATGATGCCAAGGTTTCCAGCGCGTTGATCGAAAACGAGATTAAGAAGCCATCTGACTCGCCTATATCGTCCCCATTGTCGCCTAGATCCGTCTTCAATATCCCGCTTCCAATCCCTGAGGAGCAGGAGCGCACCCGAATTATTAGTATCGACTCGAAGACTGCTACCAGCGAAGCGGCACATGTGGACGCTAAGAGCGGCAACCCGCTCACTCGTGCCGCGATGGCGATCCTTCGCAAGAAATCCATGTTTCCCTTCACTGGTAGGCGACGAGCAATGAGCGTTGCAGATGCTGAGAACGTGGGTACTGGCCCTGCCAAAATCAAGCGACCTTTTGGGCTTTGATGTATTTCCTCGGAGCACCCTCCACCGTCGACCTTCGTAGTAACTGCTACTGACATGTTCACTATGCACAAGTGATTCGTATTTTTCTCGTGTTCCTTGACGACGGATATGATGTTGTTTACACATAGCCCTTATGATTTCCCTATATTGACCTCTCATCCCTATGCATCTCCAATTATGATATGACTGTATACTTGTATAACTGAATAGTAGTTACAATAACACATGTTCAGAATGTTCGGAACTCATTGGCTGACCATACAAGAAACAATCTTGGGCTCCCGCATACCAGTGGTAAATGAAATGTTGCTCTGTCTTATGCTCACGGTTTCCTTCATGGTGATACTCGGTGGCCACCACAACTAACTAAGTTAATTGCTATTCGTTAGCTAGTATGTATAATAGCTTCGGTAATAAACATCAGCTGTCAGTATGATGGCCAACCCTGAAAACTTAAGTAAAGATAACATGATGCTCCATTTCATAGAAAGATTTTGACTGCACTGGCGTGTTGGGAGAGGCTGTATATCCGATGCGTATTGGTAATGCTCCAGTTAGACAGACAGGCGTTCCGATGGAAAACCAACTTTGCTAGACAGGACATTGCAATGGTGTTTTGGCTATGGCTGCGTCTTCAATGTAGCACTACTGTGTTAAAAAGACGCCAAATGTCATAGCACAGATTGTGTCTGAATGCAGGACTGAAGCTGTGGAAGGGAGCAAAGCTCACCCCGCCAGCTGAACAAAATACAAAACTCAGGTCACGGCTACCTGTCACACCCAGTAACAATTGTCCCCTTCGGGGTGACATACGAAAAAATTGGAACGATACAGAGAAGATTAGCATGGCCCCTGCACAAGGATGACACGCTTTCCCGGAGTGGTAGACCTACGGGTCTCAATATTTATTGTCATTTTACTTCGTGATTTCACATTCGGTGTTGCATTCGGTATTTAATATTTTTTAAACTGCTTTTATTGAGATTGCACTTGTTCCCGGTCATCCGTTAATGATAGAAGACCTCTTTTGGTAGAGGGAAAGATTGCTTTATTGAAATGTCCATGCAACATACAATGATGGGCCCAAATTATGAATAAAGAAAATGCAACAATCAAGCAAAAGGCCCGAGGCTATGTAATGACATGCACTATAGCTCTTCCTTATTGGCGTCGAACACTACTTGGTCCTCATCCGACGCGGATACCTTGTCGCTTTGGTCATTCAGGGATCCGAGGTCCAACGATCCGTCTAGTAGAGACTGGAAGAAGTTGGTGAGGGCTTCGAACTTGTTGGCGCCTTATACGTTTGACGAAAATGAGAAAACACTCCTGGCAGGACTATGCGAATACGCCCACTCACCTTGGTACAGGATAGGTTGGTCTTGACCTTCAGGATATATAAGAACTTTAGACGCCTTCTCTCCTCCCGCCTCGAAACCCAATGCTATGGAGCTCTTCCCCTTGTTATCATGATGACTTGCGAATTCAAGTTGATCCTTGAATTTGTTCCCGAGCACCTTCCAGAGCAGCGGTACCTTCTTGTCCTTCATCAGCAGAAGTGCACGAGGTTTGCCTTCATCTTGTGTCTAAGGAAGAGGTAACGCGTAAGTATGCAATGAATCATAACAGCTTATTAAGGGAACAAGCAACATACTTTCTTAATCCATGGGTCAATGTGCTCCACATTAGACAACTGCTTTGTAGAATATGGGACTCGCCGAGAAGCCCAACTGAAGAACGCAGTGGCTGTTCGTTCACCGCTCTCATATGTCATCGGAGCTACCGATTTTCCTCGGGGGAAGAGCTAGGCGGGTAGAAGTACACGTCATTGCCAGCTCAACTTGGACAGCGGTACAATGCAATACACTACCTTGACGGTGGGGAACCCTCTAACGCCTTGATCGTTGCATAGACGTTTGTTATTTTCTGCGTCACAATCTACAGCGTACACAGGGACGAGGGGATGTAGCCCTGTTGCGGCTTTGCTGTATTCTGGTGCCATACGTTGGCAGTGCTGGACAGTAGTTTAGAACACCACATACTGCGCAAGTAGGGATATAAAACGTACACCACACCAAGGAGCAACAAAGGCTACCATTGTCGTATGCTGTATGTCATCATCAGGTTGTATGCCTTGGAAAGACGGGATGGAGTTACACGTACGTCGGCATTCAGCACATGCTTTTTAAACCCCTTTGGATCCAACATCTTCACCTGCGAATTCTTTGGAAATATAGCCGCAGAGACCAAAGCTGGCGTCATTGCCAGTATAAACGTCAAAAATGGGAGCGTCAACATCTTTGAATTTGGTACAAAATCCCTTGATCGCGGAATGTCTTGAGATTTAAATTGTAACTTGCGGAGACAATGTTTCCTTCGATGGTCGCTGGGAGACTTTGGGGTCGTGTCTTGAAGGGGCGCGCAACAAGCAAGAGTAAATGCAAAGCAAGGAGAATTTGGTGGGGTATTTATGAATTCTCCGATATATTCTGTCCTTAATTGGGGATGCCTAAGCGCGATCGGCGTGGCAGTTCAGGGTCACACACTGACGTGTCGCAATGTGAGGACGCCCACGTGATCACCTACCCACCAGGTCCGACGACGTGCGAAATAGACCACCTACCAGATCACAGACTGCTTCGCAGGTTATCCGATAGTGTGCAATGGCGGACGTGGAGCTAGTAACACATGGAAATTGGCAAGCTACAGCCTCGTGGACAATTAGAACGTAGTCTCAACAGTCATACGTGTGTGGAAAAAATGGATCTACAGGAGGGGACAGTGTGTAACAACTAGGAGATTGATAGACAACAAAAGCTTACAAGACTATACACAGGCAAGAAAGATTGCGAGACAGCCAAAGGGATAGAAAAGATAAAACAAAGCTAGATCCTCCATTTACTGGCAGTTCCCTGTAGTCTGCTCCTCCGAAACCAAACATCATTTTCACCTCCATCCTCCATTAACTTGAAAAGGTACAGATTTCTACTCGTCTTCGAATCTGAGAACCTGTGCATCTTCATCGATTGGCACATTCCTGTATCCTCTGCGCGAACGCTGCGCATATCTATCAAATTGCGATTGAACCCATTCCACAGCAATACTGCCCAATCCAACAAGGAACCACGGCACAGATGCCAGTGTATCCAAGGCTTTTGTGATTCTGTCTTGTCGAGTTCCATCCCCGGGTAAGCGAATTGTTCTGAGAAACCATCATTGTCAATCAGTGGTAATGTAAAATCAGAAACCACTCACCCTCTAGCCAAACCACTTCTACGGTACCAGGAATATGCCAAAAGAGCGCAAATTCCAAACGGCAGCGTAAACACCATAAACCAGAAGAACCAACTGTGAGCTTTAAACCCAGGACAGTCGTGTCTCGTCCCTTGATCAAGCCGGTTCCCTTCCACGCAGCTCGAATAAGGGATTAATCGATACGCAGTGCGCTCATACCAATAATCTTCTCCGCGACAACATGAATCATCTGAAGGTAGGGTCTCCGTTCCGGGCACGAGGACGCAGTCTCCACTGTCGTTCCTGACGTAGTTGAACTCGCATTCAAAGTCGTTTCTAGTGCATGTGCAGTTCTCTCTGACGACTTCGAGTTGCTTTTGCTGGTTTCCGACGACGCAATTGGCATCTCGGATTCGACGGTGATAAAATGTCTAATAAAGTCAATTAACATACGCCATATAATTAAGTGCAGATATCATACCTGTCTGCCAAACAAGCATCGCTCCTGCCGGGACTCACTCGGACTCCACAATTCAAAGTCATCCGTTGTTGGATCTACTACATTGAGTCGACCTATTATGGTAGTCAGCATCACAGAATTTGAACTGAGTATACATTGCTCACATTGCCTGGTTGTCAGGGCAGAGAAATCGATATGCACCACCGTTGAATGACTAGACCGCGCATAATAACCCAGCAAAATAAACCTCCTGCTCGTATCCGAAGGCACAGTAATGATGAGCTGAACCCTCATCTTTTCCTTCGTAAACTTGTACTCCCTCCAATTCCTTCCTTCATCCGTACTGAACATCACATGATCCGTCGGCTCCTCGTCATTAGCCATAACCAATATTGATCCTGAATCACCAAACTCCCAAATGTGTGCATCTTTATGAACTTCTTCCCAAGTGAAGCCTGCATCTCGGGAGAGGAAGGTATCACTTTCTGAATATGGTAGAAGGTATTCTCCCACATTCCCTACTGCCATTACAAGACCAACGACGGAGGGAGTGCTGAATGTCGCTCGCGGGTCTCGTCGTTCCGTATAACCGTGAATATGCAAGGCGCATTTCTGAAACACGCCCATGAGAACGATATCACATGGAGTAATCGACGACTTACAGTGGTCTGGCATTCATATTTCCTTCCTAACGAATCAACTTGAGGAGGCGGTAATGGCTTCCATGTTCCACCTGCAACACATGGTCAATCAGAACAAACAAAATAGCCATGACAAATCAGTAGTCATACCGTCATTATGCGTAATCCTCGATTGCAACCTCTTCTTTCCTGATACCGTAGCCTCGTCGGCATTGCCTACGATATTCACCAGCGCAATCCCATCCAAGCCAATCAATTTCTCGAAGTCCACATATCCTTTGTCGTTCCTGTTGACATTGTCAAGCGACAGACCGAAATAGGTGCCATTAGAGTTGGATTTCAGAATGCTGCCCCAATACGGCGCGGGAGGTTCCGACATTGTCATGTGGAGGAATAAGGCTTTAGTTGAAGATTCTAGGACAGTATATGCGTGAGCTTCTGGATGCATCGAGGGCGGGAATTGACCAGATGCAAAGTTTGTGCCGTCAAGTGACACTTGTAGGTCGAGCGAATGTGCATGTTCAGGAATCTAAATGTCGTTCATCACATCAGACAAATCATATTAACAAGCAACAAGATCAAACTCACATGCGCAACAACCAAGAACTCTGAAAATTTTGCGAAACCAACGACATTGTTGAATATCTTGGTCTTCCTCGCATAAAAGTTTGCACCTCCAATCAATTCCAAAGCATTTCCTTGGCCGCCAAAGAACCTCTGGTTGCCCTTCTTATCCCTATAAGACTCGCAAAGGATCTGGTTCGGGTCCGTTTCCAATTCCGCATCTCTAGCCCAAGCACATGACTTAACATATCCGTCGACGAAGTGCCAATTCTGTCCATTATCTCTCGAATATTGAGCCTCAGCATGACAGCCTCCCTCTCTGCTATTACCCTGTGATCCACCACAGTCACGGTTTCCAGTCCAGATCAGGTTATCCGTCTCTGGATGGAATCGTAAAACTTGCACCCCAAACCCATTAGGAGGTGTAGGTGCATGGCGCTCATGCCATGAACGACCTGCATCAAGGGTATAGAAGAACTTCTCGGTACCAGTGATAAGGTAGGCTCTGTCTTTGCTGTACTTGTGATGTTGGAAGGCGAGGAAGGTGTGGTCTGGGAAGAGGCGATTCCAGGTGTAACCTTCGTTACTTGATTGCCAAATGGAATGATCCATGAGTCGAACGAGAATAGTCTGAATAGCATTGGAACTGAGACAGAGGAACAACAGGCATACCCCTTCTGGACTTACTGTGGATTCTCTGAAGTAAGCATGCTGTACAATCGCATCTTCGAAGTCGAACTAGATGACAACATTGATTCGCTAACGATAATGGCAAGCAACACGAAAATTCCTACCGTCTGATGGATAATGTCACCCTCCTTGGGTTGCGCTACATCCACGGTGCTTAGCCCCCCTCTTACTTGAATGCTCGAGACCTTACCTTGAGAACAGTCTTTTTCGACCTTGTCATCCAGCCTAACACCTCCCTCGCAGGTATTTCCAGGGATCTTCCTATAGCCAGACGACCCCATGTAGGTTTGTCCTTCCTCCGTGCAAACACCGGCTGGGATGGGCTCCGGGCCAGCCGGAACACACTTGTCGCCATGGCGGACGTAGTTATAATCACTAAAAACGACGTGGGAAACGTGCAACGACGCGAATGATAAGATACTGACCATTCGTAATCATGAACCGTACATTCGCAATCTTCCTCATGATCAACTGGATCCTTGTATTTCTCTCCGACATAACAATCGGCGTCTGGCTTTCGTCGTTTGTACCATTGCTATAGATCGTCATTAGCGCGCTCAGTTCGCCATAGCCGATGAAGGCAAACCTTGTGACCCATGATGCACTCAGTCTTAATCGGTCTAGCATACCACTTCTCAAAGTCGCTTTCTGTGCATTTTTCTTTCCTGGTTTTTGAAAAGTCCAAAAACACGACAACAGTAGCCCCAATTTCATTTGTTTGATGATGGCGCGAAACAGTGCCCAGTAGCAAGAACTTCTGTGAAGTGGAATCGGGCAGCGTGGTGAGTGCTTTTGCACGGAATTTGAAGGGAAGTTCGTATTTGTGCCTGTCACCCTCCATCAGAAACGCAGCATTCGAGGACGGCCTAGCAAGAACGTACCAGGATCTGCCCATATCTAACGAATACCGAATCGCGTCTACACCTTCTTCATCATTTACGACCACCAGTATACTACCCTGATCGCCAAATTGGTACTTGTGTGCATCTTTTCGAACCATATTCCACGTCACTCCGGCATCAATACTCAAGAACGTGTCACTATTATCGTAAGAACGGAGTGAGGCACCAATGGAGCCAACACCCATAACGACACCAGGAGCCGGAGAAGAGAAGATTCGGCCGAAATTATGCGGGGTAGTGACTGAATGAAGGTGCAAAGAGCACTCTTCCTCGTCAGCAGGATCACAATGAATGCGTTTTCCATCATCGTCCATTGAAGGAGGTCTCAACCTAGACCATGTACTGCCTGAAAACGCGTATGATAATTAAGTGATTTGGCTAGAAATGCAGCGTACTTGCCATCGTCGAACGTAATGACACTCCTCAATTGCTTTGGCGCATCTCTAGCCTCAACCTGCTCTGCATTCGCCACAACGTTGGCTAAACCCACACCCTCAACACCATAGATCCTCTCATAGTCCACAAAACCAAATTCATTTCTGTTGGTATCCTTCAGACTCTCCACGAAGAACGTCCCATTGGAGTTGCTAACAAATAGCGTCCCAACTGTACTGCCATCGTGCAACAAGACATCCACGGCCAATGAGTGCGTCGTGGATTCGACGACGGTATACGCGTTTTCTCGTAGTTGAGCCGATGAGGCATGAGGAAATTGTGCCTTGGCCCACGTTTTGGTATCGACAGAGACGTACAACAACATTTCACCGTTATTTCCGGGAGCTAAATCCTTCAAAGCGACAATGGCGAATTTTGAGACCATAGCTATAGCAATTACACCTCGCGCATTTCGTCCTATGCCTAGATCTTCGACCTTGTTATCATCCTTGAAAAAGTCCGTACTGGAGTACAGACGACTGGAAGCCAAAGAGTGAGAGTCGGTATCGGATGTCGTGTCATATGCAACGCAATAAATCAAGTTTTCATGGCCATCGTGTAGGAAATCAACGCTACTATGGGCGAATTGACAACGTTGGGTATCGGATAGTAGCACCTCGGGTTCGCTGCTAAAGGCATCTGTCGTGTAGTATGTCTAGAAGATTCCACAGGAGTCGGTATACATCGAGTTCTCGCAAAAAGGAAACTCACTTCGTCCGTGCAAATAATACTCCAACCTCTCTTTTCACAAGTCATACCCTGATACAAAATATATCCATATTTTTTGGAGTCTGAATGGAATGACAGCGGTCTAGAGACGAGCGCTGGGGGCGCAGGGACTTTAAACGACTTCCATGACTTGCCACGATCCTCTGTTCGGTAATGCGTTGTGTCCTTGGTCAATACAAACGCCTAGACAATCACAAGCGCGAATTATCAGTAAGGGATGTTGGGCATGTGGAGTGTACTCGATAAATAGCGCTGGCTCTCAACTGGGGATGGCTAGGGCGACCTTCTGATAAACCCCGCGTGAGACGTACACGCGTCCAGCACCAGCACCGGGGTCTGCGGGATAGGAGATTAATGTTGCTCACATAGTTGTTATCGAATGGGTGCTCAACGACGACCAAGGCGTGTCCTTTTGGAATGTCATTTGCCCGTTCCCAACTCTTTCCTTCATCCTGGGATACATACACATTCCCATGCACTCCATCATGATAGATCGCTGACTGCGGGCCTTTTAAGTTAGCATTTACGTTACGAATCTTGATTCCTACGAGTTACCTCAGTATCATCGAAGAAAAATAAATTTGCTGGTAGGCTGTCGAATGAGGTCACCGTGTGTTGTGGTTCTTGCGCCGACACCAAGACCGCGCAAAGACAATGGAATAAGAGTGATACCAGAAACATAGAGGACTCATGTCTCTGGATCATGGTGAGAAGCTAAAAGGCGCACGATGATTTTGATCAGGGTGCGCAGCTAGCGTATGATAAAGCTCAGTTAGGGAGTCAACGAATATGAACGACGCGGCCCAATTATCGTCCCCAGGTCACGTTCTCATCAACACCAGCACAGCCACATCAGGGACACCATCTATTCACGAGCCTTCAGGTAACGCGCCCTCAGCATTCCTAGCGGGACCTGGGACCCCTGATATTCCGTAGATGTTTGGTGAGATGAGCTGAAAATGGGCCGCCTTGCCCAGGTTTTCAATTGAATGTCATGCTGTGACTATCATCCGCTGTTTGTGATGTAATTTAGAACTACACAAGATTTAGTTTGGATGGAACCTTAATCAGGAAAAACAATCAAGAAATTACATTGCGAAGTATTTGCAAGGTACATTATGATATCGCTATTGTCATCATTATACATCAGCTGCATACCTAGACTTGAGCACATTTGCGAATTTGTAGTCATACCCCACTGGCTCTAGGTTCACAAGAGCCTGCTCCTAGATGTGGAAATGCAGCTGTGAGATTCGAAGGCACGGCCAAGGGAAAAAACGACTGGCACTTAGCTCATCACCACGTTCCAATGCATCAATGCTATCATCCAGCTCAAGAGCCACTGGTGGCTCCGAGTGCTTGCCTGTGATCCTCTTGAGCTCCTCTTCTATCATCTTCGTTGTAATGTTGACGCCTGGGAACTTCGACCTTAGGCCAATTCTGGCCCTGGCTTCCATATATGCAGAACTCCTCCTTGAATCCCTCAGGTATTCAGCCCAATACTGTTTTATCACATCACTGAGCTTAATGAATTGCTCAGAGGAAACTCTGCCGCCAGGTGATGTGCGGTATTCCCCCATATAGGTCCATAACTGCGGCGTAGGGTACTTCCTACGCTTCAAGTCGAACCGAGTTCGGGCAAAAACACTATACTTATCATATTCGAGCACAGCCGGCAGGATTATGCAAATACACCCTGGGTCTTCGGGGCGCACTGGCATGAATGGGTTCATTATATCAGTCGGGAGTAGGAGCGGCCGGCCCCTAGGGCTTAATGGGCCCGAAGCATGAGGATTCGGGTCGCATAAATGGTCGATGTAGGCGACTAAGGCTTGAGCAGTTGCCCCATAAACTTCCCTCAGAAAGTATCGAGTGACCTTGCATTCCTGTGTTCCGTTGCGTCGACGCGGTAAGTCGGTTAGCACTTGTGTCTAGATACCACACCATTCAACTTGAAATTAGTATTTATACATATGCGACTGTGTATTTCTGGAATCGTACCGTTAACGCTCCAGAACCAGCAAGATCTTTTCGATTCCAGGCTCGCGCTGCTTGGTAGTGAGCCTGAGATTTATTAGGTCGTATGGATAGTGGAGGCGCTACTGATCCGCTGGCTCTGGGCGGTTCTGGACCCTCTTCCAAAACCTGGTCAGGCTCTTCGTTTCCATTGCTGCTAATCGGAGTCTTCGTAGCCAAGTCAGTATGCATGAGCGTTCTGACATAGCACGTTAACCCACCGTCCTTTCACTCTCCACCCCTCGGTGTCGTGTAACACGAGAAAGAGTTGGGGTGGCGGTTCTGGTCCTTTGTTGTTTGCGTTTTTGCCTCCTCAATGCGAGTGGACCTACAAAGCTAGATCCACGGGCTGGTGTGGGACGCCGGTCAACGCTGACACTACGCGTAGCAGTCTCCACGACCAAGTAAGCATATACAGCCCTCAAAGCCGACAACTTAACTTACCATCCTATCAGTCCCATCATCCACTTCTCGTTGACGTCTCACACGAGGCAGCTCCAATTGCACCGCCATCACCTCCTCTTTCATCCTCATATTCTTTTCCTTTTGCGCGTTCAACTCCAAATATGGTTGAGACCTCTCGTTTTCTTGTTGGCCCGCAATTTTCTGCAAGGCCATCTGTAAAACATGTACCTGTCGCTTCAAGTCTTCATTGGAAGTCGACGTGCTGCATTTCATGTCGGATCCTTCGGAGGAGGATGCGTGACAGCAGCTGCTAGCGTTGGGTGGCTGGAAGAGCAAACGATCTTGCGGGCCTGGTTTTGAACACATCGCGGGCGATGCGACAAAGTTTGGAGGGTGACATGTCATTTAAAACGAATCCCCTGACTTTGGAGGCACAATGGCGCTGCTGGGTTCTGTATAATTTTAATAACGCTTGTCCTTCGCATTCCCATCTTGGACGTACCTAGACTTCTGGGTATGTGGATCTGGGCAAGATTACTCAATCCCGGTCCAAAACATCGAGGATCCTCCATAATTCTGAGCTAAGCCGAATTGTTAAGAATGAACTGCGCTCGGAGACTTACAAGTTGTGTTGCCCGATGCCGCCCGAGGGAAAAAGGCAAATTCACATCAAGAACACACCATAATCGTAATTCTATCGCGCATTGGGGAAATAAATCGATTGCGTGGTGAATTAGTATGATACATAGGGCGTGTGGAATAAAAGCGATGGATAATGTTGAAAAAGCACATTCTTTGACTAGCATTAAGCCAATGGATCGGAATATGCGAATGTATCGTACCTAAAGAAACCTGATAACCTAATTGAGAGGTGTGGGTTGTGTGCCACAATCATAAGAAAGTCTAGCAATAGTATATCATAATGATGGTGGATGGTGAGTACGGTCTGGGGAAGGAAGGAGTAGCACTCGAGGCAGGTCGGCGGTAGGTAGGGATGAAAGGTGTGGGCAAGAATTCCGGTGATTTTTAGGGGTAGAATTGCACTCTAATTAATTCAAATCAGCGCTCATGCTCTAGGAATCGGAAGCTTTTGGGATTATAGAAGGGCCTCGGCGTCTACTGGCCGCTCCAGCGAAGTGCACCCTCGTAGATGGCATACATCACTGCAGCATTCGGCACAACACGCATTAAGTGCGCACTCAGACCGCCATATAAGGACCGGGCACCCTCCTCAGCGATGACCAAGCGGAGTGTCTGAACGAGACCCGTATATTTGATCACCCCATTCACGCTAGGTTGCCGTAGTCGAGTCCGTAACACCTGAAATCGATATAAGGTGGTCGAAGACAGTAAGATCCAGCAAATTGCCCACCTCGTGAGGGTATGTAATTAAACTTGCTACACATTTTGCTGTTCCTGCACTTCCGAGCATTCCTACCCACTCTTGCACGCCACCTTGACCTTTCGTACCGGCTGTCATCTTCTTCAACTTCTCGTATAGCACCCATTGTATTGTCCCTTCTGTAACTCCCAAATAACTTGCACTCAAGCCCTTATAGAAACCTCTTATTCCTTCGTTCCGGACTATCTCCTTGATCATATGCCAGCTCCCACCAACGGCTCTTCTCCTGGCCGATTGTATGGCTTCATAACGAGTTTGTTCCAGCTGCAAACGAGTCTTAACCACCCATATTGGGTTTGTTGCCGTACTCGTGATAACACCAGCTATTGCGGCTGCGGTGAGGTGGACATAGGTATTCTCTTGCCCGTTATTGAACGTATTGGCAATGATGATTTTGCCGTTGCCGTAAGTGAAGAAGTTTATTGATCGTGCCGGGATTGCACCGACCAAAGTAGGTCCTAGACCTTTAAAGAGTGCTCGCGGTGATTCTTCTCGCACCATGTCTCTGAATTAGGAGTATAGACAATGAATACTACATAGAAAGGGTCGTGAATCAAATTTCAAACATACCGAAGAATATGGCCAGTTTCAACGAAGTTCCAGAGCAAACCAGCAGGTCTTGGTGCACTCATTACACCAACACTACTTCCACCACTGCCAGCTCCTATCATACCCACAGCGGCGTGTTTTTCATGGAACAAGCTTGACTGAAGACGTGTTTTCACGACGTCCAAGGGGCTTGTCACAATTGCACCACACATACCGCCCAGACTGTAGGAATTGAAGAAAATTTATACCGATGTTTATGGTGTTGATATTCGCGTGATGACTTACCCTCCAGCTACGAAATGCGTCCATGATTTTGCAGGACGGCGTGCAGTGGTTTGAGAATCATTGTTAGACATTCTCAAGATTCAAAGACCAAGATAATCAAGCAAATATGGTTTTTTTCGCGTTTTCCTTGACTGCAAACGAGAAGGCAGACAAGGCGCTGAGAGGAGAAGAAGTCGGTGTGGGGTGGGTGAGAGTGGTGACAATTTCTAAACGGCAAAACTTGCAGCTGGATCCGTGATCACGTGGCTCGGTGGGAAGGAAATTAGATAAGATAAGATAACTGGTTTAGATAACCGGAACAGCCAATAATTTTAATTTGTTTTCATGCCATCACCCGTCTTATGTTCAATCTAGCCGTTCTCAAGGTACGTCCTCTCCAAGTAACAGTATCTAGTCTTACACACAAGAACGACAGGACACGATACCCATTCACCCTCAATTCTTTGGTATCCCAGCAGACCACGCTCTCACTGCCGAACTCAACAAAAAATACGCCAACCGCGTTCTTCATGACGTTGGTTTATGCATATGCGTCTTTGATCTCTCAGAAGTAGGAGAAGGAAAAATTCGGTATGGCGACGGATTCCTTTGGTATAAAGGTACGTCCCAACACCCGCCCGAGGCACTCCACGACCCCTTTGGTCGAGTGTATGGGTACATGTCATACACACGACGACATTCACAGTATTGTTTAGACTTGTAGTTTTTAGACCTTTCACATCAGAAGTATTGCTAGCGAAAGTCAAGTCCTCTGACGAAGATGGAATTCGCTGTGCGTAGCCTTTGCGCCTTTGCCCATCGAGACCCAAATCTGACTCATCCACAGTAACCATGGGTTTTTTCGACGACATCTACATACCCACCCCATACCTCCCCCAACCAACTGCATTGTTAGTTACCCTTCACTATCCCATCTCTGTCCATGACTCATGCCCTCATTCCACCCCAACCTCAGCGACCCAAACGAACGAGCCCACTTCTGGCTTCCCGAATCCGAATTCACATCCACACACGAACTCCTCGACACCCCAGTAACCGATAGAATGTACATCGACCAAAGTGAAATTGTTCGAGTTCGCGTCGAAGCAGATGAATTCTACGACGACGAGCCTGGTCCACCAAAAGCGCTGGAGGGCGTAGCTGTCCAAAGGGAGGCGCGGAGATCTCCCTTTACTATCATCGTGCGTTACTTCATCACCTCTGATTGGTATTCCTCACCAAGTGTGTCTTTGGACGTTCAGTGTTCAATAGCAGAACAAGGTTTAGGGCCGGTGTCTTGGTGGAAAGGAGCTACTCAGGTAGAAGACGAGGCAATGGAGGAGGGCTAGTCGACGGTGACTTGGCATGCCCCTTTCAATGTCCAATATCGTGATTGGAAAGTAATAATCAATCTCAACTTTGCGTGCCGAACCTACAACCATGCCAGCATCAACGTCGTGTCCTAAACACCGCGTGGCGAAGTCAGGGCGTAAAAGCGCGTTTTTCGCGTTTCTCACTGAGATCCTTTCCGTACGTGTATCCCACTTCCCCGCTCTTTCTCGTTCTAGTCAACGTGTAAGAATGATAGAATCCCGTCTCACGATGTCAGCAAAGGACGGGAAGATTCTAGCACTTCCTCCCTAGTTGACTAGAGTAATAGAATATGAACGAGACACACTGAGCACGCCGGCCACGGGGCACGCACAACACGGTCTCCTCGGAGACCTCTTCCAATTGGAAATACAACAAAAGAACAGGAACTCCGTTCAATGGACAAGCAGATCTAGAAAAAGGACACGGAGGAGGATCTTTGAGGATCTCCCTTATAAGAAGTCTCGGAACCACAAATCTCAACAGCTCAGGTACACCGTAAGAAAATGTTACAGCGCGCGGCTCCGGCGTTATGCATGTCAAAGCACGTAGATTGAAGTTAGCATGCACAGTACGTGAAATAAATCATAGAAAGCACATGTATACGTAAAATAGATACAAAACAACGAAGTTCCAGGTCGCCATCAAGTGCAACTGTTGTCAAGGAATGTGGTTGTACTAAAAAGAAAACATCACGGCAGTTCAAACCATCTCAAGACCTCGCGGAGGTGGGAAGAACTTCAAGATTTGCACCGCCCAAATCGCTGTATCAACGTGAAGGTTCTAGAAATAAAGAAAGAAGCAAAAAAAATCTAAATGAGAACGCGATCTTTGACAGACCCTTCTCTCAAATTTTCCCAAAACTTCTTTCTTTTCCATAAACAGCTGTTTTCGCAGACTGAGAAACAAGTAAAGTTAGAAAGAGGGAGCGTAGGACCGTGAGCTCAACTACGTACCATGACAGATTTCGGTTGCTGTCGTTCAATGTCCTTTATTTCCGAGTCACTTTGATCACCATGATCCGAATCCGCCGCAAACTCTTTCGTCGTGGCAATCTTAATCGAGATATTGGTTTGCTGCTTGAAATTCGATCGGTAACGTGAAGGCGGATATATTGATGGGACGGTCGGGAGGATGGAAGGGTCGTACAGCGGATACCGCGAGGCGAATGAAGTGAAACCGTCATTCGACGTCGGTAACATGCATGGGGGAAAAGAGGGGCATTGTGTTGTGAGCATTTGTCTAGTAGGAATGAAATTGGAAATTTGAATGGGATACAAGACAATCTGAATAGAGGAAGTGGAGTGCGGGAGTTCCCAAAATAGGCCAGGGAAGCTTGTTGCGCTCCAACGGGGAGAACAAAAAGAATACAGCGTATGGCGCCGCAAGGAAGAAAGAATTGGCGGATCAGTGTCGGAGATCCGAAGTTGAGAAAAGGAATTCCAGAAATTGGGAATTCATTGCAGTGGAGATTTCAATTCATACCTTTCCAGTACCCGACGCCACACTTTTAGGAAACTCACGTAGAGATACTGAGAGGTTATCACTTGTGCTGTGTATTCCATCCGCAGTACCTCGGATCATCTTGCGTGCATTAAGAGTGGCAAGGAGAGAGTTCGTGTATACTGAAGGTTACGGATCGAGCAGATGTGTCATTTAGGTGATGAGCATATGAAGGGATTTCGAAGGGACTTACGTCGTCCCATGCAGACGAAGAAAGCAATGTATAGAAACGTATCACCGCGAGCCGTAATCTGCGTAAAGCTCGTTAGTCTTTACTTCACGTAGCGGGTAAATCAACCATAATCCTGACCGATGTGAGCGAGGCAATTGCACAAAGACTAGAAAATAGCGTGAGGGGATGTAACTTCCTGAGGTCAGGGCACTTAGGCCTTACCTAGTCAAAGCACCAGTATTCACTGCGAACATTATCTAAGGAAATACGATGTCAGTACCTCAGGCTAACTCATCGACGGAAGTGCCAAGGACTTCGTCCAGAGTAATGAAGGAACAAGATACACACCAACTTATTGATGATGGTATCTGATCTGTAAAGGTTAAAATGGATTAGCTTTCGCGCGACGTCAGGAAGGAAAGACTTAGTACCGATGGAACCCTGTCCGTGATCGATGCAAGAGATAGCATAGCGTTGTAGCAATGAACACGTCAGATGCAGCAGCTAATGCATTAATGCTGACTGACAGGCCCTAAAGTACGGATAGATGAGGGAACATTAGAATCATGAGGTACAAAGGGTAAAATCGGGTCTGAACCTCAATTGTGCTCAGCTCCAGGAAGGTCTTGAAACCAATTCTGTTGTGAAGAAGTCGGCGACGTTGGTGCTTAGCAGGCCGTGGATGAGGTGGAAGTACTCAATACTTACCCTAGCGCGAAGAATGCTATCAACGGACGACGCCTGTCAGCGGGGCATAATGGAATTCAAGTGGAATTGGGCATACCAAGCAGGACGCCTAGAAGTGAGTTAGTGAGTATATGTCAATGGGAACAACCAGATCAGAAGTATCGTACCGAACTCTGCAAAAACTAAAATCATCTGCATATACAAAGTTATTAAGGTCATCTCGCTTTAGGGCATGCGTAGAACATACCACGATGGTCGTGAGGATAACATTGCGATTGCTTACTGGGACGTCGTTAGCTTTGCAGTGGTGGCGATATCGAAGGCTGCCGACTTACATCTCCAGACGCGCAAAGTAAGGAAGCCTTGAACAAGGAATGCAGTCAAGCCCTGTTGGGAAAGAGGATTAGTATATGCGCACATATAGCTAGCCAAACTTGCGACACACGTTGAACAAAACTTCCACCTTCAGACAGGTTCAAAATTAACATCCGCATGCGTTGTTGCACCAACCACTCACCATCAGGCTCCTACGCAGTCCTATAGGTTAAAGGATGAAACCTGAATAATAGTAGAATTCTTACCACACTATCGTGTCAAGTTGCGCACGGTCGCCGAAGCCCGCCACCAGGTATATATACACTGTGCTTGCATTGAAGTGACAGCCAGAGACGAAAGCATTGAAACTTACCACTATGAGAGATCAAGGCCTGGTGGACGGTATCAAAGACCATTACTGCGCCTACCTGACGCAATGTATTAGCTCATCACATCCAATGAATGCAGCGGTTAGCGCACAAGCAAATGAAGTGGCCATTTATCATTTTGATGTGTGTAGTAATACCATGCCTGGACACACGACACTTTCCGGGTAGTTTAAGTCACGCAATGCGAATCGGAAGTTAAATAAAGACAAACCTCCATGAAGACTGCGATAACAGTCACCCTTGTTTGTAAGATACAACCATTAGACGTGATGTAACTTACGTGGCTGCAACAATAACACCTATATAGGCGGCTCCATATCTGCAGAATATAAGGAGAAGGAATGAGCAGCTATCAATAGGCGTGACGAAAATAAACAAACGTAGTCCCCAGATCACCTTGCATTTGACGCAAACACGCTCGAGACGACCAGTTCAGTAGGGAGTGTGAGAGGAGCAATGAGCAAAAGGGCGGAACCAAATCGTAAGGGCAGCTCGACTAGCATTGCAATATTTATGCAAGCTTGAAGGATCTTCGCATATTTCCAGATCTGGGGTCGGGTTCAAACCAGAGCGGGAAATCTATGATGCCTGGGTTCTGAGTGGTTACAAATAAGCGGTAGTTGAGACACCGACTAGCCAATTTTGGCTATTGCGCGAGGAAAGGTAGCAACATCGGAAGGGATGCCACGAGTCGGTGTCAAGAAGATCAAGAATTTCCCAGCTTTGTCTCTTTCTTATAAGCTTTTCGAGAATGCCTTTACGTTGTTGTCACAAACCGGCGGAAGACTCGTTTGAATTCCTTATCCACACGTGAGTGAGGAGAAGATCTCCTGTAGGCTCACTGGAGGTGTTGGTGTCCTGACTTTAGGAGCTGCCAAATCTATGCAGGCGATACATATCCGTCATTGCCACTATCTTTCGTGCTCTTGGAGACCAGAAACAATACGGAAGGCCACACAGAAGAATATAAAATAGACAAAATCTTGGAGAAACCTTAAAGCAGATTGCAGAATGATAGAGGCTAATTTGGGGTTCAGGGTGGCTCCCTAGTTCTTCCGCTCATTTCCATGATACGCTGTTGCTATAGTAGACGGTATACTCCATGTAAATGTATGAACTGCTGAAACGAAGCTGAAGCCAATAGTACTCACAACCACACCGAAACCGTGACTGCCACATGTGAAGGATCATGCAGCCCACCAGTCAGCCACCTCTTCACTTTGAAGGCTTTGCCTCGTCCAGGGTTTCGAGTGCCAGTACCTTAACCTAGGCACCGCCAATCATTTCGCAAACAAAGCTGCGGCCCGGGCGAAGAGATCCAAGGGAGATGACAAAGAGACATTTCCCGGACCAATCAGCATACCAGATTAATGGTGGATTGATGCTCCACCTATGTGCTGCCGCAATTTGGTCTGGTTTGATGGTGGAGTTTTTGGTGGTTTATGAGTTTGTGCATTCTGCAAGACCTTTTCTTGTAAAATTTTTGTTCAGAATAAAAGAGTACAATGTTAAGTTACTTCTCATGGGTTTAGATACCTGTGGTTGAACTTTGGGACCCTGATCGATGCACAATTTGGCCGTCTGGAAACCAATGTCACAACAGTCGAATATCTTGCTCAATTGCCTCTCTTTTTGTACAGATACACAGGTATATGTGCATTACATTCTATGGATCACTTCGAGACAAGAGTCAGAAATTACGATCGTGACACTTTGTGGCAGGACCCTGGTGATTTGAGCTTTCGAGTCTATTTCCAGCATAACGAAGATCACGAGACATTCAGCGAGCCTCTGCCATTGCGGCAGTTACACTTGGCTCATCTCTTACCATCGCCAATCTCGTATCACATCTATGCCGCGATCCCTTGAAGATCGGGTGCGACAGCTGGAGGAAATAGGGGAGAATAAGCGCCATCAACGAATCGAAGAGCTGCTCTTTGAAATTACTCGCAGTCACGCAGAATTTCAAACGAAATGCTTGGATATATTATCAAACCTCACAAAGGAAAGTGTGTGTGTCTCTCTTTTTGTACCCTTTTTCTCTTTAACCCAAGGTCATCATCCCACTCATACCTAGCAGAGTTCCACAGGCAAGCGTACGAGAAGCCACGATGAAATTGAGGACGAGGTTCTAGACGCAGAGGAACGCGATGGCGCTCCATCACTCCGTAAACGACAACGCAGGCAGACAGAGCGACCGATAGCATCGTCAAGTGGTGTCACGCACGTGCAGCTCGATTCCACCCCAGAAAACGACTCGAGTCAGGAGGTAGAGACCGTCTCACAGCAGCTTGTCCAGGTACGCCCACATCATAGAATACCCTGCCAAATCCTAATATAGCTTGCCACCTGCTATGTATAGTACCTCCACGACAAATCGATCATCTACCACTTCACCCAGATCCCGGATCCTGTGTATGTCTCTCGAGAACTAATGTACCGGGAGTACGGTAGTCATAGAAGGAAATTCTGGGCGACCATCCACTGTCCGATAAGGCTTCAACCTCGACACTTGCTATTCCCAACAGTGGCGCACAATCCATTCATCCCGGCCGCTCTCGGACATCCGGGACTTATATTCGGAGCGTCAAGCCAGATCGACCCTAACCACCATAAAGCTCCGTTCTCATTATTTGTGAAACGCAACGAGCTTCAATGGAGGTATTTCGGAGAGTACCGGCAAGACCCAACTGTAAGTGACGAATTGGCAACAGAAAATTTTAGAATGCAGGAAGAAGAGGTGTGATTTAGACCATGTGGTTCCCTCTTCTTATCCCGTTGATGCCGCTACTGTACTATATTAGGTGCAAGAGGCATGGGGTCACCGCATCTTCGTTACCAGCTCCAAGTTGAATCCACTTGGGCAGATGCGTCATCGCATTCAGAGTAAGATTGATGGAGATAAGTTTAGTGAGGAGGACTGCGTAAAGGCACTACGAGAGGGGATAGAGGTATGCGCTATGTCAATGTATCCACCCACGGATTGATTTTCGTACAATTGCGATACAGAAGCTCAAGTTAATACGCATCGTTTGCGTTGGGTACGACGAGGAGTTTGCTGCAGATCTCCTATCGTGAATCAGCACGTGGCGATTGCATGTATTTTTAGAATGTGTATCGTATTCATAAACAAAAATGATCGCCGCCGCTCCGCATGAGCAACAGAAAGGATGCAATTGTTACACACACTAATTATATCACAGGGTCGTGATATTCTAGACGAGTGGAACGCAGCGCATATTGTCTATGTATCCGAGGTAGAAAACAAAGAAAACGAGCAGCAGAGCAAGAGATGTAGCTACAAGTATTGAGTAAAACAGCATGACATCGAGGAACAAAAATAAAGTGGCAAGGAAAGAGTACGACTATCCGAATGGTCTCTAAACAGTCGTTTGTTTCGCTCTCCTCGTCATCAGCTTCCCCTTCTCATTCTCATTATCCCTCCCTTCCCCATCCTCTTCACCCTTCTCCCCCCTCAAGCTCCAAATCTCAATAATAGTTTCCCCCTCCCTCCTGCACATAATCGCACAAACATCTCTCCCACTCCTCCCACCTCCAAACCCAACTTTCCAAACGCTCTCACTAGCACCGCTCAATTCCCTAATGTACTGTCCCGTTTCAGTTTCGAATAGCCTAGTTCGACCATCGTTACCGCCTGTTATGAGGAAATGTTTGTCGAATTGGAGTGAGGTCACGGAGGAATCGTGTGCGGCTATGCGATGGAGAGGAGTGAAGGTGGAAAGGGAAAAGGTGATGACCCGACCATCGGAACCGCCTGTGGCGAGGATGGTTGGGGAGAGTTGGAGTTGACAGACGAGTGCCGTGTGACCGGTCAAGAGGGCGATGCATTCGCTGTTATGAAGATCAATATATAGGTGAAAGGAGCGAACTGAGGGAAAATGGCGTACCCAGATTCAGCATCCCAAACTCTGACGGTGGTGTCTAAACCACCAGAAGCAACACGAATTCCGTCATAGGCGACGGAATAGATCTGGTGGTAGTGGCCCCTAAGGATATGCAGACACTCTCCCGTATCCACATCCCATAACTAATCTACTTGTCAGTTCGTGGTGCACTTCAAGTCGCACATTACTCACCCGACAAGTCGTATCGTAACTCCCACTAACAACCTTGTTACCGCATACATCCAAACACCTCACGCTTTGATGGTGTCCTTCCAAAACTCGCAACACCTTGCCTTTCTGTACATCCCAAACCCTCAGCGTCGCATCCCTAGCTCCCGTGACGGCAATAGGTCTTCCGTTCAACACCTTGATGCATCTTATCGTCGACGTATGCCCGGGCAACGCATATATACAATATCCAGTATTGATATCCCAAACACGGAGGATCTTGTCGCAACCTCCGCTTACGACAATCGAGTTTGGTTGGCCCCAACCACGTGAAGCGGTACATTGACTATCTGACCGTTTTGACCGCGAAGAGGTTGCAGCATCTTGAAAAACAAAGGATTAACAATTTAGCCCGGGAAGTGTCATAACATGACACACCAGTGTCCATACAGGTCCCGCGATACGAATGGCTATCACTAGCAGATCGAAGTGGAGCCTTCCCCTTCCCCTTCCTTCCATCCGTCACCTCTTCCGCTCCGTCCGAGCACTCCCGGCGTGTAGACGAATGGAAAGGATCCAAACCTAAAGCCACACGCAATGACGGGGGAAGGTAGCGATCTAAGGCCCTGCCGTTGTGAATGCCACCGCTCGAAGATGATGCGGCGGCCGCTAGCCCATTAGCAACCCCGGGGTTATGACCCTGACCGCGTCGACCACTTCCACCTTGGGCATTGTGACGACTCGATCGTCCTTCCCGGTGCCTGCTTGATGATGAGGATGGAGCTGACGCCGTGCTTTGATTCGCACGTCGAGCGTGTTCCCATACACCAGGATGTCGTCCCTCGTGAGTATCTACATCCTCTTTGGTTTCCTGACCGGGCCGCTCGCCACCATCATCCTTCTCATTAGCACTAGCGGCCGGCCCACCAGACCAGGATCCACCTTTGCTGACCAAACAGACGCCCCAAACGCCCAAGTCATGTCCAACCAAAGTTCTGGCTAACACACCAGTCTTGGCGCTGAAGACATGGATCTTGCTGTTGGCTAGACCGGCAACGACCCAATCCGAGTCAATGGAAAGCGAAGTGATGACTCCGCTGTCTGGTTCGGTGACAGGGAGCTGATGTCGCCGGAGTAAGTGTCCACCATGTCGCCAATTTTGCACTGAGGAACCGGGAAAACGTGTCAGTATATTACATAGTACTATGATAATCACGCACTGGTAATATAAGACTCTTTGAAGTGTTGTTGGAATGAGAATTTATTTTGCTCTGCGTCATCATGGCGTTGGACATTGTCTCCTCTATGCAATGAGGCTAGTTCAGTGTGGGATGCTTCCGTAGTTGGTGATACAGCCCCGGATGTGGAAGGGAAAGAAGAGGATGCGGGGGAGGAAGGACCAGAGGATTGTTGGCTTCGTGTACGAGTGGTTAACCATTCCAGAGCTGGATCCATTGGACAATGAGCAAATCTTTCCAGTTCGGCCAAAGGTTCATGTCCATTACCGTTCTTGGTTGGATAAGCCACATTTGTGAGGCGAGATGTGGAAGGGTCGGTAAAATGGTGGAGTATATTCTTGGGCGGCAATCTATTAAATTGGCCAGATGGTCCAACTAGAGATGGAGAAAATGTATTGAGCGTAGTGGGATCGGAGGATCCTGTAGAGTAACAGGAGGAGAGTGAGATAGACATGTTGGTTGAAATGAGGTCCTCCCCTGTGCTTTGAGGCAGCTCAAGGTCATCCCAATCGTCATAACCTGATGTGATGCACATCTGCTTCCAGACCCAGTCATCGGTTACGAGCCTCCTCCACGTTTTGCTAACCTGGGAAGCCCTAGCCAAAGTTCTGGGGTCGTCTATGAAGGAGAGGACGTGGAGAGCCAATTCGACGGGAAGAGACGCGAGAAAGTCCCTCTTGAGTAGGGGCGCAATAGTGGTTGAGACGAATAGTAATTCCGCCGGTGTGCACGCTTGGAGTATTGCGGTGAGGTATTGACGTCGTAACATGGGGTTCGCATGGGGCGAGAGCAATGCAAATGGGTGAGGAACAATATTTGAGTTCCGATGGCGGTCATGGGGCGAGGGGGAAGGAGCAGGTGTGGGTGGGCCAGCTATTGGCATGTAGAGCGTCTGCGACGGAGGAAGGGATTGAGCTGAGGAGGCCGAGCTGGTTGGGTCGGTGGACATCGAGGCCATTGACGAAAGGTTGAGCAGAACGTCGCTGGCGTTGTCGACGGTTGGATCAAACAGTCTGAGGGTATCGATGGGGAAGGGTTGTGTGGTGTGCATGACAGCCACAATACAGCGGGACCACAGCCAGTACCTTAGCAAAATAAATAAACTATTAATTAGTCATCAAATAAAATTAATTGACAGATATCATGCGCATCCCGTAATGACGACCGCCATGTCCTCCAACGACTCTGCTTCACCGTCTTCATCAGCATCGTCATCATCATCGGTGCCGCTGTCGAGCGCACCTTCATCGCCACCATCAAGCGTTCAGGACCAATCACGAATACCCGCGTCGAATAAAGAACCCTCGGACGACCAGAAGCCAAAGGAGGATCCTACAATCCAAGCGGAGAAGGTCAAGGAACAGGGAAATGTTGCTTTTAAAGCGGCTCGATATAATGAATCTATTACTCTCTATACCAGGGCTATCGGTTCGTTCCTTTGTCTCGGTGAAGAAACCAATTTTGACCAGTCGATCTTGGGTTTTCCAACCTCCAACAGAACTCAATCCGCTAGAACCATCCTACCTCACTAATCGTGCAGCTGCTTACATGGCCATGAAACGTTTTCGTCCTGCATTAGACGACTGCACCGTAGCAGCAAATCTACAAGCCTCTTCATCATCCCCCAAAACACTACTCCGACTGGCCAGATGTCATCTCGCTCTCGGTTCATCAGCAGCGGCTCTCAAAACCATCTCCTCCGTGCTGGACGTGGAGCCCAAGAACACCGCAGCTTTGCAGCTACGGGATAAGGTCCAAGTTCTCGAGGGACATCTGAAGAACTTTGGCAAGGCTAGAGGAAAGAAGGACTGGGGAATGGCTAGATTAGCTTTTGATAAATGCCTACAGGCTATCGAAGCCGAAGGGGGCGAGATTCCTCTTGAATGGAGAATCTGGAGAGTAGAATTGGAATTGTCGCGGAAGAACCTAGACGCCGCAAGCAACGCCGCAAAGTAGGTGCCTTGCGTCTTTTCCTGCAATCTACTGAATAATTGCAATCCCAAAAGTGACGCCCTTCGCCTCTCCCCTAATTCACCAGAGGCCCTGGCCCTTCGTGGTCTAGTTCTGTTCCTATCCGGGAAACTGGCGCAAGCCGCGACGCATGCTGTGAACGCGCTACGCCTTGACCCAGGCCACGAGGAGGCGATGCAATTACGCAAGCGGGTAAAAGATGTCGAGCGTCTAAAGGAGGAAGGAAACATTGAATTCAAGGCAGGCAGGTTCGAACAGGCAGTACAGAAATATACAGAAACATTAGAAGTAAGTGGCTCGAGTGGCGATGACAAGCAGTCAGATTAAGACAATGCTCGTGTTTTCCAGCGAATAGGCGATAAAGAAGAGGAAAGTGGAGGTGGTCTGATAAGAGCGATGCTTCTCTCAAACCGAGCTACAACACTTTTAAAGGTACCATCAATCTGAATCTCTTGTTCCACTCATCACTCATCATCGCCGTCTTTCTCCAGCAAGCAAAGCACGAAGAAGCGCTCAAAGACATCGATGCCTCCCTCAACCTCCAACCCACTTCATTCAAAGCCCTCCGCACACGCGGTCGCCTCAACCTCCACTTCGAGAAGTTCGAAGCCTCGATTTCAGATCTCACTGAAGCCATTCAACAAGCGTCTAGAGAATATTCAGCTACAGACGCCGATGTGAGGGGACTGAGAGGAGAGTTGAAGAAAGCTGAAGCGGCTTTGAAGAGATCAAAGACAAAGGACTACTATAAGATCTTGGGTGTAGCCCGAGATTGCAACGATGCGGACATTAAGAAGGCGTATAGAAGAGAGAGTTTGAAGCACCATCCTGACAAGGTACGATTCCCTATCCATGTTCACCTTTAAATCTCTTTCTTACTTTTACGCAGGGTGGAGACGAAGAGAAATTTAAACTAGTCGCAGAGGCACACGCCGTCCTCTCCGATCCAAAACGCAGAGAACGGTACGATCTAGGCGAAGACGAGGATGGGCTCAACAACGGTATGCCTGGTGGAGGATTCCCAGCAGGGATGTCTCAAGCCGATTTGGCGAGTATATTTGCCCAATTCGGAGGCAATGGCATGGGTGGAATGGGTGGTGGGTTCCCAGGCGGCGGTCCTCGTGGTGCAGGAGGTACACATTCGCATTTTAATTCACATGGATTCCCGTTCTAGTCTTCCTTTGGAGCCTACGTTGGTACCCGTTGTGAACGCTGAGTAGATTGCTTATTTTTGTATGAGTATCTATGCATATATATTATAAGGTCTTGCGTCCCTGCCCCAAATTATTTATGTTAACCAACTGCTTCGTCGGTACGCTGGATGGACAGCCTGACTAGACCTTTCAAAGAAACGACGTTACATGAACAAGATGTGAATATCAAGATAAATCTATCGGGAATAGCCTGTACGTAGAATTCTTCAAGTACAGGACAGTTCTGCACGTCATCCAATAGCGATTGGCAGTGTGGCTTGTCGACCGGTCAATCCGATTGCACATGGACTAAAAGATTTCGTAAATGAGGGAAGGATAGTCGACTAAACCGTTGGTTACGAGAAGAGAACGCGAATCCATCATAAACGGGAACTGATGAACGTGAGGCGGCATGTGCGGGTAGAACAGCGTCGAAAAAAAGATCAAAGTTACTGTCAACCACAACCTGGTTAGTCCAGAGAACGAGCCGAGGTACTTCATGTGGCTGATGGTGGGGGGAGCTGTCAGTCTCCCGGAGTGTCCCACATAAGATCGTCACCCTGACCGGTAGGGTGCGGAGTATGAAAGGTAAAAATGACGCAACGTTTAATATTCTTCAAGTACCTGCCAAGACGGACGCGAAAGAGTTCAAGTTCAGCGGCCTCTGGAGGGAAACTATCCTCCAGCGTTGTTTGAATACATGACGGCAATTGGAGATGTGTTGGAGTGTGTACCTATTCCGAATGATGATGGACCTAATTTGCGAGACGAATGGTCGCTCGTTGCACGATTAGGGGGTCACGGTTACAGCATGTCCAGGAGCCTGAACAATTTGACATTATCATCATTTTCGCTTCCACGCCACTCGACCGATGTCACCGAGGTCAGCTGGCTCAACTCGTCCCATACTTTTCGAATATCGTCGGCAAAAATTGTGCATGCTGATTCCATGACATCCAGGTCAGGATCCGCCACGGGAGTTATCCGAATGTGGGTGATGTATGGGGAAAATGCAGCAGGAATGGGAAGATACGGGGGGTCGAGTTCCTGTCTTCCCTCCTGTGCAAGTTTTATGTTGTGAGTATAATGGTCAAAAGTTAAGGGTGTGAATAGATTGCAGAGCCTGCGAGAAGTGAGTCGTAGATTGAGCATGTCCACCTCTTGGTTAAATTTAAACCAACTTGAAGGGTCAAACACGAAGAATGCTTTGCACAGCTCCAGATGCATGTAGAAGGAATTACAGAGTGAATTTGAGCTCTAGGGCTTTTGCAGCACTTCTCTCTCTTCTCATTTCAACCAGAGATCGATATCACGGAATTGCTCCACAACTTGCCAAAACATGCATGGTACATATATAAAAAACCTCGCAACTGAAAGCAATATGAATGGAAACGTCAACGAGAAGCAGGTACTAATTATACTGTATGAAACATATAATTCCGAGTCAAAAGCACAAATATATACTCTCGTTCCCTTGCAACGTCGTGGACACGAGACTAGGTACACCCGTCTCATACTGTAAAACTATTCTTGAAAAATACGAGCTTACAAAAATACTTATGATTACCGCAATTACCTATAGATCTAGAAAGGCATGGGTGCGTTTACAATCCTACAGACTGTTTAAAAAAAAAAACAACGGAAATATAGGCACAGAATTCCATCCAATCCTATCCAAGCTTTAGCTTCGAATCGCTTCACAATACAATGGGCGAGCCCTGATACACGATTAATCATCTTCATCATCTCCGATCACATGTGGATCATGTTCCTTTCCCCTCGTCGGTTCCATCTCATACATACCATCACCTCGAGTTCCAGAGGTTTCCCTCCTAGTCCCCAAATCTCTTATTTGGATTCTGGGTAGCGACGACGACGACGATGGCGGGTGGATTTGAGCACCGGTTTTGTTAGATTTTTTTGCGTTGCGTCCGGTCGTGGTATATAGCTTGATCAGGAACAAGATGAATGTGTATAGTAGGAATGACATGCTGTTAAAGTGAATACACGGGGAGCTGTCAACAAGGAATGAAGGGAAAGAAGAATATACGCACGTGAACATGATGAGGATATAAGTAACATGATCCATCCCTTTACCGTGGACATAGTTCAGTTCTTCGTCCGTTGCCGACATGAACAGGAGTCTGCGCGATCGAACGGAGGTCAGTTGATTCCTCAAATTATCGAGAAGGACACCTTACCCAGAAGCAACAAGTAACTGTAGACAGGATCAGTCAATCTAGTGCAACGAACCCAATAAGAAACTTACGAATGGTGGTAAATGTCTCCACGCTATTCCTCCAGCATCTCTCGAAATTTGCTTTTGATCACATCGATGCACCCGCCTCGTCTGTGTCGCAGCTTGTTCACTTCCCAGCAGTCTATCATTTTCACCATCCCTATTTCCGCCTTCTGCCAAAGTACCATCACTTCCCATTTCGGTATCTTCTGTACCCAATCCCAAATCGTCATAATCCCTTCCTCCACGAATATGCGCATGAGCATCAAAGATCAACTCTCTTGGCGTGTCAGGTAACGCAATTGGCACCAAACCTTCCGAAGCTGGAGGTAAAGGTGGGAACGTTGGGACGAAGAAACATATTTCGATGATACGGGTTACGCCTGCTAAAATGAGTGTATACCCAAATGTAGCGTGAACTTTGGTTGAAAGCATCAATGCTTGTGCGTGTTCGGACATGGCCCAGCCGGTTAGGATGATACTGGATAGCCGGTGGTGGGTCAAGATGGTGAGATGATGAGATAGAGCGTGGAAACGTACATTATGCTTGGTATGACGCTTCGTTTGTTGGCCCTTGAGAGGTAGATCCCGAGAATTCCACCAGCCCACCATAGGACTCCGAGAATGCTGTTTGTAACCAGGTGAGTGGGACGACGATGGGACGAATAATTACTCACGTGTGTTGCATGTCTTTGACGGACCAACCAGAGCCTTGGTGCTCGGTAAATGTGTTAACTGACATGGCATTAGTTTACGTTGGACAGAGGTAACAAGGGATAACGTACGTACCGAAACCCTAAAGGATGATAGGATGACAAGACATGTTAGGATAACCTCATCGACGCATGGATAGTACCCACCCAGAGCGTGATGACGCTGAATAACACGAAGTTAGCAACCGAATGGGTCTCGACGTGTTATGCACCTACGCACCATGAATCAAAAAATTCTGGACTCTGCCCTTTCCTCCTAATCCATTGCTCTCCAACCAGTAGAATTATGGCCATGATAATGGCATAAGCAATGAAACCAGTGCCCATGATGTAATGCGCCAAACATTGCCCTGTTAAAATATGGTCTCCTTCGATCTAGCGGAGTGAATGGTTGATGACAACAAACTGCTTACCCAGTGCACCACCACGGCAATACGCTCCGAGAGTCGCAGCACCCATGACCATTTGTGCCCAGGCAAAAATAGGGTACGACTTGCCTATAACTCCATGGGCCCTGACGGCGTACGGACGGACAGTTTTCTCATGGATATGTAGTTTGAGGTAGATGCCCAGGAAGAGTTGGCCAAAGATGGGTAGGAATAGGACGTAGGAGAATGTACCATGAAAACTATGGCTGAATTGACGGCCATTGTGAGTGTATGCGAATATGTACCCTGCAAAGGTTGCGAGGTAACCAACGCTCTACGGAAGGATGCTTTACTTGGTTGAGTAACGTGCACAAACGAATACGAACCTGGAGGGGAACATGCCATCGGCTCCGAGTGATACCCAACACCATACCTATCGGGAAAATGACGCCCCACACTGAAGCCTGAACAAGCATATGCAACCATAGTATCGCGTCGATGGGTGCGTTAGCCTCTTCTTCGGTAGGCTCATGATCTGTATGTGCATGAACACCATGCAAGATCAAAAGTACGCCAAGCGGCAGTGCTGCACACAGTTTGCTGGCCATGACAAACTGCAACTAGGACGTTGTGGTAAGAGTACAAATGCCAGACATCGGCAAAATCAGCAGCAACACCGTAACATATTCCATCTGTGTCAGCTGGGTCGTGGGAGATACCTTCCATTTGTGATACTCGTGTGCGCTGTACCTGGTCACGTGCAATAAATTTCGAGCCAAGACCATTGCACTTGAGAGCGAACGCTGACGGTGGCAGCGAGTCGAATATCCTTTCCAGCTTGGCAGTCGATATTTGACTCGTAGAAACAAAGCTGGCCGGTTTTATCAGGCTGGTGACTCTCCGGCAATATCCACCGTGTGGCTGGCAGACGCTCTCTTTCCTTTCTCGTCAGTTTCATAGCAAGTCACCCTCGAGTCATCCGAGGTCGACCACACCATTTAAACACAGACCATCAGACCTCTCACGGGGATCTATGGACTGGTCGACTCATGTGCATACCACGCATTCATCCGATACAACGCCAAGTATCGTCATCACCTTCGATTCGTGCAAATATTTGATCAATGCTGGCGAGAATACGAACAGAGCTCTCTTCCAAACCAAGGGTAGAGGGAGATGGAGGAAAGTCCGTGGTATATTTCTCACAGACTTGAGACCAGATACGTCTGCTGGACTAGCAGGTGAGCAGCTGTCCATTAACACGGCCAGATGCCCAAGTAACCTTCCCTGCCCTTCACATAGGACTTTTGATGACATTCGCGGATTCGGCAATATCAAGAGTCTCTGTCGCAGGTCCTCATGGCCTCGGCCATTTCCTAGCTTCAATGCGACTGTACACATACAGGTCCGTACCTTCTTGATAGTCCACGGTGACTCGTCAATCAACATCTCATTCAATAGAGCCTCCATGCCTGTTTATGTCAATGAAACACGCCCAGATAATTGGAAATCAGATCCTGCCCCCATCTTCATGGACGAGAATATCAACGTATACACATTCCCAGTGCACAAGGAATCCAATTCCACAAACAAGAGAAAACGCGATAGCAGCGAGGATAAGGATGTGGAACCCAGAAAACGTGCCAATACCGATCCAAGCACAAGTGCAGACTCGGCGTCAACTGAAAGGGCAACTCCTCCAAAGTCACCGAAACTTGGGCCTTCGGAACGGGAGCAAAGCTCGAAGGACCAAGAGAATCGGAAAATCTTGATTGAATCCATGTTTCCCGCATCAAAGAAAAGCATCCCAGAAGAAAAGGAAAAGGAATCTCCCAATAAGACAAAAGACAGCGGAGAAAATGCCATAGGAAATGGGAAAGGCAAGGGGAAGGGCAAAGCTAAGGCTGATGCGGCCGGGTCACAACAGCCTGCTGTCGCCCCAACGTCAGAACTTGCAACTGATCAAGCTACTACTCCACCCCACGCGGCAGAAAGCGAGGTACGTGTCATATACGTGATGGTTTCTGCTTCGCAGCTGAAATCGTCACAGGTCGAAAGCTGGAAACGACCACAAATCCCCTTTTTTCGATTCCAGCTACCCAAATTCACACCTCCGCACCCCGGATCCACAAGCGCGTTTGTCGTTGTTGGTCCTCGCATAAGGGGCAAACTGGATGTCCACCGGGCGAAAGCTTTGGGTGTTCCATTCGGACCTCTCTTGGGCAAGTTGACGAGAGGGGAGGATGTTGTCTTCAGGGTCAAGGTCAAGAAAATGATGGAGGGCGGGAAGGAAGTGGAGGTTGAAGAAGGGAGGATAGTCAAACCCAAAGACGTTATGGGTGAAAGTGAACCTCCTGGTGTAAGTCTAGTCTTTCAATCTCCATGACACACGGGCTGACAATCCAACCAGGTGGTGATTGTCCTAGATATACCCACACCGGCGCATATACCCTCCGTAATTCGGACATTCAAAAAAGTCTCGTTCTATCAGCGCTTTAGATCGACCAAATCCGAAGACCTGAAAAGGTATGCTGTTCGAACGGTTTACCATCTTTGTGGGCTAGGTGTATTGGAGGATCCTAGATATGTGGCATTCATGAATGGCTTTGCCGATACAGCCCACGTAAGTCTGCTCATCACCTGGCCCGAACAAAACGTTATTCAAGATTCAATTTGTAGCACATCGTCTCGTCACCTAAACATCTGCCAGACCCGGTAACATTCACTAGCGCCGCATATAGCCAACTGCGATTGAACAAGCTCGACCTTCGAATGTTCCCATTACCCAAATTCAGTCTCACACCATTCAAGTCGCTTTCAGGTACGCATTTTCGTCTTTTACGCCAGTCAGTGCTGTTTCCTAAGTTACTCGCATTGATTTTCGTACGTAGATGTAAAGAACCTCCCAGCCTCAACGCACCCAATGACGACCGGGCTGTTGACCAAAATGCGCCCACCGGCGCCTCCAGAATATCTGTCACCAGAACTCTCCGGTGACTTGTTCCATCCTTCTATCTCAATCGCCCCTGGTTCTACCGAAGTCATTAATAACGTGGAGCTGCCAGAAATTACGCAAAAAAAGTTTGAGGAGGCAATGGAGAATGTTCAACGAGCTATTGAGACATATAATAGTATGCCTGGTCAGAAACAGAGGAGGTTTCAGTGGGCGAAGCATATGGAACGGGAGAAGAGTGAAAGGATGGCGGTTGATGATCACAGGAGCGAGAATGAGTATGAAAATGAAGGAGAGAGCGAGAGTGAAGCGGAGAGTTCCGGAAGCGGAGTCAATGAAGGTGCTCTATCTGATTCTAACCATTCAAGCATTGGCTCCGTTCGTTCGAGGCGAAAAAACACTGCCAAGGTTGGAAGTGGTTCAACGGCAGCAACACCAACGTTAACGTCAAGAGCAGCACTCGAAGTAGCCGCGCAGCAAAAACAAGAGGAAAGGGACAAGTCAACCGGGGAGGGCCATCAAGGAATGCGCTCTCGTTCTGGATACTACATGAGAAAAGGCAAAGGTGTACTGGTCGTTCCATTAGGAACCGGGAGTGCTATTCCAACGAAATACCGAAATGGTTTGTTCCCTTTTTTACCTGTCTCCCTAAACGACTAACTTCACCTTGTGGACGGTCTTTCATTTTCATTTCCTGTAGTCTCCTCAACCTTGGTTCACTTTGCGGAGGGCAACATTCTTCTCGACTGTGGTGAAGGCACATGGGGACAATTGGTTAGGAAGTATGGGCTCGGCAGTGGACCCAAGTCGGCAAGGAAGGCTGGAGTGTGGAGAGTGCTGAGGGATTTGAAATGTGTGTTTATCAGCCATATACATGCAGATCATCATATGGGCATCGTTCAGATTTTGGAGAAACGAAGATTGGTAAGAGTGTAGAGTCGTTCTCTAAACAGATTTTTACTGATTGGGAATTATTTTTCCTTCGTGCATGCATGTCATCTGTAGCTCGACCCACCCCCAAATTGGCCACTCTTCCTAATATCAGTTCGATCGGTTCACCTATACCTGCGTGAACGGTCCGATCTCACTGATCTAGGCATAGTCCTCGACGTTGGAGAAAGCGACGACCCAAACGATACATCTTGGCTCAACACCAATGGAGTTATACCCATCATGGGCGACGCTTTACAATGGAACCAATCAGCAAGCAAATGGAAACCAGGTATCGATGAACCTTGGACTGATTCTGAGCGGTAAGCCTCGTTCTTTTTCTGGAGTCATGTGAACTTTCCCCCTCTCGTGCTGAAAACGCATGAATTTTTTCGGGGGGTTGTTTTTGTTGTTGTAGGTCACAGCAGGCGGTTGAGAGGATGTGTGAAAGCTTGGGATTGAATAGTTTCACAACTGTGCCTATGCACCATCGAACGGTATGTTACGGTGCTGTCATCAAGCATCAAACCGGTTGGAGTATCGTGTACGTTTCATCTTCCATCTCATTCTTTCCGCATACGCTGATCTTCGCCGTATTTGACTTGACGTTTGATGCTAACAACTGCCCCTCCTTCCTCAAATTTGGTTTCATACCCTCCAGTTTCTCGGGCGACACCGAGCCGATCGACGCCATCGTCAGGGCAGGTGAGGGTGCCACGCTCTTGATCCACGAAGCCACCATGGCAGACGATCAGGAGGCAATGGCGAAACAAAAGGCTCATAGTACGTTTGGACAAGCTGTGGACATCGGGAGAAGGTGGGGTTTCTCCGTTATTCTCGCCTTTCCTGTGACGACGACACTGACACCACGCTGGTAGGATGAAGGCGGAGAATATATTGTTGACCCATTTCTCGGCGAGATATCCCAAAATGCCGCCTTCGGTATTTACCAAGCCGCCTCTTCTGCCACAAGTCGAAGCCGCCAGTGCCCCTGAAGAGTCAGCTGGAACCGAGCAAAACCAAAGTTCATTGTCTGTACCTGTACCTGTTGACTCTACAGAAACCACCGAACCCTCGACAAGAACGCCATCAATACCTATATTCGCATCATCCAAAGATCCAGCGATAGCCCTCGCTTTCGACCATGCCCATCTGAGATTGGGTGATCTGTGGAAGTTCAGGATGTATATCCCTGCTATTGAACAGAGTTTTGAGGATATTGTCGCTGTCGAGGGTGATACGGGTGAGGAAGTTGTCGAGCAGGAGATGGAGATTGATGCCATCGAAGGTGCGAAGTAGGTCCGGGTGGAGGGGACGTTAATTAGACTTCGGCATGGTATTTTGGGTTTATCATGGTCGATTGACGCATATATGCATTGTATAGCTTAGAATCACTAATTAATTTATAGAAACCCACATTTCCATCTCATTTCAATTATGCGCAAGTCCTACAAATTCGCCGGACGTACTGATACCAGACGTCGCACCAACAGTATCTGTATCCTCGATTTTTTACCATCTCACCCTCCCTCAACAACCCTACCAACGCCTCCTCTTCATGAGATCCATCTCGTCCTCGCCCTCCCCCACCAACATATCCAAAAACAAAACCTGATACACCTTTTCTCCGTACTTGCCCTCACACCCCGTCCTGTCCGAGTCTTCTTCATCTTCACCGCCACTGGCACTGGGCTCGAGACTGATAAGAGTCCGTTTGAAGAGCTCTTCGATGCAAGAGGTGGAGAGGAAGTGGATTATTTCGGGTTGGGAAAGTGGACGAGAGGGGAGCGAGGAGATGGATCTGGCGGCTGCTATTTGCTTGAGCTCTTCTTGCCGTCTGGTCGTGTGCCAGAATTGTATGTATGCGATACGATGACTCCACCCCAGACCTTGGACTTACTCTTCCCAAGTCTTTGTTGGTTCATCATGGAAGAGTTGATGACCGCGCATCCGATTGAAATATTGTTTCTTTGGTGGTGGTTGAATGAGAAAGACATCGAATGCCGTCGTGACTTGGATTCGCATCGTGTTTTTAATAATCAAAAGTATTGATATTGGTTAGTTCCTTAATTAAATACGACAGCACCCCAGACCATCAAAATAATTACAATGACCCTCCAAGTAACATGGCTACCCATCTACACCTAATACGACACTAACGACGATGCGAGCTAGCAATACAAATCCGAGCAATCCATTAAAAAAAAAACCAAGCTATTCGTCCCCAAAATCCTCCTCTCCAAATCCACCATCCCCAAATTCCACAAACTGTATCGCTTCTGACGACAACCCCATCTTGTCCTCGTCCTCACCCTGTCCATCCTTATCTTGAATTTCGTCATCTTGGCTATCCCGTATATCGTCCTTGGGATCCAAGAAACTCAAACACCCCGGCGAACAGCCCCTCCACAATAGCGGTACCAGCCCACCCATGTTCTGGCCCGCAATCTCACACTCCCACGTAAACCTGGATTCAGCAGGTCTTATAAACACTCCACTATGCTGTCCATAATCACCCCATTGGCTTTTATGGTGAGGGGCTGGGCACATCCCAACACTCGTGTTATGCTGCCGCTCCGTAACCTCATGCGAGAGATCCAATGAGACTTCGTCCTCATAAAAAAGGACAGAGCCAGGGGCAAGTGAGTCGAGCTGATGTTTTATGTGAATCGGGATGCGGTGTATAAACCTCTGTTTCCCTAGAGAGGGTAGTGAACCGGGGCTATCAGCCTCCAACAGCGGCAATTCGTAGTGACAGGTGAGCAGCCATCGCTCACGTGATCCCCTTGGCTGATCTTGAATGAGGGTTGCCAGTCTAGACGACGGCGGTGCGCGAACAGGGGAGAAAAGGGTACGTAGACATAGCTCAGTCAATGGCAGAACGCGAGGGAGGTCGGATCTCGTAGGTGATATGGGTCGTATACCAGGAGCGGGGAGGATGGGAGGCTGGAGGAATGGATTCGGATGCACTTGAAGCGAGACCAGAGACATTTCCAAAATTTCGGAGGGCAGGAATTCGAGCTTGTTATTAGCGATGTTCAAAGTATGCAGTTGCTTGAGATTTGCAATTTCGGGAGGTAGCCATCTCAAGTCATTCGACCCTAATGCACACTCAGTACATATATGCGCGGACATTGGATACGCTTACGAAGAGAAAGTACTGTCAACCTTTCTAGATTCATGAGTTTGGGCGGTAGTTCCGCTATCTGGTTTCCGGAGAGGAATAATCGTATCTCTTCCCGTGGAAGACCTCCGGTTTTTGTTCGGCTGTGCTCGGGTGACCTCAAGAACATGTCGGCACTTCCGACAGGAGCAGTTACAACTCGGGTTAGAATCCGACCACCAGCCTTAACCGGTGGCCCAAAAAATCGAGCTGTTGGTGTAATTTCTGACGTCACAGGCTCACCACTCGCGGAGAGTGGTGTAAATTTTTCAAGATCCGTGATGAAGCGGTCTGGAATGTATGTCAAACTTGCATTACTGGTGGAATGATGTTAGTCAATGGGCATAAGTGACCGAGCAGGACGTACTTGAGCTCGACAGTGCCGTGTACACCGTCGATGACCCTCGTGCTGGCCTCATCCCAGATAGCTTCCTCGCGCTCTTCAGGCTTGGCGCTGGGACTGGTATCTATTGGCGGTGCCAAGTACTTGACAGACTCTGGAATATGTACTGTCAAGTCTTGTACGCCTGCGTTGGCATATCGAGGCCGTTTTGTTGGGGCAACGGGTTCAAATACATCTTCATCTATGGCCGCAGGTCGTTTCTTCTCGTACTGAGGCGGACCACGAACTGCTTTGGCAGAGGCAGCGAAGGGATCGGTGAGGGAATTTGGAGACGAATGGGTCGGTAACGAGGAAAACAGACTCCCTGGGGATGATGGCGGGGAGGAATCAAAGCAAACGGGCGATGATGGGGGCGAGGATGAGGGTGTACAAGGCAGTTGAGCAGTAAACATAGAAGGAGAGAGAAGAGCACCGTTCACGTCGACCAGCCACTTAAATATTCCATCAGACAATTTGGGATCACGTGATCGTATCTGGACCAATCACATCCCTCGATTTTAGAATTAGTGTATTAAATATTAAGCAATTAACTGGTCGTCGCAGGTACGCTAGTCGAGGGCTTTTGTACGGGCAGCGTAATCTTCTCTCCCTTCGTCCGCATCTCCTGCCATTCCTCGACCTGGTCAGAGATGAGCTTCTCTCGCTTCTCCCTCCGCTCTGCGACCAGTCGCAAGATGTGGGACCTCTTCGTGGCCAATGGCTCCTTGAACGCCCAACCCTTGGCTTGTCCCTTTGTAAGCCGCAACATCTCGTACTTCTGCATTGTCCGGGTTGCTTGGATTTGGAAGTTGTCTTCGATCCACTTCTCCCTTTCCTGTCGATCATTCGGCTCCATGTCTTCAACACGGTGTGGGTAGTAGAAGGGCTCGACTAGACCGACTACTGCACGTTTGTAGGTTTTGAACGCTTTGCGGGCATTCCCCATTCGAGGGAATATCGCAGATATATAGTTGTCTGTGCGGATGTACGTGGTCTTAACTCCATAGACAGCAAGCAAGTAGGAACGAACGTCCGTCTTCGTAACCGACTGTGGAATGCGGAAAGTGGCTTCGTAGGGGTTATAAGGTTGACCTGGAGGTGTGTTGTTCCGTACGAGCCGGAAGATGATATTAGGAAGGAACACTCTTCGTCCCAACACCTCTGTCTCCTCCGCGTCATTCCTCACCGCAGTTCGGACACCACGAATTCGAGAACGTTTCTCGTTTTGACGTTCAATCCATTCCTTCTGCGACATTCGGGCTCCGCTGCGTTTGACGAGCTGTCCTCTGGCGTTTAAACGCTTATAGCGTGCCAAATCGGACGGAGTGAGGCCGTCGGGTGTTGCATCGGATTGACCCTCTGGGGTTTCACCCAGCTTTTTGCGACGACGTAGACGGACTGCTAGAGGTGTAGAGGCGGTCCTAGCAGCAAGAGCTGCTGGGGGTAGAGCTGGAGTTTTTGTCGCATAGGACCGTGATAAGGCGGGAATGAGAGACCGCTGAGAAACCGGGGTTGACACCAGGCGCTTTGAATGTGCGCCCAGGCAGCGTAGCGACTGCATTGATATCAGACTCTTGAGGCAATGGTGCTGGCTTGCAAGGATGCAAGTTGCTGCCGAATTTTTCCAAGCCTGAGGCCACGTGACTGGTAGCGTGTCAACGGCATCCTTGGCCAGCAGTGGCTGTCTACATTTCAGTCAGAATCAGTCCCAACAGTCCCGTTGGACGCCCAGTAGCTCATAATTCTCCAGCTCGCAGAGTAATTGAGACTGCACAGCATGGCAGTCACAGTGTGGAGAGTGCTTCGAGCCGTGAGCAAGGCGTGTGCTCCCGTCACGACGGTCCTCTGTTTCTCGTTTCTCCTCACCTTCATTTTAATTCTCTATCAACCTACATTTGGACCTGGACTTGCGCAAAGACTCAGTTGGCAAGCATGGGATAGCATTTCGATGCCAGTCAACGATGGGGGTGTAGCTACACCAGCAGGGAGCACAACTCATGAAGACGTGGAAGTCCCTGAAGGTGTAGACTGGTGGAATGTCTCAACATCACCGACGGATAATTCTGATCCTACAAGTCTTCCTTTGGACGTATGGGCTCCGCTGTTACCCCACGATACAGGATGTGAGTACAAAGGGCTTTACTCTGGTTAACATTGGACTTATCGGCGGATTTGATGACTTAATCCCGGTCAAGTGTCAGAAATCATTGTTTCAAAATGTATGATGGATCCGTATATGGGAGAAGATATCTGTATGCCGGGTTCGACTGTTGAGCAGGATGCGATCAAGGGGAACTGGGTGCGTGTGGCGAGAGACTTGAACTTGGAAGGGAGCATTTGGTCTGGTTGGTTGGTATGTCTCTCGTCCATTACTCGGAGATCTACGTCGTCTCTTACTGATCCGGTTATAGAGCTTATATTATCGCAGGACGAGGCGTCGAGATGTCAACCTTATAACCGACCTTCGGCTACTCGCCAAGGGCGAGAAACCAGACCCAATTGAGGGATGGACGATGGCCGAGACCTCTCTTCGTGCGGGCATGACAGGTTCTGCTCCCTTGTACCTATGGTACCATGTGGGCAAAACAGCAGCAGAAATGTCAGCAGAGGAAAAAGCCAATCTCATCACTGAAATTGACGTCATATATGGAGATGACGTGCCATGGTACGGATTTGAACGACTGGAACCCGCCACGATGTTGGCGCATGATCAGATCATATCCACTTGGTTGACATATCGTCGGGGAGTTAAGCGTATGTATACATGTCCTCAACTTGAGCGCCTATTTTTGTGAATGACGTGTTTTGCAGTACCGCCTCGTGCACCACCGCTACACTTCTCGCATGAAGGAAAATTCAAGATTCTGCAGGTCGCAGATCTTCACTTCTCCGTTTCTCAAGGTGTCTGTCGGGATACCATCTTGGATCCATGTGGAGCCGCGGATAATATCACCACCTCTCTTCTCGGTCGAGTGTTGGATAAAGAGAAACCCGATTTGATAGTATTCACTGGTGATCAGCTGAATGGACAAAGTACATCTTGGGATCCAAAGTCGGTGCTGGCGAAATTCGCTAGAGCTGTGACAGATAGGGGAATACCATGGGCGGCTGTGTTTGGAAACCACGATGAAGAGGATGGGATGGCAAAGTCGGAACAAATACAGATGATGAGAGGGTTGCCTTATAGTTTGGTGGAGAGAGGACCGAGGGATATTCATGGTGCCGGTAATTATGTGCTCAAGATCAGGAGCGCTGATGCGTAAGTGCTATGATTGTCTTCTTCATAACTTTACCTTATGCGTGATTGTAGATCGAGGACTCATCTGTTGACGTTGTACCTTATGGATTCGGGTTCCTACTCGAAGGGATTCTTTGATTGGTGGGGATTTTTTACTCCTACTGCGTATGACTGGATACATGAGGTATGTCCCTCGTGTCGAGTTGGAAATTGCTGTATCTCATTATATCTGGTCAATCATATAGAATCAAATTGATTGGTTCCTTCAAGAATCTTGTATGTCCCTTCTACGTCATTCTCTGAGCGTAATTGACAGTATCGCATTATAGCGTTGATAAACCCCATCGAACGACCCTTCCGTCCCGATACTGGCAGAGATCTCGGTTCCTTGTGGGATGGAGATTCCGCCAAGGAAAAACGACAAACGGATCAACTCACACCTGCTACCAGCAAACTTGCAAAACCCAACGCAATGATGTTCTTCCACATCCCATTGTTCGTGAAGGGTCCCTTATTGCAATATATAAAGCACTAACTCTGCTCGTGTAGACCAGAAGCATATGGTACAGCAGATGCGAACCCGCGAACGGGTAAAGTTTTGGACGTCGGTACATCTGACCTCGAGAAACCGGGGAATGCAAAGGAGAACGGAGGGATGTTCCAGAATGGACTCATGAATGCAGAGGAAACTGATCATGTTGGAAGACATGCACCGGAGGTCAAGGTTGTTGCTAATGGACATTGTCATAGTACGTGAGGCATCAAGCCCCGAGTTGTGCAATGTGTTGACTTTCTTGATTGCAGTTACGGATAATTGCAGACGAATCCAGGGTATTTGGATGTGCTTCGGTGGTGGAGGGTAAGTCGGTCGGTCTTCATTGCAAGTGCTATTCTAACTTTTGTTTAGTTCGTACTCTGGCTACAGCAAAGTTGGGTAAGTTCTCGACCACTTCGTGTATAGCTGCATGTTCATCCTCCTTAGATTTGATCGACGGTTCCGGATATACGATGTATCGGACTATGGCGAGACAATCAGGACGTACAAACGAACGGAGAGCGATGAGGTTATTGACGAGCAGGTTCTGACCGGGAGGGGTGCTCCACCTTTAGAGTAGTCTACATCGCACGGGTTTCAGGCTCTTACAGAGTGTTTTGGATTAATTTAGATATAATGTCGTGTTGTAATGTACTAAGCTCGCTTGTTTATTGCTATCCCCATGCCAATTGTTCCAAAAACCAACATCGAGCACCACGTCCGACCACGGCATAGCGGGATAGTTTCCCACGCCATCGGTGCAAAGCTAGGGACGATGTGCACGACGTTCCTCTGAACCCACCGTGTTCAGGTCCCACTGGATCGCCTGCTGCCCACCATCGTTGGTACAAATCGTGCTGATATCACAGCGCCTTAATGTCAACTTCACGCCACACAAGTAATCCTTCAACGTCCTCGATAAGCAGAAGCGATAGAGGCACACGTCATGGTCGAGTAGGTCATTCCTCGCATTTGCCCTGCATTGATCCACTCAGAGATGGAATCCTCATCCCAAAACAGCCGCCCGTCGAATCTGCAGTTACTCGTCTCCTAGTGTCCATCAAACAACTACTAGAATCTTTGACTTCCTGGAGCCTTCAGAATTGCGATGAAACGTTTGTTAGCGACGTTTATGTACGGTTGGGAAACGATTTCAATGCTGCCGTTTCTGCATTCGGAGCGTTTGGTATTGACATGACGTGCGTGGTCGTTTTTCTTTCCTGCGTACCAGGACCTTTTAATGCTCTAGATCTTGATGTAGGGAGCTCATGTCAGTACCTGAAGATTTACGACACGTGCTAGAGCAATGTCTTGCTGAGGAAGCTAATCAAGAGAACCTCGAGATATATCTACCCGAAGTTCGACAGATAATTACGGGCCTCTTGAATGGACTGCGTACAAAGCAAACACTTTATAGGCGAGTGGCCTCTGAGAGGAACAAGCTAGAAGGTGCTACTGATGACAGAGGGGAGACCTCCGGCACCGAACGCAGCGATAGGGTGTCACGAGTCTCTCGTCGTGAAGCATCTCACCGCTCACAATCGACGCGATATCCAGAAGTGCCTGGTGAACGTCCAGATGCCGGATCCAGAAGGAGTGCCCAACATGTGCGAAGAAGAGACCTTCCATCAGAGCAATATTCTAATGGCAATGGACATTTCGTGGGCGGATTTGCCCCGGAGATAAACGGACAACAGAACCTTCAACATCCTCAAACTAATGAAAGACCTGGATCGATGCCTGAACCGCAGTTTGCTGGTGCTCCGCCTCTACCGCCTCTTCCCCCCAAATCACCTATGTTGTATCCTGATCAACTGCCTGAATCTAATCCTCCTCCTGCATCACCACCAGCGCCTACGATTCCTGCCAGTGTCATACGATACTCACTTGTTGATGCACCAGTCATTGTAGAACCAACGGCGTCTCAAGTCCCTGAGATACGTACTGGCACGCCTCCTGACACTCCTTTAATGGACCAATTGCCCCTGTCACCACCACCAGCTGTTGCTAGCTCTCTCGCCGCTCTCAAGGGCGACGTACTAGAGCGCAGAGCTTCCAAGCGATTTTCAACATTCCAAATATCAAAGATGACGAATGGGACGCCTCGTGAACGGTCGACGCGAAGTAATAACAGGCGCTCGCTCGTTCCTGGGACTACTGTGACTCCAGGAGATTTGGCGGCGGTGACTGAAGTGGATGAAGAAGCACCGTCACCTGCGGTGAAACGAAAGGGTAGTGGGAGGCGTCGACGATCGATGTCTCGAGGTACGGCGTCCGATACTCAACCGCCTGTTCCTCCATTGCCTGTTACTTCGCCGCATCTGCCTGAGGGTGCTCCAGCGGCGGTGGCAGCACCTTCTACGACCACACCAGCGACGGACGAAGACCCAAGTACGGCTGCAGCTCCGTCTGAACCATCCAAGATGACGGTATACCTGCAGTTAGGGAAGGAGGTGAAGAAGGCGTCTATCGAACCAGGATTATCCTTCCCCTTTCTTCGTGTTTTGTTCGTGGACAAGTTCTCGTATAACCCAGGACAAGAGAACTTCCCTGCGATCTACATTCGAGACCCATCGAGTGGAGTGCAATATGAATTGGAAGACATAGATGAAGTGCGGCCCGGGTGTTTGTTGTCCCTCAATATCGAACGTATGTTGGAGTTTTATGGCTCACATTTATGCTAGGGCATTGTTGCTAATATCATGCTTAGCACTGGATCAGATCAAACAGCACATAGATTCACAAATATCGTCTCTGTCAAATGAGTTGAAGGAACTAAAAACGGCTGTGTCGAATGTTAGCCGTGCACCGGCGCCTCCACCGATCGTGGCACTTCCTTTAGCTGAAACCACCCAATCTGTGCGACCAACAGATAAACAATTTGCCAACGTTGCCCGTCGTCTATCGCGTTTTGTGACCAATGCTTCTTCGCCGCTATCTATTGAGCATACACCCACCGCAACTGCATTCATTCAACCCCAAATGACGGGACAATCACTTCAACCGCAGATGACAGGAGGATCTGTGCTATCGGATTATTCAAACCGCGTGGTAGCGGATCTCAAAACGCAATTTGATGAGGTTCAGAATTTGCGCAGGGATCTGGGGGTGATGAAGCAGTTGTATACGGAGTTTATGAAAGATACAAAAGACTCGTTGACTAAACTCCGTGCGCAAACTGTGACGGTGAAACAACTTGCTCATTCGCAAGTGGGTGGTGCGAGAAGTTATATCGATGATGGGAAGAAGAAGTTAGATATTAGGAGTCAGAATGTGTTGACAGAGGTGGAGAAATTGCAAGATTTGGTTGAAGGGATGAAGGATGATGTTGTCAAACGACATATCACGCCTAAACCTCTTTATTTGAAGCAAATCAAGAAGGATATGGATAGCGTGGCGACGGAATTGGAGAGTCTGAAGGAGCATATGAAGACCATCAAACCGATGTGGAAGAAGACTTGGGAGGAGGAGTTGCAGAACATTGTGGAGGAACAGCAGTTCTTGAGTCACCAAGAAGAATTTTTGGCGGATTTGTTGGAGGATCATAAAGCAGTTGTGGAGGTTTATGGACATGTGGAGAAAGTCATTTCGTTGCGCGGAACTGGGGGATCGGGCAGGAGTAGGACATATAGACCTCCTCCTCCTGAAGAAGGACATGGTGGATTGAGCACGGTCATGATGGAAATTCGAGGGGCGAAAGTTGATCCGATGAAGAGGATGAAAGCCATCGAAGCTAATCAAAAGATCAGAGCAAAGGAGCTTGCGAATCAACCTGACGAATTGCAGGTCGAGATTACGGATTTTGTCAAGACAGGCAAGTTGAAGAAGACGGGTGGGGCGGAAGAAGCGGAGAGGGTGAGGCAGAAGAAGAATGAGATGACGATGAAGGCGATGTTTAATAGCAGTGCTGCGAGTCTCAATGGAGGGAGCATGATGACTCCGGGAATGATTAGTCCTCAGCCTACGGGTTCGGGTTGGCTTTCACCTATGCCTTCGAGTGAGGCAGGTGATGTACAAGAGGCAAAATCTCGGTCGACGACTCCTACTCCTGGGCAGAGCTAATGTGATTGCGTGCGCATGGACTCTTTGTCACTTCATTTCTTTGTACACACTTGTGCTACGCACATGCATTTGTTTTGGGTTCTACACTCCTTGATCCTAGACGCTTCTATATGTTTTGAGAGGGTGAACACTCAGGCGCAAGCCATAGTATCTCTTTTGTCTTGTTAACTGCTGCTTCTGTACGCACACCCACGCCTACTACATTCCTTTTAACCTTTTCAATTTCTTTTCCCCCTAGTAACAATGAACATTGCATGGATCCACTCTCGTTGATTATTACTTCAGTTGATGGTGAAAGATACATCTACATAATACTGGCTGTCCAACTTGAAGCTTGAAGATGGATATCTCGGGTCTGCCAAGCTCTTGCCCCGCGTTCAATTTATGTACGCGAAAAGTTCATGCAGATGGTGTAAGCTCATAAGGGATAAGATGGTGGCCAGCCTTTGCGCTTGATGAATGAAGTGGAGTTCTTAAACCCCCTAGGATGACGGCCAAGTCCGTCCTCTGCGTACAAGAGGTCGTCTTCCGGTACCTATCAATCCAACAACCGATGCATGCGTGTCAGTTCAATAGGATCATCAAGTACTCCTATTTCAACGTAACGTATTTTACATCTGTTTTATCCAAGTAGTAGGCTCTAAGGCCATGCGGAAACGTGAACGAAGAGGGTTTTCTGCAGGCCGCAGCAATCGTTCTGTACGTAGCGGAGGGCAAATATAAGGTAAGCGTGTATGTAGAGAAGAACAATGCAACGTGCAGCAAAAGCGTAGGAGAGACGTAAGACTCTGAAGTCTAAACCGAATGGTATATCAAGCAGGGGTAAAAGAGTGCGCGATCAATGAAGTGAACGAGAACAAGAGCAAGTTCCAATGTGAGTACGAAGAAAGCGATGTGTATGCGCGTGCGCATAGAGTAGAGAAGACTAGATCAGGTGAGAGAGGGAAAAGATAGACATGCGGCAAGGTAATAAATAACTCTTCAAAGGCCACTCTTAACCTGTGTAGGATCAAAACATACATCGAAATGCAATCCTTGGGACATCAAAGTACAACATGAGGTCCACAAACGACCCTGCATTGCACCAAAAGAGGCTTTCAATGACAAAGAGGCCTTTTCAAAAGACCGTTTCCCTTCAGGAAAGCGTAAACGCTGGAGGGGTAGGAGGCTTCCCTTTCAACACGTGTTGAAGCAACCCTCGTCGTAAACCACATGCCCATTTGGCTCTTCTCCTATGTTACCGAAACAGGTGTCCGTCAGAGGATCACAATTTCAGGACTAGGAGTGGTCGGTATGTCGATAAGAGTGGGATCCGAGTTCAAACTCGTACGAACGTCATGATCATGATCATACTCATGATCAATTACAGCTGCGTCCAGGAGCTCTGTCGCCTCGTCGGCCTTCGTGGGACTGTCGATTACCGTGTAACCCAGTTCATCCGCTGGAGCGCCTGTTTCTATGGTCATGCCTCTGGTATAAGCAGGCATGGTGGAGAAGTGATTGGCGGGTCGATTAGAGCGGAATGATCTGGCTTTGGTGAGAAAACGCGTTGGCCATCGTGAAGAACTGGAGGCTGAATCAGCATCCAAGGACACTGGGATGGTTATGAGGTATACTTACGAGCTAGGGAGAGTAGTGGCAGGAAGTGGAGGAGGTGGACGCTCGGTAGGAAGGCGAACGCGACGTGGGGTTAAAATGAGATATGATAAGCTGAATGGGAACAGGTTCATCGTTACGCGTAGATGGATTGCGAGACGGGGAGAGAACAAAGTTGGGGCAATAACGAATGGCTTTATAGAGGTTGGGATTCGCGATGGACGTAATTGCAGGCTGTTGTCAGTTTGGATTTGAGTTATGCTTGATGGCAATGACCAATCGCAACAATAGGGATGGGGCAGGGAACGCTGAGGATGGAATGTAAATCTGTCGAAACCTGATTCCAATGCCGATACGCTTCAAGGACAAGACAATGCAACGTTTGGCAATCTTTTCCCCTTGTGCCCGTTGTGAACAAGGCCAAGATTTCGGTTCGGGCACTCGTCTCGGGGATATTAAGGGACCCAAGGCTCGTACGTAAGGGAACGCTAAGGACGTCGTTTGCAATTCTGAGCAAATTGCTTAATTGCACTGAAGCTTGTCTTGTCGATTATTTGACAGGCGTTTCTCCGGTTGACAGCACCAGCTTGTTGCTCCTGCTGTTCCCCGAAGAACAATGGAAATTGACCTGCGGTTAAAGTGAAGAGAGAAAGAGTAAGGACAGTGAACTAAAAGGAAGGAAACTGAGAGTGAGCGGAGGAGGTTGGGGTTGCTAGCGGAGCAGTGGTTACGTTGAGGGACCTCGTTACGAGCTATTTAAGTTCCCCTCATCTCCTGACGCAAAACAGGGAAAGCGGCGGGAAGTTCCACGTTCCAGCGCGATAGGTGCGAAGCGAGCAACCATTCACGCGTCAATTTTAGCCCCGTCAATGATGCCGAGATTTCACTTTCCTTTCTAAAGGACGCCGACGACCACGAGGCTACGGATTTATCTGTGATGGAGAAAGGAATGAGCTTCCAACAGTTCCTCCCTGACTGCCTATCTTGCATCATATACATCCACACGGCAATTATCGGGCGAGCACTGCTCCATGACGACATTGGAAGTTGTCAAGGGCGGTCAAACAGCGCATACACACCATTCGCATCATTATATTACTCCTATACGCGCCCTCGATTCCATCCCTTTGGGGTATTCTTGGACCTATGGGTGTAAGGCGCTGTATACGGAATAGCATCGTCTGACAATTCAGAGCCGCTTTGAAATCTTGTCGGGCTTGTATATAACCCCTCGGTGCTCCTGGAGGGCGTCAATAGCGCTTGCTTGGTACCCACCACCCTCCTACACTTTATGATTCAACCAAAAGAAGTCCTGAGTGCACAAACTATCGCAGCTTTTAGGATTTCTGCCGTCTCGGTACGTGGCTTCTCCCCTATCTCGAGAGTACTTCCCCGCTCTAACGCGCCTTCCTTGCCACTTCTCTTCCACCCAGGCAATCGAACTGTCACAAGGACGAAAGTGCAGATACCGGTTCGATGCCACAGATAATGACTTTGAATTCCAATTACAGCCCATGCCAATCTCTCATTCTGGTACGTTCCGCACATCCTATGACTTTTGACTCCACGTATGCTCATATTACTTCCCTGTAGACTGTGACGATCATGATGACGCCTCTTCTAATGACCAAGAAACAGGCGATGATCAAGCTACGCTGTAAGTTCACACATTCGCGATCATGACCCTGATTGACATCGGTCATAACGCAGAGCACGAATCCTAAAAGCTTTCTCCTGATCCTTCACTGTAAATCCCAGCTTCTTGATGCCGCTTCAGATACTGTAATGTCGCATATTATATGCATACCCGTATATATGGGTATATAGTCTGTACTACAATTACGACAAAGTGAAAATGTCCACTAATAAAAATGTCCACTAATCCAGATTATGCTACTCCACCACCTTCTCGTTTCAGTATTAATACGCACAGCAGCCATAGAGCGAGCAATCATAAATTAATCAACCACAACGACCTCAACGTCCGCTCTCCCATGAAATGGATGTCTCCATCCACACCTCCACTTATCTCTATTCCCGGCCTTCCCTTTTGTCATAGATACCATTCCACCAATATGATCCATCACCATCCTAGATGTAATAACCAGCGAACTCGTAGGAGCGCCCGGTGATGGCGGCGAGAACGAATTGGCGCACAAAGAATCTGCCCCTAAAAGGCAATCTTGAATTATAAGATCGGCAGGTCTGGATCTGGAGGTAATAGTCTCGGTTCTGAAGAATGGAGACGGAGGATATATTCAAGAATGGGTAGTAACGTTCGATGAATGATCAAACCACTGCAGTCATAACCAAAGAAAGGACGACGTCAGGATTCATGCATTGGCTCAAGGTTCGGATGCCTGTATACTTGGCATGTTAACTTACCTTCCTCCAGTCCCTACAAACCCACCCCTTTTCATCGGCAGTCGATTATCCCCGTTCCGCGACCTGCTTCCTTCAAGCAAGTTCAATGCTTTAACGATCCCATCCCGCCGTTCTGTCCATCACACAATGGGAAATCATCTTCCACAAGCATAACCCACTCCGCGGTCTGAGCAGATTTATCGCCTTTTGTAGGTGTTCTCCAACCGTTCTCCACAGCAAAATCACTGCTGCCATCATTGTCCCAAAGGAAGGCTTCGGCGAGGTGTAGACGTTGACCTGACCTATCATGTGGATGCTCTTCTGCATCAGTGAAAAGCCTTATCGGCGATTTAGACTTGACATTACTGTCCAACTGCAATACATTCCCATTGACATCGGTCCCATAACCATACCCTGAAAAAAGCCTCTCTGCATCATCAAACTCCGTTTGATTCACTGCATGAGTGAAAACGGAGAGCACGATCGAAGGTTCTCTGCTGGCATCGGGGGACCGCAAGTAAGGCAAGTAGGAACTGATCGTCGTTGTGACCATATTCGGACGACTTTCGTTGGTCGTCAGATCTTCGGTAGCTGGTTGTTGTGAAGAGGCATGGGATGTCGGTCGAGGATATGTGAGAATCAAGATTTCGAGAAGAGGTGTATTATTGCCCGAACCAGAGAGCTGTGGTCGGAGGAAAGGAATAGTTGTTAAAAACGAGGAGTCGAACTCAATAAACTTCAATAATAAAATTAGCCTCAGATCAATCTAATCGGACACGCGCATGTCCTACGACCCCGGACCACAACGTTATTGCCAGATGACGGAAAGCCACGATTACCAAAAGTGTCGACATTCCTCCAACAAAAACCCTCAAAACTCTCGTCAAACTCAATCTTGCAGAAGAGCTCGAAAAAGCCTTAGTATTGACAGTCAAGTCATCATTTCCATTCCGACTGGTGGCGCCAGTGGTAGTAGTCGTTGGTAACACGGGTTGGTACTGGTACCCCGAAGGCGCGGATGTGGAGCATGAGGATGCGAAGGGTATAATAAACCAAGAATTGCCGAATAACGCTGCTACGACGTTCATGGAGCATCCAACGATGGCGGCGGCGCTATACGTCCATACCGCACTCTCCAGCCATATGAGTAACAAAGTTATGATCCACAATGGTATCATCCTCATCATCGCCAATCCAACCCGGGAATGGTCATGATGCCTATTCACCCCTGAGGGACACACCGAGTGCTCCGAAGCCAGAGTAAAATAACAAAGCTCGATGGAGGGTCCGAATCCACTTGACGCTTCGTATAGAGACCAATGCGAGAACAGCGCTGGGTAGGCCCAGCCTACTCCCCGAGAGAATACATGCCCTATGAGGGTTCTGAAGAAACGAGCAGCCATAAGGTGTAGAGGCTGAGGAATACGGGTATTAGTGGGGAGGACGGAGCGGTTGGTGGTGTCAAAGATGATGTCGAGGTGGATGAGGAAAGTGTTGGCGAAGACGGCCCTGGGAGTACAGCCTTGTCATTATCGCCATCGACTGCGATGCTTTTGCAGGATTTCCAAAACATCCAAGCCTGTACAACCCTCGAAATCAACACTCCCGGTTTGAATTCCTCTGGCCATGCCCAGGGCGCGAATAACAACGAAATCAAGGGAAAATTTTGGGCGCCATGGTTCTCTCCACCATGACGCGCTGGGTACAGTAGATACCTGGGGGTGAATTCGAAGGAAGGTATTTTATTACTTGCTAGGACCAACGGGAGGAGTGAAGGAAGGATGATATTGAGGGGTATCATAGCGAACCATTGCGAGGAGAGAATTAGCCGTTTTGGGTGCCAGGTAAGTCGCATTTATCAAAGGGTTTAGTGCCCGAATGGAGCAAGGAGGGAGGGATGGTGTCGTAGAACGACAGAACTGGTCAGTCCAAGCCACACCAGTGCACCAGTGACACTATAGTCACGGTACAAGCCATGGGCCTTGAAACCCCGTCATTTGCCTTCCAGGCACTTGCAATGATTGGCGGAGAGGTTGGGTGGTAGTGATCGTCTAGCTCCACTTCCATTCGTCTCCAAGGTGGTGCAAGGCTAATCAGCGCAATGATGATGCAATCAGACCAGTGGCTGTGTCGCCTGGGCAGTAAAGGCCATCCTGATATACTTGCAGCGGACTTTGGGGTTCAAACTTTCGGTGAGATATCTCGGCTAGTGACTGAACTGGTAACTGAACTTGATGTTCTCACCAAGAGGCAGAGTTGGGAGTAACCCTGATGCAGCAGAGAGCATCCTAACGGAGTTACGTAGTATGACAGCAGTACTTCCTTGATTGGACTGGATTTCGTATTGGAAAAAAATGCCGTATATGCGTTCTGCTAATGTGAGATGGATCAGAGCACATCCAATGGACGCGTAGAGGTTACGCCGACTCTGCACAGTGCAGAACGCGCACCTTTTGCGCTCAGGCAGCTTTTCGACCAGATCGTGCCCAGCGAATGCGATTTTGGCCCGTTTCCAAGGCTTAGCCCATGATACGCGGGTCGGTGACAGTTGCAGACCCTACAGGTGAGTGGTGTTAACTTGCAGCAAGGGTTAGGTTTTCATCACTGGCTGTCATATGCACCACTTACCCTCTGGGCCACCTTTCTCACGCGGTCGACTCTTTCGTCCGACCTACATACAGTCAAATGGCAGTCAAAAAACCTTTCCGCTGACACCCCATAAACATCAAACATCCCACGAATTCCCCACCACGAAACACCCTACATGAAGCGGGAACAAGTTCCTGTACACATTCCTCTCCTAGATATGTTGATTGCTACTGGATCTCTACATTCTCTCTTCACTCCGTTTTGCAACATGTACAATAGCACGTAGCTTAAAGTGTATTTTGTCCGTCAGGAGCGACGGCTACCTGTCCCGCAAAACACTAGACAACCAAAAAAAATATGCTCACAATACATTTCATCTCTCATATCTATCTAGTTGAGGAAAAAATACGAAATGGAGCAGTGTAGGCGCTCAGGGATAAAAATGAATAAAACTCCCAACGCGCAAGAGACGTCTGCATATATTTGATGCACTATAACGTAGCAAGCGAAATGGTTTGAAAAGGAATATCGTCAAAGTAAAATAGATCCACACAACCCCTCAATGGGCCAAAACCTCCTAGATAAAATTGGGGCTTTAACCAGTAATACCTCCAGAAGCACCGGCGGCTTGAATCCTAGCCAAAGCATCTGCTTCAGTGGTACAGGCGATGGAGGTTCCTGGTGAATTGACAAGAGGAAGAGCAGCACAGATGAGTGTGGGACCACAAGTCGTGACGGCGAATTTTCCGTTGACGCATTGTGCGAAGCCGTCCTTAATGCAACCTTGATCACCAGCTATAAGGGGAAAATAGTCCATCAGTACTGTAGAAATGCTAAAGAATATTCTAACTGGACTCACTGGAGCAAGGACTGTCCTCGGTTAAAGAGGTGAATTTGGCGTTAAGAGCTTGTGCGTCAAGCCCGTTTTGAAGCTTGAAATCTCCACCTGTACCTCCTGCGGGGGTCGAGGCAGCAGGCGTGGACGTTGGGGGGGTTTGTGTCGTGCTTTCGCTGGCTTTTCCATTTCCGGCGTTGCTCCCTGTGTTTCCTGCTGGTGGCGCATTTCCAACGCCTGGATCCTGGACGATGTCAACTAGTTGCTGACCGTCTGCAACAGGGCCATCGGGATGAGCAGCGCAAGACCCGAGAGGACTTGCAGGGGCAGAAAGACCGAAGGGGACGGTTCCTACACCGCCAACTGCAATATTACCAACGAAGGTATTGAGGTTCGCCCCTGCGAATTGACATTGGAAGAGTCCATTGAGTTCGGCATTACGGGGTGCAGTTTGGCAGTAGGGTGTGCTCAATGAGGTGGGCTTCAAAAAGGCGTCAATATTGGTATCACCTGAGATATGAAAGGCTGGAGACTCACGGAATTACGAGGTTGCTGAGCAAAGATCTGGGTCAACTTGATCATCTCGGGATCATTTCCGAGTTGTTTGGCCAAGTCAATCATGCTATCTGCGGCATTCTGCTGGTCACAAACGCCAGCTCCAGCGAGCAAAGTGCTGAACGCAGTGACGGATGTGGGGTTGCATTGCGTATCACCGCCAGCAGAACGCTGGATTAAGAAATTGGGATTGATCAATAAACGATTCCATTTTTGGATATGGGGATGGCGATCAATGATGAAATCATTGGTCTATTGTAGTATAGTAATAACGAGAAAGGGGGTAATGGAGTTTAAAGAGAGAAAAACAGTATACTCACACAAGCCTGCTCCCACTTTGCCGTTGAGTCCGCAATGGTTTGAGCAATACGTTTTGTGAGAGGAGCTCCCCTTGCGGAGGAGATTGTCAAAGCAGCAATGAAGATGGCGAACTTGACCATTGCGAAACAATACGTCGGAAAAACAATTTAAAGAGGACAGAAGAGGTGTGGTTTTAACGATAGTGTAAGAAAGCGAAGGAGCTGAGACCTGCTCAATGAGAAGAAGATCAAGAGGAAAAGGGTAAGAGAGGTGGAAGAGGGACGCAGTGAGGTTAGCAAACTAGATGAGGGTTTATATAGGACGAATACGGGTAGGCAAGGTAAAAAGGTATGGAGCATTCTCTTGTTGCCTTCCGCTCTGCGTCACACATTCGGCATCGAGGCAATCGGGCTTCATCCTTTGACTTTTCCTTGGTCATGACTGGTTCCATTCCTTTGCAGCTCGGCCAGCTAAGCCCAGACAACAGAGAGAGTTGGTGGTATCCAGCATCACAGCCGCATTTGTCTTTGAATATAAGCCATCTCGGGGAGAATGGACATCAGCATGCCGCGCTTTGTGCATTATAAGGCTTAAAAGGACAAATCTATCAAAGGGTGGTTGCAAGAAAAGCCTCGGCGGAATGCGTTAATAATGAATGTGTCATTTTGATTCTGAATTCAGTTGGGAACAAAGGGGAGTTGTTTGCCAGGGAAGACAATGAGACAAGAGGAGTGGCTTGGATCTGAGATCCGAACAAGGAAAGGTCGGGTGTCGTGTGTGGGGAGAGGGTCGCAATGGCAACCAATCCTAATACACGCTCAGCAGAAGACTCCTGCCTCAGATCTTCAGTCCATGCGTTGCGGCGGATTCTGCTATCATCCGAATATCAGCAGCTAATATCGACTATAGCTGGTAAATCTCTCTACGGGGCCAACCTGAAGCCTGTGAACACCGGAACACTCAGGCACTGCGGCGGTAGGAGCACCCGTTCCGAACCCACAGCCAAGGGAACCTCTCTGCTTATCTTTGTTGATCGCCTTCTCCGGCGTGTGGCACCTAGGGGTTGCATCGGCATGACAGTTGACTAACAGGTCATTGCTCAGCCAACTGACTATTCCGGTTACATCCAAAAATCACATCAGCCCAAAGTAGTCTCGGTGAGCGTGGGGTTGATAATTACGCGCGCTCTGAAGCCAAACCAAGGGCCAAACTATAGTCGTCGCGGGTGTCAGGCGAATCACTTGAGGACGTGATGGTGTATGTCCATCGATGTGCTCCACTGCGATATCTACCAGGACAAGATTGTGGGGTTGATGATTTGATGCTATCTCTTTCATGCTACAAGAAGGCTCCACTTCGTACCCGCCTTACAGGCAGTTGCATTCGTCGTGGAAATCGCAGCGCACACCCGGATGACAGTGTGATACCAACGCGCCATCACGTTCAATTATCTTAGGGCCACTTTATAATGCTCTGACCAAGTCGACGACCATTTCATGTGCAAGCTGTGACAGGTAGCAAGGTCGATGATCACAATCACGCCAGCACGCATGTTGCAGGATATGGACTTGGATGGGAGCACCAATTGTTTGCGATACTAAATTCTGTATTACACAGGCTCTCACTTGCAGCCTCGTGCGGCAATCCATTGCTCATGATGAATCATTATATAGCCTTAGGGCGAATGTATGCGGCTTATTTCAGAGTACCGTATCTTCATCAGAGAGGAATTAACGAAGTTCCCGTCCAGTTGCAAATACCTACCGAGCGCCAGTTGTATGTCGAGACCAGAAAATGCAATGCATCAGTTAATATTAGACATAAAATAGGCCGTTGTTAGTTATTGCAGCTGAGCAAGGTGGAGCAGAGATGGCCATGGGACACATCATCCTTGCAATCAGGGTGATGCCTCATTTTAAGCCATTTGCTATCGATATCATTATGATGCACTTTGGCCAAAACTCGGTGTTGAGTGGACTAGTCATGTCAAAACTTGTGCATCCCTGCCCATCAGCGTTGACATATGTATAATCTAGTAGGGCGCTGCGCGCAACCCCCAATCCCCTTACATAGCGTTTGAGGGGGAGAGCATTACGACTATTAACACTCTATATCATATCTATTAACTTTGTCTGCGTCTTTCCAAGTTAGGGAACGCGCTTGTCCCTAACTTGCTGACTGGGAGCTTGCTAGTCCTGAGGCCAGTGCACAAATGCACTGAGCCATACGAACAATAAATACAGCCAGAGTTTGCACAACAAAGACGATGACGCTTAGCAATCTTACGGACCTCTTTTTCGACATAGGACCCGTTACCTTTCGGGGATCTGGAATAACGATTTTGGCTCTTGATTGCGATTAGGATACGGTCGGCACGAAGGCATAGAGGAATGCTGAGGAGGTCCAACAGTCGTCTGACTTGACTAGGTCGTTGATGCGGTTCTGTGCAAACATGCACAAAGAAAATGCCGAACGCGGAATTATGCGGGGCCAAGGTCACAATTCTGACTGGTGCTCGTCGTCAGTACCATTTATCGCGTACGCACCGTTTTCGGACGAGAGCGGTACCAGGAAATGATTTCCGCTCGTGGGCTATCAACAACTCTTCGGGCCGCCCTCATCTCTCAAGCTAAAACTGCACCCACTGGCACGTGGTTGCGCGAACGTGAAGTTGGGAGATGTAATGTTGGTGGAGTGGTTGCGTGTCGGCAGTATCATGTTCAGCGAAAGGGACAGCGTGGTTTTTCTACTACGCCGGTTGTAGCTTCGGATGCTTCGGCGACGACTGCTGCGTCTTCTTCGACGCCCTCCTCAAATACTTCATCTCAATCGTCGTCTTCGTCTTCGTCCTCAACCTCATCGTCTGGCTCTAGTTCTGGTTCAGCCCTCAAAATAGGTCTATATGCCACAATATTTGCACTTTCAACAGGAATATTCGCGGTCTACTATTTCGATTCTCGATCAGCATTACATCGTTATTTCTTAATGCCCGTGTTGAGAAATACGCTCAGTCCGGAGAATGGGCATTGGTTGGCCGTCAAAGTGCTGAGAAGTGGGTTTGGCCCTAAAGACCCAGTTGGGGATGATGAACGGTTGAAAATGCTGGTGAGCTTCGTTGATTGTCCTTAGCTGGCAGGAGATAGTGCTGACGCTGGACATTTGGGTTGTGTTGCTAATGTAACGGAACGCGATGCAATGACAATCGGAACTCTCCGTAGCTCTGGGGAGAAGAAATTAGTAATCCTGTTGGGCTTGCAGCCGGGTTTGACAAAAACGGAGAGGCCATAGACGGTACACAGTTTCTCCCACTTCCGCGAATGGAGCCACTCACGTAGCTGCTCTTGGTAACACAGGACTCTTCAACCTCGGGTTTAGCTGGGTAGAGATTGGCAGTGTTACTCCCAAACCTCAAGTGCGTAGTCCTCCTAGGTCGCATTGTGGCCGTACTAACGCTCACTTCTCGCTAGCCAGGAAATCCCAAACCACGTGTATTCCGGTTAGAAGAAGACGATGCTATAATTAATCGATACGGCTTTCCGTCTGAAGGACAGGCTTCTGTTCTTTCCAGACTACGTTCGCGTCTACCAAAGTTCGTCTCGTCATCGTCTTCTCAAGGTGATGCGTCTGCTTCGTTGAGGGATGGCAAGAGGCTGGCGATCAATTTGGGGAAGAATAAAGCTTCGCCAGAAGCATCAATCGAAGATTTCGTGAGTGGGGTCAAGGCGTTTGGGTCGTATGCAGATGTATTGGTGGTTAATGTGTCAAGTCCGAATACACCTGGGTTGAGGTAAGGGTTTGGCTATCAATGCGTTACTAAATGGGGGCTTAATTATATTCGTCTTGTCGCTTGCTTGTATCATAGAGGCCTACAAAACAAGGCGGCTTTAGAGGAATTACTATCTGGCGTCAGAAAAGCACGAGACGAACTCCCAAATTCGTTCTTGACGGCTAAGAGGCCGAAATTGATGCTCAAACTTGCACCTGACCTGGACGAGCTGCAACTTGAACAGATTGCGGAAGTTATCAGGAACAGTGGGATTGATGGGGTAATTGTCAGCAACACCACCGTACAAAGGCCCGCTGGGCTGGTCAGCAGTACGTTCACCAGATTCACACCTTCTGCTCAGGCACTGCTTGACATGATATTCCTGTGATTGTAGTTAACAGAGTAGAGGCCGGGGGATTATCCGGTACGCCTCTCAAGCCATATTCACTCAAAGCATTGCGGACCCTTCGTGCTCATCTACCCGCCAATATTCCCATCATCGGCTCTGGTGGCATTTCAACCGGCAAGGATGCTCTAGAGTTCGGTAAATCCGGCGCGGCGATGGTTCAAGTGTACACTGCTTTCGGATACGAAGGTGTGGGTACGAGTCGAAGGATAAAAGATCAGTTGGTTGAGGAGTTGCAGCGTGAAGGCAAGACCTGGGCGCAGATCACAAACGAGGCCGCGGAGAAGTTGTCCTGGAAGGAACCTAAGAAGGTGGAGGAGAAAGAAGGGACCGTGCAGCTGTTGATTGACGAAGCGTTGGAGTTAAGAGCTTTGTTGGACGAGTTGAGTGAGAAGTTTGGGCATGAGCAGACAGGGCCACCGAGCTCGGCTGCGACGCGGGCGGCTGATGAAGCGGATGTTGCGGATGTTGCTGGTGCTGCACAGGTCAAGAGGTAACCACGGCGAAGAAGCGGCGAGATTGATTACCTCTTAGCACAGGCTGTTGTGAGGGGGAAACGTAGACTTGATCGCGAAATGTGGACTTAAGCGCTCCTTATCTACAACGTTGATTCCTTTACCCGACACAGGTTGACCATGTGCATGATAATCATAAATACTTCCAGGAGCATAAGAACAGAGTTGAACCCTTTGAATTATTTAGGTAACCACAACGTCAGCCACTTGGAAAGCAAATCCGTTTGAAGGGTTTTTGCCTGTGTTATCTCCATGGGTGCATGCATCAGACATATAGACATTTTCGTTGTCTCCCTAATAAATGCATACGGGGACCTACAACCTCGAGGACAAGAGCCACCACGGTCCTCTTAAAGCCCCCACTGACAGTGCCCTTCTTCACTCATTCAAATATTCACCGCCTCACCGACCTTTTGCCATTCATAGTGAGTCTCGTTCATTGTAAGGGGACGATAACCCCAAGGATGCTTACCGCAGGATCATTATCTATTTTCGAATCTTATTTCCGACCCAACCGTGGACGATCGGGGCAATTTGATTCCAACCTACCCTTTCGCTCTCTTTCTTCCGTCTTGGGGCGGTTCCTCGACGACCAACTGCTTCTATATCTCGGTCGCGCCCACTCATCACCGGACACTTTGTTACGATTAAGACCTTGTAGCCTGACCCTTTAAATATCATCAGGCGCATCAACGACCCAACGTCAAGTTGAACTTGACAGCAATTCCACTCGTCTACGACCTCTGCTTCATCATCTACCCCAAAAGGCCAAATCCGAACATCCACGCCCCTAACGACTGTCTTGGTCATTTTTTCTTTTTTTGACTTGTGGGAACACACCCATATACTTATCATGCTCGTACAATCTCATCAAGTTCAGGACCAGGAGGTGGCCTTACCCCCTCTAACGAGTTCATGTCCAAGCCCAGTGTCACCAAATATCGTCTTCTGTCATTATCCTTCAGGACGGCCGGAGCCAAGCCACCCTCGACTGTACACACAACCCTTGACGCAGATGCCTCCTGTCAACATGACCATTGTACCACCGAAGCATCTGCGTACCACATATCAATACCTACTCTACCCTTCAGCAGTGCTTCCCGCTGCCAGCCTAACGGACCCTAGTACAACTGAAAGCACCATTTTCGACTTATACACTCAACCCCCTACGCCACTTAAACGACATCCGGATTTATGGTTCGACGATGGAAGTGTAGTTTGCAGGGCAAACAATGTGCTATTCAGAGTTCACAAATCCATGCTGGGAAGGCATTCGATATGCTTTAGAGATATGTTCTCGATGCCACAGCCTGTGGAACCTGATAGCGATGGTGAGGAAGATGATAGCAGTACTCCGCGCGACCGAGCAACGGAGGATGCATCTGATGCGACTGCAGACGGATTTCAACGCTCATATCTAGTGTTGAAAGTGAAGAGAGGTAGAAGAAAGGCGATTGGGAGTAGTGGCCAAGGTGTTGATATAGAAGGATTTCTACATGGAAACAGGGTCATGGGATTCGCTCCCCGAGAAGTTGAAGAGAAGATTCCTGTTGTTGATTTGCAGGATGAACCTGATGATGTTGCCAACTTGTTGACAGCCCTATACGATAGCCCGTAAGCCAAATTTTCCGCATCTCCCATTGCGATGCGACCAATCGCCAACACCATCTTGTCTGATAGGAAATTCCTGGATAATGGGCAAGGAGACTTCAAGGTTGTCTCTGGTATCCTGAGGTTATCCACCAAGTACTTGATCGATTCGTTAAGAGACCTTGCACTGGAACACCTTCATCAAGCATGGCCGAGTACACTCAAGGGATGGGATAATCGTGAGGATTTAGCACGTGTGCACGAAGCAACGAACCCGGACGTTGGCCATGTCTACCCTCATCCTATCGTAGGTTCCATTGAACAGCACTGCCAGTATGTTGAAGGCTTAGATCATCTGCCTCATTTTCTTATAGGCTGTCATTAACTTAGCCCGAGAAGTCAACGCGCCAGAACTTCTTCCTTCCGCATTTTACGACCTCTGCCGACACTCCTATTCCCAAATTTTTGAACCCACAGAAGATGATGTCCTTTACTCCACCAATTCACCACCGCCACCTTTGTCGGCGTACGATATGCAATGTCTCTGTTTAGGAAAAGAAGCAGCTCAACATAGTATCACGACACTAATTCGATCAATGGGGAATTCCTATTCTATGCGTCAAGCATCTAGTCATCCAACTCATTCAACACAATACCACCATGGTCACGTCAATGTACTGTCTAATATCCCAACAAATGTACAAGCAAACTGGGCCGTAGGGCCAGGTCCGTCAGCACCACCGTCCTCTTCCCACATTCGTCGTGGCTCAGGAGGAGCAGTCTGCATCTCAGCCGCAGCATGTCGAAAGGATTTCGGCGAACTCGTCGAACTTGCAACGCAACACTATCTATTTGATAGAGAACGGGGATATTGTGATCCTCTGTATGTCGCGGAAGAGCTGGGACAGTTGAAGAGTTCAGAATTTTCTGAATGCAAGGCTTGCTCGCGGGCTTTGGAGAGCTGGGCAGCCAAGGAGAGAGAGAGATTGTGGAGATTGATTCCGAGTTGGTTTAGGTTGGAGAATGGGGTCGGTGGTAAGAGTCAAGGCGGATCACCGAAGAGATTTTGAGGCCAAGTCCGTTCAGTTGTTTTCTTTATGCTTTGAATTTTTGCATACTTTTGCTGTTGTTGTATATTGACGAGCGGGATGTCGTCGTTTCGATTTTAGTTTTATCTGTAATAGATTAAGCTTCTGATCTGCACAATCGAAATGGGGAGAAATGGAATCCCGCCTAAAGGTCCTCAACCTCAGTGCAAGGAAGGGCTCGACGTAGCAATCATCGTCATGAGATTATGAATCATGAGTGCAGATATCATTTCGGGTGGTCCATTGAATGGACGTCCCAGGCTAGTCAACAATGGCTGAGATCGATCACACCCAGAGCAGCCGTCCAGCGTAGAGAGCATCATCTTGCTCCAGTACTATCTATGCCAAGGTCGAGAATGATGATGTGCCCAATGCAGATGACCACCCTCCCTGCCCCAATGTCCATCAACGGCGGTTTAAGTGCTGGCCCTCTGGTGGAAGGGACTTTATGAACTACAGTGCATTGTTTGTCCGTGCCAGTGGTATTGCCCTCCCGGGGCCATGGATGATGGATGAGAGTGATGGCGGAAGGTGACCAAAATGCGGAGTACTCATACCCATATGCGGACTTATTCTTTCTGTAGAACGTGCGTGGGGGTATCTTGCCTAGCTTGACGACCTGCAACGAATGCTCCACCATGGTATCGTTTTTATAGGGAATAATCAACCCAGTCACGCCATCTGTGCCGGCAGTCACCATCCGGAGGGAGTCCCCATAGAGAAACGGGTAATAGGGATCATCTTCAATGACAAAGAAATTGAAGAAGTATGTTGGGTCTGTGGAGATCCAGGTCCCCGGCACAGTCTTCGGTGTTGGGGACAAACGGAAGCGGAAAACGAAGATTGAGTGCTCCCTTCGGAGCAAAATGCGGTATCCTGGAAGAAGACGGACATCCCCCTGCTTGTGGATTAATACGACGTCTTATGAAGATGAAAGGAGGCCATACACCCATGCCAGGCCCGGGGGTGAGCCACACCCATCTACCAAAGTTCTGTGAGCCCTCTTCCAAGTCGACCCAGCGAACGACGACGACGACGATCGCCCCTTCGTCATTGTCTCTTACAGAATATGCAGTATTGTCGTCCAGAATTGAGACATCGTATATAGAACCATAGGGTACTGGTTTGAATGAGGTCATTAATCGTGCGACCAGAGTAGAAGTCGATAAATTAGGCGTATAGACGAGTGAAACGCGCCATATCTCGATGGAATGTTCAGATGTTTCGAGTCCAATGGCGAGGGCGAGGTTGAAAGCTAGAGTGGGTGATGTTGAATCGATATCGACTGAAACCGTCATACGGCAGTCTGCTGACGGTCGTTCTGAGATGAGGATGCGTTGGGTAGGAACTGCTTGATCAAGATCATAGAACACAACAGACCCAGTTCGAGTTCCAACAAGCAGCCAGCGGCCTCCTCTCACCAGATGTATGCATACTGCGTCGAAGATGTCAAGTTGGCGCTCTCGTGGCGGTCTGCCGTCATCCACCTTCCATCGAATTTCTGCACTTTTCCAACGAAGGATGAAATACTCGAGTTCCTCAGCGGCATAATCCTCGATTGGGCGCTCGAGGAATAGGCCCGCATGATGACCAGAATCGACGAAGAGTTCCCGCTGGGCAATAGCTTGCCAGATATGTTTCGCTTTTGACGCGTGGCATAGGTAACTGGACACCTAGGATCATAACGGAAATCAGGACTTAAACAACTCCCAACACATTGGGACGCACTCGTCTGACCCGTAGTAAGTCTATCCAAGACAACTCTACTAGGATTTCTGTTAGAAGTTCTGGTGGTAGATCCGTAATTCCAAGGGCTTGGCTTGAATGGTCTCTTCCTGGCAACTTAAAGATAGAAGTAAATGGCGTTCAGGTTGTGGACACCGATGATGCGTCACTCACACTTTCCAAATCTGACGGAGTTGTAGGATTCCAAAGCCAGCGCAACAGCTGCTGCCCAGTTGAGTTTCTTTTGCTTTCCATTGAAGCAAAAGGTAAGTTCGTAGTGGTGGTGGTACTATTGGTACTAGGTAGGTTTATGATTGCTGCTCACGCGCTCAGCCCAGCAGTGCTATTGATCACATGCCACCATACTGCTATAAATACTGAATTTAGATTATCGAGTCCGTGCAATAAATTACGGCGATGTACCAAGGTCAAAAATGCAATGTGATGACTTATGCAATGCAAAATCCAGGATGTCGATCGATTCCATCCATATAACTGCCTTCCCGCCCCGATATCATCAATGGCGGCAAAACGCTGGTCCTCGAAGAGATGGTATCTTGCGCACAATGCTGCATGTTTCCTCGGCCCTTTAACCTTCGCCAAACTAGTGTAATGGCCGAAGGTGATCAGAATGCAGAATGGTTATAAATATAGGCAGGACAATGTCTTATGTGTGACTTGGTATAATGCCCAATTTGATGTCAAATAATCATGTTCAACCTGGTTTGTACTACTCTCTGTTCTAGTGAAGGGCGGAGCAAGCTTCAACGGGCATTATGTGACGTCTAGCCATTCAAATATATATTAGATAGCCATGAAATTCGAGGCTGATGGTCAGCTCAACCAAACTCCAATCCCACCATGAATCAACCGTCAGCGGCCTCATACTCGCATTTTGAACGATGCCCCTTCGAGATTGCAAACCATATCGCCTATGCAACTTGTTCACACCCCTTGGTTTTTTGCGCATCTGCAAACTTGGGTCCACCATCACCCAAAATAGGTTCACGCTCGAACATATCATTGTCGTGCGGTGTTCCCCTAACATTGGAGGATGTTTTTCCTCCAGAAGCGGTTGAACTTCGAGTCTCCCGCGTCAGTCTTGAGCATGTCCAAGATTCTGTGCCAGTGTCTATGGTCTTGGCTTCCCTTCCGCAGCTGCGCGAACTTTGCCTCGACTCTTATGACCGGCCTTCCGGAGCGGATCATATCTGGGATGCTCTACGTGTACATGGGATCAGTCTCCAGGACACCAGCAATTTTGCAACAATCAGCCACATGAAGTATCTCAGCTCGTTCTCTGGACTGACAAATTCTGGTTGGTGACAACTTCTTCAGTGGATTCCACCACAGTCGATCTGTTCTTCCCGCACAGCCTGCGTCACTGGAGACCCTTTTATTCCGTTATACCGCGTCGACTCCAGTTCAAGATGGGTTTGTGTTCTCGTCTCGCGATCGGTGGTTCGGTCGCCTATCTATCCTTTTCTCGTTTGCTGCATCTTGGGGTAATGTACCATCGGATTGGGATATCGATCATTCGCGCTGCCAATCGTTGTTGAATGATGTCCAGGACCTTCCTGTGCTTGAATCGTTCTACGTACAGTGGCCGAAATATACGGGGGCCTCGGACATATTTGATCGCGACCAGTTGGGACCGCTGAAAACTAAGACTGGACGGCCGTCCGAATTTTACATAGACATTTTATGAGGACTCGTCAATAATCTCTAGTGCAATTGGTGTTGGGGTGGAGGAGTCGGACTCATAGCAGCCTCTAAAGTTGGACATTTACTTTGGGTTCTTGAAAGTACCGGATATATCGTAAATCCGTCTTTTGTATAATACCATGAATGCCTGTGAATGCTTGTACCAGCGTGGATTCTCTTAACGCTGGATTTCCCACTGTTTCACTTTTCTACCATCGTTCCTCTGGAAAATCTAGTCAGGGGGTTCACATCACCATACCGACATTGCTAAGCTACTCATCTATATATGCTTGCCTCTAATATACTTGGTCAGTTTATACACCACTCTCAGCAGATTGAAATGAGGAATATTATGGTTATGAATAGATAACGCGCCTACATAGGGGTGGGACAAATGGCATACAGTACACGTTATGCAGAAATGTTGCGACACGGAATATGCCTACAATCTGTCACGGCCAGCACTCGAGCTCGTTGAACTCAAACCAATTACATGGATCAGCAATCGACAGCTACATTCTCACCGTTCGAACAATGTCCTTTCGAGATTGCAACGCATATCGCCTCCATGGAATTGGGGCGTTCAGACATGCTCAATCTGCGGCTCACTTCTCGCAGGATGTGCATTCTATTCACACCCTTGGCTTTTCACCAATATACTCACCGCATGAGATTGTCGGGGGACGGTATACGGAATTCCGAAAAAAAGCGCGTATCGAATCAACCCGCGTATTCCCCCATCCCCGCTGCCTTCGCTCCACATATCACCCATCTTCGGGTGAAGGTCCTGTCATTTCCGGACTTTGGTGCTATGGAGTCAGCCAATTCAGCAGATGCAGATGGGAACCGAAAATTTGGGAGGCTTTGGGAGGAGATAAGCCAACTGACATCAATCAAATGGCTTGAATGGTTGGATCAATCCTGGGTAGTCAAAGATGATGTCGAGAATGTGCGGTCATTGCCCATCCTCCTAGACAAGACGATTTCGGCGGTACAAGCGGCATCTGGCATGCACCTACAGAAAATTCGCATCTGTGGCAGAGCAAACCTTGGCTCCCCCAATTCCTTGGTACATCTTGATGGTCTATCGGAGCTTATGGTCGAGTGGCCGTGGAACTCCAGGCCCAGAAATGAGGTACGGCAGCTAGCACTCGCCTGGCCTGGACCCGAGGAGCGGCGGCGAGCACTCGCCTCGCAGATTCGGTCTATCATCACCCGAAATAGATCCACACTTCAGCATATTTATCTCCGCCTGTCGTTGGATACTACCCTAACTCTGGAGGATATTTTCCCTCCAGAAGCCGTTGAACTTCGACTCACTCGTGTCAACCTGCCTCGTATGCAGAATTCTGTGCCTAAAGCTCTGGCCTCAGTTCCCCAGCTGTGCGAACTTCTCACGAGCTATGAGTATGCCCGTCCTTCTGAGGTGGATCATATCTGGGATGCACTCCGTGTGCATGGGATCGTCGTCCAGAAAACCAGCAACTATCCAACAATCAGTCACATGAAATACCTCAGCTCGTTCTCTGGACTGTCAACTTTCTCTTTAACAATATCTTCTCCAGTGGATCCTGCTATAGTCAACCTCTTTTTTAACGCTGTTTTACCCGCACAAGCAGCGTCACTGGAGACCATCACGTTCCGCTATGACTCGCGTACTCCCATATACGATGGATTCGTTTACTCTTCTCGCTATCAGTGGTTCGGCCACCTATCCTTCCCCCGCTTACGATCTCTCGAGGTATATGCACCATCGGACTGGGACATCAACCAATTGCGCTGTCAATCACTTTTGCATGATCTCCAGGACTTTCCTGCACTTGACGTCTTCTCCGTACAATGGCCAAAATATACGGAGGTTCCGCAGGCGTTTGATTGCGACCAGTTACCCTTGCATACTAAAACCGGTCGGCCTTCCAGACTTATCATCAGGATCAATCATGACTATGGACCCACGTGCTTTGAAATTGAGGTGGGGAAGTCGCACTCATAACAGTTGGGAGTAGACGCGTCCTTTGTATGCTCGAAAGTACGAACATTTCTTAATCCAATTGCACTCGTTAAATTGTCTCTTTTACAATGTCATCAATGGTTGTATCGATCGAGGTTCATCCTCACGCTGAGTTTCTCGCTGTCTCCTCAGCAAAGCTGCACATGAAACATAATTGCTTAGTTTCATTCCTAGATATTAATGATTGTATGATGACAATACCAATATCGTTGAATGCACGCAGTATGCGACTCATTTCCGAGCCACATGTGTCCGCCCCTTTTGCCCTTTTGCCCTTTTACATTTAACACACAGCACTTTCCGCGACCATTTTAATTATCAGTTGTTCCAAAAAAACTGCTATCACGCGCGGTATATCAGGGAGAGTATGGCTATGATCCTAGGCCGTTTAAATATGGCACTAAAGTATCCATTCTGGTAGACAATTTTATAACGGGTTGCGTTGGAGATTAAAGGCTGTGTCAGAAGATGTGGGCGCAAGCGCACTGGATGAGTTGTTGTGGATTCGGTGGACGTGGGGCTGCGTTTTGTTCGGAGCTGAAATAGACTGCAGTGCCGGTGTTTAACTTTTCAGCGATATCGATGTATTGTGTTCTGAGGACAATAGTTGACAGTATCGTTCATTACATTCCAACTCAGAACGTGTTTTGTGCGATTGATCGCAAGGCGGGGATCGCGGTCAAGTGATGCGCACCACCACCACCACCACCACCACACCACCTTGCACCTGCACGTCCGCAGGATACAATGTGGGTTGCGGCGCAGGGATCTACTGAAGGGAGTGCGATTGCATAAAGAATGTGTAAGAAAACACGGCCGAGCGCGGACATGACAGAGCGTTAAACCAAGCACGCTAAGTGATACAGTGGAAATGATGGATGCTATGCTACTGAACAATGCAGTATGGAGACGAAGTCAGATCAAGGATATAATAAATACATATGCTCTCTGAGCATATTTAAGAGCTTTTTGAGTCGCGAGGTCATGATGATCGTGATGGGTCAAACTATAGCTGCAATACTGGGGATTGAAACATGATATTGAGGGGAATACTGTGAGGGTTGACAGCGAAGCCGAAAATTTGCATGTGTGGAAGTTGGAGGAGGAAGGGTCGTGGTGTTGACGGTTTTGTGGAAGTTGAAACGAGGGGAGACAACCCTAGAAGTTGTGCTTTGGGTCGTCTCTTGGAATCGTTGCACTTGTCGTCGTAGATGAGAGTGAAATCACTGAATGCTGTGCTAGTTCGACCTTTACAAAGCCAGGTGGCATGTATGAGTATCGCTGAGAAGGACGACGGAGCGCAGTCTGGCTGATCCACTTCCACAGAAGGACAGCACGACGTTGAAGGGATGTTGATGAAGAATGCGGAAGAGTGGAGGGGTGAAGCAACTGAGAATGAGGAGGCATAAGAATCTTGCCGCCCGGTGAGGGCATTTGTTCTGTTGGCTTCTTCCGCGAGACCAGGGACTGTTGACGACGCCTGTGGTGCAAAATGAGTAAGAGCTGCCATGATGCGACAACAAAGAGTACCATGCGGACTTACAGAAGGTTTCGGGTAGGACGTTTTGCCTGGTTTGATACAGTTGTAGAGTGAGAAGTAAACTTGGTCATTTCGTGAAAGAGAGAGAAATTACGAGAAGATAAGAGTGTGATCCTAGAGAGTCAAAGAACAAGGAGAACGGTATCAGCTAAACAGAGAATTTATATATCCAGTGCGCTCAGCCCATCAGTTCCACGAGCCATGCTGGGCTGTACGGACGCGAAATACATGTCAAAATGCAAGCCTAAGACCACGTGGAGCTAACAGCCTTGCGGCAACACCATTGCGAGCAATCAGCGGCATGGCGTACATCTGCCCAGGGTAGCGGACTTGGGGAGTCTCAAGAGGGTGCAACTGACAGTTGCAACGAGGTAGATCATGAGGGTCGGGAGGCGCGTCGATGGCGCTGGGGTTACGGGACCGTACCCTGAATATCAGGACCCTGAAAAGCAAACGTCATTTGAATTTGATTAAATTGATCAGTGATAAGGAACCTGAGATGAGGACGATGGTACATACCGGGCGGACCAGAACGAGTATAGGCAGCCAGATAGTATAGTTATCCACTTTTGGAAGCCAATGACACCGCTAGCACAAGATAATCGGACAACTCCGAAAAAAATTGTGATACACAAGTTTTCTTCGCCACTTTTTCGCAATCTACGCCTCTCTTCCTCCTACTTTTCAGTGGCTACCATGGACGTGAGTGATTGGCATTATAGCATGCTTTTGGCTCTTGATTTAGCTTGGACGATAGCCTAATTACGTCCAAGGGCTTCACAACTTACTCGCTCAAACCACCTCCAATGATACAAATCAAGTGAAAACCGTATGTCATCTCTTGCTCGCATATACCTACATCTTTACGATCTACTACGCTGATATTAGGCCACCGCAACCCTGAACCGTGAATATTACAAAAATCCGACATGCATCGTGGCATTGGCGACGATCATCGCAAGCTCACCGGAGCAATCTGTATGTCACCATGTCATCGTTGAATGCCGATCTACTCTCCTCATGCACATCTGGTGCAGGTTCGCCAACTTGCTGCAGTCGAGATGCGAAAACGCATCGCACAAAATGATGGTGTTCTCTGGTCAGCTCTCAATTCCCCCGAACGAGAGGAGATAAAAGATAACCTCCCAAAACTCATTCTGAACGAATCAAAGTATGTCTGTTCATATATCATTATCTCCCTTGGCTGATCATAGACAATTGGTGCAGTAAACTTGTCCGACATTCTTCTGCTCGTGTTATTGCCGCCATTGCCTCTGTTGAGATTCCTGCTGGACGATGGCCTCAGCTATTGCCTTGGCTGCACCAAACTGCAACATCGAACCAAGTCGTCCACAGAGAGGTCGGAATATTTATCCTGTTTACTGTTCTTGAGAATATAGTCGAGGGATTCCAAGATCACCTTCACGAGCTCTTTCAGCTCTTTAGTTCCCTCTTGGAGGATCCAGAAAGCTTAGAGGTTAGGGTTACCACAGTCAGGTATGTGTTTTCAATAATTTGCCATTTCACCAACTTAACAATCCTCAGGGCTCTTGGCGTTATCGCCCAATACATTGACTCAGATGATAAGGCTGAACTCGTACGTTTTCACATGGCGTATTTGAACCCCGCATGACAGTTCCAACAGAAAGCCTTCCAAGCTCTGCTACCTGGTATGATTAGAGTGATTGGTCAATGCGTAGAAACCAGCAACGAAACTGGTGCGCGCCAGCTATTTGACGTTTTGGAAACCCTCCTCATCTTGGTGCGTTGCATGTTACCTGCACACCGTCGATTCTAACGTCTTCTCGTAGGAGGTACCATTGCTGGGTAAATCTATACCTGATCTTGCCCAGTTTTTGCTCCAGTGCGGTGGTAACCGCGCTTACGAGAGTGAACTTCGCGTTCTTGCTTTGAACGCTCTTAACTGGACTGTGCAATAGTGAGCCCCTATGCCCTAACATTGTTCCACCGAGATCTCAAACTCCTTCAGCAAAAAATCCAAGGTTCAGAGCCACCATTTGGCCCCTGCAATCTTGGAAGGGCTCATGCCCATCACCACCGAGGAAGAGCCAGAGGACGTCGACGACGATGCGCCTTCTCGCGTATGTCCCCTGTTACCTGGTTTCAGTGCTGCCTAACATTTCATATAGTCCGCACTCCGAATTATTGATGGCTTGTCCACAGCTCTTCCACCCACCCAAGTCTTCCCAGCTCTCCGAGATCTCATCCGCCAGTACTTCGGTTCAGCTGATCCTAACTGCCGACGTGGTGCGATGCTCGCCCTTGGTGTCGCTGTTGAGGGTTGCAGTGAATATATGACTCCCCTCATGGGCGAAGTTTGGCCAGTCATTGAAGCTGGTCTCATTGACCCCGATCCATCTGTTCGGAAAGCTACCTGTGTTGCTGTCAGCTGTCTATGTGAATGGTTAGAGGAAGAGTGTGTCGCCAAGCACCAAGTCCTCATACCTGTGAGTCGAATGCGCTTAGCCTCTACGCTCCTCTGATTTCTTGCTATCAGGGTATTATGACCCTCATCAATGACCCAACCACTCAACGAACAGCATGTACTGCCCTTGACGCACTCCTTGAAATCCTACACGAGTACATTGATCAATATCTTCCACTGATCATGGAGCGCCTTGCTGGCCTCCTTGAATCTGCTCCTATTCCAGTGAAGGCGGTCGTAACTGGAGCGATTGGTAGCGCTGCCCACGCTTCTAAAGAACGTTTCCTTCCTTACTTCAGCCCTACGATGGCACATCTCCAACATTTCCTTGTCCTTACTGGGGAGGGTGAAGAAATTGAACTCCGAGGCATTACTATGGACGCCGTTGGTACCTTTGCCGAGGCAGTTGGGAAAGACGTCTTCCGGCCATACTTCCCTGATATGATGAAGCAAGCATTCGAAGGCCTAGATATGGGTAGCGCCAGACTCAGAGAATGTAGCTTCCTCTTCTTTGGCGTCATGGCTCGTGTCTTTGAGGAAGAGTTTGCCCCGTACCTTCCCAATGTCATTCCACCTCTCCTAAACAGCTGCAAGCAACCGGAGCAAGGAGATGAGGGCCTATCTGGTATGTTCAATGTCCTCAACCCTCAACCGCTTGCTCACGTAACCATCAGTGTCAGTTGCGGATGCGAGCGCTGCATTCTCTTCCGGAAATAACTCTAGCGAGAATATCGACGCCAATGGTGATATTTCTATAGAACTCGAGGACGTTGACCTCGACAAGATGTTAGACGTCAACAGCGCCATCGCGGTTGAAAAGGAAATTGCCGCGGACACGATCGGTACCTTGTTTACATCAACCAAACAACACTTCTTTCCCTATGTTGAACCCTGCGCTCTTGAGCTTACCGCTTTGCTTCCTCATTACTATGAAGGAATTAGGAAAAGTGCCACTGATTCATTGTTGGAGATCGTACGGACGTTCTACGATCTGAGCGACCATGAGCCATGGCAGCCTGGTGCAGTTGTGAGTGTTTTTAGTTTACAATGCGCCTGAAATATCTGACCTATGGGGATGATAGACCACTCCTCTTCCTCTCAGCGTGAAACAACTCATTGGCCACGTCATTGTCCCATTGTTGGAAATGTACGAGACAGAGGACAACAAGTATGTATTGGATTCATTGGTCTTGCTCTTATGGGATGAGATACCATACTCAGCTCACTTCGAATATCTTCATGTGACCAACCGTATTTCCAACATTTCTGACCATTTATTCACCTCTATACGAAATGAACTCTGACTGGTTTCCTTTATTCTTTAGGTCTGTTGTCTCGGGGCTATGTGTAAGCCTCGCAGAGACCATTAACAAGATTGGGCCAGCGTTCGTTGAAGGCTGTACGTCATTCCATCCCACATGCTTGAATTATATTGAAAACTATCTGTAGACCTCGAGCCTATTTGCAATATTGCCAAGCAAGTACTCGAACAAAAGGCCTTCTGCCAGCAAGATCCTGACCAGGACGACGACGAAGAAGCACCCGAAGACCAAGCTGAATATGATTCTGTGCTTGTTTCATCTGCCGGAGATCTCGTCGCTTCCTTGGCTAATGCTTTGGGTGTCGATTTCACCCCCGCCTTCAATACTTTCTTCCCTCTCGTTGCTAAGTATTACGTGCGTGCTCTTTTTTCCTGCGTCATTTCAGAGTTTGTTCACACCTCATCTCAACAGAAAAAGAGTCGTTCACTCAGTGATCGCTCATCTGCTATTGGTTCTCTCGCTGAGATCATCGGTGGCATGAAGTCTGCAATCACTCCCTCCTCTGGGCCTTTGCTCGAGTTGTTCTACCAAGCCCTTACCGATCCTGACGCTGAGGTGCTGAGCAACGCTGCATTTGCAGTTGGGCTATTGGTTCAGAACTCTGAAGAAAACTTCTCCTCACAATATGTCAACCTGCTGACACTCCTGCGACCGTTGTTCGAGGTCACTCCAAGCGCGCCTTCAGCGAGATTGAACGCCAAGGACAACGCCGCTGGTGCAGTAGCACGAATGATTGTTCGACACCCCACTGCTATCCCACTGGAACAAGTCCTACCTATCTTCGTCAATGCGCTGCCGTTGAAGAATGATTATCTCGAGAACCGACCGGTATTCCGTGCCTTATTCTTCCTCTTCCAGAACGATGGTGCTGTCCTCCTCCCTTACCTTGACCACCTGCTACAAGTCTTCGCACATGTCCTAGATCCCAATGGCCCTGATCAAGTTGGAGATGAGATCCGTGCTGAACTCATCCAGTTGATTGCTTTGCTGAACAGTCAAGATCCGGCAAGAATCCAAGCCTCTGGACTGTCGGTGTTTCTATGAGGTGCCAAGTCATTAGTTTTCTCATTTATCCATCTTGTTCATGCCCTCCCTCGTTTCTATGATATCTTCTTTTATGACGGATACCTCTCGCGATTATTCCTTTTATATGTGTTATGCCCCTTTGTGATATTGTTACCCACCGATCTTTGCCCTTTCAACCTCTTCTAGACCATCGTGTCATTCAGAGGAATAACCCTGTACAGGTTGAAAATACATGTGACTGTATACCGCCTCCACAATGTTGTGCCCTGTTGAGGTCGGCCTGTTCTTTCGATCATCCTCAACGCCGACGGCAGCAGCGGTCGAGTAAGCAATTCTTCCTCATTTCCGACGCAATTAGCAGCCACGCCCCGCCACGCTACTAGCGTCGTCGACCAACCGCAACAAAACGACTATAAAAAATATAACGAGGATCCCAGCGAGCTCGCTGGCCGGCTCGTCCCATCGTTTCTGCTTCACTTCAATCTAATTGGAATCTCACAATGCACCAACTTTCATTCATCTATATGACTGCCCTTCCTTTTTGTTTCCTCTCTTTTGTTGCTATAGGCGTTTGGAGCGTTCCCCAACCTGTGCCGGATCCCTTACCTCTACCTCTACCCTTTCCAGCACCTACTCCCGCTCCAGCGCCTGCACCACAAAACACAGCTAGTCCTAGCAGAATTTCTGTCGACATTCGACTCGCGGATCAACACCCCCCAGTCGCTCGCTTCGGCTCGTTTTATAATTGGACTATTTCTCATGGGACCTTCTCTTCTGAGGATGGCTCTCCACTCACGTATACCACCGCTGGTCTTCCGACTTGGTTAAACTTCGACGCTACCACACTATCAATTTCTGGAACTCCTCCGAGTCAACTAGGTTCCAACAGCAATGCTAGGATCCAGTTCACCCTCACGGCCCATACAACGACGGACTCTGCATCTTCACGAGTGACGATACCAGTCACATCGTCCAACGCGCCAAGACTCAATATTCCAATAGCAACACAGTTTAGGAATGCAGATCCACCATTGTGGTCTGTTTATCCAATATCACCTACTTCAGCGTTATATGACAATGAAAATCAACGACCTGGGTTGAGGATACCACCGCCTTGGAGTTTTAGCGTTGGGTTTCAGCCCAACACATTTGTGGATGCAAGAACGGGGAGTGAGGATGAGATTGCGTATGATGTGCTTAGGGATGACGGAACGCCTTGTCCGAATTGGATGGTTTTTAATAAGAGGGATTATACCCTTGACGGAGTCGTGCCGAGATCATATTTAAGGGTCGGGGGCGGAAGTGGAGGAGGAGAAGAGGCTGAAGAAGATGGAACGAAAGTTGTCGATAACATTAAGTTGGTATTGGTCGCGAGCGATAGAGACGGGAACGAAGGAAGGGAATACTTCAACATCGTGGTCGCGGCCCACGACCTCTCGCTGTCATTCGACAGCACGGGGTCTGTTGGTAATGATGGCATTAGTCGCGGACCATTTAATTTCCCATTTCAAGACTGGCTACTCGTCAATGTGACAGAAGGAACGCCCTTTGAAGTTCAGCTATCCCCGCTGAACGCGTTTAGAGGTTTAGCAATGGACGGGAAACAGATCCAAAGGGAAAATATCTCTAGCGTCAATCTGGATACTGCCAGCTTTCCGTGGTTGAATTTCGATCCTGGGACTTGGAAGATGTCTGGGACCGTTCCGGATGCTAATTTGGTGGATGGTGGAGGAGCACCTGGACCGATGGTCCCAATGACGATTGAATCCTCGTTCAACCAGACACTGCACACGAATTTGACGCTGAATGTCGTCCCTTCCTTCTTTAACACGGGAAATGCGACCATCGAAACGACGAAAGACGATGGAAATGTGGATGCGGATCTAGCGTCATATCTTTCTCATGCTCTGCCTAGCCCTGAGTTTTCACTCGCGGTCGTCAACCTTACTTGCCCATCTACAAGCGAAGGGAATCTCCCTGACGATTCATCCCTAAAGTTCAATATCACTTCTGGTCGGTTGGCGGGTACATTACCTGATTCCTGCAGAGCCTTGAACGGGGAACCCTCGTTGGCCACCATCACCGTGTTATCCCTCATCACGTTTTCGGTTTCGCGACTTGCACTCTCCATCTTCGGCCCCAATACCTCTAATGCAGCCCAGCCGCATACGGGTTCACTTGCCACCCACTCGCATGCCAAGTTGATTTTAGGTCTGGCGATTGCATTTGGGATACTCGGAGGGTGCGCCGTTCTTGCGCTGTGTTTGGCCTGTTTCAGGAAGTGGGCAAGAGTGCCTGATACTGCGGTAGCAGATGACCAAGGCGAAGCATTGAATGATAGGGAAAAGCAGTGGTATGGGATTTATGACCATGCCGCGCTTACAGCTGCTGGTGGAGGTCGCCGAAGTAGTGGAAGTATGGAAGGAGAAATGGGAAGTGAGGATAGTGGTGGCGTTGGTGCTGGGTATGGCTTTGGGTATGGATATGGCTGGAGTGATGGGAGGTACGGAGAGGAGAAACTGGAGCCTGCAAGGCGTGATTTGGTCGTTCGGCCTAATTCATACATCGAAAATCCACCTGTTGGGATTGGCACCATGGGACTGGGGTTACATCGCGTGCAAGAACGGAGCGAATCTGAAGCCAGAGGGTTAGAGAGTCCAAGAGGGAGGATGAGGAAAGGGGAGTTCCTAACTAAAATTCGACAAAGGGTCCGGAAGGTTAGCGACAAGTACAACTACAATTCGATGAGAAGGCAGAATGCTACCAACCGGATTCTCTTGAATAAAGGGGATCGACCAGTCATTGGGAAGCCTATTCTCATCACTTCGAATGATCCGACGAGACAAGGTCCAAGTATACTGTCGATGTCAGGCCTGCCGGGAGGAGAAGCGGAATATAGTACTAATGTGTTTGAAGGGGAACGCATCGTAGCGAGTAACGCTGGAAGTACGATCATGTCGAAATCGCCCTCGACCTCGACTGGAGAACGATCTATTCCAAGACGAAGAGCGGACTTCGCACCTCCTACAAACTTGACGATACCACCTCAGGTTCACTTCAAGGAACAACAGAAGGCGTTAACTCCTTCAAATAATCCTTTTATCGGCCCCAATATGACTTTCCTCGATGGCAATCCGGGTGAGAAGAATCGATCGACAGACTCTTTGGGGTCTATTTCTTCGATGAGGGCTCATGCAGAGGAAGCTGTTATTCAGACAGCCTCCCGAGCAACAAGCATTAGAAGCGGTCTTTCTCATCATTCATTCAACTCGGATACTGGGATTCAGAATGGCCAGTTGTATATTAACCACAAGAACTCGCTCCTCTTCCAGCCCCTAGTTCCTGGCAAAAACACAGATGCCTTAGCCGGAGGAACAGGAGGGCTCGTAACACCAGGCAGCCAGAGGCCCAAACTTGTACCCTTTACTAGTGCTTCAAGGGTTCCTGTTCCGGTGATATCACCTACCGCAGTACCATCGACAGTTCAAATCGTTGGTGGTTCCACGATGACGCCCACACCAACTCCGCTGGCGAATCGAGGCAATGCATCTACAACACGAAATAATGCGGGAGCAGGGGGACATCTCAAGAAGTCGGCAAGCAATGGCAGCGGAGATGATTTGAGTATGGGGTTACATTACGTTCAGACATTGGGACTTCAATCGGGCTCTGGCATTGCGGATTTGGCGCATAGTCATGGAGATACGATACCCCGTTCAGGATCACAAGCTCTGTCTCAAGGACGTCGTGGACAAAGCCAAGGACAGCAAGCGGCAGATTCTCTGGGGACCGTTTCGACGCACATCAGATCCTCTTTCTCTTCTCTTGATTCTTCGCATGGTGCCAGTCTAGCTGGGGTTAGTGCCTCATTGATGAAGGAGGGAAGTTCCAATGGAACGGCTCCTCGTCCTGTTCGAATGATAGTTCGAACGGGGGAGAAATTCAAATTTCGTGTGCCCATAATTAATCGGGGAAATACCGGAGCGCCACAAGGATCAAGTGTCCATGCCGCGTTGAAAGATATGTACGAAGTTAGGATGGTCTCGGGAAGACCCCTGCCTGAATTCATGAATGTTGACATAAATGCTGGTGGAAGGGGGAGAAGTGGCGGTGGAGTGGAATTTTCTGGCACGCCTGGTGTGATGGATATCGGCGTTCTCGAGATTAGGGTTCATGTAAAAGACGGCGTATTCCCTGGTGGGAGTAGTCATGCAGGGAGTAATTGTGTTGCACAGGTTATACTGGAGGTCGTCGGCCGAAGCTGAGATCGGCAGGGGTCGAGGAGTGGTGTGAGTATATCTATGCATATATATCCTATCTCAAACTATCGATGGTCTCGTCATAAACGCGCACGTATAATTTGATATTCCTAGATCTTCTCCGCTATAGCATACCAACATGTACATGTACATCACTATGCAATCTGATTATCTATCACCGAGACCCACGAGCAAATTGGACCGTTGACCATAAGATGAGGTACCATATGCGGATGGAATGACTACAAGTTGTGACCTAACCACTTGCGCCCTACAGTCATTCACCGTTGAATGGGACACCATCAGGCAATGGGGCAGATGCATCTCCCTCGTCCCTCATGCAACCCTTTGCCACCGGCAGCTTTTATCGGGCACCCTTGACGGTGCCGATTTGTAATTTCTCATGATTAATGGTAAAGGATTTGATGTTCCACGACACGCAAAGACTCAAAGAGTGTCGTGTCGCAATAATTTGTTAGAAAATTCTATTGCTACCTGATCATCACAGTTGTTCTGTTGTGTCATTCATTCTGCAACGATGTTCTCGGGCAAATCTTAATCTAGTAATCTCGCGCCATCCAAAAAATGGGTTGCTCCTCAGGGACATGGACTCAATACTTATCTACCCACCCATTGTGCTTAAACACGCCCCGTATACTGCACAAAAACGTCACAATGAGTTACTGAGACATGAAATATGGATAAACGTTGCCATCCAACGGTATAATGAGCACCAAGAGTATGAGGAACTTGAAGAGATCGACGAGACCATTATCTAAGCCGAATAAGCAGCCTCGTAGGTGTGACTGTCCCATTGCCTAGTAATTGGAGTGATTGTGACGTCGCTGAGCGCTTACCGTGTTTCTCGAGATTTCGTGTTCAAGGTTGCCCAGTAAGATGTCGTAGTCTGTAAATATGGAGCTTGAATTATCGTACGTAGGTGTATGCTACCTTTACCTCGATACGTTCTTCGATATGAGCCGGAAACCGAACATATTGGGCAATCCCATTCAGCGGTGAATGACTGTAGCATGGTGGCCAAGCCCTAGATGTCTGAACCCTGAATGAATTAAGCTCATCTCAACCAATGCGATCGCACGATATGGAATGCACAGTAAATGATATCGTCTCATTTGATAATCGGATGGACTACAGTATGACTGAACAACCAGGTGGCAGCAGAATGCAACAAAAGAGAGCAGCACACAAGGACGTGATGGAAACACGATAAACGACGCAAACAAATCAATCTTCACTTATCTGCGATAAATCTGGATCGAGTCCTAGTCAACGCGACAAAAAAAAGACCAAACGGTCTGCAAAACACACACGTTGTGTACACACGCAAGATGCATGGATACGCAGAAGCGAAGAAAGATGGAACCGGGTTTGCGCCATGGCGGATATTATAAGAATTATGACTTCCAAATGAGGATAGCGAGGGATCCGACGTAGAAGTAGATGAAGTGTTTTGTTTCTAGGTGATGAAAATGAGCACGGGCCAAATAAGGAACACGTGGAAAGAGAGATGAACGACATGAAGGGAAGACGGCGAAACAGGACTGGTCCGCGCGACGTACGCGTGTAACGCGTTTTACGTTTGCAAGCAACGTCACGGGGAACCACGGAGGGAGCCAGGAAGTTTGAGGGTAAGAGATTTAGAGGAGAGACGCACCATGTGTAACGTAGCTGCCAAAGTTCTTTCCAACGACAACATGCCATGTGGGACCGTGTCGACGATCAAACTCCTTCTTGATCTGAGCAGCGATATCCTTCTCAATGTTGTACTTTTCGAGAGCAGCAGAAGCAATGTCAACGCTTTCAGCTTGCATCTCCTCGCTCATGTCGACATTTTTTATGACGGCCCTTGAGTTGACCGTGCCATTTGCTCCGGGGTTACCACCGGTTTCTGTTGAGGAGGATGTTGGGGCGTCGACCTTCTCAGCCATTTAGTGAGTGGCGTAAGGTGGTTATGGATTGAAGTGAGAGCGATGAGGAAGAAAAGAGGAAGAGAGGAGGTAGTAACGAGTCAGGGAATAGATGGAATACAAATTGGCGATGGGGCCTTTTATAGATCGGGACGGCCCCCGTTTACGGGTGTATGCAGGCCTTGTGGCGGTCAGCTTGCCTCCTGCCTCCTTCCTTCTGAGAACCCTCTTATTTCGAGCTATGTTCACCGACTCCATCCCTACAGAAATCACCAGAACATTCGTTTTGCCGACAATAAGTTCTCAGCATCGTTTTCGCTGAATATATGCGCCTATCAGGCGCGAGTCGTCGCACGTGGTTTGACCACTCAGGATACATTGAATGCAAGTTGAATCCCGACAATTTTGAGCTTGCAACCAACCCCGTGTTCTTACCCACTCTCTATCTCAGTTTCGCACATGTCTTCGGTTGTCCTAATACCACAGTGATTTGCCATTAGTCATGACGAGCAGGTACTCGCACAATTCCCAATTCAAGCATTTTCACATTCATCCGCTTCCTAGGGTCCATGCTGGCGAGTGACTCGGAAAAATGCTTCCCAACGATTTCTCTGGCCCGCTGACCACTTAATTGACCAGCTGGGGATAGGAATGCGATTGTGGCTACCAATAATAGTATCACCTACGATACACAAGAATCTCTTCATCTGGCCCTTTCATCCAGCATGCTAACAAAACGGTCAACTCCTCGCTGCTTCCGAAAACACGACCTCTTTGAGAAGTCTTGGGCATGCCATTGATGATTCATATCACGGTATTACTGTCAATCATTTCGTGATGCCGACTCCATGCTTCCCATCTCAAATGTGGGTTTTGCATATCGTTTGCTTGGACATGTATGCGCCAAGAGCACCCTTCGGAGCACCTATCTGATAATAAGCCTCCAGCGCACAACTGGCGCACCCATAGAAGCTCGTTTTCTCATCGTCGGGTTATCTTATCACCTCCCCGACGCAAGTGATCAAGGTCCATGTGACAATGCCCACATTGCCACACACAGCAACCCTCATTGATCCTTGATTCAATGCACAGCACTCGTGAGCGGCTGCACACGTACAGTACTTCCGCCCTCGAGGCCGATCTTCTCCATGATCGAATCCAACGACGGGTATATTTGCATCATCCGTTCACAAGTTCAATCCATCTCATGCGTTCGCGGTCAACTGAAAGCTTCTCCGGAGTAATTCTGGCTCATAAGAATTCAATTCGGGATGTCGAGCCCATGGCGCACGGTGGTGGAGCCATGTGCTTGTTCAGGTAGGCATCCACACTGTCTAGACTCTGACGTTGTCCATAAACATCCCAATTCTCTCTCTCTCCATTCTATGCGGGAAACGCCGGAGAAGACAATGGCTACGCACGTAAATATGGCAGCTCCGGGTGAGTTAGGGAGTCGGGTTACTTAGGTTATCTGGTCGTTAAGCCTATAGTTAACTTATTACTTTACAGAGAAGATGTTGCACGTGTGCGTTCAACCCCGGGACCCGGAATCCTATAAACGAGCTGGTTAATCAGGCTTACTCACACCACTATATCCACGACGCTATGACGTTCAATTTACAAAATCATGTTAAAATTCGGTGGAACTATACATGTACTCGAGCACGATGTCATCCGAGTCCAAACACAGGAAAAAATCATATCGAAGACCATATATATGCATGCAAATTCTTCTAACCGGCGGATAATCGGTGGCCGCTGAGCTAAAGCCCAAGTCGCAAATCAAAAGGCCAAGAAACTGCAATCAAAGAAACAAGGCAAATAGTACTGCAATGAAATTGAGCTCGAATATCACCTCATGATCAAATTTAATTAAATAAAAGATCCAAAGTCCCTTCGAAATCCCTAGCATTATCGGTACCCTGGATATCCTGCTACAGTACCCATGGTCTCGACGTCAATGTCCTGGTGGTTATGACGACGAGGAAGCTGGTGGTGCGTGCGGTGCGGTTGCAACCTCAACATGGTCGGGCTGGGTAAAACAGCATTAGAAGGCGACCCTCCCGGCTCATCTAAATTCCACTCTCTATCCAATCGCTTTTGTATTTCTCTAAACGTCTCCACTGATCCCCTTTCGTGGACGAAGTGTAATGCTATAACACGCTCGCGTGCGGGATGAGATTGGTGGTGGTGGTGGTGGTGAAAAGCCTGAGGGTGACTCTCGCTTCCATGAGATTGTCCTATATCCTTACTCCGGCCCGTCAGAGAATTCCGAAAGTAGATGGGTGCCGATCTCGGGGAATCCCCGATAGATGTGCTCGAGGTCGACGTGATCCTCAATACCTCCGCCCTGAACTTGACCGATCTCAGACCACTGCTTGTGGTGGGCTTGCCACCGGAATACCCTAACGAAACCTGGTGATGCTGGTGTTGTCGCCAACTTGGTATATCCTTCACGTCGTCCAATCGACACTTCAACACCCCCAGGCCTTCCACTCCTTCCAATATAACTCGTACATTCATTCCCATCAAAATTCTGCGGCACTCGTTCCGACTTGTATATGCGTCGAACATCGAATACAATGTAAACCTTGGTGTTGCGGACATGGGAATTCGAAATTTGAAAACGTTGCTGAACCAGTTACGCTTCGGTGACGAAGAAGAAAATGGGGATGAGGAAGATGAAGTCGATGGCAGTGTGAATGAAGAGCCAGCATCAGATGACGGAACCGGGGAGGGAGCCTGGAGAGATAGACTTTGCCTTCGGCGTAAGCTAAATCGTTCTCGTTCGGCTGGTTCAACTATAAGGACTCGTTTAGGTTTGCTATTACCCTTGCCACCGGTGATCGTGTTGGAGTGTGTACCATAGCGATTCCCGTCCTGAGAGTTGCGCAGAACACTATGCGGTACACCATTCTCCTTATCGCTTCCGCTGACATTCCAATGGGCGCCAAGTAGACCGGTTAGCTGTGGTTTAGCCTTCCTTCGCACCGAAAGTGGTCTTGTAGTTCCGTTTTCCAAAAGCCCTATGGGTCGAGTTGTATCGTAAGAGCCGGGCTTAGCAGGCTCTGCCGTCGTAGGTGCATCGCGTTTGCCCGGGAGCTGGGTGCTAAGCAACTCCGTAATCAATGTCAAATTGGGTGAAGTAGCCGCGAGATCTGGTGTTCCTGTTCGTGCTTGTAAAGCAGCAAGGTGTTCTGCTAATTGATAAAAGAACGCTTGTACCTTCTCATCTTGCAGTTCGGGCGAAGTGAGGGCAGCGGGAAGCTTAAGAGCTTCCAAAAGGGGCGTGAGAGCGGAAGGTGTTGGAGGTTGACTCGGTGCCGTCATTCGTGGAGCAATTGAGTGATTGTTGGACGCTAGAAGGTCTGCTGAGGGAGACGGCAAGAGAGTTTCTTGCTGACGCGATGCCCGCCTTGGGGTAGGAGGTGCAGCGCGTGGAGGAAGATCTGACAGTGAGGGTCTAGAACTGGTGGTTACCATCTGTGAGTTATGGGATTGAGCTTGGCCATGGGTCTTGGCGGGTTCTACAGTCTTTGCCGTTCTTGTCGCTGCCTTATCCCGCTGAGCCGCTTTCTTGCGCTTGCTACGTATCTTTGCGATTTCCTCTTGCTCTTGTTCGTAATCTCGAAGTCGCTTCAATCTGTACTCCACGAGAAGGTGGTACACACCCTTCTGCCAGGTTTGCTTGTCATTCGTCAGGCTCTCCATCAAGGCCATTTCCGGCATTCCGTGCCATAGTGTCCGTAAATTTGCTAGGATGTCCGGGTCGATCGAGGCGACGTCCTTGATAGGTCGTGCAATATCTTGGAGGTTTGGAACCACGTCTCGGATCATTTTGGGCTTCGCGAGGTTGAAGAAAGGATGCGCAAGAATCCCTGCCATAGTAATGCGTCTCGAGACCTCCGTCGTGAGCATTTTGGATATGAGGTCTTTCGCTAGCGGGTCAATATCCGAGGGCATCTCGAACTTGCCCTTGACGACCTTTTCTAATAGTATAACACAGTCATCATCGTCGAAAGGGAGTTTCCCCACGAGGAGAGCATGAAGGACGACACCGCAAGACCAGATATCGGATGCGGAACCGCGGTAAGGACTGCCAGTGATAACTTCTGGAGCTGCGTAGTGAGGACTGCCGCATGAGGTATGAAGCAGACCGCCTTCTGAATTGACAAACCAAGCAGCCATGCCAAAGTCCGCTATTTTGACGTTGTGGTCCTGGTCGAGGAGGATGTTTTCGGGTTTAAGGTCCCGATGGCAGATGTTGAACTTATGGCAATAATCCACAGCACCTATGATTTGCTGAAAGTAATTCAGCGCCTCGAGTGTCGGAAGCCGACCTTTGTTGCACAGGTACTCGAAGAGTTCTCCACCCTGGACGTACTCCAACACGAGATAGAGCTCAGACGAAGTTTCCCAAACATCGTATAACCGCATGATGTTGGGGTGGCTGATAAGCTTCATCACGACAATTTCTCGTTCAATCGCGAGCTGACTCTGTTCCGTATGCTCTGCCATCTTGTTGACATTGGATCTACGGGACCCGAAATTGAGCTTGGAGATTATCTTGATCGCTGCGTATTGACCGGTCTTGGAATGCCTGGATATTCTGACCCTCCCTGTAAAGCACACATACAATGCATTGAGGGATGTTAATAGATCAAGAGCGGGCGGCTATTGACATACCAGAGCTGCCTTTCCCGATGGTACGCCCCACCTTCCATAATCCTATCATCTTGGGGTCATCTATTTCTCTGTTACGCCGGGGAAGGCGAGGCGAACGAGAATCTGGCATCGTAATAGGTCAAGGAGTGAACCTGGAGTAGCGGCTGACATTCTGGCCAAGGAGAGCCTGTACTGTACATAGGAGACCTTGCTCCTAATCCCGGGTATTTATTCGGCAGCGTCCGGGTTTGTCATCATCGTGAGCCGCGAGAATTAATATTGTCCTCGTGGTATTAAACGCCTTTAATTCAATTAACGTAATCCATATTAGCCGTTGAACAAGTTATGCAGGCTCTTCATCATAATATATTGATACAGTATCAACCAAGGGTATACGTGATATTCAGCGAAAACTACTGGGCAATTAACCTTGTCTGACTGGCTTCAATGAATCGAGTGTTTGAAGCGTCCACTCTTCCGTCTCGCTCAGAGGAACAGACTGCCATTGATCATATATCTATAGCCAGTCAGTGAGTGATTGTAGCGACAAGTAAAGATACAACTTCTCACCTTCTCAAGCTTATTCATTAGGTCGAGTGACCGTTGATTTGCTGCGTTCGTGGAATTGACGCTCTGCTGCAACTCCTCCGCTAATTTTTCGTTGTCCTCTTGAAGCTGTACGGAGCATGAGGATCATAGAATAAATAAAATCTGGTATACGTACTGTTCCCAAAGTCTCGCGTAGTCTTTGCACCTCTTTTTCTAACACGGGTATCGTCCTCGCAGCTGTGGCAGACCGGGGTTGCAGATCTTCTCGCCAAACATCTTTTCCTTGTACACCTTGGGCTTTTCTTTCCTTCGCTTCATTGACAACTTGATGCAAAATATCGATGTTCTTCTGGACATCGTACTGCTTGAAAATCTCGTCCAGACCTTTCTGGATGGTGGTAAGGCCCTGTTAACTTGCAATAGTTGCGTTGCAATTACCATATTATGCGACTCTATGAAGTCCAGGATGGTGTTGTATGTTGCATTTGAGGCTTCCTTGTTCTCCTCCACGTACAATGGGAAGCATTCGACAAAATCCTGATAGCTGGAGGGGTTGTTATTTGTATTCAACCACGTCCAACAAGGGGCTTACGTCCATTTCCGTGCAGATCTTTGTACTGCCAGTTGAACTGCGGACCGAAAGAGCGTCCAGCGCCGACTGCCGGGTTCGTCGTTGTACATCGGACAGGAGGCTTGAGGATATTCGCGTTGACCATGGCGCGTCGTGGGTGTAATCTGCTCACGTGCGAACCAGAGACCAAACACTGCGCCGCCCACAACCACTCTGCGCCGCCGGCGTCGCCAGCATTTTCCTCTACGGAGCTGACAATAACCAAGCATACGAATATTACGCTAGCTTTCAATGAACGATCCCACTCGTGATTTGGAAACTGGAGTCAATAATGGACGTCCAAGGCAACGGAGCTCAATACCTTCGTTCTTGTTCCTCACTGCTATCCTTTTCCTCCTTACAAATCACAGCGGCGATGAATTTCTTGCAATGCATCAGCACCAAGAAGCCTTGGATGCTCTAACGTGGCAGCTCTCAAACTACACAGCGTGGATCAACGGAACTTCGACAGATTACACAGTGGTAGGTCCTTACGTCTCTGGTAGTTCTGAATGTGGATCAAGCTCAAATAGGCATCAGCCAGAACAAGATCCAGCCATTCCACCGCTACTTGATGCATTTGCCATTGTTGGAAATGAGCTAGATCCGAGGCAAACCTCGTACTACACCAATCTAACTGGTTTCCTTCGTAGCAAGACCGAGGTCTACAATGTGACATCGGAGGCCCTTCCCTCGATTGCTGATGTTCCGTGGAGAGAGCATATTGCCGGTTTGGGCATTGAGAGCAATATGACTGAGGTTGTAGAACGGCTAGGATCTTGGAACTGGACGGGTTCGGAGAAGATATCCTTCAGTATTGTGGAGAAGCGAGCCACATCAAAAAGCAGCTTCATAAATACATCTGACGACACGGTCCTCCTTCACGTGCGTCGTCGCGACTCATCAAGGGGGGAGTATCATGCTGAGTATCTTGGATAGGGCCGAATGGAACTCGAGGGTGGGAATACGTCAGAGGAATTCCGGTTGCAATTTGAGGGTGTCCATTTCATCAAGAACGGGTCTATATATGGCCTAGTCAAACCTCCAGAGTATGTGTAACCTCATTATTGGCAATTTGAGCTAATAGTTCTCCAGACAACATATAGACATTCGCCTATTGCCTTCCCTTGTGCCATTAGCTGGCAGAAATGACACCGCGGGACTTATTGAACCGGAACTTAATGCACGCATCACAAAGTTGAAAGCTCTCATAGATGCTGGAGTATTGGACCAAGATCCTCCCTCAAACGGTGAGTCAACTCGTCAGGTATACAGTACAGCAGGCTAATGTTAGTACAGAGGAACCACCCAAATCTTTCTGCACTTTTTCATTATATGGACAACTTGAGCCGGCAGATATCCCCGAGGAATACATGATTGAGCTTGAAAGCGAGTTACAAAACCCGACGGGCGCCTGGACTGTGGCTCCTCCAAAGCTTCGACTGAGTGGTTTCCTCCTAAGTCGAGATTGCGGGATAATATTGCAGCTGAAAGAGTCTGAGGGCATCGGCTCACGTTCATTCTTCCGAAAAGTCACCACTTGTAAGTGCATTACTTAGATCGCCCTTGATCTAACTAACATGCCATCATGAAGATGCTGCAACAGCTGGATTGGCTTATCTAGCCCTCCTTATACTATTCACGAGACAGGCACAACGAAGCCGGACCGCCTCCGGCATTTCACGAGTTTCGAGATGGACTTTTATTCCTCAGTTAGCGGTGGATTCAGTATCATTTGCTGGCCATATCACCTTCTCTATTCTTGCGGAGGGCCGAACTTCATTATCGTTGGTTGCACCTGCTTTCCTTGCATGTGCACTCTTCTTCTATCAAGTAGTGCGTGCTGGTTTTTATCGCAGCTATTCACCCAACTGACGGTTTCCCCAGCAATTTGTCGCATTGATCAGCGCAATCCAGTTGCCCGAAGATTCAGTCCCTACCCCTGCACCGGCGGCTACTGCAAATCCTCCAGCGCCGACTCCAGTGCCTACGTCCACCTCCCCTGGTTCAAATGTGAGACCAATGCCAGCGACTAATGCCACCGTTATGACTCCGAATACTCCAACACCAACAACATCTCCCGCTCGTCAAGGGTTCTTTTCATTTTTAATCCAGCACGTCCAAACTGATCCTCAGGCTCGCCTTTGTAAGTTTCGAGGATTGTTTCCTGTACAATAATTCCTCAACTGAAATCGCATTAGGGGTCATGCTTTTTATCTTCCTCACTTTTGTTGTTCGCGTGATCTTGTCTCCGACGTTATCCATGATGTTCGTCGCAGTGACTTATTCGAGCATCTGGATGCCTCAAATCGTGCGGTCCATCAAGAAAGGACGAAGTAGTGGTCTGACAAAGGAGTTTATCCTTGGGACGACTTTTTTCCGCCTCGCATTGGCGTTGTGTGGGTACCCTTGTTCGACACTGACCTGCAGAAAATTGACAAATATGGTATTTAGATTTCCTGGCTTGTCCAAGGAACGTTATTGAGATTGAGCCAAGGAGTGCGGACCAACTCTTCGTCATTTGGCGCGCATATATTGACATACTTCATAGCCTGGTCTTACTTCCTTGCCCTTTTCGTCTTTGCTCAAGCCCTACTTCTCATTGCTCAAGATACATTCGGACCGACATTCTTCTTGCCGCAGCGCGTACGTATTTACGATAGAAGAGGTTGCTCACTCTCCCTGATCTATCGTGTTGCTCTCTAGTTCGCCGTCGCTAAGACATACGATTATCATCCTCCACTGACATTACCCGATTCGGAAGCACCTGAGTCGTCACTGGGTGATTGTGTGATCTGCCTTGAACCTATACTCGCTGACAGTCACCGCCGCCGTTCCAAATCAATTGACGAGAAGGCGCTATGGGATGGTTCGGGTCCGAATCAAGGTTCAAGTGCTAGAAAGAAAACCGCAGGATTGTTGAGTGCTATGCAGCTTGGAGTAGAACAAGCTGCGGCGAGGAAGAATTACAGTCTTGCACCATGTCATCACCTATTTGTGAGTTTCTCTTTTGTCTGCATTCTGTATGAGACTGTACTGATAAATGTTTTTGTGACGTGTAGCATACGGATTGTCTAGAACACGTAAGTCGATTCCTCATCTTCCATAACATTCAATGTAGCTAATTTCATCGTGTCGTCTTCCAGTGGCTTTCCATCAAAGTGAGCTTTTTGAAACCATTCTGTGTTCTACATGGCTCTAACAGCAAACCCCGCTACAGAATATTTGCCCGCAATGTCGAAGACCACTACCACCCCTTTGAAGCTTGCTTTCAAGTGGACATCGCAATATGCTTAGAGTTGTATTGATTATGTTTTCAGGGTTAATATAAAGATACAGATAAAGATAATTGGGTTGTCATGATGAAACTGCCCTAGGAAGTCACTCCTACCATCAGAGTTCTTAATCCCGTGCATGATCCGGTAGGTTCTGAGCATCCTTGATTGTCAGGATGCGCCCGATATTGCTGGAAACCGAGGGATTTTATAACGGAGCAGTATATCGTGCACCCAGTACTGCATCTCCCCTATTTCCACTAGAGATTCTTGGAGTTCACGAGCATGTGCCAGAACCGGATGAGCAGGACAAGGAAATTAAATAGTTACACCTGGGGATCTCAAACAGAGTGGGGTTTTCTAATCGGTGGGGATGGTCCAGCTCAACAAAGATGAAAGAACACTGGGAGCAAGTCGATGCCTCCAGAATTTTATAGACCCAAAGCAGCCTCCAATTCAGAGGAGAATGGGTGTTTCTTCCTCCACTCCACGAGCATCGCAACACTGATCATCTTCAACCCCCATCTATCAGCAAATGCCCTACAGTCGTCTCTTCTAGCCATAGACCCTTGAGCGTCATCGTTTACTAACTCGCATAACACTCCAGCGGGTTCTTGACCGGTAAGAGCGCAGAGGTCGACGCCGCATTCCGTGTGACCGGTTCGCGTTAGGACGCCACCTCGACGTGCGCGTAGAGGAAGCAGGTGGCCTGGTCGATTGAAATCTGCAGCTGTGGATGCAGGTGAGGCTAGCGCCCGAGCCGTGGTGCTGCGGTCATAGGCGGAGATTCCAGTTGTCGTACCTGTGGAGGAGGGGTTAGTTCGTTAGGGCATGGATAAATAACATTCAAGAATTCAGAGAGCCGGGTAAAGAAGCCGACGAGAGAGAGAGAGATGGTGAATGAAGTCCGCACGCACCGTGCTTATAGTCCACTGTTACTGTGTAGGCCGTTTTGAACGTGTCCTGGTTGTCTGCAATCATCATAGGTAACTCTAACCCCTCCAACCGTTTTCCTGTCAACGCTATACATATGTACCCGCTTTTTTGATGATTAATTCGGATAGTGTGGGGATGTAGGGGACAAGAGCCACGAAATGAGTTATTCCATGTGTCAGCTCGAGCGTGCTCCGGGGAAGAACAAGGTGAACTTCACCTAGTATGTTTGATCATCCAAGCCATTTTCTCGGTTGTACATTGGCTAGCAGAAATGATAAGATCTCCTTCGTTCTCCCTATTTTCGTCATCCATGACCACCAAAAACTCTCCTGCGGCGAAAGCTTCGAGGGCATCCTCCATGGTATCAAACGCGAATTCGGTCCTCTGCTGAGGGATTGGTATCAGCGTGGGCTTCCATACCAGTTTTGTTGTCTGAGCGTTAGTTGCTTTGAGTGTTTGAGATGCAGGGGTTGGTGACGCTGTCACGGCCATGGTTGTAGAAGGTAAAGCGATGGGTGCCATTTCGAAGTGGTATAGGTTGTGGAACAAAGCTAGAAATATATACGAGGGAGGGGAGAAGGATTATTTCCAACGGAGAAATCAGCAGCTTTATAATCATTGGTAATTTCCATGACTTAAGATGAGAAAGCAAATCTTCATCTGGGCAATAATTTCACATCAGAGTGCCTCTGTGGTTTGTGCGGATCACTGTATCCCTACCATACAAGACTACCTACCCGGTTCACTAGATAATACTAGCAGCTAGCCCAATAATCTCTACTTCTCATCAGAGATTGACTGGACCCCATCGAGGATACCGTGGGGGATTCAATAGCACAGTTCCTCAATTCACTTTAAGCTTGCAGCACCATCATGCTCGCAGTCAAGCAGATCCTAAACGTAAGCAGCATGGTAAGTATCATAGCACTTGAATGTCCGAAATTTAGTAGGTGCCTTGTTCAGTTGTTCGTGTTCATCAATTCTCGAGTTGCTCGTGCTTCAGAAACTGATTAAATGGCACGTTCAAGCTACCTCACATTGCTTTTTGCATATGTGGAGGTCCGAATGAGAGTACTGCTCGTCCGGCCATCAAGGCTCAAGCACCTGGGTCTCCATGCCCCTACATGTAGATTGCGGGCTTCTTCTCGAGACATTCTCCCGTTATGTCAGTTCATGAGGCTTCAATGTCGAAGCTGACGTCATGTGAAAGGGTTCGAAGTGTGCAGATTGCAGTTCCTTTCATCAGTAAAACAAATCAATATGCCACCAACAAGCACGGGAGGCATCAGCATCATGGTACCCAGCTCCTTGTCTTCCTGGAGCTATGAATGTGTGGGCAACCTTCTGGAAACTGAGAGGGTACTTGAAACAATGTGACAAAGTGTTTCGTCCGCGATAGTTACGAATACTCGGGGATGCTGCTACACCTGTATGATGCGCGGCTGGAAAGGATCAGTGAGTTGCAGTCTAGTCATCCCGGTACGAAAATAACCTTGGAGCAGGCGAAGACACCGCGCCCACTGTCGGCAGAACGCGAATGCTTGTGCTGGCGAGCGTTCCATTTGACAGAAGCCCATCTTGCGCGCGCGCACGACGCGTTCAAACTGATGGTGATAAAGGATAAACCATACATCTTCGTACATGAGTCAAGGCCACATGACCAATTATCTCAAAGGCGACGGGCGGTGAAGAAGGTCGCACTGTCTGACTTGAAAAAGATGTTTGAGACACACCAACTGAGGCGAAGTTGCTCTTCCGGGAATAATTTGAGCTGCTTGGTCATAGCGGGGAAGTTTACGACATTACACCTCGTCTCTTTATGGGCGACTGCAGGTTGAAGCAGGTACGCGACACCATATAATACGCTGCAGCGTATTATAATTCGACGCCCACGTTGTGAAGGACCACAGCCCAGAAGAGGCACCACCACGCACACCGTATCACCCGGATAGGCAGCCTCAAACTAGGGCACCGTCATAGCCATGCAAAATTGAGACATTGGCCAATAAACAGCGCACCGGATGATCTACTCTACAATGAGCCAATGGGTGTAGGACGGAGGCCGGGCCGTGATTGGATCGGCAAGTCGCGGGACAACCCGGCTGGCAGTTTTTCAACAGCAAAAATCGAGTTCCCGCTGACTTCAAACCTCCGTTCATCTCCTCGTAGAGAATTGTATTTCATTTGCTTGATTCTGGACAGGCCATCCAGTCAAGCTTCCCATAGACACACTCTCTAGACCTTCTTCGTTGTTTTCTAGTCATGTCTGGTCTTAATCCCGCAACTGGTAAATGGGATGCCAGGTGAGCAAAGAAGCAATTATGATTTCTAGTTCGTTCTTGAATTCTTTTTTTCTGTACAGGTATCTCGGTCCTGTGCCCCACGATACAACATACTACGCCAAGTGCATGCTTGGTGGTGTCTTGGCCTGCGGTATCACACACGCTGGTATTACCCCCCTCGATGTGGCCAAATGTAACATGCAGGTAGGTCGCTTTGGAACGCAGACCCGCAGACCGCCGTTGGTATTCATCATATCCTCTGTAGGTCAACCCCGCCAAGTACACCGGTCTCTCCACTGGCCTTAAGCTCCTCATCAAAGAGGAAGGTTCCACCGGTATCTGGAAAGGCTTCGGTCCCACTTTCCTCGGCTATTCCCTTCAAGGAATGTTCAAGTATGGTCTCTATGAAGTTTTCAAGGATTTCTACTCCAACCTTGCCGGTGAAGAAGCTGCTCAAAATTACAAGCCCGCTATCTGGCTCGCTGGTTCTGCTTCTGCAGAAGTCTTCGCCGATATCGCCCTTTGCCCTCTGGAAATGACCAAGGTCAAAATCCAGACAAGTACTCCCGGTACATTCCCCACCGCCTTCGGCGCTGCTCTTCGCGAGATGAGCAAGAACGCTGCCGAGACACGCTACCCATTCGGTTCTCTCGTTCCTCTCTGGTCCCGACAGGTGAGCAGCGTTATTCCGACCGTTTCCATAATCCGAGGCTGACAAAATGTGATAAAAATAGATTCCATATACCATGGCCAAGTTCTTCTTCTTCGAGAAGATCGTCCAAGTCTTCTACACACACGTCTTCACTGCACCCAAGGACACATATAGCAAGGGAACTCAACTCGGTGTTACATTCGCCTCCGGTTATCTTGCTGGTGTCGTCTGCGCTATCGTCTCGCACCCTGCCGACTCTCTCGTCTCTCTCCTTGGCAAGGCTGAGAACAAGGGCAAGTCAGCCGGTACCATTGCCGGCGAGGTTGGAATCGCAACATTGGCAACCAAGGGTCTCGGTACTCGTGTCATCATGATTGGTACCTTGACTGGCTTCCAATGGTGGATCTACGACACTTTCAAGGCTACCATGGGTATGGGTACAACTGGTGGCAAGTAATTTGTTACATTATTATAGTGAGTACCGTTATCCCGCTTACTGTGAGATCTTCATCTCAAATAAGCTCTAGGATCCAGGAAGAACTCTGGAATGGATTTGTTTTATTTCATGATACTGCTAAGGACCTTAGGTTACCCTCATCATGTCATATTCGTTCGGTCCATTAGAATGATATCACGCTTAATTTTTCCAATGATCCTATTGGCGCTGAGGCGTGGGTGAGGCTCTGTGCATACTGAGCAATATTCATCGTCCCATTCATGACATTGTAGAAAAGACTGTGTAACAAGACATATCCACCTGAGGTTCAAACATTAAGAACGCAAAGCAAATGTCTACCATAGATATTACGAGTCCGACTTCCCCACCTCACACATAGTCCTGATCAATCCCGATAATAAATCTGGATGGCCTACCGATTTTAGTATGCAAAGGTAACAGGTCGCGATCAAACACCAGCGGAGCCTCCGTATATTTTGGCCACTGTACGGGAAAGCCGTCGAGTGCAGGAAAGTCCTGGAGATCATGCAAAAGTGATTGACAGCGCAATTGGTTTATGTCCCAGTCCGATGGTGCATATACCTCGAGAGATCGTAAGCGAGGGAAGGATAGGTGGCCGAACCACTGATAGCGAGAGGAGTAAACGAATCCATCGTATATGGGAGTACGCGAGTCATAGCGGAACGTGATGGTCTCCAGTGACGCTGCTTGTGCGGGTAAAACAGAGTTAAAAAAGAGGTTGACGATAGGCACAGCTGGGGAACTGAGGACAGAGCTTTAAGCACGGAATTCTGCATGCGAGGCAGGGCAACACGAGCGAGTCGAGGTTCTATGGCTTCTCCTCCAGCATTAGGGTAATATCTAACGACAGGAAGAGATAAACATCCTAAAGTGCGAATCCATCTCGGGTAATGATGGACCGAATCTGGGAGCAGCTCGCCACCGTTCCTCGAACCCAGGCAGACGTTCCACGACAACTGGACCATCAAGATGTACCAAGGAATTGGGGGAGCCAAAGTTTGCTCTGCCACTGATGCGGATTTTCTGTAAATGTTTGCCAGATGCCGCTTGAACTGCCGAAATTGTCCTGTCCAGGAGGATGGTCAATCGTGCATTCTGGGCATCATCTTGACTCTCCAGGATTGATTCAACCATTCAAGCCATTCTATTGATGTCAGTTGGCTTATCTCCTCCCAAAGCCTCCCAAATTTTCGATTCCCATCTGCATCTGCTGAATTGGCTGATTCCATAGCACCAAAAGTCCGGAAATGACAGGACCTTCACCCGAAGATGGGTGGTGATATGTGGAGCGAAGGCAGCAGGGATAAGGGAATACGCGGGCTGAGTCGATACGTGCTTTTTCTACGGAAGTTTGTGGACCGTTCCCTGACAATTTCATGCGGTGAGTAGAAGACGAAAACCAAGGGTTACGAGAAGTGAGCCGCAGATTGAGCATGTCTGAACGCCCCAATTCCATGGAGGCGATATGCGTTGCAATCTCGAAAGGACATTGTTCGAACGGTGAGAATGTAGCTGTCGATTGCTGATCCATGTAATTGGTTCGAGTTCAACGAGCTCGAGTGCTGGCCGTGACACATTGCAGGCATATTCCGTGTCACATCAGTCGTAATACCGCGGCCGATAGAGTAGATATACAAAATTTGTCCTACGCTAATCAAAATACTTCTCATTAACTTGAGAACACGGAGTGGCTTGTAAAGCCAAGTCGGACATTGCTCATCTAGGTTTGGTGTTTCTATACAATTGAGCAATAGTTACAGTAAAGTGTAACTAGTAACGTAGTATACCAATAAGTTTTTAACTAAAAGCTTGGTAGAGGAAAGTATAGCATACTATGGGTCAAATGTAGGGAGACCAAGGAGTGGACTCCAGGGCCTCGGAATTGTGGCGCATACTGCGTGCATTTCAATGATTTTGGGGCCAAGAAGCGATAACCTACCGATGAACTCCGATCAATTATCAACACAGGCATCTATGCATTGTATAAAAGAATACATTGGATTAAGAAATGTTCGTACATTCTAACACGCAAAGGACACGTCTACTCCCGACCATTATGAGTCCAACTTGCCCAACTCAAATTCGACGCTCTTAGGAAAATATTCCTCATGAACCTCTATGCGAAATCTGGATGGCCGTCCTGTTTTAGTATACAAAGGTAAATCCTCGCGGTTGAACGCCGGCGACATCTGCGTATATTTTGGCCACTGTACGGAGAACGTCTCAAGCACAGGAAAGTCTTGGAGGTCGTCCAATAATGATTGACAGCGTGATTGGTTGATGTCCCAATCGGATGGTGCATATACGCTGAGACGTCGTAAACGGGGGAAGAACAGTCGACCGAACCATCGATAGCGAGAAGAGTAAACAAACCCGTCGTAGGCGGGCATTTTTGAATAATAACGGAACCAGATGGTCTCTAGCGTCATTGCCTGTGCGGGTAACACGGCGCCGAAAAAGAGGTCGACTATAGCAGGATCCAGAGGAGGATGTATTGCCAGAAAGAGATTTGTTAGTCCAGAGTATGAGCCGAGGTAATTCATGCGGCCGATTGTTGGACTGCCCTCGGTTTTCCGGACGGCGATCCTATGCACACGGAGTGCATCCCAGATATGATCCGCCTCAGAAGGACAGGCATTATCATTGTGCGTGATAAGTTCGTAGAGCTGGGGGACTTTGGCCAGTCCTTCTGGCACAGAATACTCCATGCGAGGCAGGAGGACACTGGTGAGTCGGAGTTCGATGGCTTCTGGAGGGAAAATATCCTCTAGATTTAGGTAAGTATCGGGCGACAGCTGAAGACTGATACGCTGAAGTGTAGATCCATGTCGGGTGATGATGGACCGAATCTGGGAGGCGAGTGCTCGCTGACGTTCCTCGGGCCGAGTCAAGGCCTTCCGCTGCGATTCGACCACAAACTCAGATAAACCATCAAGATGCACCAAGGAATTGGGCAAGCCAAAGTGTGCTTTGCTAAAGATACGAATTGTCTGTAGATAATGGCCACTGGCAGATGCTGCTTGGACTGCCGAAATCGTCTTGTCTAGGAGACTGAGCAATTTGGCATTCTCGATATCATCCTCTCCCGCGGATTGACCAGCCCATTCAAACCATTTTACTGATGTTAGTTGGCTTATCTCCTTCCAAAATCTCCCAAATTTTCGGTTCCCATCAGCATCTACTGTGTTTGCTGATTCCATATTAGCGAAGTCACGAAGCGGCCAGGCATGCACCTGAAGGCGGGTGATGTGTGGAGCAAAGGCAGCCGGAATGGGAGAATACGCGGGTTGATTCAATACGCGCTTTTTGGAATTTTCTATACCGCTCGCTGATAATTTTATGCAGTGAGCATATTGGTGAAAACCTAAAGGTGTGAATAGATGGCACATCCTGCGAGAAGCGAGCCGCAGATTGAGTACATCTGAACGCTCGATTTCTATGGAGGCGATTTGGCTTGCGATCTCGAAGGGGCATTTTTCAAAAGGTGAAGATGGGGGTGCCAATTGTTGATCCATGGTGGGGATGGAGTTCGAAGAGTATTCATGTCGCAAGGGACGAAAGATGGGCCTGATGGGTCAACCGGTTCTGACGTGAGTGATGTCCGGCGTGAGCCAAATTTAGCCATTGAGACTAATCCCCCATCCCAAGCGCCCAGAGAGGCGAGAAATTGGTTTTAGCCGAAAACCTGGTTGGGACCTTGGTTATGACCAGTTGCAACTGGGTCTTGACTGTGGTGTGATCATAAACCAACTCTGGTTGTTGGCACGGCATGCAACCGAAAGAAGGGAAATAATCGGACATGACGGCCATATTTGATATTTGCGACATTTTTACTCTTGTCTCGTCACTCGCGTGATATGGATATATATTGGAAGCCTCGTACAGGAAGAGTCGAGAGAGCAGTGGCTGTCCTGGCGCACTGAGTGCTGGCAGCTTCCAAGATAGGGTGGGAGGGCGGAAAAGGGCAGAATGGAGGAGATCAGGAAGCCGGGTGGGAGGTCGAGGTCGCGATGGTAGGAGTAGAGTAGTAGTGGATTATGTAATCGACTGAGAACGCTCTAAGCCAATGTGAATCGAATCGGTCTCTGGCCGACCGTCTCGTCGTTGCCATTGCTGGACATTGGTGCAGGTAGTTGTAAACATATTGCTCATTGTCGCCAGAGCCCATCAGCTGCTATTTGGGTATGAACACGAGCTCAGATCGACCATCCAGTGTCAAGGTACTCGACAAGCCATACCGTGTTTTGGCATGGATTCACAGACATTCACCAGGTGGTTGCTTGGATTTGGACTGCAGGAATAGCTTCTGAGAATTTTGGCATCCTCAGCATTGTCCTCTCCTACAGGTTCAAGTATTGTGTGACCATGTGGCAGTGTTGGCAGTGAAGTTGATGCCTCACAATCTCTTGGCTCTATCCATGAACACACCCGTATCATCGTCCCGAAACTGCTGAGGATTTTTCAAGGCGATGATTGTCATCGAGCCACCACCATCAGTGAATTACCGCAGAAAGCAACAGGACCCCTACTTAAAATTAGTTTAGGCAAAGCACGCACAACACCTACTGGAGATGATGCCATATTTCTGCATTCCGCAGTAACAAGTAGAATTCTCGTTGCCCCGAAGTCTCTTCCGTTCCTCTCAAAGACACATAGACCACACACATTGCGATTCCATATACCCTAATGAGTCTGGACCAAAACCTCTTCACTCTTATTGTGACGCCGAGCAAAAATGACCCCTATCTCGTCGAACTCTCCGAGCCATCTGGGAATATGCATTACAGGAAACGACGTTTCCCCGGAGGTGTATATAAAATCGAGGTTTATGGTGAGCAGATTCATTCTCTCCTTCCAAGAGAGGGAGGTGATGACGTTGGGCTGACACGTATCGGTCCCGCCTCATTGAAATCACGCTTGGCGCTTCGATTGCGTAGACCCAATGACAGAAGCTCTTCTGATAACAGCAACAGCGCCCTCCGTTTCAAGCAAGACCAAGATGTTGGAACTATGTAATCCTACTCTAATGGTGGAATTGAATTGTACAGGAACGATTTCATTTAGATGGGGTTTCAAATGGGAAGAGTGAGTGGAACTTTAAACCCATCTTCACCCCGTCTTCGACATCACCCGCCAATGTCCCAGTTTCGTCGTCCAATGTTGGCAAATGGGTGCACCCTTGGAGTACACATCCCCTATACCCGAGATTTGGGTTCAAATCTTGCCATATGCTGATTTTATTTATTTTGATGCTTATGACGGAAATGACAGGCATGAATTTGAATGGAAGCGAGAGGCCTGTTTCATGCTTCGAAAGCCAGATCCACCTATCCTAGTCGCATTGACGAAAGACACCGTGACCAAGGAGCAAGGACGACCATATAAAACCACTTCCGTCCAGATCTTGGACTATAATCTTAATCGGTGAGTGATGCTATTTTCTTTTTCCCGCCTGTCACTTTCGCCCTTCCTTGAAATCTTGAAAAATCTGTGAAGATTTCAACAGATACATTGCACTTCACTTCATAACATCGGAGCACTTCCGACTCTGTGCTTCTTTTTTAGGCAATTTATACTGATATATACGTTTTCGTCTAGGTTCAACATTGAGGATCGGAAGGGATTGGAAATTGTCATCTTGACGGCCCTCCTGACATTTCAGGATGCAAATGACAACGGTCCGAAAGAGAGCGGTGTTGTTCTGAACAATGTATCAATTGCACCACCAATGTCAGTGCCCAGACAGCTACCAGATCCAACAATGCCATTTTCCAATCCCGGTGCCGAGGTGACCTTAGCCCCGCCTCCACCACCACCTCCCAAACCTGCGCCGGCATCCGGTACTAATAGAATAGCGGAACTACAAGCCATGAAAGGTCAAATTAATGAAGTCACGGTGGAGGAAGAAGGTGATGTGGGCGATTACGCCGAGTATTGCTGTCGTTTACTTGAGGTCAGTCATTAAACTCGATCCTTGGGATGTTAGGGTGTGCGTGGTTGTGGCGTCGTGCGGGTGTTTCATCTCTGGTTCTAATACTGACTGTGGCGTTATAACCCATAGGATGACATAACACTTGTCATTTTACATTCTGCTGCCGCTGAGCAGGTTCCCAAAGTCATTTCTGTCGTTGAAGAAATAACAAGGAAAAGGCATAAAGCAGGTGAGCGGCAATATCTGGCTAATTCACACTCCATTGAAACTAATTTTGCTACACACAGGATTGGCGGAAGAGGAGCTTTATCAATATGTACTTTACGACACCGTAAAGGCTCCTCATAAAGGCCCTCGTAGGATAAACCTCGATGACGTCGGACTGCCAAGGGACAGATACGCACCACCAAATAGTTTAACTATTCATCTGAGTAAATTTGATATGCCCGAACTGCAACCAAAAGCGTCAGCGGGCGAAAGAGCAGTCAAAGAACCCAAGAAGAGAAATGACCCAAGAGGTACGTCAATCAATCTATAATGCGTTTAGATCCGCGCAAATCTCACTTGATCTTCATTGCGGGATTTGCATGATTATTGACGAAACTGCCGCCTCATTTACCACGTCGTCGTCAACATCCTCTATGACGAAACTCAAACTATCTCCATCATCTGCCTCTCGTCCACCAGCGAATAAATCCTCGAAAGTGCCCAAAAGTCCCCTTTGGGGCCCGGGTCTGGGTCAACAGAGTGCTTTGAATCAACGCCCACCATCTCAAACGTCACAGCCTCGTCAGGATTCTTCTTCCAATAGACCAAAAAAGCAAAGTGGACCAAGACCAACCACATTCTATGAAGACGGCCCTCCGCCAAGTCTGTATGGTCCACATACAGCACACTTACTAGCCCCCCGAGCTCCTCATCACCTACACACCAGTGTCCAGCATATTTTTTCAAATAGCCTATCACAGGGAAATCGAGCAAATCGACTTCATCATTCGTCATCGTTTTCCCATAATTCACACCCCTATGATAACAACAGTTCACTATCGTCGCCTGGCGGACCGTCATCCAATATTGCTGCGCCTACGCCGCAAAGTCCTATGTCACCCAGCTTCTTGGGTGGTTTTCTGAGCAGGCGATCAAGTTGAGAACCAGAGGTATCAGATGCCTTTTAGGTTGTATATTCCCACTATTGGTTGCATAGTCTACCCTTGTATATAGCATCTTCAATGGACTTTGGCCACATATATTTGGGTTTACGAGTGAAGGAGTGCAACCACATGTTCAGTGACAGCGCAGTAATCGCAGTCCCACGTAAGCTGACCACATCATCCCTGCCTTCGAGATAATAATAGCCTTGGAGCGTTGCAATTGAAGCAAGATTTACCTGAAGTCCAAATTCGCATTCATGACTCGTGGTTGGTCGTGAAGTTGGCCAGGATGACAAAGGTTCCACGGTAACAAAATAATGACCTTGCACCTGATCCTCGGTCCTTCGAATCCGAATCCTGGGATTGCACTCAAGGCAATGACTGTATGTATATTTCCTGATGCTACGGTTCTTCTGTTCACGGACGTACGCGCAATGACCGAGGACGATCATTGGACAGTGATTGATATGGTTAATCGCAATATATTGATACATCTGCTCACCGACGTCTCGTAAATCATGGCGCACATGGCTCTTTCTTTGCATATCGCCCGCGTGAATGGACTGAAAGTGCGTCGTGGGTACTGGAGCATATTGGAGCTCGAACCATGTAGTCTACCACTAGTGTGAAAGTGTCTCTGAAAGTGCCTCGCACAGTTGTTATTGCCGATGATTCCTAGTGGTAACACTGGGTGTCATATTTGTGAAAGCAGGATCATAGAGAAGCTGTTCAAAGGTGTGAGAAAATTGACCGGCGAGGTCTTACTTTGGTCTTCGACGGTGATGCTCGGTGTGTTGAACCGTTGGAGGGAGTGGATCAAGCCTGTATAACCGTCCCATAGACACTGCATGAACCGGTTAGAGCGGCTATTTGAAGCCCGTACTACCTTCCTTAAAGTATTTACCAACAGACAACCATTGATGACACTCACTCCTGGACTCTATATTTGTGTCAATCGGGTAGCCATGCGCAGGACTCGACCTTGCACCGGTCATATTTTTTCCCATATCATACAACGCGGCAGCGATAGTAGCCGGCAGCAGCTAATATGACGCTGGTTCCTAGTTGGTTCCTCAAGCAATATCAAATTCTGCGTCTTAGCAAACTATCAGAACGAGTCAGCAGGTCTGAAAAATTACTCGTACTGTAAGCCATAGAGTGCGGGTCATGTACTTGGGATCAGCAGGTTTAAGGGGTCTGGATATGTAGTGCAGGTACTTCCACCCTTTGTTGTACCTTGCCCCTGTGTTGCTGCTGATCATGGATAACGGGTATTTCACCAGCATGTACGTAGTTTGGGAAAAATAGATGCCCCTAGGATGCGGACGAACGGGACACCGATGCCTGTAGATGATGGATAGAAGCATACCTTTCAAGTGGGTCAGTCGTGGGTCACCCCTAGTTACGATACCAAAGGGGCATAATAGTGGGACGATTCCAAAAATGCTGGATGTATATGATTTCGTCAAGTTGCTGTCCGAGTTTTTAATGGTCAACTTACCCTTCTCGGGCTGCAATCGCGCCATATAACCGAGCTCGATGGCGCATGATGGAATGATTTAGTTGTGCCCAGAGTAAGATAAATCGAGCACGTGTGCCGGAGTAATTGCTAGTGAGAAACTATTCGAGCTAAGAATCGCCGTAGTGGCAACGCATTTCGCCAGCATCGAGGGAACAATGCATTGCACAACTGGGCCAGAATCCTTCTCCTATGGCAAGTCCTTTAGTCTGGAATAATAATAGCAGAGAGAATCAGCGCCGACCTGAGACTGATTAATTTGCGTATTCTTAACTGTTCTTGATGCAAGTGCCAATTTCGAAGGACATTACGGACCAGCTTACTGTTCTCATCAATATCACAGCAAGGCTATCGCACGAGTATGTCCAACAATGATACTATAAGCATAGGTACGCGAGGATTACCCCTGTAAACCTCGGTAAGCGCAGCATATTTTTACCTTTATTGCCATGCCACAGATATTTCGTCCCAATTAAAACGCCAACACAGCTATTAAACCGCATACATGCCCTTTAAGGATCCGATTCGGGATTTGTCCAAAGTTAGTTATGAAACCCGACTAAAGAGAATGTGCGAGGAAGGATTCCAGATGGAGAGAACACGACAACCATGGCCACAGGAATCACGATTCGTGATTCACGCCCTGTTACCTGGAACGGGCTACTAAAAGAACTAGAAAGCAAATCAGCGCTCAACCCATCGCCTGAGAAGCGACCGCAGGCTTCAAGTCTACGAGGCGCTACATTGGTGATGCTAACTCATCAACATTGCAACCGTTGACAAGGACTAGCTGGCGTCTTCCTATTCCTTGTACATTTTTTATCAGAAAGGAACGCAGGTGCTAAGAGCAACAGTGAAGTTCAAGGTTCATGGTGCAAAGCAACGCGGAGTCTGGAGGATCACCCTGGGAAATAGAAACTGCCTAGAGAACCAGGCACGTCGCAGCTCAGATGCATATGGTTATTAGTCAGGTTCGCAATAGCACTCACTTATTTGGCTAATCGCCTTAGACGCCATCCCTTGGCGATGCAATTCAACGCGTTGTGTCTGCGCTTTTGAAATACTTTGCCGCCCGTCGTATTTCGCGCCATGCGAATTGCGACAGACAGTCGCAGCTTGGCGGGTTTGCCTTGAAAAAGTAATAAACGATCTAACCGGAATACTGAGGACAGTTTATCTCCATGAAGTACCGAACACGTTCCTCCGCAAGGCAACCAAATTTCATTTGAACAACGCATGAGGGCTTCGGATGGAGCTCAAACGAGTCATGTCTTCATTTTTCAGGGGCCCATCATCATCATCATTTACTGCCATACGGATTTAAGACGCTCATTGGACACAACGCTAATTCTAAAGAGACGAAAAGGGGTTAATAACATACTAAATAACACCATTTGTTCCTGGTGTACCTGACGCATGGCTATCAAGCCCCAAGTCGAAGAAAAAAAGGGACGACATTCTCCACTGGGTCCTTATCGGGCAGTCCAGACTGTGATGACTCGGTGACGTTAGACGGTTGAGTATTGGGTATGTCGATGAGGTTCCAGCTGATGATGGCGGTGGTGGTGATTTTAGGTCTACCGCGTAAGATCCAGCTTGGGCAGTTGAATGGACGCAGTGTTTGAAACCAGGCTATCCTGCAAAAAGGATAAGCTGGTTGGGGTGGGATCCAGCGAGTGGGTTCCGGTTGCAGGTAACGTTGGGTATCTTCTATTGTACCGCCCACCAATGTTTCGGGGGGACACAGCCATTGCATCAGAGACTTTGGGGAGGGAGAATGTTGAGACTATCTCCGTCTAGGACCCGCAATTGCTGACAGTTAATAATATCCCCAAATGACATCGACGCGTGTCGAACGCGCTCCACCTCGGCATGACTTGCGTGCTGTTGACATTGACTCCTTTAGCTACCTCTGGTCCGGGACCAGTCAGCGTAACGAGAATCCTGGGCAGAACCTGGCCTGCCGGCTGTTGCCCTATCAGGACGATCAGCTGAAGCTCCAAAGCTGTAGTCCTAGCGCATAGCTTACCGTATTCAATTAGTCCACTGTCCAGTGGCACAGTCATTGCCTTAGCAACAATGTCCCTACAAGGAGTTCAAGCTTGACAGCAACTCAGCGCTCCTTCGTTCACGGAGTATGACAAGTGGCTGATAATCACGATGGGCCGGTATCGAGTGGCTATACTCCGTCAGAGTTGATGACAATCGGAGGTCAAGCCAGGCACGTTCGCATTCCGCCTGACCGCATCGGTGCAATCCCGACGCCCAAATCCTATTCACTTTATCAACACCATTCCCGTGGTCCGTGACAATAAAAGAGTTGGATCTGGCAAGATGCGAGGCGGTTGGGGATTACTCACTTGTGAAGATCCACACGGGGTGCTGGCAATCTGCATTCAGCTTGGATTGAATCTTGACAGAGGTCCCTATGATCTAATGAGATCCTTTCCGCTGGTAAGTTTTACGGTAGCGTGTGGAATGCACCCACAACGGGGTTGACCCTCATCACCTTAATCACAGCAACTCCAACAGAAGTACCACTGTGAGAGTGTAAACGGCAGTAAGATACCATACGTGGGTACAGTCGGTGGTCATTATCCCGTAAGCTAGCTCCAAGGTCAAGGTCCCGAATGAAACTTTTTGATCTTTGGGGCTGTGAATGGTGGAAAATATATGCGCGCGAGACGTACGCTATGAAGTAGGGTCGCCTGTGGATTGACGCCGAAACCATATGCAAGCGCCGGGGGGGGGGGGGGGGGGGGGGAACCGAAAGAGCACAGCATTTTGGGACTTTTGGTAGTGGTACGATTTGAGAGGACGAGAAGGCGTTGGCGGCATCCGTAGTCTGTAAACTATCATCCATTTAGGCCAGGTCACCGCAATATGTAGAGTTCCAGCCGCATGAGCCTAGCGTTTCATTCAAGTTGTAACCTCCAATTTATCATCCGAGCTTGGGTTAGTGGATCGGAATGCCGCAATAGGTCTAGTACCTTCCTGCTCCACGTCCATTCGGTGACCGCAGGGAACGGGCATTGAAGCGTTAGTGCAGATCTGAACATCATCCACAGCATTGGGCCGACCTCTCGGAAAGCAGACGGATCATCCCTAACGTAAAGAAAGCCATCTACCAGAAAGGTAATCGTTAAGGCAGGTTGTGTTTTTTTTGAACTTCAGTGACTGTCAGGTCCTTCCACTGTGCAGCCCTCCACTTCTCTCAAGTCAATCATTTCGGCCACTTCCGATTTCCTTTTCGGTTGACAGGATTCAAACACCGGAGACTCTTTTGATAGCCTTAACATGGTATTATAATAGATGCGAGGACGCTCAATCAAGAAAGTTGTCCTAGAAGAATCCGGGCATAGCAAAGTGGCCGTTCGACATACATCACGGATGCAAACAAAAGTGCATCTGTCATATGGTGGCCACATGGACTCAAAAGGGATGATTTCGACATTCAAGCATTCGGAGTCGGCAATAAGAGCCTTCCTATGCATTTTAAATTGTTTATCTACCTGTTGAAACTTGGCCAAAAAGCGGTGTTCCGTTTCGAAGTGAGAGTCGATAGGAGGAATATATTTCAACTGCGTAAACAAGGGTCAAGAAAGTCCAGACTCCACCGGCTATGCTGAGTACCGAGTAAGTTACCTCCAGGAAAAAATAGAGACCCTCAGGTACCAATATCAAAACGTTAACGAGCCCAGGCTAAATTGATATTATTATCCAAATCTTTTGATTGCTAAGGTATGTTTTTGAGTGTTATGACGATTTCAGCTCCTCGCCGACCGAAAAAGCGGACAAAGGAGGGAACTAGTTTAGGTAGGTAGGCAGTTCAAGTCGAGGCAGGAGCAAAACGGAGAACTTGTACACATATCTCGTGGTTTGGTGATTCGGAAGTGAAATGAGCAAGACTGGAGAGGAGACTGAATATGTCGTAGCTGTGTGCAGCAAGTCAAGGCGAGTACAGGTCCGAGAAGGAGGGGAGGTATGTGTACAAGAAATGTTATAGGGAAATGGTATCGGAGTCTGTTCAAGAGTATATGCAGGTGATAGCAAGCACGCAAAGTGCATTTACAGATTACAGTATAGCGAGCAGCCAGGCGGTTCTTCCGCCCGCTCCGAATATGGGCCAGCGTATTCGTAGAGAGCGGGGGGCCGGTCATCGAGGAAGGAGAAGACTGTCGATTAGATCTTGGAGCTTGTAGAATGAATGCGCGCGTTTGGTGCGGGAATCAAACTATTAGAGCAATCGAGGGACGAGTGCAGACGAGTGGGGTGTATGCACGAATAGCTGAGATGTGTTACATTGATGCCACAAGAATGTACTGCGAATTGAATCACCAAGGGGGGTCGTGGGATATCATCGAAGCATTCTGAACGCTGTGTGCATGACATGGCAATAAGGCAGCCAATGGCCGGCGTTTCGACGTGAGGAGTCATGACCAACATGGGTCGAGGATGACATGAATTGTCGTAAAGGAAGAGAGGTTCGTGACAAGACCCCTCAGGATACGCTGGTAATTTCAATGAAACTTCTCCAATTCAAAGCACCACTGACGTTGTCCTCGTGGAAGTCAATGAAACTTTCTGGCACCCACATGTCCTTGTAAGAAATCCTCCTTTCCCGCTTTCGACGGGAGATGCGAGGCGAGACGGAGCTGGAAAGTTTCCTAGGCATAGGATGAAAGGGGATGATGATGTCCTCTGGTTCCAGGGCAGCAATCAGTACAAGGTCCTCCTCTGCATCTGATTCCTCGTCACTCAGGCTCATAAAGTTGCTCGGAGCTCTACTCCTTCGTCGCAAAGGCTGGGGTTTCTTCGCTGAAACACGACCCTCCAAATGTGCCAAAGCATTCGTTCGGTTAACGCCACGGGTACGGGTCGAGACACTTGAAGAGGTACATCTGGTAGGGGGGCGGCGGTGGGTTGAACGCGTGGCTTCAGGGGTGGGAGGGGGAGCTAGTTTACTTGTGGCATTGACAGAAGTAGTCGAACTAACGACAAAGACAGCAGAGAAACGGAGGGTAGGGTTGACGGTGATGGGGGGAAGACGAGGAGGAAGTGATGGGGATGAAGAGGAAGGTGCCTGCTTTGGCAGATCAGGAAGAGTTATCGATGGAGCGGGTTTGGGTGAAGGCAGTGAACGAAGCGATTCACGCGAGTGGCGTGAGCGAAGTGGGGAGGAAGGAGGCTGTGGCTTATCCATCTCTGCACTACGTCTACTGGCATGGTTGGTAAACGATGAAAGGCAATATGAGGCAGTAACGTACTTGATAACCGGAGGCAAGAGCTTAGTAGATGCATTGGTGTCAGAGAATTTCCGGCGAAGACTTGCAGTCCGTAGAGATTGGGACTCTGCCAAGTCAAGAGAGAGGAAAGATCTGAGTTCCATTGAATCGCGTTTTGGTTGGAGAGTGAAGTAGAAAGCAGAAGATTCGTCTGAAGCCTTTGCCATAGAAGCGGCTTCATCGACGTGTTTAGAGTCAGTAGGCAGACTTCCTCTGCGCTGACCCAACAGCAATTCGTGTGTTGATGTTGAGGCGGGGGGATGGGAATAGGCTGCTGGGCCAGAGAGGAGACCAGAGGTGAAGAATGGAGAGTATGGAGAACCGTTGCGGAACATTGTTGTTGGGAGGAGAAAAGGTTGGTACTTAGAGGAAGGACTGGGGTGGAGGCAGTTGTTATATACGGGACGAGGATAACTGCATTGACCGGTACTCTCACAGATCAGATCGGGGATCCCAGGATCTCGGTCAGGATACTCATTCATTACCGAATTGGTAACTTACCGATCCCACCATTTACCGATACCGTCATTTAGACCAGAATGGGTTTCGCGCCCAGACGCTGCGTCGGCACTCCTTACCAATGTTACTCGTCACCGGCACCGATCTACGATCCTGGCCTCCTCGACATAGACGCCGTCTTTCCTACTACAGTACGACGGTCACTGACTTCTCGTTCCTACTTGCAATGTTACTGTACATCATCCAATTAATCAACCTGTCACTATGACCCCTCGTGGCATCTTGTCTCTCAACTTCCATGCCCAAGCAACCTTGGCTCATTCAGTTCAAATAAACCAGCCCCTCATACCTTTCCGAAACACCCCTTTCTCATCCGCCCTCTGGCGTGCAATATAAGTGACCTAGGCAGGGTGTCCAGATGCAGAAAATTGTATGATCTTCGGCCTGTCAAATGAGGCAACTTGTCCACCTGCATTATACACACAGGGGTCTTCCCCATTAGATGTCAGCTGGTCTTGTGCGTCATGCAGTTCCGCATCCCCTGACCAAGAAATTTGCCAATCATGGCTTCTAGGCCTCCATAACTATGGTGCTATTCCTGGGCCAAGTGGGTCCAGCGCAGCTCCAATTCAGGTCTTGTTCAACGACTGAATTACAAGTGTTTCATTGTCGATAGCAGCACATTGTTTAAGGACCGCACTCTCGAATTTGCAATACCTATTTTTGGATTGTCAATGATCTAGCCCTGTGAACATCTTCCGGCTATGTGACTTCACCGCCGGTGAGGCCCCACCCGAGGCAAGCGAGTTACCGGCAGGCAATTCCAAGCACAAAACCCATTTAACCCTCGCTTCATCGTGCATCGCATCCCAATGCGTCTTATTTTCCCAAGTGTTACTTTCCATCGCCAAAATGGCAGTAGTTCGTCCTGTGTGGGTGAAACTCAATGCGCGAGTTAAGATTTTACAACGGCCATTCACTGATGAGCCTGGAGTCATTGGATGAGCGACGATGCACGCGTAGGATTTTCCTATCAAGCAAGTCATTGTTTCCTTGTATTGCCTCTGAAAGGCGCTAGGCGCTTATCACCTCCGCTGGTCACGGAACAACTTCAAATGTACTCGGTGATAATGGGGTCGGTGTTGGTTGGTTGCTCACCGTGAATACCGTTCACGAGCGCTGATACAGCGCACTCCCACCGAGGATTGTCGATTTGGAATCCCGATTCGATTACGAGAAAAGCAAGTGTGATGTCGAGTCCGAGCAGATGGGAATCGGCATCAAGTTTGCAAAGTAGGGAGTGAGTATCCATCAACTCGCATCACAACATTGTCGCGAAGGCGCACTGACCGCATCAGCGACTCTACATGTACATATGTAAAGCTTGGCCTCATTGCCTCAAATTGTACATATGTCAGGCGCTGGTCTATCACAGAAGCTGAGCTCCTTGATACACCGAAATTTGTCTGGGCTCGGAATTAGTTGCGTCCACGCTTCTCCCTAACAGTAGTAATAACGATATTGGAATTAAGTTGGTGTATATTGCTAACAGATCATATGAAGGAGCAGAAACGTCAAGAGCAGAAAAGGAAATTTCCTCATTCTCAGCTCCCTCGAGACACGTCACGTCACGATGGTCACGCTGATTGGTCGGCTAGATTGTTTCCTTCTTTATAAATCTTGTGTAGACGTCATACTTAGAATACGTTTCGGTAGAAATTCGCTTTCACTTTGGATTTCGGTTGACCTGGCGTAGTACAAGCGAATAAGAAAACTTATAATCCTCATTTCGGTGCTTACTATTCTCTTGACACCAATTGGAAGACCCTCGTCTTCGACTCCAAAAAAGGCAGGTGATTGGATGTGACAGACTGAGAATACCCCGACAGACCAGTATATCGAGTTATAAGAATACAACACTCCTGTGCCGTTTCAAATGCACGGAATTTGTAGATACACGTTTATTTAATATGTACTTCCAAAATGAAAGCAATAGAACGGACCGACGAGTAATAATTAGCAATACAAATTCCTGTTTTCAGTCACTTCAGCGCTGAAAATGATTTCAACGGCTCATCAACTGCTTCGTTGAATGTATACAATACAGCGTATCATCAAAGTCCGAGGCGCAGCGCTCGTCATGGAAGGAGTCATATCCCAGGGAGTATCAAGGAACGTCATCGATCATTATACCTATGCCGTCCCTGCTTTATCGCGATACATCGACAAACATCACTCGAGATTCGCGTTTGGTGTTGTTCGCTTGTTCGCTTCCCCGCAAAGTATTTACGATCGTCTTCCCCACCTTCTGCGAAATCTCGAATATCTTACATACTGAATGCACACAATTGTATAGAGTCAATACCAAGATTGGGGTATGTCGTATGTTTTGGCTAGACATTAGGCTGAAACGCTAGATCTCGACTGTCGAGATGTATGTCGTACTGTGCATTGAGCTACGCCCGAATACCTCTCAATGGGTAGTCAAGTGCGTGGCAAGTATTCGGTGGTTGGACCATTCACCGGCACCACGCGATTCGGACGGTTTCCTGTTATTGCGGACGCGTTAAGGTCGCTATCCTTACACCACAAGTCCTATAACTCCAGATTATGGAAATCGTAAGTATGCCAACCCACTCTCTAGTCAACTTCCAAAATCCACCCCAAGCTGTTCCCTTGTAAAATGTCGCGGTAGAAAAAAACACACCAGCCCTGCTCCGGTACCTTGTTACGAGAACTTGACGAGAACTCACCGATCATGTGCCACACACCAACCTGAAGTCCCATTGGACAACCCTATTGAAAACACTAACCTTATCATTCGTTCCCCGCACGGTGCATTGTTTACTGGGTTGATAACTCAAATGAGCGAAAAATCTCGTTATTCTTTGTATCATAGCACTCCCCAACAGTGTGTGAGCTGTCAATACCCGTGTTTTTTTTTCGATGCCTGTGAGTGCTACTCCACTGTATTCCATACACGGTGGTGGCTTCACATGTTAGTACCTCTATCTCTTCGATCACTTCATGATCAACCAAATCCCCTATATTTTGACACATTGAACCCTGACAGTCCTACCATACGTCTCTCACTCCTCGTCTTGACCACCGTTGATATCGTAAATATTTCACCATCTACCAGCTTCTCCTTGCGTCATACCCGTGACAAGGATCCTGCAACTGCAAGGCACTCACACAATGTTTCTCGCTCTAATCACTGACCAACCATTTAGGCGTCCTCCCGATTCCGTCGAATCTGAATTTTTTATAAGGATCCGTATCAATTAAGCGCTGGCGACAGTACGCTAACGCTTATGAGCGGCTACTTGAAATCTATGTTTTACCTGAAGGGTTCGGATCTCAATTACTTTTTCCTGCATCATAAATGAACGAACCATGAAGCAATGGGCTCGAAATGTTCCTTTTCCACACAAGTTTTGCCCTTGGGAACTCGCCAAGCGGGGTGATCGGCAGCGGATCTCGGATTTAGCCTACTGACATGGTTTGACAGTTGAATGGCCATGGGTCGCGATTCGAGTGAGAGCCATCGTAGCTCCTAACACTAGTCATCGGTTCCCTGTGTTGTTCGTGGTTGAATCTTTTGAAGCCCGGACTCCCTATCTCTCTATTTCGTACGTTTGATGCGCTGAGCGCCCCTCGACGCCATTATTGACGCAATATAGTACTACCCGTGTTTGTAGCGATTTCAATGTTTCGCTCACTTGCACCTTCTGTTCGGGCATCGACTCGGGAACAAGTGGTGGTTATCCCAAAGTTAGTCTCTTCCAACCTGAAGTCTAGAGTGCTATTAGAGGATGTGCCGTTCCATGTAGAATGAGAAAACACGTCCATGAGGCGGCGTGAATTCTCATATTCGCTATGACTCCTAAAGCCTGTCGCCGCATAGATTCGCCATTGTTGCCTCGTGGTACCTTCGCGGGTCATATTTGTATGCATCGTCAGCGCCAGGTATTCTCGCACCTTACTTCCACGTGGCGGCCTTTGGCTCTGGATCTCCCTTTGGAGAGAGCGCTGTGAAGCAGGAGTTAGCAATACTCATGCTATAACTCAAATCCACGCTCGAGCGTGGGTGAAATTGCCGTGACGCATTAGCCTTCCGTCGTCAGGTATATAGGAACACAATGGAATTCCTGTCCTGCGTCGCGTCCTGACAATACATCTTGATGTCCATGTTGAAATTCCCGAGTTAACAACGAGGTTGTGACTCCAATCGAACCGGTTGGCTGTAAACGCGTAGCAAATTCCGGCGTTTCCTGAAACAGCAGCGAATTCGGAGTTGTGACAATTTGAGTTAAGGGAGAAAACCTAATTAGGCATAGGCGCAGCTCACAGGACTTTCTTCTCCTTGCTGGCATGTGCTGACAATGCAACCACGCAGTCTGAATAATGGCCCATTCAGCTGTCTGTGCGAGAGCCCTGTCAAGGAGGTAAACTAACACCGATGTGATGACAATGTGTTACACTTTGCTTACTGACCCGTTTTCTAGATAAAGTGGGTCGCGTCCGAGTCAGGGTAGTTCAAGAAGTAACTCCGCCGCTCTATGCAGGAGTAACTATAACATCCCCATCCATAGACGGGATCCAGGTTGATGGGACCTATAGCCGTAGGCTACAGCACACGATTATTGATCCCGGCGACCATCAAATCGGGATAAGGTGCTATCACTGGCATAGTAATTACCTACAGAAACCTCCACGAAGGGCATCGTGGACTCTTGAACTCCACGGGGTTAAATTCACGAAAGCGATTAGCCTCACTGTAGGTCCTCCATTGCCATCAGCAAAGACGCATTGGTGGCGCAGTGGTTGCTAAGGTGGTTTGTCACCCATATCGATGGTCGGTAATCGTAGCTGCATGAGCTAAGCTTGCATGTATATCAAGGAACGGAAGAGGCGAGTTAGACCCCTGACCGGCTTTTGTCAACAGCGACGGACGTCTGCGAACAGACGATGGAGTAAAAGACCAATCAATCACTATCATAATAGCGGACACAACTCATTAAAAATCTCCGACACTACTCTCATTCTCTCATTCCTTCGAGACTCCGTTTTGATGCGGGGCTACATTCCATTAAGTCTCCCTGGGGTAGCAGAAGGTGCTACTGTAGAGCTTCCAAGTCGTGGGAAAGTAATGGCGCTGATAGGGGATCTCGGATGGAGAGGTTCATTCAGAGAGATGATCAGAGGTTTTGAAATCAGCTGCTGCCTGCCATATGGTCGATATCCAGGATTGCAAGGTATCTGCCTCAAGTTTTGTAATAATTTTGGAAGAAAAAAAAAGTGCATGGTGGCGAACAAGAGTGGCGCAAACGTCGTGATAGCGCTGAATTATACCCTTTCACGAGGTGAAGTTTCGAAATTAGGCTTCGAAATTGCATGTAGCAAAGTGACTGCATATCTAGGGTGGCATCGTAAGCTTTAATTCTCCTGCTGGTCGTGTCTTGTGATCGTGTTCTGAGGCAATGCCCAGTTTATCACAGAAATGATGTAATGGGGAAATGCGTTAAGCGAGTTTATTATCGCCTTCGTCCTCCCTATCATCGCTTGTATTCATAATACAAGGGAAGGGATGTCGCGGAAGTTCTGCCCTCATGTGCTTGTATATTCGGGCTTGATTGCAAGGGCCCAACGCTTGGCCAACACGATATTGCATTTTGTCCTCAAATTGGCTGCTATCGGTCAGTGTGGGTATGTAATGGTCTGCCACTATTAATACTCGGACGGCCTTCTGTGGGCCTTCATACACCCCATGTGGACTCACTTTCGAAGATAGCGCCGCTCACTTCTCGTTCGCAACCATATATATTCCCGAACTCATTTATGAATCACTTGCAGGCACCGATGAACAATTACCTGGAAGCTTGTCCACCAGAAATCTGTGTTCTAATATTTACACACGCGTGCACCGATGATGGGCGCACAGGGCGCGCTCTGTCTCTTGTATCGAGACGCATACGAGATATATCAAGAGAAGTAAAGCTGCGGAGTCTATCTGTAGTCGGAGGGAAGCAGTTGGTTGGATGCGCAGACATGCTCGGCAACCTTGAACCCGAATTTCGGCGAGTTCACCACGCTTATCTCTCTGGCCTGGGGCCATTCGAGAAACCAATAGATGACATGCTATCAAGTGTTCCTTATCAAAATCATATTGTGAGTTTTGGAACACAATCACCCACCTGTTATATTAATAACGAGCCGCGAAGACCAATAGCTACAGGGCATTTGAGCGTATCCTACAGTTGATCGCACCAACACTAATCACCCTTACACTAATTTCCAATATCCCTCGACATACTCCTTTGCTCCCGATTCCGCTTCCTGCCCTGCAACAGCTGACAATCTGGGGTATCCTCCCAACGGGATCTAGCAAGACGAGCCACTTGGCCATGTTCCCTTCACTGCGGCACCTATCCTTTATTGGCTTTGACAAGCATCCGTCTGACTTATTCATAGAGGTCGATCGCGCCGCACCTGCCCTAACTCATCTGAATTTGGCACCAATGCAATTCAAACGCCCACTCTTTGATGATCTGTCGTCTGTACTCGGGGTCGACGGCCTCTTACGAAGCAGGCCGAGGTGTACCCGAGACCATGCAACCCCAATATACTCTATTCCTCATGCCAATCCTACTGACCAACTATGGACCTTGAACGATCCCGATATAGCTTCTAATTCATCGTCTGGAACGACAATTTCTTCCTCCCTTCTATCTCCCACAAGCGATATGCACCCCTGTCCATGTTTCACTTCGACAAATCCGTTCAAACAACTCAAGGCGATAAACCTGCAACGGTCGACAGTTAAATCACCTCGTCATGATGAATCCGCATTGGTGGCAGACAAGCAATTCCAAGCGCTGTCTTATCGCGATGCGAGATTGAAATTACTGCCACCGTCTAGAATGTGCTCGTATAGCGAGACGAAGAGGGAGTGGCTAAAGTCCAAGTGCATGTACGTTTGATGTCGACCTGCACACTACATGTGTACGTGTCGTATGGATACTGCGGCCAGCCTGCCACCGGGTGGCAGTGCCTGTTAGGAGAAAATTGTCTTTCCATGCGTTTTCTAACGCTCCCACCGTGAAGTTCCGTTGCACAAGGCCTCAACTTGAGGCCCAGGGTTCCATCACAACGTATTGTTTTGCGATATATTAAGAATATCGATACGAATAAACGCTTGACAAGAAACAAATAGTCTACAGGCACGTCTGTTTCGTATACCGCTCTGTATGTGTAGGTGTAACGTTGCCCAGGGCGCTGTCAAAAACCGTACTCGGATCTGTAGTACCCTGCCAGAGCTAACGTTTTCTCAAAAACTCTGAAGAATATACCAGCAGATGTACAAAGGCCACTCATACTGGTAGCATGCACATGTTCGGTGGGCAGTTAGAAGGAAGTGATTACATTACCCTTCTGGGTTCAAATTCACGAATGCCATCGCCTAGGTGAACATATCACAATAAGGGGAAAATACTCGCAGTCCTGGGTGCCTTAACGCGAGGTCAACAAAGTGATGCATGCGGTTCCATGCTCCAGGAAATTAACCAAAACCGGGCTAACAAAACTAGAACAAGGACAACACCCTCCAGAAAAGATCAGGAGTCACCAGATCCCTGAGGAGCACGTCATTTCCGCCATCGAAACCTGGTGATCCCTGTTGGGTACCAAGGTTGTTCTATCAATGGTAATTTATACTCCCACCTCGCAGAATCCTACTACCCTTAAACTACGGCTACTGAGTACTGACTACTGAGTGATGAGCGCTAATTCCTCATCTGACTACCTTCATTAGAGAGACCTCCCTAGCGGTCGTTTTTATCTTGTTTGGGCGAAGATTTTCCTGATTGCGCATTAACGGTCCTGATCAAGCTCTCTAGTCCTAGTCCCACCAACCCCACCAACCCTTGCTTAGCAACCCCAACAGCTTGGTCCAGAGCTACAGCACTTTCCACTCCCTTGGCTGCTAATTGCCAAAAACTGGCATCAGGCCTCGCTGATAGCGATCCTGTACCCGAGTTACGTGACAATAGCTGCTGTACCCCCGTTGGCTGAGCCCCAGCTGATAGCATGATGGCTGCTTTAATCGTATCCAATTCATTTAACACTTCGATCCCGACAGATCGCGCCCAAACAATAGGATCAGCGGTTGCTGTATAGATCTTGTGCAGCTTGTCAATAGCGGCCATCGTGGTATGGTTTTTGAAATAACGTTCCGAAGCATAGGGAAGGAGGGACGTGTAGGAACCTGTAAGAAGGAGCGGTAAGCATCCTGGCATGTTCTACACAGGAACAAATAATTTGGAATAACAGGTCGAATCTCAACCTCCAACACAAGCGATATCGTTATCACGATTCGGAACAAGTTTTCTATTCGGCAGGGTAGTAGGCAGCAACAAGAGGGCTTACCGATATCACCTCCCTGTGAAACAGCTGTTTCAAGAGTCTTAGCCAGGCATTCGACGTCAGCCAGACCCAGATTGAGACCTTGACCGGCAAGGGGATGTACGGTATGAGCGGCGTCACCCACAAGAACCGTTCGAGCTCCATGGCCTTCACCGATATAGGATTCTGTGTGATTATACCTCAATGGGAATGATGCCATGGTACCTGGCTGAATCGAGGTCACCAAGGGTGGCAAGCGTTCGGAATCTGCTGGTGGAATGCCAGACCGTGTTATGAGACTGATTTCGCTGCTATTCATGGAGGATACATGGGCCGCGGAGGCGAATGCTGAGTAGACATCAATAGCGTGCGATTGTTCTCGCCACAGTATTTCCTGATGAATTTGGGAGGGCGTTAGTGATGTTCCTTCGGCATTAGCATCCAGTATACGGTTATGCAGGTATCTTATGGATACTTCCGGAAGCCTGAACGCAGCATTAATCATGCTCGCCAGGACAGCGGGTTCTGACGATAAAACCGCAGAAGCCAAATTGGGGCGAGTGGACCAAACCAAAGATGAAACTGTTGGTGAAAGAGGAAGGAACGATATTGGCCCTGTTGGCAAGAAACGTTGATAGGCAACAGTATTAGGTGGCTCAAAAGCTCCTCGTGGGGGATGAACCAAAGTAGCCACGATAGCTTGTGTGTCGTAAGACCAACCATAGGATGGGATCTTGGCATATGATCGAACGGGCGAGTTGAAGCCATCTGCACCAACCTGTTTTCAGTCAATAATAATAAGCCCACGATAGGAAGGACAGGCCCACTCACTAGCAACCGAGCTCGGAGGACACGGTGGTTATCGAGGGACACGAGAGGCCAATTCCCCTGATTGTCATCACGATCAATTGATTGAACGCGCGTTTTATCTACGAGTTCGACGTTGGAGACGCCTTGGAGATGCCTTAGTAGTCCCCGTTGTAAGTTGAGGTTTTCAGTTAATCGTGCCATGCCCGAGTGCGGATTTGGGAGGTTAAGTTCCTCAGCAGAGAATGTGATACGTGCATCACTGACACCATCCCATACCTAAAGAGCATTTGTTCAGCCATCCGAGTAACGCGATAGCACAACTTGTAGGTACCTGCATTTCCGCTACCGGGCCGGTACGTTCCAACTCAACATGATCCCATGCTCCAGTTTCTGTGTGCATGTATTAGCTGCATACTTTGATAGATGGGTACAACATGCCTTGTAGGAAGCTCTGAGAGGCAGACGTCAAGGAAACGACGCGATTGGAGTATGTCCCAGGTGCGGGACTCCAGTTTACGATCTTGGACAAATCGCCGCCTTCCACTAAAACGACCTTCAGGTTGTCTTTGACAATCTGAGACGAACCTAAATCAAGATTAGCACATAGGCTTGTCCCATAACATCGTTCGTACCCAGAGCACTAGCCAGTGCGAGTCCGGCAGGGCCACCTCCCACAATAACGACATCACAGTCCTCATGCGCGGTTCCAGGTGGTACGGTAGCTAAGCAGCGTTGCAACCGTGTAGCTAGTGGTCTTGCATGATGTCGAAGATTGAAAACGCGATATGCTCTAGAGCTCGATGATGCCTGGAGCATCAGGTAGGATGTAGAGGGTGATCTCAGGGGACACGGATGAGCCCGAGAACCAGTGCAAGGGTGAGTCGCAACCGCGCGACGACCATGATGCCATTACTCTCGCTCGTATATACCACTCAATCATCTCTTGTCTTCCTCACACGTTGATAATCAACAGTTTTGGCGTTTAACGGTGAAAAAGTATTGTCCGGCCCTTCATTGATCGATAATGGCCGCACCCCAGGTATCAGCAGCTCAAGCAATAGGGGAGCACCTACAAGCACCCGACGATCTAACCAAAGTCTCAGCCTTTCGCAAGAAACTAGAGAAGGAAAAGGCGTCTATTGATGCGAGGTTGAAGAATGGCGTACGAGAACAATTGCAGGCAACACGAGAGGGTCTACGGAAACTTCTACGAACGAGGGAGAATATTCAGACTATACGAGATGAAATGGTCATCATTGAGAGGCAATGTGAAGATCCACAAAACTTGGTGCCAACATTTGACCAGATCAGCAGGGTGGGGGGGCAAATTACACTGTCATCTACATTGTCTGATTTGACGGGGGTTGTAGGTTTCGCTCGTGCATCGTAACTTCGAGCAAACAGAGGAGATGTTGAATAATCTTTTAGAGATGGATAATAGGTTGGACGCATTGGAGGATATGCTAGAGGCAGATAGCAATGATATCCTTGGGCCTGCTCCGAACCTGCTCATGATCCATTATCAACTCAACCAGCTAGAAGCATTCCGCAACCAGACGATGCATCAAGCGAAACGGGCCTCTGCCAAGTCGCGAGAGAATCTCACTCGTAGATTTGAGAGGCTGAACAACGTGATTGATGCCTTTGACCAATACATTGTTGGGCTGGCCCACAATATACTTAACTTGGTGCAGGAGGGACAGAAGGGCGTTGTGATTAAGCTGGTAAAGATAGCTGAAATAGAGGGCAAGGAGGATGAGAAGGTACGCGGGTCAACCATGCATTCAGTTCTTGTTGTTCAATGGATCACCCGTCAGGCTATTGCCATTCGGTTGGTCAAGAAAGCTGCCAATCTTGACGCAGCTTCAAGGTTCAAGTCCATGCAAGCCAACGCTCGCGTCCTCAAGCACTACCGCTCCAAAATCACTCAAGCCGTCACAGAATCCATAACGAACCTATTCGAACTCGCATACTCTCGCTACGAGAACGACCCCGTTTCCTTCCTCCAGAACATCAACTGGATGTACGAAGATATCATCTCCATCGAAAAAGATGTAGTACCCTGTTTCCCAGCAGATTACGAAATTTATGGCGTCTTCGTCCGACAGTATCACAAAGCTCTCAATGAAGTTGTCAAGCGCATGACAGCCAAAAACCCCGAAGCAAGTCTGATTCTTGCTCTGCTTGACTGGCTCAAGCAATATAAGAAAGACATGAAAGATCTCAACGTTCCCCCGGAGTTTATGGAGCCACCACTACTAGATGGCAAAGATCAAACTCTCATCGACGATTACATGCAGCTCATAGTCAAGAAATTGAACGAATGGTCCGCGAATCTCATGAAGACGGAAATCGGGGAGTTCACTAAGCGCGAAGAACCGCCCGAAGTGGATGGAGATGGGATGTACGGCACTCAAGGAGCCGTCATTCTATTCCAAATGGTCAATCAACAAATCGACCTCGCTACGGAAAGCGGTCAGGGTGTCATTCTGGCCAGAGTGGTTAGCGAGGTCAACCGAGTTATGCGAAGCATACAGGACCAGTGGGTCAAAATAGTCGAATCCGAGTTCAAGAAACAAGTTGAAAAACCAGAGGAAGTATCTGGGGGTTTGATGGAGTATTGTATCGCTCTAGCCAACGACCAACTTAAGTCTGCGGATTATGTAGAAGCTTTACTTGGGCGGCTTGAACCATTGGTATCAGAAAAATACCGAGTCCCCATCAACGAGAAACTGAACGACGCAATAGATGGATACCTAGACGTCGCCAAGAAATGTACCCAAACCCTCATCGACATCGTCTTCAACGATATTAAACCAGCAACCAAGGGTCTATTCCAACAATCCTGGTACGACGGTTCGATGAGTCAAATCGTCGAAACCATCCGTGACTACCTCACCGATTACCAAACCTTCCTTAACCCCACCCTTCTCGACATCCTAGTCGAAGATCTCCTCGACACACTCCTCGTCGTCTACCTCAACGCACTCGCCAATTCACCCAAACTCCGTGTGCCGGCTTCAACGGAACGCATGAAAGAAGACATCAACGTATTATTCAAGTTCTTTAGTACTTTGAAGCCTGCGAAGGAGGTGGAAAGTTTATTGGGAGTCCTTGAGATGATTTTGGCTTTGCTAGAAGCGTCGAAGGATATGGTGTTTTTGTCGTTCTGGTCGTTTGCTAGGGTTCATGGACCCAACATTGCGTTTGTAGAAGGACTTATGAAGGCTAGGAGTGATTTGGATAGGTCGGCTGTGAGCGACGTTCTGGACAGTGTTAAGAGAAAGGTTAAGGATGAGGGATTAACTGATCGTAAGTGTCATGATCTTATTGCGGCTGCTTTACTAATTTACTATTGTTCTCCACAGCGCCTGAACCTACCATCATGAAAAAAGTAGCAGTTCAAAACGCACTTACTCGCTTCTTACGCTCAGCATAAGCGACCCCTTACTTACTCCACTCGCTCGCTCTGACGATGCTTTTACGCCTGTGCTCATTTCTTGACCCATCGGACACCCATAATTGTAACTTACTACAATGCAATGCCTAAACCCTGTATTTTATTTATATGCGCTTGCCGCTTTCTTACACCCACCACTTCTTTTGCGTCCACCACATTTGATCAAATATACATTCAATTTCATTTCTTGGATCGCGCCGTGTTGTTTGTATCCGTCCTTGAGATATGACATTTTTAATAAGGAAAGTTTTTGAGAAGAATCCCGATCGCCCTCTATTCCGTCTTGGATTTATCGCCAACCGCTTGACCGGACCTATCAGGAAGCACAGCAGCAATTTCATCGATCTTTCTAAATTGCCATGGGAATCTGGACGGATAGAGGAAAGGTCGAAGATCAAAGCCTATTATAACATGTGAAGTCACTTCCATTCAAGCGTTCTCAAATCAGCTGTAACTCACGATTGTCATCTGGACTATACGATTCCTGGATTCACACAACAGAAATCGTCATCTGCAAAGCAGAAGCAAGTGAAAAAAAAAAGCATACCGCATGATAGGCAGGTGTTAATGTCGTCATCTTGTGTCTATTCCTCGCGTGTTCAAAGAAGAACAACTTGACTTTATCCGCAATCTCACGGGTGTGGGTAAGTCCCTCCAACCATTAGGTCGAATACGCGATGCTCACTAGTACCGGGGACAAGATCGGTCCCCATTCGTGAATCAACTTTGTGAACATGCTATAGGGTCCACATTTCTCAATCTTCCGAAGTCGACCAAAGACCGAGAGTTCATCGTATGTCATACCCATATCTGCCTATATAAATCTTAGTGTTGATATTTCCTCTCAAGGCAAATAAATGACCTCACTCACTTCATCCGATTGCACGTACGTTTCCGTGATGGGTTCAAGTTCAGCAGTCGGAATCGCACTTAGGAAGCTGGGCGTCCTAAGATCAACTGAGGCCGAATAAATGCAGTGATTGCAACCTACCTAGCGAGTATAGGGAGATCAAATGCAGTCTGTGCATAGGCAATGAATTTCTTGAGATCCGTTTTACTGATGCCTCCAATAGGATTGATGTCCGCTATAGTACAATTTAGACAACTCGTCAAAGCAGGCTCAGTCAACGAAGTCTCACCAGAGGAGCAATCATACTTGGTCAGGTACCCCCGTAGACTGTATCGTTGCATATCAGTATGGCATGAAACTGCACAGGAGGGCAGCAGACCTGACCTCTCATCCACGTTTGCGCTTCCAAGGACAAGCAGCCCCCCCGATTTGCCACGAACCCACGGGAACAATTGTGCAAACATGTACGCAAGTACCATGCGCAGGCGGGCCTACAAGCAACCCCTTCCGATTGAGCACACGCCAAGCATACCATGTTGCCAATCCGCACCTGAATATTCTGCAATGCTAGATTCTCTGCAGCAGTTCCTCCTTGACTCCTAAATCTAGGACGTGCTCCAGTGACCAACGTGAATAGGTTTCGCACAGATGTTACAACTGTATCCATATTCAAGTCGGTGTGATAGCTAGGACGGAGATCAGCCATGCACGGAAGAAAAATCGCAGAGTTGATCAACCTTCCGATGGAATCTGCGAGTTGCTTGGCTCTTCTGCGGGTCTCAGGACTAGAATTCTCGGTTCCCATGTAACATGTGTAGAAGATCCTATTGCAGAACTCTCGAGGGTCTGTAGGGATGTATTCAGAATCTTCCGGTTCTCCTACAATGCGCCTAGCGTCCAATATTACTTGAACATCTAGAAAGTGACCATTAGCCCGTAGTTGTATAGTAGAAGTTAGCAAGCTCACCCCCGCGACGAGCAGCTTCGGATACCAGTCGACACATAGAATATGCAATGACCGCTGTTGCACAACTGTCAATACCACCACTCAGTGGCAAGAAATATCCCTGGGTGCGAGAACGTCTCAGGTAGTCCCATAACCAACACGCAGGGCCAAGCCTGCAAATGCCACGCTGAGCACAAGATCCAACTTGATGTAGAATACTCACGCAATTTCTTCTTCTGGAGTATGATACCGCACATCAATCTTCTTCTCTCCAACCAATCCGATCTTATCCTCCTCGCTCACTTCCTCAAATTTCCCACTTGTTAAAGAAAATGGAACCTCGATCCTGTGGTATCGTTCAGCGCTGGCCGCTTGCATACTTCTACTGCTCTTAGCGCGATGGGCTCGAACGTCTTCTATATCAATGGTAGCAGTGACGACCTCGACGTCGTTCAATGAGAATTGAGATCCTTGGGCGATGACTCGACCGTTGACGGCAATCATTGCACAACCGTCGTAGTAAAGTCGATCGCCATCGCAGCCTTGTTGATTGGCATATAAGTACACTCCACCCAGCTAAAACGAGGTCAATTTAGGGAGAGTTGCCTGAGGAAGATATGGCATACCTTGAGGGTAGCTTCCTTAATGAGCTCTACGCGTGTGTAGAGCTTTCGTAGCTCGTGATGGCTGCCACTTGAATTGGTAAAGATTTCTACACCGTCGAGGCCCATCAAAATATGCGGGCTTTTATGACTCGGGTCAACCATACGCTAAAAGCTCTGGTGGAAGTACCCACCTTGCTGGGGTAAATAGTTCCTCACACAATTCGACACCTATGCAAGTATCTTTCGTACTAATCACAGCATCCCCAAAAGGTACTTTCGTCTACCAGTTGAAAAACGTCACAAAAAGCGATCAAGCTTTAACTCTGAACCAACGAACCTGTTTAGTAACTGCCTGGATAATCCTCGGCAGGTAATGGTCCTCCCACTGCCTATGTTTCGTCCACGGCGTGAAATATCTCAACTCTCGATAATTCCCATCATTCGCCAACCACATCTTGGGTCGAATGAGCAAGATTTGCCGATTGTGGATAATAACTCTGCAGTTGTAGATCACATTCTTATGAACAACAGGCCTGATAGATGGTACGGGATTGAGTTTCGTATGAGGAGGTTTGCCAATGATCTGCAACGGATGTGGGAAACGTACATTCCAATATCGCAAACCATGCCCATGGCTTCTTCAGAAGAAAGGATCTTCGCTAACACCTCCCATGAATGGAGCACCGTGTCCCCTATGGTCCTAAGGATAAGTCTACCCCTCTTACCCCCCAATAGATTGCGGTTGCTCACCTTCAAGGAAATGATCATAGCATCCGTAACCACTACCGTTCCAAAATCGATTGAGCAACCAATCCCTCCGCCAGATAGGTAGACCCTCTTACGGTATTTCGAGTTCTGGTCCAACTCGCAACGTTGCTCCTTTGGCTTTAGCAGTCCCAATACTGGTGAGTATGCGTTCGAGATTGCCCTATTGATATGTTGTCACATATCACAATCCAATTGACCCAGAGACTTACTTGGAAGTCTAACGCCCATTGATTTAGCGAGCTATGATGGGGTTGTTACCCGTCTTGCCCTACTAGATCACAGACTACCTACCATCTGGGAAGTAACCGATGAGATATTATCATGATGGTAGACACCCATACTCACGTCGCAATTGTAATGAGGTGACCCATTTCCTAAGCCTTCTCTTGTGCTGAGTGAAGTTTCTCTGCTGGTGCTCAGAACAATTCAATGAGGTCACCGATCAAGTAAACCAGGCAGGCGCTGATAACGTTCATCCAATGTCGGGATCACTCGGGCCGGAGATCCGATATGAATTGATATTGAGGGTAAGGTATCTAGGTACATTATGTAGGGAATACGTATATCTAGCTATCAGGTATAATACATAGTACACAAAACAACAGGTAGCTGGGTTGATTCAGAATCTAGTTGTAGGAAGGTGGAGCTAAAGAGCATCAGTCGAATAACTCGAACGTTAATATGCTCTACTTACCAGGAGAACGAGAAGGATTTTGTAATGAAGAAATCAACGCCGATCTTTCATCGTCTGATAAATTCTCTGCGAGGCGTACAAGGCCATCCAAGGCAGTCCTTCTGTCTTCCTTCACGAGGTCGACCACCCTTCGCATGAGGTGATCCGTTCTGAGTTGCATCAAAGTTTGAGTGAGGTCGAGGTTCTCTAGAGCTTCGGCCGCCTCATTATTAGGAGTGCTTGCATCGATGCCTGCCAGTGAACGAAGCAACTTCAAGCGGTATTCATGGTCAGATTGCGGGCTGGCTTCAGCAAGCTGGCTAAGAGCCGAGGATTGAGCGATACGTGCACGAACTGCCCAGTAGAAGAAGCGTCGTGCCTCCTCCCAAACAGCAGGCTTCGCGCACCCCTTCGCTTCCATACGACCGGTACGACTGAAAAAGTCGTTAGCGCCATGCAGTCTCGTATCCTGAAAAAGCGACTTACTCATGAAGGTCAGCGAACAACAATGCAATTTGCTTGTATGTTGGTTGCAGGGTCTTCTCTCGCTTAGCCAACTGCTCTTCTGCTGTTGCACGCTCTTGGTCATTCTTCTCCTTATCCTTGCAATCACGTTTAAGAGCAGCATATGTAGGATCAAGACGCTCCATGAGCGACAAGATCTTGTCCCGACGCAACTTGATCTCGACAACACCTTCTGGCTCAAGAACTCCAGCACGCGCATCAACATCAGCATACATTTCCATCTGTTCCAGGTTGATGGAAGGATCCAAGACCACCCAAGCACCACCACGAAGCTCGCCGTTAGGTACGATGTAGACAAAGACCGGTTGCTTGTATGCCGACAAGCCATCGACAATCTTTGATCCTTGTTTCAAAACCTCGTCGTACATGTCTTGTTGTCCACCAGAGAACCCACGCCAATTAGCAAAGATGATCAATGGGAGGCCTTCCCTGTTGAAATCAAAGATGGCCTGTGCCGTCTTGTATGCTGAATTGGGGTACCAGACTTGACCGGCCTCCATGATTCGTTGCTCGAAAGAGGCCGGATTGGCTGGATCAGCTGGGACGATGCGCTCGATTGTACGAGTCTCAACAGCAATCACTCCCATAGGGAGGCCACCGAGACGGGCCCGACCCACAACGACGGTCTGTGCCCATCCACCGAGAGTTTCTTGGAAGGAGCCCTTATCAAAGAATCCACCAAGCCACTCTTGGCTGGTTTCATCAACCTTGCCTTCGATAAACCACCGAGGATCATAGACGCCCTTTGGTGGTCGGTAACCGATTGGACGATCCCATGTATCCGAGTTCTCAATCTTGGGGAGAGGAGCACCTTTATACTCGGGAACGTAAGACAGCCACTCCAAGATCTGTGTCGCGCCTTGAAGATCGCTACTTGCAGTCAAGTGGGAAACGCCATTCTTGAACATTATCTGGGTACCACCAAGCTGGAGATTCGAGGTGTATACTTCACGACCGAGGACCTTGTTGAGAGCAGGAGCTCCAGTCAGGATAATGGGTTGGCCTTCAACTTGAACTGCACGTTCACCGAGACGAACGAGGTAGGCACCAATACCGACGGACCGAGCAGTCACGAGCGTAATGGTGAAGATATCTTCATAAGCACGAGATGTCTCCCCTGCAATAAGACCAGAACCACGCAAGGACTCCACACCCAGACCTTCCTGCAAACCAATGACATCTGTGATCTTGAAACGACGTTCCCCATTCACTTCAATCTCTTGCGCTCGTACAGCATCGCCTTTCCCTTGCAATTTAAGCATACTTTCAGGAGTCAAGTACAAATAACTGGCCCCCTTCTCTGGATGCTCGTCGTCAATCCAAGCAGCTTGGAGAAGTGGAAGCACTTCCTCCGCAATACCAATACGTGCACCAGAATTGGCCGATAGGTAGATGCGTGGCAGTCCATGGGCGCGGGCGTACTGGGTGACAAGGAAGAAGAATTGATCTTCCTGTGGTCCAAATGATCCAATTTTGTAGGTAATGTCGTTTGCAACCACCACAAATTTGCGGCCCTTTGGATATTCCGGAGTCTTCAGGGTGAATATCCATGCGACCATACCAAATGTGTTGTTGCCTGGCGCACGGTCTACCTCCACTAGGCCATCATGCTCGTCCAAGATCAGCTCCTTAGATTGTAGCAAGTCCTTAGGTAGAACCAAAGAAGGGTTATTTGTTCGAGAGTTGAGCCAGACATTGTGGAGAGCCTTGGAGAAGAGGTCGGGGAAGTCATAGACATAGGTTGTACCAATGAGATGCGCTTGGTAACGCTTGGGTTGGAGCGATTCCCTGGTGGGATAGGCCTGATGAACAGGTTGTAGGTGAAGGGGTCCGGTCTCTCCAATAGACCTCAGGATCGTCGTGCCTTTGTCTGTCGTAATTTCCTGGTAGCCGTGATAATTGACAATGAAACCGGAGACGTTCTCGATGATACAGCGGATTGGTGTGACATTCCCTTCGTTATCCTCCAAAGTAATACGGATTTCAGAGCCAGTGACATGGAGCCGCCAGAGACGCTTGCCATGGCGTTCAATGAAACCAGCAATCGCGGCAAGCACGTCCTCGTAGGTAACTGGAAGGTTGTAGACAAAGTTCATGAAGATGTGATTGACGTCGGCATTGCGATACTGTGCGCTGACAACCTCCAACGCATCCAAGATACTGGTGACAAGACGGTCTGTCTCCGAGATGAGATACTCCGCCATACTCATCGAACCTCGTAGACGACCTGGTCGAATCAACGCGCGAATGAAGAAGCGGTTGTCTAGTTGATTCTCGCGTGCAACGCCATGATAGATGTGAATTTGTTTGGCTTCAACGAACACTGGCTTTAGATTATAGTTGGAGAGACGGCTCAGTTCCAGTTGGAAGGCCAGAGCAGGTTCGATGTTACGAATAGCCTGTTCTTCGCCCCATACACCGTCAAACTCGCGCAAGGTGAAATACACGGGGTAATGTCCACGTTCGCAAATGAGGATTGAAACACGGCGCACACCACGCAGGGTGAGAAGCTCGGTATGTTGATTGACGAAAGTTATCACCTTCTCCGACCAGGCTGCCTCGTCCTTGAGGTTGTCTTTTTCGTCAAAGATGCGGAGGGCAGCGTTGACGACATTTGGAGGTTGATTGTTGGATCCATATCGCTGGCGGTACTCTTCGGGATCGAATTGAGGAAGTGTAGACACGACTCGCTCAAATCCACGGGATAGTGCCTCTAAATTAGGGAACGATGCGATTGCACCAGTGCGGACGGGCTGTTTTTGACTACGATTGATCATGTAAGTCAGGTCACTGACAGACCCGGCGCGGCGTGGGGGTCTAGCAGAAAGAAAAACATCAGGATTACGAAGCTGCAGACGAAGAGACACATACCCAACAGAAAGGCGAGGTGTGGAAGGAGGAGAATTTGATTGACCAAGGTTGAAGCGCCAAGTAACGATGCTGGGCTCTGTCTCATCAAGTGGGTCCCCTTCTTCATAGTCAATCGATAGGAGATTATATGCGCGGTAAGCACGTCGGACATAAACCTCGAGTGAGGCTAATGTCCCAAAGTCAGCTTAGACGGCATCATGTCACAACAGGATTCTGACCTAGAACGACCACGTAATCCTCATGTTTGAAGAATGCTGGTAGGACATCATAGACCGTATATCGTGAATCACTCAATTCCTTGAGGATAGCGGCAGAGGGTGTTCTATTCGCATTCTAAGCGTTGTTCTGAGAGTAAATCCGGAGATGCTACTTACCGTGGGGCGTCACCTGGTTCACCATAGTAGTTGCTCGCAACAGAATTCTTCAGGACAGCTTCCATTTGGACGAGTCGTTCCTCATATGATGGCATTTGGCCTAGGATTAGGACTTCTCGAGCTTTCAAAGAGACCTCGGTTGAGGACCTAACGGGTGAAATGTGTGTCAGCTCCAATAGGTACGAACCCACAGTGCTGAACTTACTTGGTTTCCAAAACGGCTAGTCCTTGCAAGACCTTGGTGAGGCGGCTCTCAGCATTGGCTACGTTGAAATTCCTGGTCTTCACATGCTCCAGGATCGAAAGTACCAATCGTGTCTTGCTCTTGGCTTTAATGTGACTGAGTACAAGTCCAGCAACTTTATCCAAGTCATCTTTATTCTGCTCGCGTAGTGCCAACACTCTGGCTTCAATGCTACCTCCAAACAACTTCTCCGTTCCTTCGTAGCGCGCGAGCAGATTGGCAACAGTTTCGATTTCATGTCCCTTCAGACCACCACTGTAGCGTTCAAGAACATCAAAAAGGGGACTCATAGAAGTGCGGAGCATAGTCCTGTCTTGAACGGCCACATTATCTTGAATATAGTGCTCTAAAACCTTCTTGAGGCGAATAGCCGGGAATTCTTGTTGGTCACCCTTGGACTTGGCGTTGTCAAGGATGGACCGAACGTTGTCCTCGAGTTTGGATGGAATACGGCCAGAGAGGGAGCCCAGAATGGCATTGATCTCGGTGTAAGGTAGCTCAGGATCCTTGAGAATTTCCGTCAACTCCTTGAATGGATTTGTCATAACTGCAACGTTGTCAAAGCCATCGAGGAAGTCATTCAGTACGCCAATGCATGTGCTAAGGCGTTGATGAGGTTTCGATCCGACGAAAGTAGGGTTGCCCATGCGAGGGAGCTGTCCTTCAAATGGTTTCGCATGCTTGACGCGGGCGGGGTCGTCAAGAGTGAGAATAGCCAGGACTTCTCCTGGTTCCAGGCTGACGCCGGGTTGCTTGATAAGTTGAACCACACCATCCTCTGATGCGACAAGGGCCATATACATTTTCATTACCTAGCGCAAAATTTGAGTACACGGAGGGCAAAATAAAACGTATAGCGTACCTCAATCTCAGCGTATGGTTCACCGGCTTTGATGTGATCGCCACTATCGACGAAATAGCGGACCAATTTACCAGGGCTAGGACTTCTGAGTTGCGTCGGATCATTCTCTTGCTCAATCAAGCAAGTCTTTGCATCGACCATGAGGCGCAATGCGCCAACCTCCTCGCGCCAGTATACTGAGTGACTCTTTCCATCCAGCGAGATAAGCAAGCCGCCGTCGGCAAGTGGACGAGCCCCAACAACTGTGGACCCGCCATTCAACCACAATGTCCAGACGGTTAGTGAGGATTGCGTGGCGGTGATGGGGTATCGAGTATTGTCGTAGATGAAATCGATTGTGAATGCCGTCTTGAGCACGTCTCTAGCGGGGACTTGACCCTTCTCCAGAATACGCTTGTACTCCGTCCAGCAAGCTTGAGAGGCGAGGTGGGCTTTAGTAACTGCACCACAAATTACGGCGAGGGTCGCGCTAGGCCGTTCTGCCGTCAACTTTTTGCTAATGAGGGAATCCAGCCAGCCAGTGGTGATCGTGTTGTTCTTGAATTCGTCTAGTTCCAATAGTTTGATGAGGTACTCAACCGTAGTTCGGAAATCGCCACGAATGCTAAGCTCCTTGAGCGCAACAATCATGTTCTTCCTACTCTCGCTGCGATCTTCACCATAGGCGAAGATGTGACCGAACTGTGAGTCCGCAAATTCATGCAGACCACCAGCTGTGCTGACGGAGAAATAGCCCCAGACGTTGGTGCTGGACCGGAAGTTGAGCTCTTGCAAGGATCCTGATGAAGGCTTGAAGCCAGCATCGGGATTTTCGGCAGTAATCCGAACGGCAACTACGTGACCCTTGGGCGTAGGTTTGCGTTGGAGCTGGTTCGCATCGGGCTTGACCATATCAAAATCTATCTCGGAACTTCCGTTAATAGCCACGCCATAGAGTTGGCGAATATCTCGGATTCGATGGAGGGGAATGCCCATGGCTACTTGAAGTTGAGCGGCAGGCAAGTTTACACCAGTAACCATTTCAGTTGTGGGGTGCTCAACTTGGAGACGTGGATTGAGCTCAAGGAAATAGAAGTTATCATTGCTGTGGCTATATAGGTCTAAGGTAAGGCAGGTGAGTATTCGTTAACCTGGGCGCAATCAAATCTCATACGTACATTCGACCGTGCCAGCGGATACATAGCCCACGAGCTTTGCCAGACGAACTGCAGCCCTTTCCATCTTTTCAAATGTTTCCTCCTTCGCAATTGTAACAGGAGCTTCTTCGATGATTTTCTGGTGTCTGCGTTGAACAGAGCAATCACGACCGAACAAAGAAATGGCATTGCCATACTGATCAGCCAAGAGTTGAACCTCCAGGTGACGAGCCTGGCCGGCGAGTTTCATAATGAAGATAGGTGACCCTATGCCATACAAAAAATGTTAGGAAAGGAATATGAAGGATCAGAGAGAAACGAAGCACCAGGAATCTCTCCTGCCACAGCTTGGTAGGCATTCTTAAACTGATCGGGGTGCTCGACCTTGCGAATACCCTTGCCTCCTCCACCTTCACTCGCCTTGATCATCACTGGCCAGCCAATCTGTTCTGCCTTCTTCAAGCCTTCTTCGACGGTAGTGACGCATGCGTCCGCATAGGCATCGTCTGGCACAGTTACATAGCCTGATTCGGACAAGACAGTGTCTTTGATACCAGTCCCCGACCATGCCATGGTAGGGACATCCGCGCTTTGTGCAACAATGGTACTGGAGATCTTGTCTCCCAAACTGCGCATCGCACTTCCTGGAGGACCAATGAACACAATTTTGTTTTTGGCGAGACTTTCTGGCAATCGAGGGTTCTCTGAGGCGTGTCCCCATCCCGCCCACACTGCATCTACTCCTGCTCTTTCAGCGATATCGACAATGAGATCGACGTTTGCGTAGTTGTTGTTATTTGAGCCGCCTGGAACTTCGATGTAGCGATCGGCCATCCGAATATACTCGGCATTGACCTTGAGATCTTCTGGTGTCGCCATTACGGTGAATTCGACCTCACGTTCGCTGCCGAATGTCTCATAACACCATTGTCGTATTGAACGGATCTCTTTCACGGCAGCGATACCTTCAACGGCACATTAACTCGGTTCACCGATTTTAATGCGCATACTCACCATTATTAGCGATGAGGACCTGCGGGGTCACAATATCAGCGCGTTATGATCTAGACGCGTCTATCCTCGCAGCTGCGCACCTTTGTGATAATGGTGTGACCGCCATGATTTTTGACAAAATTGTGGACCTCATTTGCAGGTGCCTTATCGAGCGAGTTGCCGCCTTGACATAGAAATCAGCATGGTAATGTCAGTTCAATGTAGACGCTCAGGGGGCTTTAAAGCTTATACCAATGAAGTGCTGAACTTTGGAATGGTCGTAAGCGGACATTAAGGAAGATAGTATAGGAAACGAGGATGCCAGCGATGGTATGGGAGAGGGCAATTGGAAAGAGAAAATGAGTCCCCAGTGTAACCTCGAGGCTTTTAACCTTGCAATTTCTTCACTTTCTGCTCTGGGGTACTAAGCCCCAAAATCTTTGGTCGGCTTACGTCATCGATCCGTACTAGCACACCGCATCATTCTGTGCGCGTAAGTTTTAGAGACAGTCGGCAAAACGGCGGAAGAATGTAAAGGGACTGAGTATATCCAGGGTGGGCCGTGGCATAAAGCGGCATCATATTCAGCAAGCACCCCTTCCCCAACGTCCGATGTGATCCCTCCAGGCTTCATGGGTTTTTTTTCTGCCTAAGCATAGGCATATTTGACTTATACTCAGGGTAGCCGTGTGTTTCACGCCACCTTTTGAGAGGAGATTACCACCCTATTGATGAAAGAATGATATCAAGTCTTCCAATCTATGCCAACTAGCACCGACTTGTTCAGACAGTAGCTGAGCCACCGTAATCTCGTCCAAAAATGTGCTTACACTGAATATAACACGTTGATTTACATACTATTCCAAATCTATGCAACCAGGGGCTCAACGCGTCATCAAGGTTCTGCCACTATATGGATATCAGTAACTATTGATACCGATGACAACAATACTTCACAAACGCACCTTGCTGTCTTTCTTTCCGTATTCGCCACCTCCATCTTGGCACGGTTCAGTACCTTCTGGAATTCCGCAACCCGATGCCTCATGCGTGAATGCATATATGCTTTGGAACACTTGATGTGGTAGTGGAGGTAGTCACGAAATAGTTGGATATGTGAGATCGTGGCTGCAGCAACAGCTGGCTTCGTGAAGTGCCGAGGGAAAGTCACGAAAGTAACATAGCCAATGTCTTCACTGTTTCGTAGACCAGGTAAATGACGGATCTCAAGCGGAGGATCCCGATTGGAGTAAAGAACTTGAGGAGCATTCTGGATCAATGGCTGACGCCTCGCGTCCACAAATTCCTGAGGGTCCACTGCATCAGCAAAAACCCTAACCCCCATCGATCTGACGTACTTGTAGGAACACCTTGCCGAATATACGATCCGTTTCATCCTGGAAGATAGTCGAGAATATGACAGTCACACGGTCAGGCGCTGCCTGAACATAGATTGCCTCCTCGTCTCGATAATGAATCTCCATCAGATCGCCCAACCCTGAGCCCGCCTCCTCCAGTTGCTTCTGCGTTTGGAATCCGCGCTCAAAAGGTGCCGCCAATGCGTTGCGCTTGAAGAGTGCGACCGAGGTTACGAATGCCTCGCGAGCCTCTGTACTTTCATTAACACAACAAGGGCTGAGATGATTAGGAGCATGCCTACCAGGGTCGGCGGGTGCTTGTTCAAGGTCAATCGAAAGACTGACATTGTACTCGGGTTCACTTTGTGGCAATAGAAGAGCACCATATTCGCGCTGAAGAATCTCCAATGCGCCATATTTCACGAGTTCATCCCAACATCGAATATGCATTGAAAGCAACAGCACGGTCTTCTTTTCTGGGGTTGAAAGACGGAACCGTACTCCATCATAATCCACGAATTGCACATCGAGGGAGGAAGGTCTGGATGGTGATCAATGACTGATTTTGAACTCCAATGAAGGTTGCGCACTTGGTTAATTTATCGTGAAGTGTGGTATGAATGATAACATTATGAGACTTGATGCGTGATATTGAATTAGCACCCCATTCCCTTATAGCAATTCCACTGCTTACTTCTAGAAGAATCATTTTGCTCGAGCACTGGTTAGTAATTACTTGTGTTCGTCAACAATACTCCAAGGATGAACGCAATCGTTATGTTGTTAGATGGATGAGGATTTGTGCAACAGGCTCAGCAGACGCAGCGGTTGTCATTATAGGTGTGGGAACATCCCGGCAACATCCGGCGGTTGTTGGAAGTCCACGGACACGTCGCCGTACCCACCTTGCAATTGCAATGCACAGAGATGGCGGTAAAATTAGCATCACAGAGTTTCTATTTATCGTATGACCTCAGAAATAAGCTTTTATTCTCCACTTTGTGGGGTCATCTGTGCGCTCACTAACCTTTCAATGACTTGGGAACTGATCTCACATGCGCTTTAGATAGTGATACAGATAACAGCCTCATCCACTTTGCGAATGTCTTATTTTAATTTACAAACCCTATCCACATAAACCACGTCTAAGCTATATGCTGGGAGAACAGTTTATGTGGGGAGCCGGATCATGTTGTCCCATGAGGGTCAGTTTCTATAAGCATACCGTTGTCTGATTTATATGGGCGACTCACCATAAAACGTATTTCTTGCGATCAAATGCTGGAATACCCAGGCTTCTGCCCTGCCTTCTCAGAATTCCCGGGCGACTCTATGCGGACGGAACTCGGATACCCAGGGCCTTATTAAAGGTAAGAGAGGTCAATAATTCAGAACCCCCCTTCCTCCCTTCTGTTCCCCATGGCCATTGAACAAGAATTGCAGGCTTCAACTTCTCAACTCTCTTTGCTAACTGCCGCACTTTCGGAACAGAAGCCCTGCAGCGGCATCGTACCCGCTCCGCCGGAATCCTTGAACATCTTCCACGGAGTGGGCAATGACTTCAGGTACTAGAGTTCAGGACTTTCGGTGCTAGGCGGCATTTACATTGTACCTCAGGCGTCTGAACTTGGGCACGGCGACTAGCAGAGACCTGGAAGATCTGGTCCACTCCTGCTCGCAACTAAAGTCGCGCTGTAGTTGTACATCCGTTCACCCGATTAGTCTACCTCCCGATCACTTTACAACGACCCTGGATCTGAGTAACCTTGGGATCTTGCAAAGTCTTCAAACAGAGATACTGGGTGTTAGATCCGGAAGCACCCTCTTCGTGAAACCAAAGCGACTGACTGTCTACGGTAAGTCCCCTTGACCCATCACCACAACTGAGGTTTCATGCTGCATTTAGATGCTGGTAGTTATCCACAGGAACAAATTGCCAGGGGCGATTCGTCGGCGTCCTCGCCATATGTCCTCATCATTATCTATCCTTCACTACACACTGGCGGAGACATCACGATCTACGGAAATGGAAGACGCTGGACACTTGATACCGAAGCCATCGGGCAGGGCGGAAGACCCCATTTGGGATACATAGCCTTCCCTGCAGACCACACATATGAGGTCTCTCCTGTTTCCTCGGGCGATTTAATCATCTTAACATACGACCTTTACCCCAAATCCGACCTTGTTCCTTATCTCAACCCAGTTCAGACCACATCCCTGCCTCACATCTTATCGAATCTGTTATCAGATATGAGTTTCCTACCTGATGGTGGTCTTCTCGGATTTCAATTGGCACATCCGTACTCTCTTGCACAAGAAATCAATAACACCACGGACATGTTGGACCGAACACATCGCCTTCGTTCAAAGTCCTTGAACCATGACATTCTGAAATCTCTTGGTACTTCCCTTGTCGGTCAAGACGCCGTAATCTACCAGACGTGTCGAGATATGGGATTAGAGGCAACTGTCTCTGTTATTTATCGGACGCGAAAAGCTACGCTGATGTGTGATCACATCGTAGACTTTGGGTTTGAGGAAGTATGGGAAGAGGAAGACGTGCTTCTGAAAGCCGGCGGTATCATTATCGACGTTGCTGATCATTATCAAGATTACTTCCAGTACAGACGTGATCGGAGCGGCAGGCGTCCCGGCTCATACACGGTAAATTGGGTTAATTCATCCGCCACAGGGGCCAAGAACAAGATTGTCACCCCCTACGTATCGTGCAAAGATAGAAGGAGGCTGGCTTTGATTGATGCGGAGATTTGCTTAATGGTTGGGGTTGGTGCGTCCGGAGTGCGAATTTCAAACGAGACGACTCCTACGAGCTCTGTACCTAGCTCGCCAATATTGCGGCATATTCCAAGGGACTAATTTGACAATGTCCACGTTTTGGTTCTCGTAGAGCTTCCTTTAAACCATCCATTGTACCTTAAATTTAGACATTCTGACTGTATTTTATTGCTGAGTCTAGAAATGAACGTAATCTCATAGAGTCGTTGGACGCGACTTGGTGTTTGCTTTCCAAATATGGCAATGTAACCCCTATCTTCAGGTTGCTCCTTCACGCTAACTTACGAGCTGACCAACAGACGTCGCAGTGCAGTTCAATGGCTCAACAAGGCGTCGATGCACCAATCAGAGTCGACTCGTATGGGATTCCCCCAAGATCGTTAAACCCTAAGCATATTTGGGCGCATATACTGAAGAAGGATCAGAACATAACCCAGGCTAGTCAAGAAAGCGTTACACTATCTGGGCCTTCAACATCCTCTGCCTCTGGAACGAACATTCTCAGCATACCAACTGCTCCTACGGACAAGGCTGCTACATCTATGAGGATACTTTTGCATGACACTCACCTTAATTTCGAAAAGTTCTCTAGTCGAGTGGATACGCTCATCAACCACGTTGCTCAGGCAAAGCATGAAATCCACACTGCTAATGACCTTGCGCAGAGGGGTCAAGATAAATTTTCCAATGAAATTTGCGAGAGTGGTAGGTTTTATGCTTTCAAGGCGTTGTGTGCATCCCAATCTATTGTTTACAGCTCGTCGAACCCGGATAGATATCCAAAATTCACTCGGCTCACCTGCTCAAGCTGAAAAACTAGATGCTCTTGCAAAAGATATGAACAACTGGTTTCAGTCCATAGAGAAGCGTTTAGACGCCATGCATCTAGTAACCCCACCATTCATCCTTTGAATCCATACTGACTGTCAGTAACGTGTCAGTTGAATCAGACGCTTGTACAGTCCATCCAGACCCAACTTCAGGCAATGCAGACGATACACGAGCAGCAGGGAACTATTCTAACTTCGTTGATGCCGCTACAACCGTTATTACATGCAATTCCACTGCATATAGACAGCGCAAAGAATGGTATCACTGAGGCAATTTCCAAGGTCGCGATAACAGCTCTAGCAATTCAACCAGCTACCATTCCCGCTACAAAAGTTGACAAGGGATTGCAATTTGATGGTCTCAAGGATACCCAGACGATGTCATCACCACGCACAATTCATTGTACAACCCCAACCGGTACTTCAAAAAAACGACGCTTAGATGACATGGTGCTGGGTTGTTCACCAGTCCTGCAACCCCTAAATTGCGCGCCTTCTGTCCATCCATCTCCGGTTTCTATCAAGATCAAACCACTGACCACTCCGAATCGTTTACCTTCCACTACGCCCGGACTTCCGTTAAGTCGTGTCACAAGTCAAGCGTCAACTCCTCGTCGCCCGTTGACCGATATGCCGATACCATTTTTCAACCGCGAACACGCGCCCTCCCTGCGTGGCGGAAACGGTATTCAGAAGACACCAAAAGCTACGCCACGATCTGCTGCTGAGACTGCAGAAGCATCTGCTTGGGCACCCGGTCCAACTCAGACACCCCGGAGGGCTACGACTATTTCTCATGCAAAGCCACAATCGACCATTTCCAGGACCAGCACACGACTCAATCCTGCAACGCCAATCAGGTTAGTTGGACAAGAGCTTGGAAAATTTGCCGCAGCTGCCCAGGGGACACAGCACCTGTTACTCACTAATGATGGCAAGCGGGCCGATGATACACTTTTGGGTCCCACAACTACAACTACAGGTCAACTCTTTCGGGGACCGAACCTTGCGGGTGCCAAACGGAGGAGAGACAGACCTTCACCACCTGTACGCTGTTTTATCTCTGTGTTAATAATCCTTCATCAGGTTTTCTTCCACTAGCGCGACGGAAGGCGGTTTATCTCATTAGTTGATTCTGAAGACGACGATGACGAATAATTGCAAGGTTTTCTGGACTTCGGCACGGTATCGACATGTAGTGTTACGCCGGAACATGTAGCCATACTTCTATAGGGGCGCCTCCAGCTCCTGGAATCTCGTCGACCTTTACCAATGGGATTCCTATCATGTCCCACAGCTCTCTCTCAGCTGAATGACGCTCCTTGTACCCGAGAAGCACAATAGGGGGCTTTTTAGACAGTTTGATCAACTTGCCAACCATTGTAACGAGCGCAGTGAAGGAGTCCGTGTTGTAAGTAACGTCGGCCATGCTGATATACCATTTAGCTGGCCTGTAAATTGCGAGGTGATCACCACTCACATGATAGCGTCTATGTGTTCAGCAAACTGGTCCGTATAGCTGGGCAGTACCTTATCCTCCCAATCGAGAACATTGGCCTGTGGCAAGTTTAGTGGAAAGAGGTGCGCATTTCTTGTTATATTCTCTCTTAAGAGCGGCATCGCCGATGCTGGAGTGTCATTTACAAAGATGAAACCGGATTCGATGAAGCAATCTGAACCCTACCTAGATCAGTTGTGAAGAACACGTCTTGTTTTTCTGACAGAATTACTTCATTCCGCAATGCCGCCAGGGTAATCGCAAGAACACCAGTTCCAGCGCCTTTGGCGACATCAGATCTTTAAAGGAGTGAAGGTAGACCGTACTCGCCTAATTCAATCATATTTCTGGACTGAGGTAAAAATAATACGTCTTTCAACAGTACAAGTTGCGCATCTGCAACTTCGCGTCGCTTCAATCGCAGTAGCCAAGAACTGAGTCCAATTCCGCTATCCCATATTTTCTATGCGGCCTGTACAGGCTTCATCATCAGACACTAAAGCGCATTCGGATTAAGTTGCTCTCTGACCTTATCAAGGTCAAAAGAAGTTTGTTCAGCGATAATCATTTTTGATATTGTCGCAGTATCTCGCAGTTGATATATCCTCTGTATCCGAGTCTGCTTTCCTGGTTGTCCTTTACCCGCCCGGGGGTGGAATTGGATCGGTAGTGACATAACAGGAAAGGGAGATTTCCCGAGGTGAGGGTCATCCAAGCTGATAACAGGGATACCGACATGCTTGTGGTCTGCACGGATGATCAAGACCCAACTTGAAAGGCTTCCCCCATGCGTCACAGGGGGCGGAGGTATCGTGAGTTCCTTATACGCAGTTGATGAACGCCAAGTGGTAAACTTCACAGGTCGAGTGGGGGTTGCTTGCAGGAGCTCATGCTCAGACAATTCTCCCTGATATGAAGGTCTGTTCACAGGGACCCATTGGTAATACAGATCTTGTTGCCCTTCAAAGAGTTCAGTTCGGAGGTCGTTCGCGATCTGAGGGGTAGCAGATATGCCACTTCCAAACGCGGACTGTGAAGGAGGTGCACGGAGAAACGACAGATAGAAAAACATAGATACCACTGGCGCCGGCGTCTAGTGCTGCCACCGCATTGAGGAGTTACATAAGCACCTCCTTCTCCACGCTTTATCATCTTGGGGTTCAATTGCAAGAAGGTACTGTATCAGTCAGTCTACAGTACGGATCTGATGGTAAGGCAGTGCCAGCTCTCCTGAGCCACTACAGTCCTCCCCTCTTGTCGATGTACTCGTGGATAGCAGTGTATGCGGTTATGCTGTGATAAAGACCTTCAAGTTGCACATATAATTCTCGGATGCCATTTAATTCACTCAGCTTGAATTATTGCAATGGTACCATTATTCAGTTCTTGTCTACTCTGCCTGTCATCGTGATATCTTAAACACCTCGGGCGAAGGTATATAGCCTTCATAATGTTCTATGATCAAACCAGTAACAGAAATGCTATCTTGCCCAGTGCCCTCACTGAGGATTAGCCAATGCTTTCTCCAGCAAACGTAAAGCCTTTGTCGCAGAGCCCCAGGACGATTGATACCCGTATCCACCATGCCTACACGTAAAACGAGAAAAATACCAATTTGGTACAATCAGTGAGAGGGCTTGGCAATCAACTATTCCCACTTACCCATAATTGTGCACAACGGGCACCTTTGTTTTACCATAACCACTCATCCAGTCTACCTCAAATCGAATCCCACCCTTCCTAGCAGGTCTCAAGCCACATCCTTCTTCAATGATGATGGAGTAGAGGTCTTCGACGGTGGGCGCACGCTGCGCTCTGATTTCTGGAGGCGCTAGTTCTGGACAAAGGGCGAGAACTCGATTAAGAATATCACAAGTTATTTCTGGTCGTGGGTTGGGGTACCTATGGTGAGACATCAACAGAACCCAGCATCGAGGGTTAGCTTAAGCATGAGCATGGTATTACAGGCGGTCACATACCAGTCGTCTGCAACTTTTGTCCCTCCAACGATAACCTGTTCGAACATAGGATATCAATAAATGCCCAGCACGGACCAAAAACGAAAGGGGAATAACCCACATCACCACTCCTCCTAGGAATGACATACGTCCACAATCCATCCTTACTGCTAATCGTCTTCCCAAACCTCACCCATGGAGCTCTGAGCAATATCGTCTGACCCCTTAGTGGATACACATCCTTATCCTCCACACCACCCAAAGATCTTGCCCCAATCCCCACACAATTAACGATCGCATCAGGTTGGTTTCCGACATCATTTGCATTCCCAGGTATTCCAGCAGAAAAAGTTATAACACCACCCTCAATTACTTGAGAGATATGTTGAACTGAACCGCGAATGATGGATCCACCCGACGCCAGGAATCGTGAGAGGAGGTAGTTCAGGTAGATAGGTGTATCGATTGTGAGTGTTGAGAAGGTCACTCCAGATAGGGTATTGCTAATCAGTTTCGATTGTTCGAGGACTTGAAACTGCCGCAACACAAGGTGATATATGAGACTGACTAATTCTCTGCAGCGACCAGTGACATGGTCGTAGGCTTACATTAGGCATCCAATGAAGGTAATGAGGACCATCCACCGCAGGACTATGATAATATTCCGTTTGTTGGATTCGTAGGAAACACCCCTCGGTAGGTTCACCAGGTGCAGACATTTTCCACATGACATCGAAAGTTTCCTTGTCGATTTCTACCAAGGATAATGATAATTGGTATAAATGCAATCAAATGGTGTAGGCCATGGGTTTGAATAGGCATACCAAGCTGTTCTGGGTCGTCAGACGAAGTGCTAACGTGATGTGCTCCCTGCACAAGAGGACGGAGCCACGGTCTTGATTTAGCGGAAACTGCTAATACTGCGCGAGGAATACTTACCGCCCATTGACTGGTGTACTTGATAGATTTCGGATCTGATGGAAATATCTCTGCGACGATGGTGACATTACAAACACCCTGTTCCTGGATCTTCAATGCAGTCGTAAGGCCAACTACGCCTATGCACATGGAGGCACCAGCATAACAGGACAGATAGGGGATTTTTCATTCATTGAGATAGATTGGAGGTTAGGTTCCAATGCGAGGTGTTCGCAGATCAGCATCCATCTAACGAGATAAGATAAGTGGAATGCTCACCAGCGCCTAACACGATCACGTTCTTCAATTGGTTAGGATCTGTGTGCATCTCTGTTTGTCGACGAAAGACGCGTTTGATAGCAGAGGTGTTTTCACGGAAATTCCAGTAATTCAGCCTGACAGCAAAGAACTGTAGCTTTTAACGCCTAGTGAGTCGTCTGCGGCGCATATTCCGCCTGAATTCCGATAAAATGTTCTGGATCACGAACCCCGGATCACCTGATCCGGGGCCACATTATACTTCTTGTCAATGTCTCTTGGCGATTGACGATTAATGAAGAGAGGGAGCAGATGTAGAGATGTACAATAGGAGTCGACGAATAACGTTGCAGCAAGAATTGCACAGTAATGTCTCATGCGTGCAATCTCAGCACTATGTCGAGTTCGAGTTTTGTGCTACAGGCCATGATTCGGACGTCGGTCTTCCAATTTGAAAGACCGCGAAGTACATATGCCTGAGGTGTGTGCCACACTTTACAACTTGGTTTGCTGCCGTTACGGTTGGGCAGCTATTGACATTAAAGTTGCCTGAGATGGGGATCAATTGATGCCCCAAATCTGACAGTGAAGTTACGCACAAACGGTAGTGCACAAAGTAAAGGTCTGCCCAGACCCATCGTGAAGAGGAGGGAGGGCCGCGGCGAAGGCATTTATTGACTATGCAAAACACATGCAGTGAAGCGAGCAATCAGAAGACCGGAGTCACAACGCTCGTCTGCCTGCCATGCCTCTGTTTGAGATCGACTTGACAAGTTATTCAATGACCCAATTGAAAGCTCCTATACCTCTGTGAGCCCCGTCTACTATCTGTCACATGGGCGTGTTAGTCAGCACGCATCAAATTTCAGGATTATGCAGCAGAACCACAAAGCGCATCTGCGAATGGTGAAATGGGCTCACCCACTTGAACGTAATAACATGCATACGGTTCGCGGCATCTCTGCTCAAGTTCACAGCATTTCCTGTAGCGGGAAGATCTTGCATACGCCACCAGTTGCAGGATTTTCCCCGACTCGGATCCTCGGTCACTTGAATGCATGGTCGGTCCTTTTCATCCAGATATATACAGGCATTCGTGTGGTTGATTAACTTAGGATTAAGCATTGACACACGACGCGTGACACGTGCTGGATAAAAACACGCACAGGCGGAAAGAAGGAGGCCGCTGAAGCATGCGTGGACTTGCCGGAACTTGCTATGCACTGGTGTGGTGTAGCGCCCTTCAAGTGCCCACCTGACTTGGACACAGGGGAATGTGTTTAGGCTTCGACAGAAAGTTCCCACAGTTTGTGAACCTGAGAAGAAGCTCAGGGGTGGTCAAACGTCATCGCTCAGAAGGTGCAGTGGACTCGGTACAGCACAATGCATAAGGACGTAAGAAACGGCGTAAATGCAGCCGTAAGACTCTAGAAGCTATGCTCTCATGGTGGATGTATTCTATTGGATAATTGGAATATTAGTACGGCGTGTCTGAAGTCCTCTTGCCATAGCATGCCACAGCTTGAAAACGTGCCTGCCAAGAGGAGAAGTGGGCTGATGGTATCTTCCACAAATAATCAGGATAGAGTCACCGGATGCCTTCAAAACTCAACTGTGTTCAAACTCTACAGCATGTGACAGTTTATGAAAGGATCGTGTCAGAGCGGCATGAGCCATAAAGTAATGAAGCAAGGATAAAACGGTTATGGGGCCATGATGCGAACACGCACGGGTATCTAACTGATATAAATGACAGCTAAGGTTCTGTGCAACAGCAACCAATCAATTATAATTTGGAGTTGCCGACCAAGGATATTGTCAACAGGGTTTTACTTCATTGCGATATGCATTTTTTGATCGAACCTACGGCAGTGGCGGATTTAATATGCAACAAACTGAAGCAGCCAGCGGAGTATATCACGATTGTTCTATTTTTGATCGTGGTGCAGACCAGAGTAACCGCCGCCAACTGATGTTATCAACAAGCCATTAGCACCCATATCGAGTGTAGCAAAGTCTAAGCCCAGGCCAAAGCAGGAGAGTAGAAATCAATATATCACAAACAGCATGTATGGCACAGGTATCACAACAGTAAAGAATGGAACAACCAAGAAACAGCAGATATAAAACGGTAAAGTAAGGAAAGGAGTGATGACAAAGGCAAACTACAAGCAAAAAGGGATTGTAATCTAGTTGGTGTATTGGAGGAGCAATATAGAGGAGGCCATGTAAGATTTTAAATCAAAGAGAAAACCACGAGCACGAGACCGAACTAGCCCAACGAGGTATAACTGCATAGATGTGGAAGTGCAGCGTTTTGAAATAAATAACGACAATCCTAAGCAAAACGAGGGGCGGATGAGGTAGCGATGAAGCAAAACAGGCAGATGTTAAGGGCTTTAGACAGCACAACAAAAACGAAAACGTTCTGCAGGATGAAGCAGAGATTAGAGAGGAGGTTATATAGGACCCAATGAAATCCCGGAATCGGTGGGTCCTTACACCAGAAAGCCACAAGGTGCATGCAGTAGTTGGGCCAGATGAATAGTGTGAAGAGAAAAGCGAACACGAAGTGAACATGCAATAAAAAGGACAAAGCCAAAGGTAGAGGAAGATTGTTCCACGAAATCAAAAAAAAAAGGGAAGGGGAAAAGCATGCCCGACTTCCAACAAGGGCTCTTCTACGAGATGTTCATCTCTTATTTCATATCTGGAATGTCTTCACCAGAGAGCCATGCCATCTCAAACACGTCCCCGCCATTTCGGAACAATTCCAAATTCGGGTCAAAGTCCAGATTTATAGGCGCATCGATACCCATGATATCGAAAGTCATGGTGTCAAGTACGGATGATGGCTGTAGCGACTGTGGTGGAGGTTGACTTATCGAAGGCGGTTGCGGTGGGCCCAACAAAGAGGGGGGTTGTTGGATCAATCCTGACGCGTTATTTAGGACAGCTGACGGGGAAGGCGCTATGTTGGTATTCGGCCCTAGGCCAGATGAGCCAGGCTGGCCTTGACCAGCGGGTCCTGGTGTTGAAGGATTTGCCCCAGGTCCAGTTCCAACCACTCCATTTCGTGGCGAGCCATCTGGTCCCTTTCCATCCTTGTTAGCGCCATCCTTCACTGGGCCAGCAGAAGACATGGCAGGGGATGATGACATCATTTTGGGACCAACCATGCGCAGGGCACCGGCGTTGAATTGTGGACCCCCTTGAGGTGGAGGGCCATTCCCTGAAGTAAGACTGGGATCAGCAGCAGGAGATCCTGCTGCACCAGCTTTGTGTATCGATTGAAGGGATCGCTGGTAGTCGCGAGCGTTCATCTGTGTGAGCTACAACCACCGTCATTCAACAAGGAATGACAAAAATAGCCATTTTACTGACCGGCATCGGAGGGCCCATTCCTGGTCCTGGGGCACCAGTCATTTGGTTAATGCCTGGATTCATGCCTTGACCTGGTTGAGGAACAGGATGTGGTGGTGGCGGCATGGGCATAGTGCCCCCTGGTCCTCCACCCATCAGGGGGCCTTGTCGTATCATCATATTCTGACCTTGTAGCATACCTGTTGCCATCCCTGCCTGGGGCGAAGGCCCTGAAGGTGGTTGTCCTAGTCCAATTATGCCCTGTGCTGGTTGCGGCTGACCGGGATTGGTAAAACCATGAGGTCCAGCCGTAGCGGCATTCTGGTCAAGCGGAGATCGTCTTTGACGCTTGCGATCGGGTGGGGAAGAATCGGTCCGCGGCAGGGTTTCGTGCTGTTATTAGGAGAATGGAGCGACAGCAATCAATGGGTCAGCTGGGCACCCTCGGAAAAAAACACGAGTCACTTACTTCTTCCCCGGGAGACGTACTATTCCTCTTTCGTTGAGGTTGCCCTTGCTGTCCTTGCATATTTTGCTGAGGCAGCTGCAGCTGTTGACCACGCTGTGGAAGAGTCAGATGCGGTGCCAGCAGCTCTCCAGGTTTCCGTCCTGTGCGTTGCCTGTATGATTGCACTATTCGGTTCTATTTTGGGCTTATTAAAATTAGCTCTGTATGAAGATTTCATCTGACATACCTTGTCCTGTGCCGACAACTGATTGATATCCTTGTTGCCTAATCCTGTCTCAACTTTCAACTGCATAAGTAATGGCTGGGGTATAGATGCAAGTTCTGCCATTAAAGCCTGTTCGCTCAACACTGCTGTTGGAGCTGGCGCCTGGCGGGGGCCCAGCGACGGGCTTGGTTGGGGTATACCCGCTTGTCCTGGTGTAGCGGTCCGACTAGGTGGGCGACCAACTGTCTGATATAATTGTGTTGGCGTACCTCCGGGCTGTCCACTGGGCATCATCATGGGGTTCATCGAGGGTGGACCACCTGGTGGCAGCATCGCTCTGTTCATATGGCTCATTCCAGGTGTAGGAGGGCCAAGTTGACTCATAAGCGGCTGCGGATGTGGATGCTGTTGTGAGGGTTGAGGAGGTTGAAGAGGTTGCTGCCCTGGTGTTCCAACTGGTGCTTGAGAGTGTCCCATAGTGGGGGAGTGGAATGGCGCTCCATTGGGAGGTCGTGGCCCTGTGAAAGGTGGATGTTGATGCTGAGGGAACAACATTTGGAAAGGCGAACTGAGTGACTGTATACCTTGACCAATAGGTGGCGCTGAGGGGCCTGCAATGCCATTCGGCTGCGGAGGATTCGGTCCTCCCATCGGAAATATTGGTGGTCCTGGATGAATATTCCCTGGCTGTAATCCAGCTGGACCTACGCCGTTGGGCAAGGTTCCATTAGGCAAATACCCTGGTCGCTGTATCCCATTCAACATCCCTCTCATAGGAGGCTGAGACGGGTGTTGCGGCTGCTGGATTGGTGTTGCTGAGCCAGATCCCATCGGGACGACTTGATGCGGCGGCGGTTGAGTTCGTTGTTGCGCAGCTCGTCTAGACGATTCACCTTGATGCTGAAGAATGCACGAGAAGTGGTAGGAGAGTCGACATAGAAAGCAGACGGGATTGGTTCCAGCGAAACTTGGTTCAAATAACGGACACATACCTGCAGGTACAACAATGCATCCTCAGGACCAGCACCGTTACTCTTTGCTGAAAAGAGGACCCAAAAAACGCTCCACCACCTGTGTTGAAAGAACTTTACACGATGACGTGTGCCATGGAAATAGTACCACCTACTCGAACAGCAAGCCTTGCCTAGCATTGATCGGGGGTGCGGAGTCAGGAGGAAGGTCGGCCTCGACTAGGAGTTCACGAGCACTCTTTTGATATCCTCGTTTTGAGAAATAATCGTAGATGTATATGTTGAACCTAGTGCGATTGAGAGGCAAGGGACGACGCCGGTCAGTGAGGATAGGGTGATGCATAAGAGCCAACTGACATCCGGTCTCCTTCCCAAGATAATTGTGGAGATGAGGAGGTGTCATTCTGTTGATGCGGATGTGGCAGGGATGGCGCAGGAGGGTGGTGCGCTGTAGCAGGTGGGAGAGTGGCCATTGGCAGTAGCAGTCACCAAGAGCAAGAGGAGATGCGGTTTATTTGCGGTGCAAGCGGGAAGGTTAGGGCGGAGATGCTATTAAGTATACCGGAGGAAGAGGAGAATGGGAAAGTTCAACGCGTGTGCAGGATAAAATAGGACAACAGATTGCGGGGATGGCTGAGGGTCGCTGGGAAAAAGTGAAGAAATACAGCGGGACACGGGATAGAATTTACAGGGATAGCCGGAGAACAAGGTCGGGACTCGACGACAAGGAGAGACGGAGGAGCACCACTTCAACGACGAAGACGACGGGAGGAACGACGACGACGACGACGACGACAGAAGCGGGGGAGAAGGTCGAGAGATAGGCCTGTTGCCGGAATGACTGACGAGAACCGTGAGGTCCGCACATTTCAAATTCATCGCCGATTCAATCTTACGGAATCTCCCGATTACCTTCCGTTATACCGAACTCAATTACCACGCTAGGCTCGTCGTACTACCGCTATCTGGAAGTCCCAGCCACCGACTAGATACTTTATCTCTACCAACCTCTTGATCTCCCTCCACCCACTATCCACTGCCTCCGCCTCCTGCAGATCCTTGACCACGTAGATAAAGTCCGCTGGTGACAATAGTGATCGTAGTAGTGACCCGATTAGGAAGGCAATTAATGCAACCACCACCAATGTCGAGACGGGGTAAAGTCCTCTCCTCTCACCAGCGCCCGTAGGATTCTGTTGCGTTGCTGTACCAACAGTTCCAGGACCTCTAGTCAATTCTGGACTCGGACTTGCGCTTTCAGCTGTGCTTGTTTTTTTCGCACTGTCGGTGGTCCCTGCATTGCTCGCTCCATTGATTTTACGCCGCGTCAAGGGATTGCTATAACCATTCAAGAACCAAAAAAGTCCCGGTGATGCCGCGTGGTTTGCATGAGGAGTCAAAGGTGTGTCGGTTGAATGTGACTAAAGGGCCGCATTTGGGAAAAAGGCAACACAGATATTAGGCCAAAACACACTCGGACTGCACGGCGAAGCCAAACCAGAGATTAAGCTTTTACTCACCACTCCTGTTCCTTCTTTGGTAGAACCCTGTTCATTCGTAGTCTTGTTGGGGCCCATCACACCACCACTCACATTATTTTCACTACCTTCCGCACTTTTACCAGCCTCAGTCACGGCATTCTGCCCGTTGTTCGGAAATGAAGGACCAGCTGCACTTGCAGGATCTAATAATTCATCTGCAATCGCAAGGGAGGTTTTGAGTTCCTCCGGCAGTGGCTCCGCCTCATTCGGCATTCTATCGTGGAAAAGAAAAAAAATGCCGTGGGGATTGATAATCCCATCAGGGAAATGAAGGTCACGTCAGCAAAATTACGGAAGGGGGAAAAAAACGGAAAGAAGCCTGGTTGAAAGGGTGGGGCGCAACAAAAAGACCAACAACAGCGAGTGGTGCGGGAAGATCCCAAATCCATCGAGAATAGTTGCGCAGAAGTCGACAGACGGAGAACGCAACAATAGAGCGAGAAAGACGCGATATTGAGCCGAATAGACTCACCGAGATAGTATGGCCATCCTCGTCACCCTATCATCCAACAATTCATCTCTTCCCAAGCTTGTTAATGATTCCTTATCGTTCAACACCGCAATTTTTTTACCATCAATCGTCACCGTTGATACAACTCCTTCCTTCGAGTTGCCTTGGGGTGTAGTGATCCCCGCTTTGCCTCCGCTCTCGGGCCGAATTTCAACTTCCACAATCGCACCCCCAACCCAAGGTAAATATGGTATTGATGACGATGACGAAGTAGGAGACGCAGGTGATGGCGATGACGATTTAGCAGATTCGTCATCGTGCCATTCTGGCATAGGCGGAGCACTTTGTGTTTCTCCGGTTAAAGGATCCCTAACGGTCGATATCTGATACTGAGCGGTAGGCAATGTCAATCTCAACAAATGCCTAGTTGGACCATCTGCGTTGAGACTCGACGAATGTAACGGCGATGATGGCATGGTGTGAATCGTGTAACCAAGCGGTAAAGCTGTATCCTCCAGCTTATCTCCAGCAATATTCGCGTCACCAGTGCTGTTATCTTTTCCATTTTGCGTAGCACCATCGGCACCAGCCGGATTGGTAGATACCAACGAGCGTAGGGGTAATTTCGCAGCAGCTCCAGCCATTCTAATCTTCCCCGACCTCCGCTTTAGTACGCCTGCCCTCAACCAAGACTTCAAAGAAACGGAATAACCTTCGGGGTAGAGTTTCGAGTCAATCACAATCTCTCCCACGATGAAATCAGTCGAGAGTCGCACTTCTCCCTTTACGGTGAATGCTGATGATGAAGCTCTCCCTCGTACCGTCAATGTCGACGCAGAAGGTTCGGAGGCTCCTAGTTGGTGTGAATATTGCTGGTGCGGTTGCTGGGATATCGAGGCTGTTGATGCCGCACGATGCCGCTGTTGTCTGCCGATAGGAGATCGTTCTCTCCTTCCCCCAATAGTTCCTGTACCAGTGGGCGAAACACTATGGGAAGTGTGGATAGATGAAGGAGTTGGAATTGGCAACCCGTCAATTCCAAAACTATTGGACTGTGCAGCCATTGATTGGTCGGATACAAATGTGCTTGGCCGTGGGGTTGTCGAATCGAGTTTAGGAGGGGAATTTTGGAATGGATTCCTAACGAGGATAGTGGTCCTGTACACTCGGTCGTCTGCTGTATAGTTTGAATTGACCAGCACACGCTGTTCGTCTCTCTTCCTCAGTTTCCAAGAAATAGGCAAGAACCCTTCTTCCACCTTCTTATCTGTGATAACCATGGCTGGAGCAGGAAGTCGAGTAATGGGTAATGGGGAAAGCCCTTTCACATAAGCCTCAACAGATAAGACAGCCCGGGGCAGTGTCACATTAATGCCTGAATTCATCGCCGCAGGAATGGAGCCAGCAAAGTCCACCGCCACAAGTCTCGTACATCTCGCCGAAGGGATAGCGTAGTTTTCCTTCGTATACGGATCCAGTGTCTCCAAAATCCAAGCGTCCACGTAAACTCTCCCGATAGGCAACACATATGGGTTTATCTTGTTTGAAGAGAAAGGCGGTGTAACCGAGTCGGGGCTAAATGACGCCGAAACACAAAATATAGCATTTCTAGCTCCATTCGACCGTTCCGCCATTTCTCCTACCATCGATGAAGTACTCCCGCGAGACAACGAGGCTGCAACGTGCGACCTCGCCATCACCGATGCGAGATAAAAGCCACGATCTCTAAATGGGAATCCCGTCTTCGCAACCATAAATGACGACTTCGCCTGCCCTCCATAACTCTCCAGTACGATCTCACTATCAAACCGATCATCCCATTTCTTCCTGCAATCGCTCTCCGTAATGACCGATGCCAACTCCTCTGCAGAAATCCCCTCGATCACTTTTGAACCTTTATGGACTTGAATGACTTGGGAGATCCCAGGAACTAGTTTGCGATGAACCTGCAATCCCTTATCTCCCGCTAAAATCCATCCTTCTGATGACGCCCAGCCATGAACCTCTTGTGTCCAAGCCAAGGCTTCAAGTGCGTATTGCATGGGTAGCCGTGAGGCTGAGGGTAGTGCTCCATTCGAATAAGCAGAAGTTGGGGAGATAGCTGCCATGGCAGTCTGGGTACTGGTAGTCATTTGATCAACTGCGTTGGTGAAAAACCTGGCCAGTGGGCTAGATATCTGGGGGGCTGAAGCCCATCCGCTAATCGCAGCTGCGCCAGACCCATTGCTGTTCCCTTGAGAAGGCGTCGACGACCCGTTGCTATCAGCGTCCCATTCTGCCCTTCTCTTCTTGATCGCGCTTACAACAGGTGGCTGATCCAGAGGAATTCGTGGTGGTTTGACTCGCTTCTGTGCCTTGAGAGCGTTAATTTCCTGATCCGAGAGCTCTTCCACATCTACCGTGGTCTTAGAACCATTCGTCATCACCAAACCTTTTTCCTTCCCAGGTGCTCGTCGCACGATGACCAAAACTCTATCGTCATCCACGAACAACGCATCGTGTGTGAACGTCAACCATAACCCTCCACCTCCAGGGGACAACCTGTGACGTCGCAAACACGAGATGGTCTGGGGTGGAGGGTCAATAACAACGTCAAGGGAAGCTGCCCAGGAGTCAATATCGCAGCGTATCTCGCATTCAATAACAGGCTGATCCGAAGCTTTCCGCTCCTTGTTGCCTTCGCTCGCACTGGCAAGAGCAGCAGCAGCATTAGTCCGACGACTGGCTGAGACCTCGTACTCCACTCGGAAACTTGTCTTTTCGTGATCATATTTCGTATCATTGATCTTTCCCCCTGTCAACCGTGTGACAACGGGCGGTCCGCCAAACTTGATAGCATATTCTCCTATTCCAGCAAGTGTATTGATCATCTGCGTTGGAATAGACGTTTTGTTGGTCCAGCCCTTGGGATCAGATTGTTCCAGCAGGGTAAGGAGTGTCGTAGTAGGGGACAGAGCTTCAATCGCATACCCCTGTAGGTCGACTTGCGTGCGAATGACATTGGGCTCGACAGGTGGGATGGTCGGGAACAAGTGTGGGTCATCAGCGGAGAACGAAAAGACATGGATGGTGGTAGGGGATTTATAAACGGTTTTGAGCACAACGCTGTCACGGCCACTGAGATATTCGGGCGAGAGGAGTCAAAGCGGGAACAAGAGGGGGGGAGGAGAAAATATAGCCAAGGCACAGGACCGAAATGGAACAATTCAAAGGGAAAGATGATGACGGATATGCACAACAAGAGAGTTTATCATGAGGAACATTCTTATGGAGATACGGAAATAAACCACTTACTTCACAGGCCATGCCGATTTAGTCTTGCAATGCCAAAGCTCTGTCAGTTCATTGACGTCCTCCAACAAGACGGCATCCTCATGTTGCTTATCCCAATAGCTTCTCGCACCAGGGGATAAAACAGCCCCATACAAATCCCATAAGCCCACGCCGACAAATGTTGCCTCCGCTCGGTAAACCACGAGGGTAGGATCAATTGAATCCAGTTGGGTGATCGCCACCCCACGGGCATCCGTCGCTTAATCACGCAGGGTGCAGATTATGAGCCCATAGGATCGTAATGAGGCAAAAGGGGAAAACATACTTCTTCTCCATTTTGCTTCTGGTTCCTGTAGCAATGATGAAAAGTAGATATAATTCCTCCGAACCCTGGATAGAATGGATTTCTCGGCTGCAGCCGATCGTTCGGTATTTCTCCTCACCAATGTTGGCGCAGAATGTGATGCGTTGGTATTCGCAGTGCTGATCGAAGATGTGGTATGGAAGCTCAGGTCAGCGGCACTTGAAACATCGTGCAGGATTTGCTGTGGAATATATTGCGCTGAGGGATCTCGTTCCTCGACATCATGGATCGTCTGAGGTAACCCATTAAGCCGAAGACCGCTGGACCCTGAGACTTCAACTATAACACGGACTTTCAATACTGAGTGATCGTCGATGAGAGCTGAGTGTGTGAGACGGAGGATGATCTGATCTGGCCTTGAAGCTGAATGCAAAGACGCAGAAGAATACGAGCTGCTCCTGTACGCATGTGCGGACCAGGGAAGTTGTTCTACGGCTTCGGATGATGCCTTGGTGGATACCTGGACGTCCCAGCCTTCCAGGGAAGGAAGGAGACATTCAATGGAGCGAGTCAAGCGTCGCTGCTCGCGCAAGGTATGAACCTCATCCATCCCGTGCACATGGTCACCTGGCAGGTGATGGTCGTCTTCTTCCGGGATGATGGCATAATCCAGTGTGAGGGCTTCTCGACCAACCTGGAAACGTACACGCTCGACAGACACCCCATTGCCGTATCCGATAAAACGTGGAACGCGGTTCCCTCGTTTCATTACCGTCTTTAGTAGCCCAACCGTCATGGTGGAAAGTTGCTGGACAAGACTCGTCGAGAATCCAAAGTTCCATACTGCCTTCAGGTCGTGCTGCCAGAAGCAAGTGATGCGAAGTCTGCTGCCCGTTGAATTTCGTCGTCTGAGGGTATCCCCGCGTGGCGTGATATGCTGTTGTACTGGTTGAGATGGCTGGACATGTTGGATGCACCAAGCAAACACTGGACGGAGAGTTTAGAGGAGAGGAGAAAATGGAAGGGAGCCACTCACATGCAATGTGGGACCTCACGTATGGAGGAGAGGGCCTTAAGTAGGCCGGGTCGTCAGTTGAACGAGGTAAAGAGGTAGATATATCAATCAGCGTAGAGGCATCGTGTATTGAACGAGATATTGTAACAGCATCGCGGGGACTGAATGCCCAAAATCAGTGACGTGCCTGTTCCTTTTCACGTGTCGATGTACTCACTTTGCTGGCCAACCCAAAGTGAAGTTAGTTTTACTGATTCTCGTCGTCTGGTCGAACATCTCAATCAAATGAGCCTCCTCTACAGCAGGATCCCATTCCTGCCTTAACTCCGGCGTCGCAAGAACTGCCTTCCAAGGCTCCAACGAGACAGGTTCATCTCCTGTGTTCACGTCCAATACCAGTCGGTAGATTTCCTCTCCTGATTTACTACTTTTGCGATGGACGACCACGTCAGCAGTTTCAGGGACTGAAGACCCTCTGGCTTTGCCTTTCTTGCTTGTTGAAGGGTCCCCAGGGTTCGCGAGACGCCTCCAGTCAGAAGACGAATGCGATGTGAGGAGCTGTCGAAATTGCGTCTCCGCGTCGTTCAATGCGGCGTGCCATGCTTGCCGTAGCCTCCAAATAAAGCTGCGTTAAGTGGGGCGTATTTTGGTACCGTATAAAGTGAAATGGCAACTCACTCTGAACCGTCCGACATCCTTTTCTATGTTGAGGTATGGAGATGGAGATACGAAGGAAAACAGGGATAACGGACTGCGGCGAATTAGCGGATAGGAGCCTCGAGTCTCAGAGTCAGTGCTGCCTCCAAGTTGGGCGCATAAAGGTATTGATGGCGTGACTTCATTGCTGATGTAATTTCGATCACGACATTCCCTTTTGGGGATTTACTACGAAGTTTGCAATTACAGTCGTCGAAATTGAGTAGCATTCGACGATTCGACGTTGAGCTTGACGCAGATCCAGAATTTCAAAGCAACTTTTATTTCTCCTTTTCTTGCGCAGGAGTCACAACAGACTGCTGACCCTGAAGAGAGTCGGATCTAGAGGGCACGGTTTTAAGGAGAATGACTTCTACCAACAAAACGTGGCAGACTAACGCTGTTCGGATTATAGGACTAGCGTGGCATGCACTGCTAGGCCTGGATATTGGAGATGCCGTATCAGTCTGATTCGACTACTAAGCAGTGACAATCACCCGGGAACTAATGATATATACATATACACATGGGCCCAATTGCAATTGAATTGGCCTGCCCACAAAACTGCCGTCTCTTCCTCCTAATTTTATCCTCCTCCATCCGACGCTCATCCCTCTGAATAAATCCACCTTTATCTACATTTACTCTAACCTTGATGATCCCATCAGCTGTCACTCCACGGATTCTGAGTATCCAATCACACGTCGCTTTCGGATACGTCGGCGGCAAAGCTGCGGTCTTTCCTCTTCAGTGTTTGGGTTACGACGTCGATGTAGGTCCACCAATTTTTATTCCCAGCCACCGGTCTAACATTCTAGTCATAAAAACAAGGTAGTCAATACCGTCAATTACGCCAATCATGCCGGTATGTGACTCTTCAAAGAATTGATGCCAATCGCGATCCTCATGCAATTACACTACCATCTACAGGATACGGTCGCTCCGGTGGAAGCAAGACTACTTCTTCAGAGTTATCCAGTATATTTCGAAGCATGGAGGAGAATGAACTCTTATTCTCGTCACGATTGCTCACAGGTCGAGTGGATCCCTATTACGTCGAGAATCGATTTGGCTCACAAACTAGATGGACTTTATTAGGTTATATACCAGGGGCAGAAGCGCTATCGTCCATCGCGGATCTTGCTCGTAAGCTTAAACAGGAGAAGCCTGATTTGCTGTACATGCTTGATCGTACGTCGCCTGGTGCTCTCTTCTCTCGACTGGGTCTTAGATATCCTTTGATGGATTAGCCGTCATGGGAGATGCAGGGACTCTCTACGTCGCCCCAGATGTTATTCCCGTATACCGAACAATGCTACCCCTTGCCTCAATAATAACACCAAACTGGTTCGAAGTCGAGTGAGTACAGAGCTAAATCCACGTTTATCCACTCTCATTCACGCATCTCTAGAACCCTAACTTCAATCCAAATAACCGACGTCCCCTCCCTCCGCGAGGCCGTTCGACGACTCCACAAGCAGTATCAAGTTCCCAACATCGTCATCAGCTCCATACCTCTAAAAATGTGGCTCTGGGAAGCCTTACCAGAGGCCCACCGACCACCCGTATCTCAAGCGACCAACTTCGTTATACCAGTGGACCATCTCGCTTGTCTAACTTCAACTCTGATACCCCACCACATGCAATCAGCCTCATGTCCAACCTCGATCGTACACGCCGAAACCGTTCCACTCCTTTCAGGTTACTTTTCCGGAGTAGGGGATCTATTCTCTGCTCTCACCTTGGGGCATTATGACCCTGCGATACCGCCTCTCCCAACGGACGATCTGACGCAATTGACGGATAACCCACCGGAAACGACACCTTTGACTGAAGCTGCCTCGCAGGCATTAACTAAAACTCATGCAATCTTGCAAGAGACGTATAAATATTCGGAATCGTTACCAGAGGATGAAAGGATGCCTGCTGACAGTGAGCAGGATAAGATCAATCCGTTGAGGAAGACAAGGAGAATGAGAGGGAGGGAGTTGAGGTTGATTCAGTGTCAAGATATTCTCAGAGGAACGGGATCGATGGAGATGAGAAAGTTGAAGCCTTGGAAAGGATTTTGGGATATATAGTAGTTTCTTGATCTGTCTTGTGTCAAAAGATCTAACGTAGTCGGGATATAGTTGATTTGGTTCCACACAGTCGTCGAGCGATTTGCGGTTGTTAACCACTGGTGGCATTACCGCCCACTAACACAGATCTACATCCAAGCCTCATTGGATTCATAAAACTGTCGAAATGAACATGTCAGATTGCTTAATCTAATCCCCTCTTCGAAGCTTATCCAACGCATTGACACCCTGCTCGTACCACTCTTCTCTCGTTATCCAGAACTCCTGTCTATTCTTCATGATATCAGCCAAAACTGCTCCACCAAGGAAGACCATGTGTTTTCGTCGGGGCGGGTCTTCAATTTTGATCTTAAATTTCTGTGGCATGTGTCCATCAGCAAGCGATGAGTCGCGAGGTAAAGTAGCGGCTTACGTTCAGCCGGGCAGGATCACTGTTCAACACACGAGTGAGGTAGAGTTGCTTCATTTCTTTCTCCAATCGACTTGGGAGACCGGGATACATGCTTGATCCACCGGAGAGGACAATGTGCTTGTACAATTCTGCACGAACGTCAACTGCAGCAGCTTGGATAGTCTGGAAGAGCATCTCTAATTGAAACGAACAAGGTTTAGCATCTAATCTGAGAGGAGTTGATATAAGACGAGCTTACCTGCCACGCCTGGTTGTTCCACATCTATGAGATGAGGTTGGAACATGCACTCTGGGGCCTCGAAACGCTCTGATCCGACTTTTATGACTCGACCATCTGGAAGCTGAGTACATGAGTAAAGTGACGCTGACGAATTCCGATAAACGCATACTGTGTAGCTCTCAACAAGAACCGTCGTTTCCTCCGCGAGCCGTGTATCCATGTCAAGGTCATAACTAACATAGCACAGTTTCTCCTTGATTTCACGGACTGTTTCGAAATCTGCCGTTCGATTGAACGCATATCCGCGCATCAAGAGTAGTTTGATGAGGTAGCGTGTCACGTCGCGTCCTGCGATGTCCAGTCGGCGAGTCAAGTGTTGTAGTGCGAATCCATCATATACCGGCACAATGTGGGTAACACCATCTCCCGAGTCCACGACGACACCGGTTGTTAGACCTGTTGCGATTAAACGTTACTATCGCACAGGGGCTAGGAGTTCAACACCCACCTTGTGCATACAAAGTCAGCACAGCCTGAATGGCGATATAGACTCCCTCAAATCCATATTCCTCAAACATAACCTGACACATCTTTTGTCTGTTCACCTTTGGGTTCATCGGCGGTTCGGTCAACAAGATCTTCCTCCCTCTCGGATCGACTCGAAGTTTCTCATCAAAGGTGTAATTCCAAAGATGTTTCATGTCTTCCCAGTTCTTGACTATACCGTGCTCCATAGGCTGCGTTACCTGTAGGTAGTTTCGATTTTGCGCTGCTTCGTCTCCGATCATAATATCTTTGATAACTGCGGACCCGACACGTTCTTCCGCTCGAAGAATGGGACGACCAACGATGGAAGGGAAGACTGTAGCACGTGAAGTTCCATAGATACGAGCGATAAAACTATTCCTCAATCCATTGAATGGACGACAACGATGAATGTACGCACCATGTCCAGGGAAATTAGAGCCTGCATAACCCACTTTCACGAACTGCGAGCATTATGGTGGTTCAAGATATGCATAGCTAGAATTTCTATGCGGGCGTACGCACCCCAGTACCGTTGTCTACTACGAGAGGAACCCCTGGATCCATGTTACGCTGGATATGAAAGCACTGCTACTAATGAGATCGTTAACGATAGGGCTGTTCGATTCCCGCGTGTTTGACAAAGTTTGAAATGAAGCGTGCTGACTCAGCATCCGAATAAGATGGCCCGGAGAGTCGGATTTAAAAATGGCAGATGGCAGGGATGCGAAGGGCTGCGCTCAAAGGCATTCATTATCTGTTCCATGTTCGCGCCCGAGCACAGACCGCGAGACTACAGGTCGGTCGTTGCATACAGGGCCATCCTAACAACATGCACATCCGCCGGATCATGTGAGCACAAACTAGGGCCAACAAATTAATGGCGTGGGAATCTACGGTTGCCCTGTCGGAGAGTAGTTTTTGACCCCCCCTCTTGCGTTCTTGAACTCCTCCACGTACAACCCGAGTAGTCACCGACCAGCTCGTCGTTCTCCGTCTCCCCGTCTTTCGTTTGACGCCACGCTCTTTTAGCAAGCCTCGCTCTTTTTGTTCTTCTCTAGCTTCTACCATATAGACGTTGGAGCCCCGATCCTACGACGAACACATTTTGCCGTAAACAGAAACCACCAAGCCAAAGTCTAGGTGTATAACCCAAATATCCTAAAATGAACAGCCACCGAGTTTTTGAACGTGCTCCATTTCATCGCCGCAAAAGCCTTTTGAATAGACAGAGGGGAGCCAACGATGAAGATCCTTTAATACCTGATCTTCCAAAGCCTCCAAAGCCTCCAAAAGCTGATCCTCAAGACCCTGATTCTCCAGCACCTGATCCTCAAGAACCTGACACCACAGATGAACGGCCGCCACCATTCACTGTTCCTTTAAGTAGGACGGTCGGAGGCGGTAGGTCCTGCTTCATTTGTAAACGCTACTATCATTGACAGGGTTGCATAGGTGCCCCAATTCCAACTACGCATCCTGGCACTCACCCCACGGGGACAGATGCCGATACCACGAGGACCCACAATGAATCTACCCTTCCTGCTACCTCTACTAAGCCTCCGGCGTCGGAGACCAGCACCACTAGTTCGGACCAGGACACCACTATATCGACTACTGAATCGTCAGAGAGTAAAACCGAAACACACACTTCCGCTACTGAGCCATTGGTGACCCCAACAACCGCCGTCAACGACGATCCAGTAAGTGGTGCATCTGTTGCCAAGGTCAAAAGCTCATTTCGCGTCTGTAGCGTCTTAGCACCCCTACGACTACTGGATTCAGAGACGCCCCATCTAATACGTTCCGTGGCTCTGGCACTCCAACTCTTGGCGCATCAGCCACTAGCTCTGCGGATTCCGGCTCTACCACTAACACAGGCGCTATCGTTGGGGGTATTGCCGGTGCTTTTGTTGGTATTGCCATCGTTGCATTCCTTATTTCGTTCTTGCTTGTAAGTTTGGCGCGCGCTTTGTTCAGGGTATCAAAGCTTACGTCTCAATGCTCTTCTAGAAACGCTTGCGCAAGAAGGGTTCCGATGACGACGCATTCAGTGCTTCCAGCTTCCGCCGCTCTGCACTTATGTTGGATGACCCTCCCGCCCCGGAGCCCGCTCCTGTGGTGACGGGTAACAACCGCAATCCTCGTCCGCCTACGATGATCGAACGTCATGTCCATCACTCACCTGCTTTGGCTAACTATCCATACCCTGACCAAGCGCCATACCCACCTCCTGGCGCGGCTAATTACTCAGCATATGGTCCTGATCCTGCGTACGGCGCTGATCCTGCATACGGTGCTCATGCTGCCTACGGTGCCGCAGGCGCTGGCTATGGTTACGGATACCCAGAACAACAACAGTTCCAACCTTACCAGCAACCTCAGCAGGGATACTCTTCTTTCAGTCCTGGTCAAATTATTCCTCCTTCTCACACCATGTCTCCTCCTCCTCACGCCGTGTCACCTCCTTTTAACACCATGTCGCCTCCACCTCCCCATGACTTGCCCAACCCATTCGCTGCTTCTCAAGAGCCGCTTCCGGTAACTGGTTTTGATACACATGGTGCTGGTACTCCTGCTGGCCCTGACACTCCCGGTGCTGGTGGTTACGTTAATCGTCAGTCCACCCCGGCTACGGGCATCGCTGTATCTGATTACAATGGCATGGATAACCATGGACAATACGTTGAAATGGCGAGAGATGTTCAGGGACCCGTTCCAAACGATGCCCCTGCCCCTGCCCCTGCCCCTGCCCCTGCTGCTCCCGTTGCTTCTTCGCCCACTGACGCTGCTCCCGCTGCTGCCCCAGTTGCAGAAGCTTCCGCTGGACCGACAAGCCCGACACCTCCTGCCGGCTCTAACGCCAACGCCAATGCCCGCGTGGCTCTCCCAAATGCGAACCAAGCCAGGCCAGCGTCAACGCATACCTTATATGATCCGGATGATGCCTATGGTGGCATGTAAACTCGGTTATCATCAACCATCAACCATAAGATATCTGCTGGTCCAATCATCTCGTTGCTAAGCCTAGCGCGAGTCGTGTCCTGATGTATTTCTTTTTGATGTACAATTGCAGATAATCCGTCTTTTTACCCTTTCTCTTATGGCGTCGAGTGACATCACCCTTGTCCCATTGATACGTCTGCCTTAGCTTGATGTTCTTGACTTTCTTTCATAGTTTACGACACCCGCTAACTAACAAAGCACACCCTATTTTGGTTTTGGTTTTGGATTTTTTCTTCCTTACTCTCCGTCTACCATTTCTTGTTGTATCCTCCTTGATATACCATATCGTTCTTGATGAAAGTTAGGGATGGCTGGTCCCATTTACTGCATACTCCACTTTTCTTATTCGTCGTTGTACCTGCGGTACGATTATATAGTGCTCCCACCATTCAACTTCGTCATAATTGGTTCTCATACCCCGCTCCCCAGACTATGAGTACCACATATCTATATGGTGTACAGTCGTGTCAACCTTCTTACTCGATCATATACCCTTGTCTTCAAATATAGATAGCCGGTTATACGAACCTCGTGTAAGCGCTATACTGCACGCATGACCTACCCTTCACTTTCACCCTCCTCCCCTAACTTTTCATCGACGAACACGAAAAAAAAAAAAAAAAAAAAATCTTCATCGTTACTTATTCTCTTTAGGTCTAGCTAGTTTCTCCGCCTCTTCGCCCTTTCACCTTTGTTTTTTCGTACTAAAGGTATCTAGTCATACAGTACATCCAAATGCAGAGAAGAAAGGGCACTTTTTGATGATACCCCTTAACGGTCAATTAAATTCAGATAGTTACAAGTCCCTCGGGCTTCGGGCTTTCGTCCCCTAAGTGGCCATGTGGCGTCTTTGAGTCGATCCCGGTGCCAATGATAATTAATTCATAAGTACGGAGCGCGCGTTGACACGCCCGATGCCCGCTACGTATGAGGGAGATAATGATAAAATTTCAAATAGCATATCGCACAATACTTCTCGGCACGTTATTAACTTGGTGATCTTTTATCATCATGCGGTGCGGAAAAGGTGAAGCAAGGATAACCAATTGAAATTGCGGGGATACAATGTCGCAATGATATCGCGTCCTGCCTCAATTTGCGAGGAACTGTGGTCATTGAAATGGAAAGGAAGCAGAGTAATTTACATGAGAGATACAGAAAGAGACGTAGATGCAGATTGCATTTTAAGCAACATGCTTGCCCTTGCTCTTGCTTGGAAAAAGGAGGAGAATTGACAATGATGGATCGTGTGAGTTTAAGGGTGCAAAAAACGTGATGCATTTTCCAGCTCCCCGGCTAGCAGCCACTACTTACGGGCATTTGCTTGAATAATGCGCTTTTGTCGGTAGCAGGAAGTCTTTGACTTATCGAGTTGTATTTCCATTGTTGTGCTGTTGCGACGGAGCCTGGGCTGCATAGGCATTCATGGATTGCGATTGGAGGTCACATGGAGTGAACCACGACGCGAATAGCTTGGAACGACTTGGACGATGGATGAAGACGGAATGAATTCGGCAGGCGCCGTCAAATCGGCTAAAAAGCGAGCCATGTACCAGCGTCTGATTCCCCCAGCTTGCCACTTCTCTCGACCTGGCTCTGGTAGTTGTAAATCTGTGTGTGAACGATCAATAGAATGGAGTTGGAATTTGTTAAGCAGACATATATTGATTAGCCACACCCGCTCCCCGCTCTAAGAGTAGGTCTCCTCGTGTTTCCCGCAGGTTCCTTGATACTTCTTCCCTCCATCCCTGAACTACACCTTCGTCTCCTTTTTTCCCTTTCCTCTCCGTGAGACAGCCACTCCGTTCCTCAGCATCCTTGTCCTTGTCCTCTCTCCCACCCCTTCTCCGTCCATCAAACACATTTCTTCCGTCCCCACCCCACACTCCTCTTTGAACATTTCCCTCGCTTTGCCTGCTTAAAACTCACAAATGACTACTCGGGTGCGTTTTTCACGGATACTTCTGCGGTTAGAGGCGTGAAAGATGATCAAGCGCCGTTGCTCATACATCCTGTTGGTATTTCCTGTTGTTATCCACAGGCCCAATTTTTGAGAGAGTACAAGCTGGTCGTCGTCGGCGGTGGTGGTCAGTACATTCGTCTCGTTTCTGTTCTCCCCCACTTCCCTCGCGTCTACGTCGGTATAATCTCATGTCGCCATCCACTTCTACACCACACTTCGGGCTTCGTAACCAATTAGTACCGGTTCTCACACGTGGTTTTCGCAATTTTTAGGTGTTGGCAAGTCTGCATTGACTATTCGATTTATCAAACAACATTTCGACGACGAGTACAATCCCACTATCGAGGGTGAGTCGTCCGGCCATGTTCTCTCTGTTTTCGCTGGTGTTGTTCCGCCCGTGCCATCCAGGGCTATCCTATTGTTTTCTTCATTTTTGCTTTCTTGGAATGGAATTATAAACTGACATATAAGACTTGCTTTCACAGATTCTTATCAAAAGCAATGCGTCATAGACGATGAGGTCGCCATATTGGACGTCCTGGATACAGCAGGACAAGAGGAATACGAGTGAGTCTCTTTTTCGGGATCCCATTATTACTTCCCAATTTGGGTTATACTTTGTCAACAACCATCCTGCCTTGTCCTTCGCTTTAACCTCAGTTCATCGTGTCTTTCTTCGAATTGCCTTCTGACCAAATTCTGATTTCAACATCACTTCGACCATGAACGCGCCCATTCCCTGTTCCCTGTTTGTGCGATTGGTCCGGGCCCTATTGTTCTCCCTCGCATGTTGGTCGCCAAAAGAGCGATGCGGGAACAATACATGCAATCTGGAGAAGGCTTCCTATTGGTTTATTCCATAGCGGACCGCAACTCTTTCGAGGAAATTAGCACTTTCCATCAACAAATCCTACGTGTCAAGGATGCCGATGCCTTCCCTGTCATCCTCGTGGGTAACAAATGCGATCTGGAATATGAACGTCAGGTTGGCATGAACGGTACGTGTCACGGCGTTTTTGATAGGTCCGATGCCGTTTGCTTAATGAAATTGAAGAGGGTCGTGATCTTGCAAGACATTTCGGATGTCAGTTTGTTGAAACCTCTGCTAAAGAGAAGATCAACGTGGACGAGTCTTTTATTGGCCTCGTACGCGAGATTAAGAGATACAACAAGGTAAGCCTTCCTTATTCTTATGTTCTTTTTTTGACTTTCGGGGTTAACGCCTTGTTATAGGATCACCAAATCAGTCGACCTGGTGCAAAAAACTCAGGCCCACCACCACCCGATCCAAGCAGTGATGGTCAAGAGGGATCGGACGGAGGTTGCTGCGGCTGCATCATCCTATAATTGCCTGAACCGCTCCTTACTTCCGCTTCACCTGAGAAGCAGGTGTCCTTATTAGCCGTTCATCCCCGGCTCGGACGAGCTCTTGCTTCTATTGACCAACCTTCCTCTCCCCATGTTTCATCGTTCCATCATCTCACTTTTTTTGCTTCTCTATGCTCTGTCGTCCCACCACCACCAGTTGCATTCTATCCAGTGCTATATAATCACCACTTGCCCTCCTTTGTCTTGTGCCCGTCCTTCACACACACCCCTGTTTCGGGGTGTTTCTTTCGTTTCAACTCTCACGGGGCGGAATGCCTCAATCTTCTTCAAATGAAGCAATGGTTTCCGTTTTGAACCACAACCCTACTTGCTCCCTGCCCTCCCCCCCCCCCCCCCTCCCACGATCTCCGACAGGTTGTTTTCCTCTTTTGCTGCTCCCATCTTCGATTTCTACAGTTTTCTCCTTTTTTTTTTGTTTACTGATACATGAACAATTTCAACAAACAACACAACAAACGAACTACCACAAACCCGTATCTAGCCCGCTAAGCTCTATCTACTTACGCGCTACCCCATTTCTGTGTTCTTTGTTCTCCATTTCTCTTTTCCTAGCTGAACTTGGAGGTCGTTTTCAAGTTCGGAGTTTGCACTGCTCTCCTTCTACCTCATACAAAGGCGCTCGTTTTTGCCTTTTTCCCTCTTTCTTTAGAGAACTCTAATATGAGGCAGTACCCCGTACCACCACACTTCCCGAATGATCTAGTGAGGCTTGGTTTGGACGGACTCGGACATCAGGTTTTTTGTTTCCTTTCTTCTCATTCTCAAAGGATTTCATTTCTCTTCACTCTGGATTTTTCTGTTTCAATTGCAATATTACAAAAATACAAAACAAACTGTCATGAGCAGTGTTTCTCATCGATTGAATTTGGAATGGCAATGGGAAGACACAAAGGAACCAGAACCATCATGGGGGCTTCTGTTGTTCTTCTATTTGACGTTTTGCTTGGTTTTGAAATTGGGAAGAAAGGGATGGGTTAGGACGTGAGCATTATATGGCATGCATACCGTATATACGGTTGCGCTGAGAGAATGTTAATGCTAGTACTTTGAGCTTGAGGCTTTGAGGCCTGGTATTTTACTATAAGCATAAATACGAGCACTATGATTGGTAGCTTGAACGTGAAGCATTGACATGATTGACAGTTTGCTCGGGTGTGATGATTTAAATGAAACCTACGATATCCGGAATCGGTTTTCGCAGGCACCAGCGACCCCGATCGAGGACGTTAGAAGCATCTAAATAAGCATCTCTCGCGACCGAGGGTCGAGAGTGTCGAGTAAAAGCGAGAACCTTATCAGTCACCAAACAAGATGGCACAAAAACATTTGATATCGATACTTCTACTGTACTACTAACTCTACATTTTAAGGTATACCGGTAGCGTCCATGAACTTTCTTTCCCCAGACAAACGTCGAACCTGAACCAGAAAAGAGAGAGATGTAGGGATTGATAAACGAAAAAAAGAAATATGGTAACAAGAAATTTAAAATAAAAAAAAAATAAAAAAAGTGAGACTCCTCGTAGTGCTTGGTACTTGGTCGATCGTACACGCGTTGATCAACATCTTTTGTTTATCTCTCACCCCCCCCCGTATCATTTTTCGGCCAAACTGGAGTTTTACGAAAAGAAAAGGGCATGGCGTTGTGCACTGTGAGCCTGGCCATTGCTGGTGGCCAGGGATAAACGGCACTTGGAAAGGAACTCCATTTGCAATCGATGGTCGGTCATCACCAGTGGCAGTGCCAACGATGGCGCCAAATGGTTCACGGAGTCTCCGTAATGAATGTTCGTGACAACGGTCGTAGGCGAACTACTGGAGGAATCCCAGTATGTCTCTTGCTGCCTAGCGGCGCTTCATCATCACTATGCCCAAGTTCATGGCCATGGTTGTGATTGTGTATCGTCCATTGGTCTATATATCTGTCTAAACGCACCAACGCGTTGTTGACGATATTGGAATTGTTTCGAAGGATTTGAGTTGTCGTGTTTGATGATCCTGCGTGTTCTCGAAGGTGAAGGATGCTAAAGAAGGGTTTTTGTGAAATCAGTTTGGGAATGCAGATTCGGAGTGCGGCGTCTGCCAAGGACAAAGTGCCTTACACTCTACATGCCTGTCAACAAAAACAACCATGATGAGTACGGAGACCACAGAACGCAAATCAGATTTCCAGACACTCACGATATTGCCAGGGATAACTAGGATGAATGGTAGAAAGACACGATCGTAGTTGGTATTGCGTCTGCAAATAAACGTCACTGTCAGCCGGGAAGCGCTGAAAACGCATCCCGTTCAGAATGACAGAGGGAGAGTGTGACATACTGATAGTAAAAAATTGCGCAAACTAAATTGGTGACAGCCATAGCTGCGAAATACATCAGCCCTGCCAGTGCAAAAACATTCATTGAGTTTTTCCTTCCATAGGGGCAATAGAATAGGATATTCCAAGTGGCAAAATGACAAGGAATGGGAGTACCTTGGTTCAGGAAATAAGTTGCGAGTCCCTTGGTTCCTTTATATGACGTGCGACAATGCTGAAAGAGGAGAATTGGAATAGGTACGAATGGCCATCCTTCGCATCAGTCCAGAACGAGTCAGAGGTAAGACGTTGTCTACATACGTATAGGACTACAAACAAAGAAACCAAGTCCATCGCAACCTCACTCAGCTGAATGAAACAAACGAATAGCGATATCGATCAGCGCTCAATTTTTCGCTAACTTTATCGTTTGCTCACCTTGATGATCTTGTAGCGAGAGCACAAGTTACGAAGCAGCCAGATTAATTGAGCGTGAGCAAACGATGAATCAAATAATATGGTATGATGGGAGCCATGGACGAAGAAAAGAAAGCATACGTACACCAACTTGTACATGCATTGCACCGGTTCCGTAGTCAGGGAAGCAGCCCGTCCCGTGAGGACCGACCCATTCGTAGTAAGATGGAGGTAGCATGCTGCTGTGTTGTAAAAATGTCCAGCAGTCGACACCAATGAGTGCACAGTAGGGGATGAACAAGAGGAAAAAAACTCCTTTCCCTCGACGAGCAAAGGCGTACGCCCGCAAAGCCATCACAGCTGAAAATAAAACCGCGAGATCATGTCGAGGACATTTTTAGTTAAGGGCTAGGCTCTTCAAGAATTGTGCTGGTACCTTGTGGTACTGCGTACTATGGAATGCATAATTTTAGAGAGGCTGTGTGGTGAGCTAAAATATTCACGACTCACGAATGGGATGTAAAGAACATTGGTAGCGATGATCATTGGTTTGCATCTGGTGACAGGGTAATTACCAAGATATGCGGCCATGATGATGGGCACTGCAACGATGGGATAGCACCGACACCATATGTATGCAGCCAACATCCCCGACCACCTCTGCCCACGCATCTGACAATTTGCTCAGTAGGTAGTTATAGTTCGCCCCCGCTCCACGACTCACGAATTCCCATTCTAATGAGAGCCTGCATGTTCCGGTGTGGACCCGACCGTTAGTGACCATCCAAAATTAACACGTCCTGCAAGGGTAGGACATACAGGGCGAAGAGCTCATAGACTTGAACGGTGTAAGCACTCGCAAATGCGTAACGGAAGTTCTGGTTGGAAATGAACACCGCAACAAACAGTCTGTCAGTGGACATGATGCTGAGTGATTCCGATCCGTGTCCAAAAATGTTGCCCCAAGTAGAGAGCGCCGTGGTGATATGCAGTGGACGGCTTGGTAAGGATGTTAGTGGAGTGTATCCGAAGGAAGTGCGTCTCGGAAAAGAGTTGTTCAGACTTCATATTTTTAACAAGCCTCTCCGAGTCCCAAAGATACGACATCGTCGCTTGGGTAAAGGGGTTTCCCAAGAGTATCAGGCTGTCCGCTGCGTTCAATACCGCCAGCAGCCACGGCGAATTGACACAGATCTTCATTGCTGTACCAACCTGATGCGGTTGTATTGAGCGGTCTCAAGAAGCGTGGCTGCCGGAGCTGATTTCAGGTACACTTCCCTCTCTAATGTAGCATCACCATTGCAGGGTGACGACCTCATTGCCATTATGAGATATCCCTGACTACTTTGGCGAGCCTTTTGATCGATGTAGAGGGGGTTGAGGACATTTTGGCTGCATGTGCGCCAGAGTCTTTAGAAACGCTACCGAGTGTGCGTGAGTCGTCCCTGAATGGACTGAGTTGTTTTGCACGCGGATATTCCAGTATTCCGAGGAAGAGCGAGTAAGGGATCAAGGGGCTGCCTTGATCTATTTTATCTATTTTGCGCAGGTGTTGAGGCATTTTCCGCATCAGCTCGCCAAATCAATTTGGGTTGGCGCCGTCAAGATTTTTTTTTTTAATTCTTCTGTATTCCATGATCAACAAATCGACGGCCCCGCCGTCAAGATGATGACAAGATGACAAGACGGCGATGAGGCTCGTGGATGCGAAACAACCATGGGGGTATTGTAATCCAAGGAATAACGCGTAACGGTAACCTCCGCGCGCCGGCAGCGCCGTTGCACATATTCACATGGGTGTTGGGATCCTGGGAACTAGGGAACCAGAAATAAACCCCCTCCGTGGACGAGCTTGTCCGTTAATATGAAATGAAGTGGAGATGCCACAATACTGCCGCCGCAGAGTTACGCAAAAGAACAGGGAGATGCAAAATCTTTCATGGCAACTTGTGCGTCAGGGTGGTGGTGCTTGAAGTCAACAGGGGCTGTCACGCTTTTTGAAGCGCTCAAGGGCCTCAACGATGATTCATATTGGTGTTCTGAAACCCGGTATAGACGTTCTTTACAAGGTAGGCCAATGTGTGTGCAAGATTCAAAGGATTCTATGGAGTACTGACTTCTGTAGGCTCAATTTACTCCAAAATTGCACTGATCCCACAGGAAGATATCTATAAAATGAAGCATCTCTTATAGCTGCTTATAAATCGAGATCTACAATGCTCATGCGTTCCTTTAAAGACGCCGGGCATAACACTCTATGTGAGAGCTACCGTTGTGGAGGAATTTACGATTTTGCATTACGCTAATCCATTAATTATGCCGGTAGTAATGATAGTAGAGGGGCCATTGACGGATGATACGTTGGACGGAGCAATGCAGAACAGCCGATCTATTGAGATCGCGAGAAAGCGGTCACAACGCTGCTCAGCCCTCTGCCCTCAGATATCGCGGCGGCAAATCGACAGAGAGCGTTCAACTGGGCGCAAAAGGAGTTGTGGGTAGGTTATTGTTTTAGAAAAAAATGATCAACATGAATTGATTTTCTGACGCGACAGATTATCACGGTTGTCAAGAGGCACCCTGCATAAAATACTGGGAATTTTGCCATACCTAAACGAAACTCCAATTCCGTTGCAACTGTGCGCGCGAATTTCAGAAATTAGCGTATTATTATTGATGCATATCGACCCCCAGAGTCAGCACCCGATGTAAAAAGGTGGTGCTGATCTGTACTTCAAGCCATTGAATGGAAGTTAAACGGCTCATTTCAACCGCGTCCTCGGGAGCGGATAAGTATGGGAGCGTGAAGGTATGCCATACAAGAAGATGAGTGCTAGACAAATATCAGAGGATGATATAGCACCGGTTACCGAGATACGGTTTCGATGGATAATGGCGTAAAAGCTCGCCTATAAAGCTAATTTATCACGTTTCCAAGCCCAGGGCTTCGCATTCTGCCTTTATCTCCTCTACCACTCCGCGGAATTTAACCTCTCCCTCCTCGGTCAACAGATCCAACGACCATCGCTCTCGAGGCGCAGTATCATTCACCCTGATGGGGTCGCGAGGTATAAGAGGTGGACTCATGCCTGCTTCAAGGTGCTGTATATCCAATGTGTAAAAAGCAAGGCGAGTGCCGATTGCGCTGACACCGCGCAAGATCGGGACGGGACATTGCTCTACTCCCTATTTCAGGACCCAAAACGCCTATTGACATGCATGATCACGTACCGATGCAATCCCTAAAGCACTCTCTCATCTTAACATCTGCTTCTTCCCGGGCGAAGAGAGATGACATCGTCGAAGGGGGTTTGACCTCTACGATAAAGATTGGGCGATTCTCGAAATGGACTTCAAAAACGCTCAAGGAATGAGCCCTTGTCTTAGGCACAACCATGAAATTACTATCGGGCGGGAACAAGGTATATAAGAGCTTGTTGAACGGCCCCTGATAGTCAGCTATCAAAGCATTATGAGGTGGAACAGTTTGGAATGGACGAAGGACTTTCGGAGGCCAAGGCATGTTCCCATCAATGATTAATGATGTTTGAAATAGGCAACTTACTGCGTACGGAAGTAGATCGAGGCATGATTGGCTTCTGTTACGCAAATTTCTCGACAGTCAGAAACTGGGAATACTGCAACGCAGCTCGTGAAGTATAGATGAATATCCGTCCAATGCAGGTAGGGTATTAAAAATCCTCTGTTCTGGAAGGATCGCCGTTTGATGTTATACTAGGTATACGATCTCTTGGGTATACAGGCGTGTAACCTGCAGAATCTTCCTGAAAATAATACCATGCGACATTGTGCGTGCTTGCTTGACCGCTTTGTCGGAAATAACACCTGATTCGCGTTCCTTCAGACCTTCATCATGCGCTTACATGGCCTGCGCTGTCATACGTTGCTGAAGATCACAAGGCTCGTATTGTCGGGTACATCCTGGCCAGAATGTAGCCGTTGAGACACTCTTGCGTGGTTATTAGCAACTTCTTACGCTTTTCGCATCTAGCAAGGACGCGGACAGTGAAGAGCCACATGGACATGTTAATTCAATTTCTGTTCTGCGGTCGTACCGAAGGCTAGGGTTAGCGAAGAAGTTAATGGAGCATTCTTGTATGTGTGATTCTCCCCTTTCTGTATACAATTTGTTTACTTCACAATGACTATTGCACTGAAGGGAATGCCATGACCACGATATATGAAGTGTCTTATGCTTCTCTTCATGTCCGAAAGTCAAATCGTGCAGCGTTGAGCTTGTATCGTGATGGAGTAGGGTTCACAGTCATTGCAATCAAAGAAAAGCATTGTAAGTGCACTTGTCCACACTTCCTTCATTCATTTCCAAGGAGGCAAGTAATTAATCAAATATTGTAGACGATGACGGAGAAGATGCGTATGCGATGCGCTTATCCTTGAAACGCCCATAAATTATACAAAGGATGGTGATATTGCTATTGGCAATGAATGCGATGCTGCTCAACTTGAAGGGTGTGCATTGTGAAATGGCTCACGATCTTTACGCTCATCAAATTCTTGTTTTTGCGGGCTGGAAACTGTTGGCCCAGTATGCTTTGGTCGCATGTCCGCGAAACAACCTCTCGCTTCGATCAACTAGAAGCGAATGTGTATGGGCAATCCACTGGCACAAAATGACCATAGGATATGAGGTAACATATGAGTTAATGTTGTGGCAATATTGATATACCACGGCATAAATCCCCTAAAGGAGCAAATCTCCCTCACATTCCCAGCGGCTAATACATCGGAATTCATTGAGCTCGTTAACAAGCTAAAGTTATGTATCATATCATTCTAAATCTGTTGGACCCCAAATATAGCGCAGTAGGTCACTTGACCCCAGAGAAGTGATGCATCACTCATGGTAACTACCATCTACTGTACCTGTGATGCATTAGTGGCACTAATTATCTTATCCTCTGTCTCGGTCACTCATTCCATGGATCATGCATCATTCACAGTGATAATGCATGACTCTGGGTTCATGGCCAACGAGTTAGTATGCCCTGATTTTCCAAAGGGCTGACAGCGAGCACAGTCATTTTCTTATTCACACTCCCTTAAATTAATGGTAGCTGCATGGGCGAATCCAGCACCCGTGGTGCCCGCTACATATGAGGAAGATATGCACTTAGCGCATAGACATACTTGTGGATGTAGCGATATATCCATACAGAAAATATTTATGGTGCACAAGCCATCTGTTGACAGAGAAATGTGAGAGATTTTGAGATGTCTAAGCGAAACTATACGCCGCGCGAGAGGGACACATCTGCATTAATATTGACTATGAGAACATATTATTTGCGACAGAGGTACGAATATTAATAGACAAGCCAGCACAGACTGCGACAGACGGCTGTATAGACGATAGAACACAAGACGGAACCAGGCAGAGCATTCATGAGCAATTTGTCCGAGAGCTGGAAGAGTTAGGGCTAGTCTTTCCAGCTTCTCCAGCACAACTCCAGCAAATTCATGACGTAGGCCCAGACCCACATCCTGACCTACAAATAATATTGAAATCTATGTGTGTTCTGCACTTGAATTACCTTCATGTAAATGCATCTTACTGCAATATTAAAATGCGAAAAAATCGAACTTAAATTTGAGCTAGGGGAGCTGGAGTGAGCTGGAGGAGTATTCCAGCTCCCCAGCTGTTCCAGCTATCGGACAAATTGCTGATGTTGCAGGCGGTTGAGCGCTTGAGCGCGCACGATTGCAGACGAGAGCGGAGCTGAACACCAATCGATATATATGGTTCATGTGAATGCCAGGGTCGAAAACGTGTCCCACACAGCGAAAAGTGGCAGTTCGTCCAACAGAGGCCATTATGAGTCTCATATTACCATTGAATACTTTTACAAAGACCATGATAGCGGGGAAGATGGTGGGCCTCGTGCTTTACGGGCAACCTCTGTATGAGAGTCCTTTACTACAAGGTGTGGCTAACTTCCTCCTACCAATCAATTCTTACTTCCATTTGACATCTCACAACAGGTATGCATTACAGTCATATGCAACCCCTAGAGTTTGTGGCCGAGGTTAACGTGAACTTCTTTGACCTGGGTGTATCTACAAGAAAAGTAGTTAGAATTCCCGTCGATCTACGTCAGGAACGTGGTCTCGGCTCACCTTTCAAGTGCGTGTTCACCCATTTCACGGCCTATACCAGACTGCTTGTATCCTCCCAATGGAATGGCAGAGTCAAGTTCAAGTGCTGAATTGACCTACAAAAAGAGGGCGGTATTAATGACAAAACACTTCAAGTTGGGTGCTGATAGAGCTATCAATTGCGTACCCATGCAGTTCCAGCTTCGATAGCATGTGCAACTCGCAACGCATGCTTGACATTTGAAACAGGCAAGTCTGTACACGGTGTCATTGGCTTGTTTGATAACCTCCGTAGAAGTAGTACAGGGAGGGGGGTAGTTTTTGTGTTAGCACTTATATCAACGACAGAAGGGAGAAGGGATGATGAAAAATTGGTGTGGGGATGTAAGTACCTTCCTCAGTCCTGAAAAATCGCGGCGACAGGACCGAAGATCTCCTCTCTGGCAATCTTCATATCCAGATGTACATTAGTGAAGACAGTAGGTTTTAAAAAAAAAAATCCGCTGTCTCCCTCGCGTTCACCGACGTAATGAACATTGGCGCTATCAGAATATGATTTTAATGAGTTATTCCGATTGGGTTGGAGCGCCCGTCCGCGGCAAACCTTCTTTGCAGCATCGATGGCAAGGTAAGCGTCTTTGGATGATCCACCTGCAACAGCAACAAGAACATCCCCAGTAGCGTCTGTTAGCACAATGGTTGCTTTGGTATCACGATGATAAAAATTTCGCTGACCTGGGTTGACGGCACTTCACGGAAACACGGCATAAAACACTAACTCGATGAGACTGCTTTACAATTTCTCAATTGTCTCTGGCTCTGTCGGGTCGACCTATTGTCCACCAATGAATAGCCTATGTCACCAAGGCCAGAGATACATACCCATGGTGAGTGTGGTTCCATCTATTCAAGAATACGAGCACGAGGATCACCCTGTATTGAAAGTCGATGTGCCCTTTAAGAAGGGGTGTCAAAGGTGTACGTGAAGGTGGAAGGCATCTGTATGTCTTGATTTGACCGAGACAAGTTGGTCGGGGCAGTCCAGTTCTGAAAACATGATGCGCAAAAACCTCTCATAGGATTTGCACAGATCCCATTATTCCAGTGCCCTTAGTTTACCCCGACATCAAAGTACACAAGGCATACGCCATCCAAATCTAGGAATCATGGCACGAAGCCTCTAATTCACATCACCTAATATGCACGTTAAGTCGTCAAAAAACTGGACAAAAATTCAACTGACCGTATATGATCCAAATCGTGAGCAAATTATAACCTGCACCTATACTTGGCTGTCTTAAGCTTAGACTATATACGAGGTGTCCTGGTACTTACATAACCCCATACTACTCTTTGTCGATACGGGAAATATGTGTTCAAGTTCCCCGAGATTCTCACAATATGTCACAATGTGCATGTAGAGTCTGCCGCGAACCGTTGAGAGGCCAGCAAACTATTTGTAGCGAAAATATTCAGAAAAGTCGAGTATTGGCAGACTTGGACCCAGCAAATGAACTGAAGCAGTAAATTAGGTGCATTTACTCGAGGGTGCCCTGCTGTACAGGCAATGACCTAAAATACGATCAAGATTTATGAATGCAATTAACCCTGGTATAAATGGTGCGTCTTCGCCACCTCGTCCAACAAAAACCCTTGATAGGATAAACCTGTGCAGAGTCCGCAGCACTATAGCGAGACTCGTGATGGCCTCGGCAGGACAGCGGCAGTCTTGGGCGAACATCGTGATCTCCATCTGGTCAATGACTTTACCGTATCAATTCACCAACCCTTTCCCCATGTATGGCCATCCAGGGAGAATGGACCATAGCTTCCTTCAAGTATCTTGAATGGTGATGGAATCATCATCGGACTGTGCGCTGCTGAAACGGGTGTACCTGGTATGACGATGAATTCGTAACCATCCCGGCAGCAATATGACACGATCCTGTCACTCTTATAATCAGTCTCTAGTCTGTGTTAGAGGTTATACTCCAAACCCAATAATACCCCCGGAGCCAGAGCAGGTCCTCCATGACTCGTCTTCACCTTCTTGCCATCATCCATGGGTTATGGGGCAATATCGAGCACGTAGCTGAATTGGACTGTATCATCTGTGAAGCTTATGAAGATCGTGACCAAGACGGAATTCGATTGCACGTTTTATTGGCGAAGACCAATAGTGAAGACTCGACTTACGATGGAGTTGATTGGGGTGGTGAAAGGGTGTCGCGAGAGGTGAAGGCCGAAGTAGCAAAACTTAAGGAACATGGGAATGAAGTTGTTAAAATCTCGGTAACATGATATAGTATGGGTGGTCTCGTTGGGAGATACCTTATTGGGTGAGTTGAGATGTCGATACTATGATTATAGTAATCGTGGTTATTCAACTTGTTTCTCTAGCATCCTTCGCCAGCAAGGGTTTCTCAAGACCGTCACTCCCATGAACTGTCATACATTCACAACGCCACATATTGGACTACCGAGATATCCAACCTTTGTATCCTCACTTGGGCACTCCTTTGGAAAAAATATGCTTTCCCGAACAGGGAAGCAATTCTTTTTCTTAGACGAATGGTCAAAGACTGGCCGACCGCTTCTCGAGATCTTAGCTGACCCTGGTGAGTTGAGGGCTGTGCGATGTTTGCACAGTACTGACTGCATTCAACATGCAGATCATATATTCTATCAAGGCCTCGCTCAATTCCACCACATTCGAGTCTATGCCAATGCATGAGTAATTTGCCTGAGGTCTCTCACTTCATAATCAAATGGCGTTTAGTGTCAACGATGTTACCGTTCCATATTCTAGCGCGGCGATTGAGGCAGATAATCCATTTGTGGATCACAAAGCCAATGGATTTCATATGTAAGTGTTGGTGATTTGGTTTCGACAATGTACCAATCACAATTCCCAGAGTATTGCACGAGGAGTGGGAGCCATTAATCAAACTGTACTCTCGTCCCCTTATCGGTGATGAACGGCCCTCGGCTTTAGCAAAATCATGGCGATCCTTCAAGCTCAGTCGCGCTCCAAAACCTCTTCCAGTTGAGGAAGTGGATCTGTCGACCAGACTGGTAAGCCCCAGTCAAGTTATACTGAAATATGTTGAATGCTCAATATATTCGCACTAGTTACTATACAGTTTACTTCCCATTCTGGTGCCCTATCTGCTTGTTCAGGCTTCGATGGCAGCGAAATCCTCAAAGACGTGCATTAGACTCCTAGAAGAGGACGGGGACCTCAAGGATTTGCTCTATTACATCTTCAATGCAACTGCAGATCAGAGTAGTCTGACCGCCCGCTCCAGAACCACCGATACACAAGAGGGCAAAGAACCTTCTCCAATACTGCCACCACCGTCGGAGGTTGTGAATGCAGCGATCATTGAAGCTATTTCCACCATCAATAAATCAGATGCAGCCTCTACCACTGACATTGAACCGTCAGAGTCGTCTACAGTTGACGACGACACTTTATTAACTGTCAATATGCAAGAACTCTCCGTGACTCTCAGCGGATCACCATCAAGTTTGACACTTACTATAGGCGATACCATCCAGCTCAAAGCATGCAGCATAACGGCTATGCAAGATCGACGACCAGAAAGGCAGAAGCGGAAAGAGAAAGAGAATGCGATGTACCGTCGTATCGAAATCACACCTCCACAGCAGAAGATCGTGGACAGTCTAAGCAAGCTGCCGATCAAGAGAGAAAGAGCGTTCTTCCCCAATGTGCGGAACACACATGCATACATAATTTGTAGAGATCCGAAGAGATTCGAAACTCACAGGGCTGGGGAGGGTGTTATCAGACACTGGGCACATTCATTTATACTGTGAATGGGCAATTGGAGCCTGTGGTGTTGTACGGTGTATATCAGCATTGGTCTTGGACGATTATACCCAGCTTCACTCAGAGTGGAGTATCATGTCAAATAGATTATTGATTGGACGCTGCATTATCTTGACCGCATCGACGTGTCTTGGACTGCTCATGCTTGCAAAGTGCGAGCAATGGCATAGTGTGTGGACCGATATATCCTAGCCTGGATCCAAGCGGTTTAATTAAGCCGTCGAAATTGAGATCCTGATCATAATTGACCCAGGAACGAACGTGGCCGGTGTGATGCGTATGATTGTCCCAACTCAATTTAGCTTACGCCGCCCCTTCGGCAAACCACATGGGAGCAGAAATGTCCCGAGTCCCAGTCAACTTCCTACTATTTATTGCACCGATATCACGAACATAGAGATAGCGCATTTCGTAGCACCCCCCTTACCCATCTCTAGAGCACCCTTGACTCGACTTCCTAATCAATCATTGAAATGCGCCAGCAACTGGTGCATTTACTTGTTTTGATTCATGGCATGTGGGGCAACCCCTCCCATCTTGCTGAATTAAGCCGAGTCGTCTCCGACGTCCACGAAGACGAAAGCGAAGATGGTGTTAGGCTGCATGTTCTATTGGCAGAAACCAACCGGGATGAATCTACCTATGACGGTATAGACTGGGGAGGAGAGCGTGTTGCTCAGGAGGTATGTCCACACATTGCGAGTTCCTGCATATCCACTTACTACTCTCACTGCATCAAGGTAATTGATGAAGTGGCAAAGCTGGAAGACGATGGGAAGAAAGTGATTAGATTCTCGGCAACAGGTTACAGCCTCGGTGGACTCGTGGCACGTTACGTTGTTGGGTGTGTCTGTTGCTTGTTGTCTCTCGAAAAGTAACGCTCATACGGGCCTTTGGCGCGCATCTAGCGTGCTGCACCGACGGCAGTTCTTCAACGATGTAAAACCTGTCAACTTCAATACCCTAGCTACTCCTCACCTGGGGCTCCCTAGATACCCAAGCATGATCTCGTCGATACTCTCTACATTGGGACCCAAATTCTCTCGTACCGTAGAACAGTTCTATTGTGTGGATAAGTGGTCGAAGGGTGGTCGCCCACTGTTGGAGGTCATGGCAGATCCAGGTATGTTTCATTTCTGTTACATACTGCCCATACATCCACATTATTCGTGAAGATCAGATCTTTTACCAGGCATTGGCGCAGTTCCAGCATATACGCATATACGCGAATTCTATAAACGACAGCACCGTACCTTACATCACTGCTGCTATAGAAGTGGAAGACCCTTTTCTCTATCATCAGTCCAATGGCATCGAGCTGTGAGTCCGTCCATGACAGAGAAGGAGAAGTCGCGGTTGAGCTAACATACTGCAGTGATTTTCACGAAGACTACCAATGGTTGATTCAAAGTTACTCGCTCCCCATTGTCCAGCCGCCTCCGCCCCCAAAGCCTATCATGTTCTCGCCAACGTGGTTCCGCACTAGACGTCCTATTCTCCCGCCGGCACTGCAATGGGGATTCCCTTGGAATGTGGTACGTCAGACTTTTGACCTGCTACCCACGCAGCTGGTTGATAAACCACTCAGGCACTATATACATTATTGCCTATACTGGTACCCACTTTCATCACATTAGCCTTGATCCGCCTCTCTTTGGCATCCCGGTCTTCTCGTGCGCGCATCAAGCTATTGGAGCAGGACTCGACTAGTGGCGACAAGCTCATAAACGCCATCGGGGAGCTAGAGAAGCAAATGCAGGATGCAGTGGTTGATCTCATCGATGACCCAACTCGTCATCAGCAGTCTTCACTATTAGCGTCCTCGGATGAGTCTCCTGAATCGGTTGTCGCCACTCAGCGGTCCACGAGCAAAGAGCAAAAACAGGTTCTGTTACCAGTGCAAATCAAAATTGCAGGATTGCTGAACACACTTCCTATCAAAAAGGAGTTGACCTTTTTCGCCAATGTGCGGAATTCGCATGCCATAATTGTGTGTCGGGATATTAAGAGATTCGAAATACATAGAAGAGGGGAAGGGGTGGTTAGGCATTGGGCGACGTCATTTATCTTATGATTCTTGCAAGTTAACCTCTTCCTCGATAGTATTGCAGGGCAGGATATGATTTATTGTGCGATGGAGGTGCGCAGTTAGATTACTATCTACTCCCTTCATTATCAGTATGTCCCCATCAAAATAATTCCCTTTGTTTTTCATTGCCACGTTTATCATGTGTATCAGACTCACACGGACTGGGCTACGTCGAGTCAAGTTTCATTGCACATTGCCATTTCGACTCTTACCATCAAAGCCATCTCCGCAACGGCCAAGAAAGACAACAATTTACATCGAGGCTTCCCCATGTCATCACGCGTCATTTAACCTAACTCCGGCATCAAAGGACTACATAAGTCTTAGGGCACCCATCCTTTCATCTCTAAACTTGCAAATCTATAAGAAGTGGCTCATGCAGATGACTCTGACTCACCCGCACTTGCTTCTGCACTTGTTGGTGCATTGTAGTATCACTCGGTGACCGTGTCTGCGCCGCTTATAACGACCGTCCGAGTCACAGCAATAGAAGACTTGCATTCAGATTACCGTACCGTTGCCGCGTTTTCGGTCCATATATTTCGTGGGATGCGCGAACGGTGAGAACTCTTGCGCCTCTCTCACAGAACCGTCATTACCCAACCCGCAGCACAGTAAACGCAAAGTTCTGCGCAACACTCAAAACGACCTGTGACATCAGATTCACACTTTCGTCTTCCCCCTTGTCATTAACTATCCCGCCCACTAATCTGTTGTGTGGGAATACAAAAACATTTGGCATTTGCCAATTATTTATCCTACCATGAGCCCTGCTAAATCTAGTCACGGAAGAAAAAGAAGGGCAACTCCTTATGTCAAGCCTCGATACCAAGATGGTGAGGCGTTCGGCCTACTGCGTGCATGTTAGAGTTTTCACCGATTCACTCATCGGTTCCTGCGTGCATGTAGGTATCTGTGTCGCCTTGGCCATACTATCAGAAAAGACCTCTGGCGATCACTTCACTAGAGATGACATAATTGATGAATGTGCGTCTCATCATAATACTTCTGCGGGATCATATACCAATGACGTCGGTGTATCAGGGACATCGATAATGCAAGATGCAGGGAAGCCTATTCATCCTCGAGGAAGAGGTTACCTAAAGACGGTATTGAGAGATTTGGTAGGTTTGCGAAGTTAAATTCCAGTGAGGTCGAAGACGAATTCTTTGTGGTCCTAGATTCATTACGAATTTATCGAAAAAATGGAAAGAGGATCTGATGTTTATCGCATGAAGAAAAATCTGCGTGTTCTGTGAGTCTTTGTCCATGTAAGCAGGATAAATTCGGAGAAGATCGCTCACGCTTTTTGATGCAGTATTGGAGATGAAAAAGTGAGAACGGTGTCGACATCAGAGGAGGGCTCTTCATCGCCAGATCACCCTGATGCGGTCATCGAGAGGTTCCGATATTATTTCAAGAACATCGGAGTGTTAAAAAAGCCCACTCGAGCGGAGGTACGCTTCATTTGTCCTTATCGTACCCACATCCATTAATGTCAAACTGGACTGAATAGTTATACGAACTGAATACGGACTTGTTGAGCCAAATATCACAGTTAAGAAGGGACCAAGGAATTATGTCAGACAATGAAGAAGAAGAAATGAGTCGTGAGCGTACATTAGACGCCGAGATGCAATGCCCGTCGTCGGAACTAAGGGAGCTTCAGGCTACTCTTGATGAATTGTATGTATAATAACGAAATTGACCTGACCTTCCTGCATTGATGTCTCCCTTTCAGACCTCCTCCTCCTGATTCTCATGACGAAGAATTCATGGAAGTTGACCAAGAGCCCGAAGCAGGTCCCTCTAACATCCTCTCTACGAGGTATGTCATCTCCGTCATCACAAGTTTGGATTACTCTGATCAAATGATTTATCGTAGCACACCAACTCGCCAAGCTTTAATCCAACCCGCAGACAACTACCCCACCCCCAAATCCGCACCTTATTATCGAGCAAGGACAGCTGAATCACGAAGGAGACGCCACTCTCCCTCACCGATACCAGGATCGCCTACGCCCTTCCTGCGGAGTAAATCACTTATGACAATGGCTGAACGGAAACCCAGCGCAATTGACAAATTGCTGAAGACCCATAATGCTGAGTTAGAGCTAGCTAATGCAGCTGTAAGTCACATTCACATGCCTCAAATCCGCAACTTCAGAGTGACAATGCGACTTTATTCAGCTTAAGCAAATCAATATTAGACTGGAGACTCAATTGGAAGAATCGGAAGAATTTTATCGTCAAACAATTGAGGAACAAGAGATCGAACGGTTAAGGTTTATAAGTGAAGAGAAGTCAACTGAGGTTGAGTACCTAAGACGTGACGTGAGTTGAATCATCTTGCATGTGTAACTTCCTCTGACCACTATTTGTCCCCTCAGCGAGATGAACTGGAAGCTCGAATCGAGGCACATGAACAACGACTACAAAAGCTAACACAAGACTTGCACATCCTGCAATACACTCTCGATGACCTTGAATGCGAGAACGAAGTGAATTTCCACATGCTCGAGGACTACCGGGAACAACTCCAAGTTGAACGAACCTTGCTTCAGGACTCGTTAGAGGAATCTCGTAAGTTAAGTGAAGATCGCGATAAGGGGATCGCGGAACGTGAACAGCAGCAAAAGAGTTTCATTCTATTGTTGGAGAAGTATGGGAAACTGGAAGATGATTATGAGGAGGCGGTGAAGGAGAGAGATGGTGCGAAGGGACAGTGCGGGAAGTATAAGGCTCGAATTAGAAGACTCGAGCAACATGCCCAGAGGGCGAAAGCGTTACTAGAGGTTTCCTTAGGGGAGGAAGACGAAGACGAGGACGATAGCTTACACCTTGACGAGGTACTTGGACAATCTTGAAGTAGGAGCATCCCATTCGGTCACTTGTATACTAGGTTTCTCGGAGGAAGGCTAGTTATTTATTGTACTGTAGGCCAAAGTATCTCATTTTTTTAATATCTATATCATAGAGGATTGACCGTATATGATGGTATATGGACTTAGGGAATACCATAATGCATGTTGTGATACCTTCCGATTGTGTGCCTCGCCATCATTGTGCAGGGGGTAAAGATTATTTGGTTGCTTAGGGTACTCAAATAGGAAATAAGCATGTATGTAAATCTGGATCATTGCGGTCTTACAGATTACGGTAATTGGCTTTCTCTAGATAGGATACATTACAGCCAAGAAACCTGTGTAAGCAACAGAGTCCTTGAAAATGTGATTAATACTTTAATGGTAAGATAGATCGGGAGGCACGAAAGTGTGCAAGAAACTAAGAGGTACAATGTGGTGGCGTGACATGAAAGTAAATGCAGGTGGTTCAGTGCACAGCACGGAAGGCATCAAGAAAGCGTAACAGGTAGAAGGTTCATCGTGGGGCTGATCATTAAGAAAAGGGTGTGGGCGAGTAATTATGGTAGCCGGTAAAGGTGATTTGAGCAACCGGCCAAGCGTCGATATCATTCATGCGTATGGGAAAAGGCGGAGGAAGAGTTAGGCCGGAAGCGCAATTTTAGGAGTGGACGTGTGGTCTGTAGCTTGAGCTGCCCACTTATGCAATCAACGCGCTGCGTCTGCGAGATGTAACTAGGACAAAGTCCTGAGGCATGATGGATGCGCGTGGTTGTTTGCGGGTTACACGAGTAACCGTCTTCCATGCCTGAACGATGTGACGCTCGAAGTGCTTGGTATAAGATGGGCGAGGAGTAATGTGCCTAATAAAGTGAAGGTTAGTTTCTGGGTTACCTGCATTGCAAAATGACACATACATTTGCACGACTTGGATGGGCTTCTCGATTTCAGTGGAGAAGCGGGGGTTGTAATTGCGGTACATCATAGCCATTCTGGAGGTTTTTAAGAATTAAAGAGGGGTGGATTTATAGATTCCGAGATATGTTAATGAGTGTGATGCCCAACAGATTGCTGAGAAGTGGGAGACTGAGTCGTAGTAGTCGGAGGGCAGTAGGGCGGATCCTGATCGCAAGGAGTCGGGGTATGGAACAGGGGGATTTATATAGGCCATGGCCAGGGGACGGTGCGATGGTTGAATTTCGAACGTCAACAATGGGATAGGCGGTGCCATTGTCTTGTACAGCTTCTTGCTTCCCACCGAAAGAATAACGAAGCTAATTATCCATTGACTACCTTCCTTCTTGGGATGAATGACCGGTTACCATATTTTGCCTTTAAAGTGGTAATCGACGCGGCCCTCGGTTGAAGCTAAGGGCCATCAACAATGTCCGTATTAGAACCGCATGGGTGTGGCATAAATTACTAGCTATAGGGTTTGCGTTCGAACCTGTTCCGCAGGAGGAGGTTCCACAACCGCCACAAAATCATCCGACTTCTCGTGTTGGTAACCGTGCCTGCATTCCGGTTGGCATGGAATGAAAACCCAATTCGGTGTCTTATGAGGTTTCAGGAAGTTCGCCCTCCCTGCAATGTTTTTTTTTTTTTTTTTTTTTTCACAGGACCACCGCGTCATCTCCGTAAAATGGAGTGAAAATATATGCTCCATGATCTGGACAATGATATGTTCGCATATTGATAAACCCGGAAGTTATCTCGTCTGATCATTTGAACTATTATGTGATTGCTGTGGGGCGAAGAAATACCGTGATGGCGACAATTAGACGAAACAAGGCAAGATCATATCTCTATGCCTTGTATGACAGACCTCTCACGGGCGACATACTCTCAGGATAGGAGTAGGTAGGGCCTGGCCTGGAAGCCTTTGCTTGCCCAGCTGCTCATCGCAATTGAAAGGATATTTGCCCATCTCGTTATGAGGATAATTTAATGGGTATGCATACATTGGGTCCATGCGACGGTGGGTAAGGTATATACATCGGAGGGGATGAGAAGAAGTGTAGATAGAACGTCTTGGTACATTGGGCCGGTGATTAAATTGGTACAGTTGAGAGTGTCTTGCTCCATTCTGTGACCTTCGGATGTGCAGTAACCTTCTTTGGATCGAAATTGAGTATTTGCAGCCCTTCTAGAGAAGTTGCTCGAGAAAGGGCAACGTATGCCTGACCTGGACTGCGATTAGGAGGGGAATGTGATCAAACTGAGTAGAGACTAACCTCTCTCAAAGACTTTACCCAGGTCAACCTTGACTCGGTCCAACGTTTGCCCTTGAGACTTATGGATACTCATGGCCCAGGAAAGGATCAAAGGTAGCTTTTGAAAAAGTCAGCTTATTTCAGACTAATGACGCGACGAACTATTTACCTGAGTTCGGCTTGCTTGGATTTCACCACTAGGGAGCTCAATCTTCCATACTTCAGGTGTCACAAGCATTGGGCGTCGGAATCCATTCGGCTGCATAAATTCAACTACAGGGTATAGTTTGCCTGTCCCACCAGCATTCCCCTTTTTTGCCGCTGAACCCACGTTGCTGGTATTGTTACCAATGGCTCCTTCACCGCCGAGTTCGCTCTCTGTATCATAATTTGTCTTGTACAGTGCTGGGTCAACGAATCGAACAACACGTCCCATAGTACCGTTTACAAGCGTTTCGTCAACATTCTTTATTAACATGACCTGAGCATCCAGGCGCAAAGTCAAGCGTTGTGGTGCCATCATGTTTGACAGGATCTTCTCTCGTTGAGTCGGATCTTGCAATTGGCCAGCGTCCACTGCCACGTAGTGGATTTCATGCGTACTCAGACGCGAAATGCGGGTAGTATTCGACCTGTCGACATCTTCTCGGCGGGGAAAGCTGCGGGAGTTCGTCAAGAAGGAAGTTTATTGACAACAATTGTATCATACAGCTCCGTTGCTTCCAGCCCATCGTCAAATTGCAGCGGGCGTGATAAGCTTTTGAATCTTCTGATGGCAGCCTCCGATAGCCTTCCGAAGCGCATCTCGTTCAGCATATTCACGAATTCTGGTAATTAAGGTCGGATCACAGTGGAATACAGAGGTAAAGTTTCGTCTTACCTTGATCGCTCTGACGGAAGACCTTCGTCAGGTTATAAGTATGCTGGATAGTCTCGCTCCATAGTTCTGCTTCGAATGCGAATTTCACTGGGCCCGCCTTCGCCACAGGTGGTAGCTGAAAGAAATCTCCTGTGACAATCACCTACATGCTTTGTTCATGACGGGTTCTTAATTTACAACGAGACTACTCACCTGGATACCGCCGAATGGCTGGTCGGATTTGCTCAACCCTTTGGCTATCTTCGCGAGCTTATCGAAGAGGTCTCCATCAACCATTGATACTGTCACTAGGTTGGATTATTGCTGGGAGCTGCGGTATCTGATGGCTGACCTTCATCAATGATAAGCACCTTCGTCCGCAGCCATCGGCTGTACGCTTTCCTATTTTTGCGAACTTTCTTGACAAGCTCTTCTGCAGGTTCTATACCCAATCCGATCCCCGCAAATGAGTGGATTGTCACTCCACCAACGTTGCATGCTGCGATGCCTAGACGCAATTCAATGGCTTCGTCACAAACACATAAACGAACATACCAGTAGAGGCTGTTACGGCCACTGCGTCTGCAAGCCTGATGTGCCGCTTCCGCAATGTCTTTATAATTTCACGAAGTAGCACCGATTTACCCGTCCCTTCATGTCGCATATAAGGCGATAATCAAAGCGCAATACAGCAAAACACGTACCGGCACTCCCGGTATAGAATAGGCTGAGCCCTTTTGAGACGAGGTTGAGGATGTGCACCTGTTCCTGACTCAAGAATACTTTCGCTAGCTTCTGTTTATTGACTGGGTCCACGGGAACGGATGATGGTGCCGGAGCACTTGACGGTGGTTTAATGGACGCTGAGTTTTCATTGCTTGTCGAGGTATATTCAGTGGGTTGAGATAGAGTATCCTCGGGCTTCCAGTTTGAAGGCAATCTTCTAGCTTTCTTGGTAACGACAGGAGGTTCAGGTGGGTCGCTAGACCGCTTGTTAATGAGCTTTGATTCCGAGAGAGGTTTCGACGATGACCTTGCTGAGGATGGTTGGTAATTTGCAAGCGCGGCCTGTATAAGCTTTAGTCTCTGCTCCTGGGCCGTGAGGGGTGTAGGTGTAGTCGTTGAAGGTGTAAGAATTGGAGGGGTAGGCGGCCAGTAAATTTCCTGCGACGCGCCACCGGACTCTGACCACTCCCGCTTGACGGACCTCAAACCAGACTGAGCGGACTTGGGCATGCGGGCGGATACAGCACTAGGAGCGGAGACAATACGTTGATCAAGGTTAAGGCGCGCGTCGACAATGACATTGTGCGTCGGGAAGTCACGTGCCTCGCGTTTAATGCGCCAAGCGGGTCCAAATTGGTCACGTTATGGTTATCCCGAACGGCGCTGAGGATTCTGACTCAGAGGAGTATCAAGACTCGTCAGGACGATTCAAAAAGGTATTTCACTTTCTTATGTGTTGCAAATTCAGAATTCAAACCTGTTCTATAGAGGCGCAATGTCAGAAAAAGAAGGAAACTGACGACGGACCGAGCGGCCCCCGCCCACCGCGAACCACAGCCTGTGCTATCCTTGGAACCCTTGTTGAGCCGACTCATTATTGAGCAAGATGAGGAAGCAGGCCCTGGCTTTGAGACTATCATGCAAGGACTCTTGCCTGAATTGCTACACTCGAGGGCTATCCAGCAAGAGCAGGAATTGCACGTGGACGAACAGGTTCTTAAGCACCCTTGTGGTATGGCTGGTGATTCAAATATTGGATCTAGGGAAGAAGACTCAGAAATCTGACCCGTGCGGAAGTAGTTGCGGCTTTGGGGGAATCCAATCCTCAACGGACCGCTATGTTGACTCGTAAATTGAAGTCGCATCGAGCAAGTTCCCTACTTAATCAAGATATCAGGTACTTACAAACCACGTAGGACCTGCGGACAACCAACAAGGCGAATATCGACAATGCCGATGATGTCTCGACGTCAGCACCAATATTGTCATCTCAATCGACCTCGGTTAACACACCTGCCATCGAAGCGCTGGATGCCTTCCAGTCAACCCCATATCACCAGTCTTTCCTTTCTCGTTTGCATGGCATTCAGTGGTCCATACCCCCTGATGCCCTTGCTGTAGACTGGGAAACATCGACCCCTTGGATGAAATTGATGTCCGACATTCGAGAGCATTACTCTCTCGCGCAGTTAAGCCGATTATCTACTCCGAAATACGATAAGCTTACATCTACTTCTAGCCCAGAGAGAGAACAACCCACAGAGTCCGTTGCACCGATCGTGTACGCTCCATTGAATGAAGCACATTTACCACAAGTTCACGATCTTCTGTCGCGCACCTTTTGGCCGGGAATAGACGGTTAGCGCTTTATACTAATCATAAGATGGACCATCAACGTTTTGAAGTTACAGACTCACTCCAAATTTCTCCCAAGCGGTGCACAGTAGTGGCTACATACAAACGACTGGTCGTTGGGATAGCGATAATGAGTTCACCTCAAGAGACATACATCACATATCTCGCTGTCAAGCCAGGATGGGATAATGCACACATCGCGCGGTCAGCCTCCAGAACTTGAACTCGTCAGGCGCTGATGATACTCAATAAATGCTGTATAGGTCAATGCTGTACCACTTGATTACTCTTAATCCAAAGCGAGATATCACTCTGCACGTTTCGACAAATAACTCGGCGATGGTATGACAATATATCGCATCCCAAGAATGTCTCTAACCGCTTGTCCCAGCTTCTCTACAACCGCTTTGGGTTCAAAGCAGAAGAATTTGTTGCCGGCTTTTATGAAGACTATTTAAGCCCTCAGTCATGTCAATCAAAAAACGCCTTCCGCCTTCGACTTAGGCAGCAATGATGGGGAATTGAGTCCACAGTGTATTGACCTTCTAATTTCTAATTTGATATATAGTAGTAGGGTTATGATTGCTCCATAAATGGGCTAGCAGGTTGGTCTGCAGGTCCCGATCTGGAGGCGTCCTAGAGGTTCCAGAGATTATGATTCTCCCTCACGCACTGTTTGCACGCGCTCATATTTCTCCCGCTTTCGTTTCGATTCCTCCAAATCCTGCTCTCTCCTTCGCATCTTTTCCTGTCGTCGTTCATCATCACGTAGGACACCTTGGTACATAGACTAAAAGAACCGTAATTTGTAAAGGAGAGGAAAGTTCGACTCGTGCTCACCTCACGTTCTTGTTCTTGTTGGTAATGTACAGCCCATATTGTGAGGCCCGAGAGTAATACTGCGCCAGCGAGTGTTGCTGCTGCCCTTCCTTGGTGCATACTTCAAGGACGAGACGGAGGTCGCCGGTAACGCACAGACCAGACCTAGCGGCGGGAGGTCACAACACGCGCAAACACGGTGTTGATTCCCAACTCTTTCCAATCCCCTCCCGACCAACCCGAAACTGGACAATACTAGTTGCAGAGATCATCCATTCGCCTGCAAATGGCTACTGTTCAGGTATTTTGCAATGCCAATCCTCTGGAAAGCACTATAACGATTACTCAGGATTTCGATGCCGCTCTTCAAGAGTCCGTGGGCAAACGCCTGTCTGCCACGAAGATGGAGAAAATCAAAGATATTGCTTTCAAATTGATTGAGGTGCGCTTCCTGCTTATAATCCAAACGTTCGCGTTACTCATTGTACAGTCTAGCATGACACACAACTAGTATCAATTCTTTATCGTACCCATAAATCCCTACCTGCAGCCTCAAAAATCAACAGCCTGTATATCTTTGACGCACTTGCGCGAACTGCGAGACAGCAGGTAAATAAGCAGGGGATTACAGGGGAAATACATACAGAGCCTGGAAATGCCGCTACATTCCTACTAAAGGTCGAAGGCATACTTGATGGTCTGTTTCAGGACATGATCAAGACGAGAAACACTGAATGCAAGGTCAGTTATTGAACTTCATGGTCACAAGATCAATTTTGGCGGCATATAGCTCGGATTCCCTTTGGATGGGTTGGGCCATGTCGGCATGAACGAACCTGATCCCTTTGAACTTGTCGCCCACATATACTCGATGCCTCGTCCGCATTACGCCATTGTCAACCGCGCCCATAATCAGTATCTATAGATCGACCTTGACCTGACTATCATAATTATAGGAGAAAGCGAAGAAGATTCTTGATATTTGGGTGAAAGGGGGAACATTCCCACCCCCCATACTAGCACGTTTATCGGACGTGGTGAACGAGAAAGAACAAGGTGCATACCAGTTTCATGTGTTCGCTAAGTATTTTCCCTACCCATGTATTTTCAATGAACTACATGCCCTCCTAATTGAATTTCATTGCAATGAGCATACAACTGAAACGCTGCCTGATCTGTTTATAATAGTGCACGAAGTAACTACACCGCCAACAACCGATCCACGTCTGAATACCTTTGGCGCAATTCCAACAATACCCCTAGTGGTCACACCTGTAACGTCGCCCACACCAACGTCCTTGGACCCACAAGCCACATTACTTGCACTATTGACACAAGCGGCCAAAGCTGCCAACACCGTTCCACCACAGATGTAAGTTGTTCAGAAGCCCAACCTTGGCATTGAGTCTGATGACACTGTTAGGCAAACACCAACAAATACTACTGTTGCCTTTCCTCCTGTAGCACCTTCAGCAGGTTCAATAGATCCTACTGCCGCGCAGTTGGCGCTATTGCAACGTCTAGCACAGAGTGCCAATGGAAATGATATCCCACAACCGCCTGTAACTCAAAATGTAAATGCGCCTCCCTTGCAATCTCCAATTACTGCTTCGGGGCCAGTCCATTCTCCGCCTCCTCCTTTTAGAGAGAGCTCTGCTACTAGAGACCCTAGATATGAGCGTTACCGCAGTCCTGAAACTCCTCTTGACAGAGACCAGGATAGGCATTACAATGATGACCGATATCCATCTAGAGGAGGTGTCCGAGGAGGTTTCCGTGGCCGTGGCAGAGGCGACGGCCGAAGGTGGGAGGATAGACACCGCGACCGCGACCGAGAGAGAGACCATGAAAGAGTTGGAGATCGCAGCCCGTATAGAAGTAGAAGAAGTCGATCCCGAAGCCCCCCTGCCGGCCGTCATGGGGGTCGTCGAGACATACAGCCATATAGTCCCCCTCGCAGACCCTCGTTGTCGCAATTCCAAGAATCAGCACCAGACCCACGATTAGCTGGCGCTGGTCCTGACAAAGACGAGTTCGGACGAGACATTAGACCGGCATCGCCGGAATCTACAAAGTCACGCACGCCGCCTTCATCAGTGCCACGAAACGAATCACCCACCCCAAAATCGCCACCGCCACCGCCACCCACCACCACTCCGCACGATAAATCCACTGTAGATCTCACATCCGCAACTAACCATGATCGAGTGTCTATGTCTCCGTTGGTAGCTGGAAATACATCTGCAAACAATCATAATGCCTCGTTTGTCTCGAATACAGAGTCTGCGCAGCAAGCTGGGATGGACAGTTTTGATATCTCGACGTTTGATTTCACTGCTGCCTCGTCGTGGGAAGGTCTCGGGAAACGATGGCAGGTTACACACGGATATACACCATCAACGGAAGAACTCATGCAGTTTGTGATGACTAAACAAATGTCTTTGGCAAGTCAGTATGGTGGAAACGAAAACTGGAGTAACGAAGGTTGGGATAACTCTGCTGATGCCCAGCCACAGCAATGGGGAGGAGGCAGAGGAAGGGGTGATATTTGGGGCGGTAGAGGGGGAGGTCATTACGGCAAAGGCCGAGGAGAATTCTATGAAGGCGCAGGGTGGGGTCAGGCTGGCATGGATCAGTACACAGATGCCGTGGTACTGGGAGGGGACACGAATACAAATCATTCACCAGAACAATCGCCCACTAAAGACGATCAATCAGGTAGTAGTTCGGGGGGTAAGATGCAAAAAGTAGGGGATAAATGGGTGTTTGTACGAGAAGCAGCGTCGACTAGCGTATGATAGTTACCGACTGCATTGTGGCTTCGTCTTCTGTCAATATGTTCTCTCTGTCATACTCTCTGCATATCATGCTCTCTGTTCTTCCTCGTTTAGGCCAGTCAATTCAGATTCGACGTCTCTTCTGTTGGTATCGTATGATTCACCATAAAGGATCCTGGGTCGGCCTGTTCTGCGATAGCTAAAGTTCTTGGCCAAAAATGGACTAGGCCAAAAAACGAGATAACAAATTAGGGCACATAGGATGCCAATGAGGGATCCAACAATCACGTCCTCTGTGTGGTGCCTCTATGAGTTCACGTCAGTTCGTACGAAATTGAATATGTAAAATCTTACATAGTCCTGAATTCGTGTCACGGCTACGTATCCTGCCCAAGATAATGGAACCAGAGTTATGATAAAATTCATCATACGGCTTGAACGCAAGGACCGTGATGGCAGAGGGGCATTAAAACACCAGGCTGCTGTTCTTCCAGCCAAGTACAGCGACAGAACAGCCATTCCAGAGAACGCCGTGGAGGAATGGCCAGATGGAAAAGACAGTCGCCCTTCGAGAATGTCTTCCGCTTTCCTTCATAATTGTCAGAATTTGCAGGATTAAGCACAACCGACTTACCCTTGGCACATTTGTGCTGCTTCGCTCCAGCGGCAGCGTGCGAGGAAGTCCGGTCGAAGACGCCCTACAAACCCATATGAAAAATGGTAATGGCTGATAATTGCTATCCTCACCCACGGCGTGTTTAAGTGCTTCGGTGATTAGACGGGCAAGGCCTCTATCACATTGGTCATCAGTAAATCTTACTCAAACTGAGATCAGCTGTCGTACCGTGCAGCGCAGACAGCGATTATCCCATGGTGTAGTTCAACAAGGGACCTATGTAGCCCACTGACCGCCAAAATTACCGCAATTGGTACGAATAAGGCGATGTTGTGGTTTACAGTAGAACCTACTCTTCTCGTTTATAGATGTCAATTTCATGCTAAGAAGAGGACTAGACAAGAGACGCACGTATTATTTTTGTGAGGATAACTGATCAGGCCGTCCTTAAGAGAGAACTCTCGCTCAAAGACAGGTCCTTCGGACACTACCCATCCAACTATCCAAATAGTGCCCACCGCTAGCCTATACTATCGTAGTAAGTTTAAAGCACGGATTCGCAAGTGTTTTGAGTACCAATCCATGATATATGTATAATCCAGGCAATCAAATGCATCTTCTCCAAAGAATCGCTCGATTGACTGGCGAAGTCCCATCGGTGGAACGGAAGAGGGAATAATAATAAATTAGATTGATGGAGGTGTGTTAAGCGCCTCGCGTGACCAGACGCGTTTTCTGTGACTCGTTTACGTCTGTCAGCACATTTGTGGTGTGCTCAAAACACCAACATTTTCTCTTACTCTCTAACATCAACCATGGACAAAGGGAGTACGTCCAAGGCGCCTCCGAAAAACCAAAAATCTATTACCTCCTTTTTCAAAGGAAAGAAGAAGGAAGAGGAATCTGTAGATGATGTCGAATCAAACGGGAGCGATTTAGACATGGACATGGACACACCGGTAGCTAAGCAATCGAAAGGAATTAAATCTTCAGCACCGGAAGCATCCGATCTACCACCAATACATAGCATTCCTACGATCTTTGACGACCTCGTTAGTCGAATACCCGATATTAAGGGAGTCGTCGAATACGTTGCTGGACGAAAGCTTCGCGTCGCCACCATGTGTTCCGGAACCGAATCCCCACTGCTCGCTTTAGAGATGATTCAGAACTCAATATACGACCAACACGGCCTAAGACTAGAGGTTGATCATGTGTTTTCCTGCGAGATAGAACCATTCAAACAAGCATACATTGAACGTAACTTCCGACCACCATTGTTGTTTCGCGATGTCTGTGAGCTAGGAGATGGAGAAGCGTGAGTCTCGCCTTTTTAGCTATGAACCCTTACTAATTTGCAATTAGACATACTGCTTACGGGTCGTTGGCGCCCGTTCCTGGTGATGTGGATTTACTTATCGCAGGCACATCCTGTGTCGACTACTCGAACCTCAATACTCAGAAACAAGATATAGACGCGAACGGGGAATCGGGAAGAACTTTTCGCGGTATGATGTCCTGGGTTGAACAACATCGTCCGCCGCTCGTCATTCTGGAGAATGTATGCTCAGCGCCCTGGCCGCGAGTACAGCAGTATTTTGAACGCATCGGGTACAGTGCAACGTTTTCTCGTGTTGATACCAAACACTACTATATACCACACACGCGCACAAGAGTGTACCTTGTCGCGGTTAATAAGAAGAATTCTCATATACCGGACGAATGGAAGGACTTGGTGACTTCGAAGTTGAAACGACCTGCCTCTTCTACACTTGACTCATTTTTATTGCCATCCGATGATCCTCGTATCCATCAAGCAAGGCAAAAACTCGTCCAGGAGAATTACAATGCCCTGGATCGTCGAACAGGACGCACTGACTGGGGTCGATGCGAGTCACGCCACCAACGCGCCCGACTAGAAGAGGAACTGGGTTCCAAACGGCCTTTGACGAACTGGGAAGATGGTGGGCCCGGCTTTCCTTCAATGTTCCTCGAATTTGACCTTATTACAGGTGGATTTTGCAAACTCCCCGATTTTGCGTGGGGTGATTGGGGCATAGGCCAAGTCGAGCGTGTTTGGGATCTTATGGACATTAGTTTGCTTCGTTCTGCGGTCAAAGGAATTGACCCATCGTACAAAACGTAGGTTTGGCAATATTACATTATGCCACGTAACTGACATCTGGATTAGGACAGTATGGAATCTATCTCAAAATGTTGATCGAACCATTGGTTCGAATAAAGTTGGCATTTGCCCTTGTCTCACACCATCCATGATCCCCTACATCACGAACCGCGGCGGTCCTATGGTGGGTCTGGAGGCACTGTCCATGCAGGGTCTTCCTGTTGACAAACTCCTCCTTACCCGGGAATCTGAGGATCAACTCGCAGATCTGGCTGGAAACGCCATGTCCACCACTGTCGTCGGGGCGTGTATCTTGGCCGCACTGGTCACCGGGAAAAAGCTGCTGAAGGCAGGCAACGATAAACAGACGTATGAAGTGAAGCAGGACCTAGGAGTAGCGCACATCGAGGAAATGGTCATTGACCTTCCTGCCAGAGACAGTGCTACGACCAGCAGTGTCGTTGGAGAAGATCAGCTTGTCAGCAAGCCCTTAAACCTGTCCTCAACGGACGATACTCTCCTCTCATCCCTCCTCGTCAGCGCTGAACGAAGTACTCGATTATGTACATGCGAAGGTCGTATGGATATGACGACACGCGAACTCTTCCGATGCATCGATTGCGGCGCCTCGTCATGTCAGAAATGTGGCGGTCGACCAGAACATAACCTAACTCCAATCGACTTATCAATTCAACCTCGATTACCTCCTAGTCAGTTTGCTAAGCAATTGAAGTCTGCACTCCCTATGGCAATAACGCTTAGTAATATTACGCAGGATGTGCTGGATGCGATGAGCGTGGAAGCAGGGGTGCCTATTCCTGCAGCGCGGTGGTCGAAGTGGTCCGCCGCAGTGATCCGTGCAGCAAGCTCAGATTTACGGTTCGTTGAGCCCAAGAGACAGGAAATATGGAGTGCGGTCTATCAATCTCCTGTGGCCCTTCTAGAGCTCTCTTTACATCCTCAACAACCTGAATGGCGGCTTTACGCGTTGCCGGAAGAAGACGAACCAGCCAATGCAGAGATTCGACAGTTGTTGGCTCAACCCGTCGGACGATTAACCTGTGTTGATGGTCTACTCTCAGGTCGATGGGAATTCGCATTACCTCACATCATGGAAGTCAAAGTTCGAATACAAGGGAATAGTGACCTAGTTCCTTCATGGGAGGCGCGTTTGGGTCTTACCGGGGAAGCATACAAGAATAAAATGGTTCACTCTGCCCTCGAAGTCAGCGCCTCACCAGATGATACTGGTTATTTCGATCGGGATATTTCTGGGACTTATACCCTTCTTGATAAATGCGGAACCGCCAATGGGGGCTTACATAAAAAGCAAGAGAACTGCAACACAGGGTTGCCCCCATTGTTCTTCCTCCTTGATCCCCATAGAACCAACGACGCCGAGGACCGCTTCGTCTTCTCCATAAGCAAGCGGAGGTACGAGTTCGGGGAGACTCGCCCCATCGTGTGTAAACTCGATCCCTCATGGCGCCAATCAAGTAAGGACGAAGAAGACGAGGTGTCTTGCTTCATCCCCGTTAAATGGGTTTCTTCAACCAAAGTCGAACTCAAGGTATGTATGATTTCTTCTGGTCATTGACATCTAACAATCAATGCTCTGCAGCCCGCTGCCACTAAGGATGCGACATTCTCCATTCCAAGGCAAGGCCTCACGATTTCCAACGACGTTGATGCCTGCTCCAGCGCAAACGCTCTGCTAATAACCACAGTCAACTTAAAAGGTCAAGTCGGACTTGAGTGGCCGCGTGGTGCTTGGAAAGAAGTGGACAAGGTTCACGAACGAAGTACATTCAAGGCTCTTGCATGGCTGTTAGAGAGGATACGTCATGTCGATGAGAACTTGACTTCCTGGCAACCAGCGGGGGGCGTAGCAGAAATCCACAACTGCGAACGATGCGCTCCAACTCCACCTATGGTACAGTGGACACAAGTTGGCAACAAGGTTATCCCCATGGAGGATCCCGTGCAAGCCGGTGAATATGAACGTCGGCTAAAATGCCGTCCCAGTCCTTTTGTTGCACAGCTCAAGCTCGACAACAATAACGTTGGCACGGTGAGGGTTGGCGTCAATATCCCTTCCCTCCTACACCGGGCTCTCTCCCGCCTTCCAATTCAAGATCGCCCTGACCCCGCTAACCTCTCTTGGAGACTCAACACCAACTTCTCCCCTGCTGCAAGCCTTAACCTACCAAAATTCGCCCTGTCGAGCAACAAGAAGGACAAAGAGCATGTACAACCCCCTAATTTCGTCATACCCCTCCGAAAGGAACAACTTCGTTCGTTAGAGTGGATGTTGAAACAGGAGTCTCACAGTGCCCAGCCGTTCATCGAAGAAGAGATCTCAGAAGCTATCCTAGATCCTCTCGGATGGAGGGCTGAGGGTCGCGCTCAACGTCCCGTGGATATCCGTGGTGGTGTCCTGGCTGATCAAGTTGGTTACGGAAAGACCGCCATTACACTGGGCCTCATTGACTGCGCATTTAAGGATGCTCAAGCAGAATTTGACAAGATGGGGCACATTGAAGGGAAGATCGCGCTCAAGGGGACACTTATCATAGTGCCTCCACACCTTACACGACAATGGAACTCGGAAGTTCAGAAGTTTACGAAGAAACGGTTCAGTGTGCTCGTGCTCACCACCGCGTCTAACCTCAATAGCGCGACTATTGAAGATTTCCAAGAGGCCGACATCATCGTCGTTGCTTCCAACCTCTTCAAAAGTAGCGTTTACCTCGAGAACCTACAGACATTGGCTGGTGCTGGTGATTTACCCACTAAGGACGGTCGGCACTTCAACGCCCATCTGGAAAAGTTACTGGAAGCTCTCCAGGGCCAGGTAGAACGACTGAGAATTCATGGCTCGGCTGCTGTTATGCAGGAACTGCAAGATGCCCAACTCCGAAGTAAGTTAGATTTCCCTTTCGTCAGAAATATTTGGGTCTCATATAACTTCCGTAGTCAAAGAGGCAGATGCAGCTGCAGCTGAAGCTGCCCAATCTAAACGTCTCAAAGGGCGTGCATATCGCGAAGCGGCTGAACGCGCCCAGGCTGAGAATGCCAAGCGTGCCAATGACAAGAAGGAAACGAAGAAGGCGGGTGCAACAAAGACAACAAACTCTCACAAACCCGAAAGCGCAGACTCGATTAGTAGTGCTAAACCGAATCCATCAGGCCTCATCCCAGAGGTTGTGATTCCCACTCGAAAGCGAGGCTACGCTAGCTCTGGAAACGCATCAAGTTCGGCTCCCAGCCCAATGAACGGTGATAACGAGGAGTCCGGAGCGATCGGAAAGCGTAAGCGTAAAGCTGCTGCCAGACCCATCATCATCGATTCCGACGATGACGATGATGTTGTGGAGATCCCAGCTCCTCGGAAGAATGGCGCAAACTCTAAGAAATCTTCGAGGTCGTCCAAATCATCGAAGGCATCTCGATCGTCCGACTACGATAACGACTACTACCAAGAAGAGTCAGACGCAGAGTCTCCCTCTGATACCGAGTTTGATGAGGCCTCAGAAGAGGAAGAGGAAGAGAATAGCGACGCACCCCCGAAAAAGGGCAAACAAAAGGCGAAGCCAGCTCCCCCCAAATCGCGTGCGAACAAGAAATTCGTGGATGAGGAAACTGATGGTGATGCTATGGATGAGGACGACAGACCGGTCAAGAAGCAACGAACTGGTAAGACGATTTCCAAAAAGGTTCAGCCTGCAAGCTCGGACGTAGACGTTGACGAGGATGCCATGGACGTCGATGAACACGCTCCAACGAAGGGCAAGAAAAAGGCAGCTACGAAAGCGAAAACAGAGACTGCACCAAAACGCAAGCGTGCTGACGCCGACCCTTGGAAGCTCGAGTCGAAAGCTGTCAAACAAGACTGGACCCAAATGCAGGCTCCACCCCTTGAGATGTTCCATTTCTCCAGAAAGGTGGTGGACGAGTATACCTATCTTGAGGGCAAAGTCCACTCCTTGGTTACCAGTCTTACTGCGGAGCGACATTGGGTCTTGTCAGGTACACCGCCGATTCACGACTTTGGTGCTTTGAAGACTATTGCAGCGTTCTTGAACTTGCATCTAGGTGTTGATGATGCTGGGGAGGGCACTTCAGCTGAAGTTAAGAAACGCAAGAGGGAACAGACTGGTGCGTGGTCATACTGTGTATTTTTGGACTTAGGATTTAATAGGCATGTTTAGCTGTCGAGAAGTTCCATTCGTTCCGAGAGGTTCACAGCCTGGAATGGCACGCGAATCGCCACCAGCTCGGTCAGCGCTTCCTTGACCAGTTTGTTCGACAGGTGAGATTCATTCGATCAAGATTTGAAACGTCACTTATACGCTCCCTCTTTTAGAACATCGCTGAAATCGACGAGATCCCATGGACGGAGAAGAAGGTCAAAATTGCCCTTCCTGCAGCTGAACGTGCTATTTATCTCGAGCTGGAGCACCACCTTCGCGCGCTTGACATGACGATCAAACGAGGCAAGAAGACGGAAAGCGATCGGGAAAAACGTCTAGCACAATCACTTGGAGAGAGCAAGTATGTATCATATTTTCTACGTAGACATTGGAGTAAAGCTAATGTGATATAAAGAACCGCAGAGGAAGCACTCCTCAAACGTTGCTCACATTTCGACCTTGAAACATCCAATGACAACGCCATGAAAGCCTGCGACATAATTGTACAGGAACGTCAAAGCCAACTCGACGACTGCATGTCAGAGCTCCTCAAGGCCATCAAGGAGGGCCTCAAACGTGAGAAGACTCTAGGCAACACGGGTGCTGAGTCCATGTTCAACGAATACGTCCGGGTGTCAAGGACCGAGGGAGTGGATGACCAGGATGGTACGAAGATGGTCAATTATCTCCTAGACGAGGCTGGTGTTGGTCCTGCAAGGCCCAAGCCAAAGGCACAGGATCTTAACCTGACCGAAAAGACAAAAGCTGCGATTTGGGAACACCGTGAGAAGACACACGAGATCCGAAGGTTGACCAAGGAGATGGTTGGACGTGTCAGGTCGTTGAGGTACTTCAAGGTTGTTCGTGATTTGCAGAAGAATAGGGAACCCAAATTGGCGGTCGATTGTCCTGTGTGCGGGAACAAGAATCTGCCGATCCATGATGTTGCGGTGCTATCGTCATGTGGACATACAGGTTGCGTTGATTGTGTCAAGTCTTGTGCAGAGAAAGAGGAGTGTGTGTATGCTGCGTCAGGAGCATGCAAGTCTGCCGCTAGGGTCTTGAACGTGGTGAGGGCGGATACCTTGGGAATTGACGACGAAGCGAGAAACTCCAAGGAGAAGCATTTCGGCATGAAATTGGAGAAAGTTGTGCAATTTATCAAGTAAGCACTTCCCCCCTCCTTCGAGGTTCAATGGTTGATCGTGGAACAGAGATGAGATTCCGGAGAAAGAGCGTATATTGGTGTTTGTTCAATTCCCTGACTTGATGAAGAAAGTCACTGAAGCGTTCAACTATCACGGCATCAAATTCTTGGAGATTCGAGGCTCTGCAGCGCAGAAGAGCAAGAATTTAGAACTTTTCCAAAATGACTCCAAGGAGCGAGTGCTTCTGCTCAACGTCATGGACGAAAGCGCCAGTGGTGCAAACCTCACATCTGCCAATCACGCCATCTTCTTGTCGCCCCTCCTTGCACCATCAAGAGAGATTTATGTCGCCTGTGAGACTCAAGCTGTTGGACGTTTGGTGCGATATGGGCAGACGAAGCATGTATACGTGTATCGCTATGTGACTCTGAACACCATTGACGAGGAGATATACGATTCCATGAGTAAAGAAGGGGTGTTGTAGAGGTTGCGAGCAGAATACCACCTAGAGGGTAGCATGAAGAATTTCGAAAAATAATATATTAACGGGCGCTTGCGTAGTGTGAAACATTTAATAGTGTATTCGGAAAATATTATGGGATAATACATAGGTTTACAGGGACAGGAATAAGCTCTTAACGAATGATTGATACAATCCTCACCGAGTGTGCGGACAGCAAAAGCATAGCAGCTTATGACCGATGACAACAGTTGACCCTCAGCAGTGTCGACCCCGACACAGAGAGTCTCGTGTTCAACAGATCCACGTTACTTGTTAGACATCACGTAACCACTGGTATCCAGGATCTGCTTTCCGCATATTGAACAAAGTCCTTTTTTGTATGCGCAACCTAGAGGCAAAATTGCGATGATAGCGGGGAAAGGATGGGTAAAAGAGGACATCAATGATACAGTTGCTGTTCCGAAGAGAGTTGATAGGGAGGAGGTATAACATACCATGGCAATACTTTGCTTTGTTCTGCGTCGTCGGCTGTTTGCAGTCCTTGCACTTTGTTTGATATGGCTATTGTGTTTTGTGGGTGAGGAGATGAGAGACGTTTTACTGAAAAGGTAGGTGAAGGAGAGTGAAAACGAACCTGGAAACGATTCTTGGAAGTACCGACCCCTGGACGGCCCAATAACTTGTTCTCGCCTACCTTGCGTGAACCTTCTTTGATGGCGCTGGAACTTGCGGTGAATGGGTCAGGGGCAGCCACTTTTGACAGTTTCTTCAGGGGAAGCAGTAGATTTTAGAGAGAAGATGGAGGACAGGGGAAAAAGACTGGCTACCTTTTCGCATTTCTTGCAAACCATCGTGGATATTGGTGGATGAGTGCAGTGAGGTCACCATCATTAGTGACAAGATGAGTCACGATGTGACCTGTAACATTGCAACAACGTGGCCGTCGATTGAACTTAATCTTGGATTGCGTTGTACTTTGTTGATTGGATGCAGGTTCCAAAGTCGAGAATTTGACCTGGAATTTGTTTTTAAGCGCCTTCACGACAAATTATTTCTTTTTTTTAACTGACATGGATACCCTTGCTTTATTATCCAGCACCACGCTCCCGCTCAACCCTGCCACATACGTACAGGCTCGATTTGGCAAGTTAAACCCCGTACTCGGGATCTTATTGTCTAATCTTGTATTCCTACTTCGCGCCTATCCGAAGTCAGCCCCTACCCATCACTCAGTGCTATGCTTGTCCTCTCATCCTCCCGTCAATTGCTCACCAGATTCTCGTTGACATGACACCCTAGAATGACCTCATGGTGTCTCTGTCAACGGAAAACTACGCTGTCCCTCACGGGTCACAAAAAGGTATCTCATCCAACACAATGAGCAATGAATCGCCACTGCCGACGAACAAATCTAAATCGTAACATATCTCACTAGTCCTCCTCCAATATCAAAGGGGAGAAGAAAAATAAAGAATAATAATTAGACAGTGATGGCATTCCACCCAGGGATAGCTTACTGTGCGGCAATGCGACTTTGCAGAACCGATAACAACGAATTCTTTTTTTTATTCCAGGCGGTCGGTAGTGGTAGCCCATCCAGTGGGAGTATAAATCTCCGCGAGGATGTGGACGGGCTGAATGCGACTTGCAACATGCCCTCCATCTCCATAAAGTCCAGACTTCCTCCAGAGCTAATTGCACACATCTTACTGTATCTGGATCCCCAAACTCTTCATAAAACTACGCTGGTGAGTGATGTCACTTGCCGCACCATCCACACTTACCAAGATTACTACCATGCTGCTAACCATACGGCTTCTCCTCACCCTAGAGCGCCAAATATCTCAGTGGGCTGGCTTCATCAAATCAGCGGCTTCAATATGTCATCCAATTACATATATCGGGAATGAAAGATGGGCCAAGCAAAGCTGCCCTGGCTACCCGATTAAACGTGCTACTTGCTTACAGAGCATTCTGGCCAGAATTATTATCGACATACTACCAGGTCATTCAAATTACTTATCCGAGCCGCTATGGCGTCTCTGGTGGGTTACTTCATGAAATCACGCGCACGGAACACCCACACCCTTCCACTTCACTTCATTTAACCGAACTTGGCTCACACCGCCTTGGTCGACCACCTGCAACTCCTCGGCGCATCATCCATTCAGGCATAATTCCAATAGAATACGTGGCAGTGGATAACAATCAATCCTTAATTGTCGCCGCGAGCCTAATTGAGTATGTCATCGTTATATGACTTTTATCTCCTACTATGGCTATTCGTCGGTTTCTTTCCTTTCTATTCCAATCTGGGCATTTTTATCTTCTCTTCTTGCGCTGGATGGAAGGGTCACCTCAAACCTGAATTAATTGCAAATATTGATTATTGCCTTTTAAGGAACCAAAATGGCCAAATGGAGTTATGCCTTGACGTCAGGGATATGACTAATTATAATCTGCATCCTGCAACCGCTTCGCCATCTCATGTCTTCAACATCCAGACCCTGCGGCCTCATACTGTCAATTTAAATATCGCAGGGGGCAAGGTCCTGGTTACTTTCGAATATGCTGTACTCGGTGATGCCAACATTAAGCACCTCCTGGTCGACTGGCGGAACTACGCCTCCAAGGTGGGTCGACTGAACTATCACTTTCGAGCCTACCTCGGCATTCTAACGGCACTGATCCGAACAGTGGTTCGAAGATCAGGATATGTGTTTTCTCAGTGATAAATACGCAGTAAGTATCCCACGCGAGCGTAACGGCGGCGTACCAAGTCTTCGACTTTACGATATCACTTCGGCTTCTCAATCGTTTGTCTACCGAGAATTCAAGCTCCCGGACGATTGGAGATTAAAACAAACAGGAGTCGTCCAGAATAAATCGGTTACATACGATATTCCTCGGGACTCGGACGCGTTATTTTCATTCGACCCCATCCACCGTATCCTGGTCCTCACTGCTCGAGAGGAGTCCTCAGCTCAATGGCTAGTCATCAAAGAATCATCATTGATCCGATATATTCATGAAACCGACGGCGCAATTAAGTGGGACCAATGGAAGGACTACTGCTGCGTCGCGAAGCTTCCCGATTCAGCTTGCAAACCAGAAGTCGTTGGCACCCGAATTGTATACCTTAACAGCACCGAAGCGAAGATGGATATTATCAACTTTGATCCTGTTCCTCCAAGGAATTCTGGAAGATTGCAAGTCTCCTGGATTTGGAAAGGCCCGAGAGTTAGGAGTGGACTAGCACCACACGGCTCTGATAGCACCATTTTGTTGAAGAGATCTGCGTCTCCTTCTATCGCTGTTAGGATGGTAGAAGGTGTTAGAGTTACGGAGGATAGCGTAGTGATCTTTTATAGGTCTCATGTGAGTGCCTTGTACACTTGGCTTATATGTGCGCTATGCTGATGAGTCGATTTTCTCGGCGTCAATAGGAGGCACATGTGCATTCCTTCGGACCTAGACGTCAAGGCACAGCTTAACGATATTCTTCATAACGCAAAGACAATGATGATATGTTATCTATGTATTCTATGACATTTACTGTATCATAGCTGCCCCTTTCTAACCCTCGTGTCTACGTATCTGTCCGTCGATATCTCTGTTTTCTTATTTCAGGGATAAGAACTCTTCACTCTCCCTTGTCATACTTACTACCTACTCTACTCATTCATCTCCAGCCAGATAGTCTGATAGAATGATTATTGTATAGTCTACTTGCTGACCTGATTGGAGTTGAACAACAGTAGGTAGGCGGTCACCCGATTCAGTACGATGAATGTAGTATTAGTGTATTGTCAATATCGAACGCTGCAAGGTATTTTTGGTATCGTTATTGCTCGCAGCGCCCCATTATTTCTACAACGGCCATTTGAGAACAATCCAAATCACCCATCTCCTCCTCTCCACATCGTCATCATCTCCTTCGACATCCCATTCACGTATTCTTTCATTCGCACTACCATCTTCATTAGCATCCGACTGGCTAGTATTGACCTCATACTCCTTTATACTCTCTATAATCAATCCAAATGATCCAATTGTGTTCAAAAATCCTTGGATTGTCCACCTTCCAGTGTGCAAACCCGCTACTAGATGAACTCTGGCATGAGGAGCTTTCTTGAGTACCGATGACAGCGTTTGTGCAAATAAGGAATGAAGAGATGGGTTCCACAGTGTGTCGGCGGCCATTACGATGTCAAAACCCGTTTTTCGATTCGATTCACGAAGACCCAGCCCGGTCGTTGGATGATGACTATAAACTGGTGTGTTATCCTCAGCCTTCGCCATTGTGCACTCCAACAATGCACCAGGGTCTGTGCCCCAAGCGTAAGGAATAACGCGACAATTAACGCCCAAAACACCATTCCGATCCGCGTTTCCAGATAAAACTTGTATCAACCGTTCATCTGGATAGTCGCTAACCGTCACCTCTAGGTCTAGACTATCGCCATTAGGATGGACAGGGGGTGTATTTGAGTTTGACTGGGCAGTGGGTGCGAATTGTGAATATAGGTTCGAAATGGTAATACCAGGAAGACCTGCTGCGGCGCCCAATTCGAGTATCCTAATTCTCCGTCGTAGCTCCTCGGGTTGGGGAATCCAATTAGGACCATTTACCCTACGACCTGAAATGACGGTCAAATAAGGGAGTTGAGAGCCTGGACCCTCAAGTGTAAGGGGTTGGAAGCGATAAAGAGGGTAAAGGTGGGGAAGGCCTAGTCGATCGATGTGATCTGCGAGGTAAAGTGACGCCATCCAGATTGCAGAAGCGTGTAAGGACCAATTCGCGGAATGCGTATCCGGAGTGTATAACTCGATCTTCGGTACTTTATTGCTACTGTTCGCGACTATAGAGTGCGAGTTGAGGTGCTGGTATTCATGGTTTTCCGGTGCGATGGCGGGCTGTGTGTAATTGGGGGATTCAAGAGAATCAAATCGCACTACTACGTGTTTTGGCGTGTAGGTGAACAGAGAGCCTGCGGATGTCAACGTAATGGGTTGATACTCGTATAATGTTTGCAGCGAGCTTGAAAGTATGTCTTCGGGATCAAACTCTTCTGGTGGGCTAGTGCTCATAATAACCTGCTTATCTCGTGATATCCGGATCAGAGCTGAGGCAAAGTACTTACGGACTACCTGGTGAAGTGCTGAAAGTTCCCGGTTATGATAAGGCCAGTGTCCTGATTGGGTGCGTTACTGTGAATATCTTGACGAGCGACAGTCCAGAACCCATCCTAACTCATCATTGTTGTTGTTGGGTTGTGATAAGGAGATACCTCCAGCCGTTATCTTATCTGTCTTCTCATCTTCTCAGGTTCCCACGGTGGTGCAACGTTCGTTGTATACTTGTGGTATGGACGAGTTGGGCGTGGCGTCCCATAGGATAATTAAAATACAAAAAGTGATTGATAGAAGAACATACATGGCAGTGAACGGCCTCTGAAGTTCGATAACTACACCCGGAACAAGGATAACCGCCCATCCCAACCACAACTCGCCAGGTTACCTTCTTCGTAAAGGGACCAACTACATCCAATAACAAATTCAGTATGCAGATCGTGAATGTATATTAGTTGCGTTCTGCCGGGCGTGGGGGCTGTATTCCACCTGCATGGCATGGTTAATTTGATTGTCCTCTAAGGAGAGCGATAAAACTTACACGCGACATGTCATATCATAACTGGCAGATGCAAGGACATCTGGTCTATGAGGACTCCATTGAACCTTTCGAATTGCGTATTCATGACCAAGTAACTGTGTCTCGCATACCCCTCCAACTGCACCGCCTTCCGGACCCAATTTGACCATCCGGCAATCCCAGATCTTGACAGCTTTGTCAACTCCACCACTGGCCAAAACGAACGGCCTGTACTTGTTCCAATCTAGAGAAAGGACCTCCGTTCCAGATGCTGGGACAGTAAGGGCAGCGTTGGATAATGGTGCAGAGAAGTTGCCATTTTGAACAAACGATGGCGTTCGTACATCGAATATCCGTAGTGTTCCATCAGTCGAACAGCTTGCCAATACATCGGGCTGATGAGGTGAGAACACGGCTTGGTAGACACATGCTTGGTGTGCATGTAACGTCAACACAGATCGTGGATGTTCCGGTGTCCACTATTGTGCAAGACATGGGTAATTGCTCATAGCGTACGCGAATCACGTACAATTTTCACCATGCCATCCCATGACGACGAAACAAAGGTATCTTTTTTGAGGTTCGACCAATCCACAGAATAAGCTTCTCGAGTGTGCTCATGCCATGCACGAATGGGCAGGTCCTACCACACCAACTGATCCTTAAACTTCATGATTTTTTACCAATGAACATAATCCAAGGAACACACATTGAGCATCACATCCCACAGTCGTATTGAACCATCTCCAGAGGCTGAGACAATGTGGTTTTCATGTATCTCGGACCATGCGACATCGTACAAGCCATCTTGGGTTTCATAACTTTAAACGACCTTAGTAGATAGTCACATCGTAGCAGAAGGCAGACCCACAATTTATCGATCTTCAGCCCAGGCACACCAGTTGGAGTAGGAGCAGTAGATAAGACATGCAATCTTCCGTTTCCTACCAAACCAAAATTCGCGGCAGAGGCGAGGGCAAGTCGAGTCGGATGAAACGGTGACCATGTCACCGAATAATGTGCGAATCCTGGTGTAGCAAGCACAGCAGGAGCTGGGCGTGGTCCGTTCATTGATAGTAATGAATCAAATTACTTGGACAGATTACGTAGGAGTAGAAGATAAATGAGAGGTAATGGTGGCGGGGCTCATGATTTTGAGTCGGCTATAATCGCGCTGCTCTTGTTCCGTCACATGCGAGTCTCCGTTCCCAACATTCCCAAGGCTATTCTCACCGCCAAGAACAACGCGCCAAAGATAACTGCTGAAGCAGCGATCTACAAATTGTCCCAGTTCTTGAAGGATGGGAATGTGACGGTGCTCACTGGTGCAGGCGTTAGCGTTGATTCCGGAATACGAGCGTACAGAGGGGAGGATGGACGTTATATGAATCCCAATTACAAGTACGTTTACAGCCTATTCCAGGGTCTACTCTCGATACCAAGTTGTAAACCTGACAGGCCTATACTATATCATGAAATAATGGATTTGACTACGAAAGGATATGTGTATCGGTGCGCTCTGAACGCTTCTTGCCCGACAAAATTGTCTGACATCACAGCAGTCAGCGCTACTGGTTTGAAGCCCAACAGGCTACCTATTCTAGATCTCTAACCCCTCGCCCATAGGCTGCGCTCATATCTGGGATACCCACCTGTCCGTAATACGAAACCCAACACCACGCACTTTGCGTTGGCGATGCTGCAGCACGAATCCTACATCACCCGGCTTATCACTCAAGTAAGCTCTGTTCCATTTGATATCGCTTCACAACGCACATTAATCCATTGTCAATCCACCCTCCAATAATTGTATTAGAATGTTGATGGATTGCATCACAAAGCTCTAACACGACACACCGGTTCACGTTGGACGAAGGAATCATTGGATGCTTCTATCCTAGAACTACATGGCACCCTCTTCGTAAGTTCGTTATTGAGACAACCCAGACTTGCAGCTAAGCTCATGACTTTTCAGAGCGTGCGCTGTCAGCATGGCCATGTCGTACATCGTGATACCTTCCAGGACTGGCTTTCGATGCACAATCCAAAATGGAAGGACTTTGTGGATGAACTAGAAAAAAAAGGTGGCCAGCTACGAACCAATCCAGATGGTGATGTAAGCCCTCAATCCTTGACTGTTTACTCTACATCCCCTATTACCATCACTCTCATTCCTGCATGCGTCGCCCCACAATTTATCACCACGAATGCCTTTACTTGACACCCGATCCATGATCTTCTCCCGCCGTGCTTCATGCCGGCAGGTTGCGATTGAGCACCTGGGGATCTCGTATACCGATTTCGTCATACCCGAATGCCCAACATGTTTTACAATGGAGGGCCGAAGAAATATAGTAGTAAGTGTCCTGGTAGTCCTGATTCTGAGGGTTGGCCCTTGGGGGGGGGGGGGGATCGTGCCGTCTAATGCGCTGGTTCCTGGTTGTAGCCTTGCTATTCTCTGTCCTGTTATCCAGGCGAAATGGTGCTAACTGCAGTCTTTGACGGCAGCACAAACCTGACCTGATATTCTTCGGTGAATCAATTCCCGAGGAGATAAAACTTCGATCGTACGTCTCCTCAGTGTTGGAGTTGACTTGATTAACCGCCACTCATTCCTGCCTCATTCCATTATCTCACAGTTACCATAACATCGAACGTGGTGACAAATTACTCGTCATCGGTACCACCGTCGCAACATACTCCGCATTTCGGTGAGCCTCTTCACTCAATTATTGAGCCTTCGCCATAAGTGCCCTCGTCTCCCTTTGTGGCCCATTTTTTTCGAGCATATTGTGAGCTCTCGGCATCTATTTCCATTTATCTGATGACCTTTACAGGTTGCTGAAGCATGCTCTCTCGCTCAACAAGCCCATGATGATGCTCAATGTAGGACCTTCTCGAGCAGATAATGTCCCTGGCATCGAGAAGCTTGATATACCTAGTGGTGTAGTGATGCCCAGTGTGGTAAAAGCAGTCATGTAAGTCCTTCAGTGTCAATCCTATCCATATCTATGGTTCTTCTCCATGCATTGTACTGCTATTGGCTGATTCATTTCTGCTTTTGTACAGTGGTCCAAGCAAATGTGAAAAGGATCCCATCTTGTGGAAGATGCTCAACAGCGGTGTTGTCACTCCACCTGCAAAAGATGATGATGACAGAGCTCCAAGGGCAGCTGGCTAGTTGGTAAGGTGGTGCATCTGTCTGTGACTTGGTACAGGTAGGACCAGCCGTCCCACACACACTCAGAGGCCTGCCGGATCTTGGGACTTGGATGCTGTTGTAGAATCCTCACTGATGTTGCTGGGTGTAATATACTTATAGATCAAGGTATTTTGGTGTAATATATGATGGTTTCTATCCAATCAATAGAGCTAACCTAATAGACTCCAAACTACCGGCCAAAGATTGTAAAATGTTGCTCAGCTGGATCTAGGGGTTAACATCCAAGACCTAGCATCCTACACTGTTTGCCAATTGGTGAATGCACCGTAGGCAAAAACCAGAGAACTTGAATGATCTGGAAGTGATCACCAGTCACCACACACAAAGCTGAAGTCAGCATACCTCCAGATTTTGGCAAGCTATCTGAACTCTAAAAATAACAGGAATCAATGTGAACATGGGCAAGTTTGTGAGGAACAATAAATAATACACTATACAGAGGATGGATAATTGCTAGATGTGATGGAGGAGTGGATACTATTGGGAAGAAATGGATGTTACCACCTGAAATTCTTGGATTGGCTCAAGACTGACTCCAGGTGGTGGGATTTGTATACAAATGGGTGGGGAAAAGTACAGAGATGGGAATATGGGTCAAAATAGAAGTTATTCAAGAAAAAAAAAATAACAGCTAGTTGGTGTGATTATAGATCATGGAGTTGTTCATCCTCCAAGTTGTCAAAGTGCAGACAGCAAGCCAAAACAATTTAACCTCCTGTCTGCTCCCTGGCAAGGTTGCGCAGGAGGGTCGTGGTGTTGGTGGTGGAGATGACAGAGGTGATTGCGGCGACAGCAGCGGAGTTGTGGCACGTGCGCGTGAGTGGTGGACTTGGTTCTGACAGTATCATGTTAGTTCATGGCAAGGGGATAAGAGTACTGTCCACGTAGTCCACATCATACCTTGGGTTGCCTATCTTTCATGACACTGGAGCACCGACGTTGCTTATGCTTAATCCAGTGTTCAAGATCGTACTGACTCTTTTTGGACAGCACGACCTCCCAGTCGCATCTACGGCATTTGACCGTATACCAGTCCAAAATGTGAGCATCAGGGTCGCATTTGAGCCACTCGAGACGCTTTTCTGCGCGAGGGGTGAATGTGGGTCTGATTCAAGAAGGGGGACGAAACGCAACAGGCCAGTGAGCATCCAATGACCAACCCGACGGCGTTGACTCGTTGACGGAATCACGGAACCACACGAGTCAGGACACTTACGTCTTCTTGGGGTAAATCGTCGCCACCAACGCAGCAGCGCGTGCTATGGCACGCCATAGTCAGTATAATGGTGACTCGATAGGGTGAACAGATGAACTACGCACCTGTGCGACGAGCTCGAGACTGACAGTGATATCTTGGCATTATAGCAGTGTCTAAGTATTCAGTGAGCGAATGGTATGTCCACGGTGAACATGCAGCAACTCGGCGCGATGACTGCGCCACTCCGAGTCCTGAATTATGATGCACTGCACGATGGAGCAGCAGCGCGGGGGCGCCATGCCATTGATTACATCGTCCATCGAGCGCAGGGGACGAATGGGGCAGTTCGTGATGGAGGAGCTTACGTTCAGTGGGTCTGGCGAAGAGAATAGAGAGGGGGTGGTGGCGGTGACACTCGTCGTCAAAACAACAATGGACATTATATATCATGTTCGAGATGAAAACAATGTGACATACTGCATTGGTATACTGGCATAAATTGGTATAGATCATAAAGTTCACCTAGGATGACTCTCTCAAGTCCGCGCATCGTCGACTCACGAAGATCCAGACCCTGACGGAGCGGGACCACTTTCGTCTTTCGACAAGCTATCCCGGAAACCTTTCATAAACACCTTGAAGGGTAACATGAACCAACCTAACGCGTTCGGGGGTTCATCCTCAGGTGGTAAATACAAGTCTTTGCGTGCTCGATTCGGCGACCTTGCGTCAGGGTCCGGTTCCTGATCTGCAGAGTCCCTCCTCGGCCGCTTGAGAGGTGCACGATGGGGGTCTCCATCGGCAGGGGCGGGCGTAGCTTCCGTCGACGCAATCGACGGCGGAGGTGGGGATGCAGTCTGTCTTGGAAAAGGAACAGCCGGATCAGGTGAGTCACCGTGATCTTCATTTTCGGATGTTTTGACAACACTAATTTTCGGAGGTACGTCAGTACCAAAACCAGATGTGCGATGCACGTAAACCATGAGACGTTGGAACACGAATCACTTACTTGGGCTCTTTGCGCGGCTTCTGGTCACAACGTGCGCGATGGTTCTCCCATGGGCGAACTGTATAAGCCTGTCGACGCCCGAGTTGGACATACCGCCCACAACGGTTGCAATATACCTTGTGGGACTCCAGCGCCCCTGCTTCGGGTTCGTCCTCAAAGTATTGCTTTCGCTGAGCCTCAGTTCGCCTCATCTTGCTGACGCTAACGACCGAGGACGTAACCGACGCATTGTCTTCTTCATCGTCCGTTGTAGCGTCGTCGCTATGTGCCGCATGTTAGACAAAAGAAAAAAAATTCTAGATCACGAGGCGACATACGCAGGTGAGGGGGGCCGCACTGCCTTAATAGACGGCGGCTTCCTCGAAGTGGGGGGTGAGACAGAAGGTGGTGGGATCTGACCGGAACCGTTCGGTAAACCACCACGGCCAATAGAGCTTATTGAGGATGATCTTCTCAAGGCTGCCTTCTGCGATGCCAACATCGCTTCATAATCCGCCGCACTCTTTGACGAATCCGGTCGCACAGTACGCGGCGGTGAGGGCCCTGGAAGGCTGTGTCGTGGATCAGTATGGGATGTGTCGACATCCCCGTTGGTCAATGGAGACTAAAGCGAATAAATGACTCACTGAACGTCGACTTTCTTGGGTTGACGGCTCGATGCAGGCTGCTAACATAATGTTGATTAGGTTTGTGAGATGGCAAAGATCAACGACGACGACGACGAACCTTATTGCTCTTGGATATTGGCTTCGCCTCCGCTTTCCCTCTGGGGCTAATCTTATTCGCCTTCTCTTTGCTCTTTCCTTTCGCATCTATTTCTCCATCTAACTTAGTTCCGTCTTCCTTTCCGTTCAACGTGCCCGTGGGTTCGGCCGTCCTCGCATCGTGGCTGCATGGAAGTTCAAGCCCAACGCAAATCCCAGTCACGAAACAGACTAAGAGAGAATGATTTAGGACTTGCCTCGGGTCCTCTTCTGACGACCGTTCCCCGTCGTGGTCTTGCTTCTTTTGCTGATGAAGCATGAGCTGCCTACTTGAGAGACAATATCGGCAAATCCTACCTTTTGTCGTGAAGTGTAGGTCAACTTACTCGGCGGCCTAAAGAACGTGACCGAATGCAATATGAACGCGACGCGTGCATGAGTAACTTTCTCAAGAATTACCGCAAATGGATGCAATACTCACCGCTCTGAGCTGGACTTGATAGACGACGACATGAGTAAAAACGGGCAGCAGTGTTGATGTAATTATCTAGGGTTTGGACGACAGAAATGAACATCCGCAACGCGCGATGCAGCTCTCAGGCGCTCAGGACGCTACCGGAGACAGTGAGTTATTGGTCCATGATTTACTTTGAATATGTTTCGATCTCCGATACTTGCCATATTTGTCGCACAATGGTCTATCGCACCCAAGACTGGGACAGCTAAAGTTGGATACAAATGAGGTATTATACATGTTGAGCGATGCTACACGCAACGTATGATTGTACTTTTTGTAATGTCTGTCTTGTATTATACATCCAATGGGCTTTCCGCCTCCCTACTTACCATCTGGTCACTTGTATGAATTCCGGGTTCTGGTGCTCGTGCGTTTGTAAGCTGAGGGTCAATGACAGGGTATCGATAAAACCCAGCGTCAATGATGTGATTGACGTTATATTGCGGCGAGAGGGGTCCTGGTGCGGCCATTGCGGGGTGAACATTCGGCGGGAGATAATATGGCGTCATGGCACCCATCGAGAATATCTGCCCTGCCATTTGTTGGTTGGCTTGACCAAAAGACATCGAGGGTATCATGGTCGGCTGCAAGTAGGTCGTTGACGCTATTGATGGTCCGCCAGTATGAAGCATTGGTTCAGGTTCTGGGTGTTGACTATGGTTCTCGTCTAAAATGGGGCCGATGTTAGGCTCGACGACGAAACGATCTCAAGTCCTACCTTCAGAGTCATTTCCGTCACCAGTCTTGCGATGAGTACAGTAGCTTCCTCGGCCGTCCCGCGAACATGCTCTGCATGGCCGCTCAATGCAGTCGAAGCCTTTACGAATACATGATGCACAAGGTCTTCTCACTCGTCAGAGGAATGCAACAAATTGAGGATGAATTTGAACACACCTTGAGCCATCGCAACGAATCTTGTCGCGCCTAAAGGTCTCAATTAGTTAAGTGGTGTCATTTTGCCATCTATTTGCATTCATCGTACCTGCAAGACATGCATGCCTGAATGAACAATGAGAAAGACAAAATAAGCCAGAGTTGGTGTGCGACGTACTGCTTTCACCCTCGTCCCATGCCCCCGCCCCTTGCGAGGCTGTGTGACGCATTCCAGCTGGTGCTGGCTGCATGATCGACATGGTCTGCCTTCATCGCAACGTTGGTTATTCTTCCGACACGGCTCACAGCGTAGTTTAACGAGTTTCGGTCCTCTCGTGACATGGACGCACTCCTCAGATCGCGCGACACATCGCCCGCATGGTCGTTGGTCGTCGCACTGAATTTGTGTTGCAGTAGCACATCTCCATCAACAATCTACCCCTGGAGGACAAGAATGAAGCGCATATACTTGCCTTTTTGTTGTCCCTCCGACAATTTGCACACGCCAACTTGGCTCTTTCAGCCCCCGACCTGACAATCCTCCCAGATGGGCCAGTAGACGCCCCATCCTGTCTGGTATTCACAATTGCTCCGGCCCCCACTGCACCAGCATCGTTCCCACTAGTTACCGCTGTTCCAGAATCATCTGAACATGTGAGGTTCAATTCGTTACACCGCGTGCATGGTCTTCCATTCTCGCATCTCGCTCTAGCTCGCCGACAGGGATCACACCCGTCGATGCATTGATCGCTCGCATATCCTTTCTTGGTACAGACCGAACAAGGCCTAATCAAGTTAAATGAGATGAGTCGATTCAGTGAGAGAAAAGCAAAGGCGCACCTTGCTCCATCGCAACGGACCTTATCGCGTCTAAGAATAACGTATGGACGTCCAGTCAATAATCACGATTGCATTGGAACGTGTTGAACGATGCGGATCGGAAAGGAAGTAGAAAGGTTAAAATCACGTTATGATTCTCAACCCATCAAGTTGGATAGATTAGAGTGAACCAGAATGAGATATTCACCTGCAGTTAGCACATGCCTGGATGCAATCACGTATCAGCCTCACATAACGGCAACACACGCGGAAATAAACCAAGTCAACGATAAAGATTATTTCCATCTCCAAAATTCCCGTCAATCATTGACCCAAATCCGGAGGCCCATCCAATCACAATCATAGACCGATGATGCACGTATCAAAACGAAAGAAAGGGAGTAGACGATACGAACCTTAGAAGCTCTTCTAGGCCATCCCGACGATGTGACGTCGGAAATCGGGAGTACAGGTGGTGGCTGGGAATTCATAGGCTTTAATGAGAACTTGTCAACTTTACTCACCCCGGGGCGCTTGTGGGGTTGCCAACCGAAAGATTACTTGTTTGGTCGAAGATGGAACTTTTCCAACTCGTGGGAATTTGCTATCGGTATTTACCGAGGCGTAGTGGAGAGATGCAAAGTCCAATTTGCTTTTGAAATGAATTCCAGTACGGCTTGCATCATTCCAGAGCGAAGTACAAGACTGACTGTCAAAATTGTCAGTTGTGGCGCTTATGTCGTGCGTCGTGTTGATACTCATATGCTTGGGCCGGCGACGTCATGGCATGCGCTGAATATGATAATCTAGAGGGAATAGTAGTCGTAACTGTGGCTCCAACTGGATTCGCCACTTCCACCATGCCTCCTCGTCGTCCCGGCGGCTTCAGCGATGAAGCCTTTAAAGATTCAAGTTTTCTGGCCCAAATAGCAGATGTAGCGTGTGAGATGGGCGACCTGAAATTCGCCTTGGAAATTTATCCCGGTGCCATTATTCAGATTCTGAAGAGCCGTGAACCTTTGACGGTGGAATTGCCTTCCACCCCACCTGTAGGAGTCCCCAAGGAACGCCTCCTTGCAGCATGGTTGCAGTTTACTTCTCTCTGTAGGTCTGAGGAATCTGGGATTGCGAAAGGTTCGTGTGCTGCACTCCTCGTTCTTGAATACCCAGCGGTGGAGCTAATGCTGCAGTACACCGACAGAGACAAACCCTCTACAATACGATTTGCTTTATTCCTTCAGAGCGTCCACGAAGCAAAAATCCCCCCGCTTTAGGACTCAGAGTGAAATACTCATACTGAAGGCCATGCAGATCGAGGCATCGTTTACGTTGGGTGTGCTAGCCTATCAGAAGCGAGCCAGCCTCACCAATGATCGAGCCACCGCCGCAAAGAGGTATCAAGAAGCTATTTACCTCGCCGCTACGCATCCTCCATTCATGTCTATTCAACCTGATTTTCAATACATGGAGAGATGGATCGCTGGGGACGTCGCACAAGCGCAAAGAAACCTTGCCCAGTTGGTCAAGACGGACGCCTTGAACTCTGCTATCGCAAGCCGCGCAACAGGAGATGACAAGGCAGGAGGGATGAAGTACCTCTTGGGTTCAAGAAGATTTCCGAAGAGACAGGTGAAACCACTGGGTTCGAGTTATCTACCAATGTGGCCACCGATGCTTGTGCGTATTGTGGTAAGAGAGAGCCGAAGCTTCCGCAGTGCAGTGCTTGTAAAGCGGTGACCTGTGCGTTTTTTTTTTCTTTTGTTTTCGCTATGAGTACAATGACTGACTGGTTGAAATAAATAGATTGTAGGGGCACCAATTGTCAGAAGGCTGATTGGAAGTAGGTTCAGTCCACTGCACTCGATTATAGCCAATGATTTATGTTCCTTTGCAGGAAGCATAAGCTAGAGTGTAAGAAAGCCTGAGGATTATCACATTCCTAAATCGTTGTCTTGAACCCCCTTATCTGCCCTACACGCTTGCGATCCAGTTCATGTTGTAATGTAGGATAAAACACACGAGTTGGCTGTATAATAAAAATGTGAATCAAATGTATAACAATATCATTCTGTAAATTGCATGGGATTTCATGCACATGAGCACTGGAGCTTTGGCGATGCAGATTTAGAAAATTATTTAATTGAAAAAAAAATAATCCATAACAATGCAGGCCTAACTATGTTAATCTAAGTACTGTACTACGAACCATATCCACTAGTACACGGAAGTTTAAGCACGCATTGGATTTGCGACCGCAGCGAGCTAGCCCAATGAGGCGATCTGTTACGGCACAACACATCCCCAACCAATTTTATCTTTAACCTCGTCCCCATCCCATATTCAAGTTTCCAAACCCTCGTCCACCTATCCCTCAGTTCGATATTTTCTTTTCACTGGGTAGGTAAGTCGGATTCCATGTATCCGTTGAGTATCATTGATGTATTTCGCTCGACGGGATAGCTCTTACCTGAGGAATCTGGGCCATTTTTAATTACCATCTGGTAGTCCGCGGCCGGTCACGCTTCGGGCTGTTGTCTGTCATATCCGTGGACCTTTCTATGTAGGTGGTACTGTTGATGACTTTTACAGAAAAAATGGAACCAATAAGCATCTCATTCGTGCTTATTGAATGACGTCATATCCGTAGCTGTACCTCCTTTCAAGTCCAAGTGGATCACAGAACTAGTAGACTCGCTACTTCCACTATGCCATCGTGCCGCCGACATTGGCGACATGGCATTCATAGATCCCACTCTTATGATCCAAATGGCAGACGTGGGATTGCAGACGGGCGATAAAATTGCCTTGGAGGTTTACCACTGCGCTATCATCCAAATCTTGAAGAGTCCTAAATCTCTGACTGTGGAAATACCCGTCGATCCCCTGCAATAACTTCAGAGCGTCCACGAAGCAAAAAATTCTCTTGCTTCAAAACCCAGAGGGAGAAACTTATCCTCAAAGCCATGCAAGTCGAGCCGTCGTTCACCTTGGGTTTACTAGCCTACTATAAGCAAGCCGGACCGACGAACGACAGAGCCACTGCCGCAATGTGGTACCAAGAAGCCATTGACCTCGCCGCTACATACCCGTCATTTATGTCTCCCCAACGCGATTTGCTATACATGGAGAGATGGATCGCCGAGGACGTCACACAAGCGAAACGGAACCTTGTAGTCGAGACCGACGCGTTGAACACCGCTACGATGGGCCTCGCAACAGGTATTGTGGTAAGAGAGAGGTGAAGCTGCCAAAGTGTAGCGCTTGTAAAAATGGCGACCTGTGCGTAATTCTTTGACTTGGCAATGACCACCGTGACTGGAAGTAGGTGTATTCTACGACGCTTGATTTCTATAGCCTGCGACTTGTGTCTCTTTGCAGGAAGCACAAGCTAGAGTGTAAAAAAATATTATTCCATTCCTAAATTGTTATCTTGAACCCCTATTTGTGGACATGTACCCTGTACGCTTGTAATAGTAGTTATAGGACTAAGCCCATAATTCGCTTGTACAATCACATGTACTATCTAGGTAACAATACCGTTCTGTCAATTGCATGGGACCTCGTGAGCAGTACGACTATATCGAACATAAAAACAACTCCATTTAATTAAATAAAATAATCTATAACAATGCCACCGGAAAGTATATACTACGAACCATATCCACATGTATATGTTGAAAAGGGTAACTTAATACAGAACGCGCGAAACGATATATGTTGGTATGCGCGGAGTTATAAGTACATTGCGACAGCAGCGAGCCCGAGTCTGATGAAACAGTCAAGGTGGACTTTGCGAGGTGGGTTGGTAGACGGTGATCTCATTGATAACCCACTTGGCGTCTACAAAAAGAAATACGCAATTAACAATCCAATGAACAAACGAACGCCCAACGTTTCGGTACTCACTGCGATAATTGTCGGGATCCGTCACTGCCTGATCACAAGTACCTGGACAGCCCGCAGCCGCATACGTCGCCCCAGCCCAATCCCCACACAGCGTCGTATCCAGCACCAACACATGATCTTTAAAATGCGCATCAATGTCACACGTATTCCTCGTAAATGACGCCATTGGCGGTCTCCAATTCGTCGGATCCGGTTTCTTCTGAATGATATCCTCCGGAATCTCACATCGTGCGAAATGCCACATGTATATCCCTGTAGAGTCCCAGAGATGGACATAGACGCCTCCACCGGCGTCGTTGAATCCGTGGCCGTAGGAGTTGGTCTCGGTGTCGGAGAAGGCACAGCCTGTGTTGTCGGCGCCGCTGACGCCACATGTAGGGTGTAAGGCACGACCTCGAGGAGTCATTTTTGCGTCGATGAAGGTGGCGGGGAGGTTACAGCCTGGTTCAAAAGAGGTGTGCAAGGTGTATTGGTTTGTTCGTTGGTTGTGGACACCTTCTAAAACGTCTATTTCACCACCGTTTGGCCATGATGGGCCGACAGACCTGGAGGAGGGGATATGTGATTCTGAGTTGCAAGGGGAATGTCTAAAGGGACTTACCACCATGCCGGCCAGACGCTACAACCATGGGGCATTTGTTTGAAATCCGCAATGAAGAGCCCGCCAGTGAATGTCCGTGTTGATGAGATACGGACTCTATGAGAATGCAAATTGCACGGTGGGCGAGGAAAAAGAATGACGGTCAGCCACCATACCTCTCATGATGATATGCAGGGAGAGAGACGTACGAGTCACGATTGCTACCTAGCGGGACGGAGTTCGTATCATCCACCGCCAACACTGTCGCACCATCCTCTCTGACATATGCCAAATTTTTGCTCATTGCATCACCTCTAGTTTGATAATTTACTCGTCCGTGAGTAGGGTCAGGCGCATTGAAAAAGTCCCAATGGGCCGGGCTGTAGGCGTGGGGTCAATGTATGAGCCACCATCATGGCTTTGTAGGAGAATGGTAAAAGGCGTACTTTAAGAAATCGTGGCCTTTGTAGCATACTTCGAGAGTGTAAGGTGGGGTGTTGTGCCTTGAGTGATAGGGTTTGCGATCGGGATGGCGACGGCCGAATGAGCCATGATGCGCCGCAAGGTTTCCCAATGGTAGAGTGAGGAAGACGAGGAGGAAAGAAGAAGCTATGGATGGTAGCATTTTCCTTCAGATTTGATTGATGACGAAAGGAGGAGGGTTGCGTCGGAGTGTCGATCTTAAAGTCGCGAGAGAGAAGAGGAGAGTGGATGGGGTATCGGCTTGAGAGATAGAGGTAGCCCGCTGGGTTAAGATAATAGATAATAAAATGGTGAACCGAGATCGAATGTGGGTATGTTTCGAGAAATGATGAACGAGACGGCGGGATGTTGTGCCCAGCCACTGCTGCTTATATACATCCTGGACATAATGGACGAGAGTACAGCGCGTCTTTGGCATGGCCCTGTGATAAGCTATGGATACGTACATGTGCAATATGGAAAGCACGTTGCAGATGTAATTTGATCTCCATTATCGTTACCCCCTGATGCCAGCAAAGCCGAGGCCCTCCATTCCGCAATGCAAAGGTGATGATTGCACCGAAGCAAAGAGCGCCTTTGAGAGAGCGCTTAAAGTGCAAGTAACAGAGCTTTGATTGAATTTGTTGGTTTGTTCGATGGCTTTGACATTTACCGCCGCAGCCGGGTGATGCAGAACAGCAGCAGCAGGTTTGCAGGGCTGTGGCACGGCAGGCACGGTGATGCAGAACAACAGCGGCCAAGGTGCTTGGACGGTAGATTCCTCAGCGTTGTATTAAACTTGGCAACAGCACGTAGAGATAGCCAGAGTTTGTTATCTATGCAGCCCCAAGATGTCAACATCATTCGGAAGTGAAAGACACGGTGTTGCCTGTTTGGGATGGGATATTGGCCACGTGGTTTCCTCGATCACCGCACAAAGCTTGTCACTGCTCGAGATCTCTCATCAGACCGTACTACGATGCCTATTCCTCGGTCTCTCTTTCAAGAGCTTAGACAGCTGATACCACCTCTAGACGGGACCCTGCATAAGGGGCAATCAGGTAACTCTCAGCAACGAAACAGTTCGCCAAACATGAAGGGTCATTAAAACGCCTCATGTAGGTCGCGTTGGTGTCTTGGGAGGCGCACTCGAGTGAGGCTCTTTCGTTATCCAATCTGATGCTTGAACGTGTTTGTGCCAAGATGTTAAACTCTATCAAGTTACACAGGTGCTCCGTACTTTGCTGCCATCTCCGCTCTGCGTCTCGTAAGTGGCATTGAAACTACCATCCACATTGGAAAAACCAAGACATGATGGGGATGGTGTACTTTTGAAGGGTGCAGACCTTTCGCATGTCATCTGTTCCCCTACGGCAGCAGGGGCCATTAAATCATATTCACCGGACCTCATTGTCCATCCTATCCTTCGTGAAGATTCGTATGTCCATTCACCCCGCTCAATTCTCCAAAAAACTACCTATGACGATCGAATATTCCCTCAACATAGTCCAGTAGAGGAAGTTCGACCTGAATTAGAATCTCTACTCTCTCGACTCCATGTCCTCATCATTGGTCCTGGGCTGGGGAGAGAGTCCTACATGCAAAGTTTCGCCAAAGCCGCACTCTCTATCGCGAGATCAAAAGGAATGTTCGTCGTCCTGGATGCTGATTCTCTCTTACTAGTCGGCCAAGACCCCTCCATCATCAAAGGATACCGTCGAGCAGTTGTAACACCCAACGTAGTCGAATTCAAACGACTCGCTGACATGGTTGGAATCGACCCTTCCACTCCTTCTGGCTTGCGTGCGAGTCTGGTGTCAAGACATCTGGGCGGAGTCACGGTTTTACAAAAGGGGGCAAAGGATATCATTTCTGTGGATACAACTGGAGCAACGAGCGCTGAGGATTTGGATGCGAGTCAACTTCATGGTGCGGATGTGAATAAGGAAAGTACGAGGGAACAGACGGAGGTTGATACTGAAGGAGGATTGAAGAGATGTGGTGGTCAGGGTGATGTCTTGAGTGGGTTAGTTGGGACTTTCCTTGCGTGGGGGAAGAATTATGAAGGGGGAGTGTTTGGGTGAGTACCCTGCGTGTGTTGCATGGATCATCTTAACTCTATGGGTGGTAGGGATGGATCTATTACCACATCGCGCATGCCATTCCTTGCTGCTCTGGGAGGCAGTATGGTCACCAGAACGGCAAGTCGACATGCATTCGGTAAAGAAGGGAGGAGTGTCGTCACGGAAGATATGCTCTCTGAGATTGGAATATCATTTGCTGAGGTGTTTGGAGAAGAGGTTCAGATGGGAGGGGATAAGGACAAGGGCAGACTTTGAGGTGAGGTGAGTCAATGTACCTCGTTCGTGTGTATGGGCAGCTTATTATGTGCAGATGGTATGAAGCAGAGTATAAATTGTATAATCACAGCATGTTGCGCGTAGTTGACCTAAATGTCGAGGGAGGCGTGTTGACACATTCGATCCTGAGACTTACCGCCTGAGATCGCTCGCAAGGGATATTAACTCTGTGCATCAGTCACGAAATGAGCAATTGAGTAGCCGGAGGCCACCGCACTCATGCTTGCCATTATTCTATTTACGTGTAGATGTTGACAACATACCCTAGCCACCCACAAGGAGGTCTTTGTTCAGCCAAGGAGGTCTTTGTTCAGCCCGCCTTCTCGGCTGCTAGTTTACGGTCGCCCATGTGCGGAAAAGAAATATTTTTTCAGCTCGTCTCGTCCAATAGCATCACTCCGAGATCGTACCACATTTAATTTGGTCACATTTCCTATACCACTCTGCTATATATAACGCCTGTCTCTCTGACCTCCATTCCTTGTCGTTCCTCAAAAAAGGTCGTCAGCCCCCCTTTCCAGCAGACTTTGACCAACTTCTATAACCTTATTCCACACCATGACTATCCCCATCGCCACCCCCGTCGCTCACACCCCTGAAGTCGACCTTCCTCGCCCCAAGGATGTCGGTATCCTTGCAATCGAAGTCTACTTCCCTCGTCGCGTATGTGCAGCAAAATCATTCCCGTGACCTCTTTTCTGACATCTTGCTTAGTGCGTGTCTGAGGCAGACCTCGAAGTCTTTGACCGTGTCTCAACTGGCAAGTACACCATTGGTCTTGGCCAAGAGTACATGGCATGGCCAGATGACCGTGAAGACATCAACTCCTTCGCACTCAATGGTGTGTCTGCTTGTTTCACTTCCCAATCCATTTTTTGACCTCCTGTAGCCGTCTCTGGTCTCCTCGAAAAGTACAACATTGACCCTAAATCTATCGGTCGCATTGATGTCGGTACGGAGACCATCATCGACAAATCAAAATCCGTGAAAACTACCATCATGGAACTCTTCGCCGAGTCCGGCAACTTTGATATCGAGGGTATTGATTCCAAGAACGCCTGCTACGGTTCTACCGCTGCCCTATTCAACGCCATCAACTGGGTCGAGTCTAGTTCTTGGGATGGCCGAAATGCTATTGTTGTTGCCGGCGATATTGCCGTCTACGCTGCTGGTCCCGCTCGCCCAGCTGGTGGAGCTGGTGCCTGTGCCATTCTCATCGGTCCCAATGCGCCAATTGTCTTTGAACGTGAGTGTTCGCTTCTATTCTTGCCCCCCCCCCCCCTGCTCCACTACTATCTCAAATTCCCCGTATCCTCTTTCGCAGGCTGTCCTTTTTTCCCCCTTCACTCCAATGTCTCCTTATTAGGTGCTAATCCGCTTGTCACATTATAGCCATCCACGGAAACCACATGGCCAACACTTACGATTTCTACAAGCCCAACTTGTCTTCGGAATACCCCGAAGTCGACGGACCTGTCTCCGTTGTTACCTACATCGCTGCTTTGGATGAGGCTTATTCCCGCTACCGCGAGAAGCACGCTGCGAAGGCTCTCAAGGCCAAGCACAACGGGAACGGTCACGTGACAGACAAGGCAGTTGATCCCAAGAGCACCTTCTCTCTTGAGGATGTCGACTATGCGCTCTTCCACAGTCCCTACGGCAAGCAAGCCGTCAAGGGACATGCTCGCATGCTCTACAACGACTTTGTCTCCAACTCTTCTGCATCCCGCTTTGCTAACGTCCCCGGCGCCGAGGCTCTCCTCTCCCTCACACCCACTCAATCCTTGAGCGACAAGAACGTCGAAAAGACTTTCATCGCTGCCAGCAAAGCCTCGTTCAAGACCCGAACTGATGCAGCAATGGCATGCTCCCGCCGTCTTGGCAACATGTACACTGCCTCGCTCTACGGATGTCTCGCTTCATTGCTGTCCAACGTTGAGCCCGCTCAGCTGTTCAACAAGCGCATCAGTATGTTCGCTTTCGGTAGTGGATGTGCTGCGTCTTTCTTTTGCATGCGCGTAAAGGGCGATACGTCTGTTATTCGGGAGAACATGGATCTTATGAAGCGATTGGCGTCGATGACGGTTGCGTCGCCGCAGGACTTTGTTGATGCTCTTGCTGTATGTCTTTTCCTGTTATGGTCATGGGTAATGATGATGCTGACGATTTAATTTCTTTGCTTAGCTCCGAGAGAAGAACCATAACGCTGTCAACTACACTCCTGAGGGATTGGTTAGCAACATCTGGCCTGGTGCTTTCTACCTCGACTCTGTTGACGCCAAGTACCGCCGCAAATACGTCCGTGCGCCCGTCGCATAGATGTTCACGGTCCATCCCGTCCAGGACCGTCCTCCTTTCCCCACTTCCCACATCCGCCCGCTCTCCATGCACTCCGCTATCACCATATACCTCATATCTTGCATATCATAGACACATAAACTATTTTCGTTCGCTGGTCAGGTATTAATTATCCTGACGCCTATTTTTTGTGAATGCTCTCGGTGTGGGTGTTTAGTGCTACATCGAGGTTTTGTTATGCCCCACGTCATGTAACCGTTGACTGGTTTGATTTGATTAAATGAATGATGATACCCTCATGAGTCGTATGGATTTTTTGTTGAATGATGATGGATTTGTGATATTGAATTGAGTTGATGAGCAGAGTTTCATTCAGCGGTTGTGTCCGTCCTCTCACGAGATCCATCCAATCTAAGCGACTTGTCGTATCATCGAAATGACCACCGTACCTCAGCTAGAACAAAACCGCACGATATTCACGACAGGATTGATTCCTTCTTCGAATCTCGCTCTTGCTGGCGATTCTGGGTCAGTGGAGGCATTGGAATCCGTACTGAAAGGCACAAAGCTGGAGTTTTTGGCCCAGTCTCATCCGTTTACGCGTCAGGTATGTCATCGTTGCTTCTGCTCTCATCATGCACGGACGCGTCGGACTGCTGATACATGATGTGTTTCATGGTATAATCAAGCTAGATATTGTCCTCCCCAGCCCTCCATCGGCAAGCCCAGACGCAACCGTGACGCGTCTGAGCAATCTCAAAACTCGTTATGGAAGAACGACAATCGGAATAGGCGATATCTCAGACCCGGATGCGGATGCAGAAGGAGGGTTTGTGAACGAATTTGTGAAAGTCAGTGGGTTTGAAGCGAAAAGGTGAGGAATTGGAACTGGAATGGTCAGATTGTCTGTTGGTCGAATTCTTTGGCTGGAAGCTGGTGCTGGCATCTCCGGTTTTCACGACGGGTTTTGAGATGTTCCTCGGAGTGTTATTGTCTTTTCGGAACTCGTTGCGGTGAGGTCAAAGGACGCGCCTGTGTTGTTTCTTTGATTCGTCTTTCAAATTTATTCCGAGCTCGCTAACCAATTTCAATCGAACAACAAACCTTCCGGTAATGGTCATTGCCTTGTTGGCTCGGCGTTTTTACAATGGATCATCCCAAATTTAAAGTGCCATTCAAGTTCTAAGCATAACACCTCAGAATAACCAAAACGCTACGACGTCCCAAACCACACCAACAGTGACAACCGCAGAAGACGACTGTTGGTGTATCGACTCCAGGGCAATCCTAACCCTCTCGGCGACTAAAGCAACGTACGAAACCCTGGGTATTGTAGGGAAGAAATTACCGTTTAAAGGTCATCATGATCGACGGGGTGAGTCCAGTTTTATCAATGTTTGGAACCTAAGCCTGGAGGGTTCGTCCGGTGTTCAGTGTTCTTTGCTGGGCTTTTTGTCCTTTAGTGTTGGCTGGGAAACCAGTGCCAGTGCGAGAGTCGCCTGCCTGGTGGTTAAAGTAAAGAATCTTTGTCTTCAGTGGGTGACGGTGGTCACTCAGCAAAGTTGGCCTGTTTATTGTCTTTCAGTGTCTGACGGAGCCACCTATGTTTGTCCTAGCACAGTGATTCAATTCTCGCTGCAGAATAGAAAAGGGGCGGATGCGAATAGGGAGAAAAGGAGGAAGGCTTTTAAGGAATGGGATGAGAGACGGAAAAGGGAAGGAAAAGGACTTTGGGAGGTGTTGTTTTGTTTTACGGATGCGGGTGATGATGGTGTGTCTGGGTTCTGCGCGTCTTATGGGGTGTGTGCGTCATTGAGTTGCTTGTTTTGTAGAGCATCGGATGCTGCAAGGACTCGGTGCGAATGGTGCGGAGATCAAGACGGTGAAATGTCAAGTGGCAACTTTGCAAGATGTACACATTCCCATTGTGGATCTCAAGCCCCTACCTGCCGATGCAGGAAAAGATGAGAAGGATGACTGGTACGACCGAATCGCAAATATGTACGAATGGATTGGTCTGGCAGGATTGGGTGCGCAGAGGTAAGAAATCCACATGCGATTTATTGGCGCCCATTCACTTGGCTCTAGGTTGAAAGTGAACGACCGCGTCGACTCGTATGTGGCGTCTTACGATCCACCGGAGCCTTCACAGATCGGCAATGTGGATTGTCTGCGATGGAGAGGCTTGCTCGGGCCTGGATTCGTACAGCAAGCCATTAAAAGGACGATGTAAGTGACAAGCCCCACTAGAAGTGCAAGAGCACTAAGAGACCCTCGCCAGCTCGTCGTTGCGAAACTCGGACATCGTATTCGCCAACATTACTTCGTCCTCCTTCACGTCATCTCCGGTTTCCTACATCCCAGCCGTACCCAAATCTGGCAATGGTAAAAAAGAGGACATATCATCAATGAAGATCCCGAGCTCAGCTGGTGAGGATACGTGGTCGCTGATTCTATCTAATGCTCCGGATGGTGTGCGGTGGGTGATGGTGGAAAGTGTAGGGCCAAGGAACACACGCTAAGATAATTTGCGGTGCGGCGATAGCACGTGATTGTATTAACCGTAATCTTATCGGGCTTAAGTTCTATGAAGCCGGACAACGAGTGGCACAGTGCCGAGGTAGTCGTCCATCTCTTTCGTATTCTATTCCCGTTAATAATCCCAGTCGTTGCAATGCGTTCTTGTAGCGCTCTAAGGTTACAACACCGCCTCAATCCTATACCCATCATTCGGCGAACAATGTCATCACAGCAAAATTTACCACAATCCTCGATACCCATTTTTACTACCATTGCGGAATATAGAGCATGGAGACGGAGAGCGTTCTTGGAGAATAGAACTGTAGGATTCGTGCCTACGATGGGAGCGTTGCATGATGGCCATTTGTCGCTGGGTAAGTCTCTTGACCTCTAGAGTCTTCATGGTGTTCACGATTTTCTCGTCCCATTCCACGTACTTTATCGCTGCAAATCTACGACACACCAGTCCGAAGGTCATTACAAGAAAACGACTATACCGTCACCTCCATATTCGTCAACCCCGCCCAATTCGCACCACACGAAGATTTAGCAACCTACCCCCGCACCCTGCCCTCCGATCTTAAGCTCCTCGAACAACAATTCGTTAAAATCACCACCACTGCTTCCGCTTCCGGTGCTAGTAAAATCCAAGACGCCGAGGTGGTGGTCGAGGAAACAACTCGGACACCTTCAGCGGTGTTTGTGCCTAATGTGAAGGAAATGTATCCTTCTGGAATCGTACAGAACGTCGCAGAGCAGAAAGGAACCTTTGTCGAGGTGAAGGGGTATGGTGAACAGATGGAGGGCAAGAGTCGGCCAACGTTCTTTAGAGGTGTTGCTACCGTCGTGACAAAACTGTTCAACGCCATCGAGGTACGTGACTTGTCGTTTACGATCATTCTGTCATTGACCGGCCGGCTGTCAACAGCCGACGAACGCGTATTTCGGTCAGAAAGATATTCAGCAAGCTTTGCTGTTGAGAAGATTGTGTCAAGATCTTCTGCTTTCTCATCCACTCCCGCAGAACCTTCATATCGTCCCAACAGCTCGCGATTCCGTTGACAACTTGGCTTTATCGTCCAGAAATGCCTATCTCACGCCCTCCGGGAGGAGATTCGCGCCTACATTGTATCAAGCGCTTTCTCTAGCCAAAGCTGCGTGGCTAGAAGATGGATTGAATAAGAAAGAGTGTATAGAGAGCGCTGTGAGATGGATAGAGAGCAAGAAGGCAGAATGGATCCAGGCAAAGGAGGCTGAAACGGAAATCAAGTTGGATTACATCGAAATGAACGATTCGGAGAGCCTTGAAGTCATTGCAGACGAGGAGACGGTTGAGAGCGGGAAGAAGAATAGACCTGTGTTGCTGAGTGGGGCGATGTTAGTGGGCAAAACGAGGTTGATTGATAATCTTATTCTCGGCGATGAGGGCTATATATTTGGTGCGCTTGGGCAGCGGTAGATTGTAGAGTATTATTATCATTATATCGTGTTTCAAATAGAGCTACATGGTCTAAAGATCAATCTAAATCCCGACACATGTGATGACCAGTTCCTTCGACAGACATGGTCCGGTTTTGTTACGGTTCCATGCCAACAAATTGGAGAGTCGAGCAAACCATAAGACACGGTCTCTGTGGTTTCGTGGTTTGTAGACTTGATGACGCCTTTCGTAATCGTGGAGGAGGCCTCCTCCACAATCGAGACATCAACAGAGGTTCCCTTCGGTACAACCGCTACATACCGAGAAGCCTTCACAATTTCTGCTGTGCTTCGAACTTGCAGTCACTTGAAAAGCAAGGCCTTGTGGGGTGGTACTGAGAAGAGGAAGCCATCAAACGTTGGTTCGTTGAGTGTTGGAGGTCGGAAGACTGTGCGACCACGTTGGACTGTCGTCGCTCGAGCTCCTCTTCTGTCTGTTGTATTACCCATGGCCTGGTATCATACATTGCATCCATCTGGGTCGCTCCCGGTAATGTGATGGTACTTGGTGAGATAGGACGACGTCGACGAATGATCTGGCACGTAGAGCCTGACAGAGGAACGTCTGATCCATATCCTGGAGAACACTGTGAGATCTTTCATCATGAGAAGAGGGATGGGCAATGTGATCGTATGCGTTCCGTGGTGATGCGTAATGGAAATCACAACTTGAAAGTTTCTCTTCATACCCTTCTACGACCTGTCGTGGCTCTTGCCTAGACAGCTGTTCAGCATGAGCGGTCAGCCACACAAGGAAATCAAGCTCAATGACTGACCCAATTATGAGTTCCGAGTCTGGTCATGAAAATGGCCAAAGAACCAATTGATAGGAATATTGTCTTTTCCACATTGAGCCTATGTAGCCAAGCCGTGCAGATGCGAGTTGTAGGTCAAAGAAAAGGGTATGGTCCAGGTGATGTGAAATCCCATGCAACGGTTCATCGCAGTCCACTAGGCACCATGTATCTGACGGGAAGATAGTGGATACACCCCGAAAAATATTCCAAAGGCGCTGAGTAAACACCTCTGGAGAGAAAGACGGTGGCTTTGTCGTGATTTTAAACGAACACAGTGGCTTTTTTCGCTCGGAGGCGTTGTACAAGGGTGTAAAAAGGAAGGTAGTTTTTCCTATTTAGAGTGAGTCCACTTTCTCTGCTGTAATTGCGACACTCACATCTATGGCGGGATGGCCAGATACACACATGCTATTGATCCTTCGCTGCTCAGGTGCATTATCATTGGCCATGAATAGCTTTAGATAGTCAGTTGAACCGACCGTAACCTCAAGTCGTCGCTGCCGTTTCTGACTTTGTTGACCTTCAGGCTGATCCAGGACATCGATAGATCGCTTTCGTAGAGCGAATTGGCCAGCTTCTGGCATCTCTGAACCATTGGAGCGACCTCGGACGTATCTTCTGGTCCTCTGCCTCCTCCAACACTTCCTCTGGATTGGTGAGTGCATCCGCGCATCAATAATGTACCGTGAAGCAATCTCAAATTCTGTTCGAACAAAAGGTCGAGCGTGGGGGTTGGAAAAAACGAGTTCTTCCAAACTCGACAAATCACGAAAGGTCCAAATCTTGGCTGGAAAAAGGCTCTTCAGTTTCAATGATGGGGGACTCGCGCGTGACATTTTCAAGCACGAAGGGATCTTCGCCAAGCCATAGCTCCTTATGGAGGTGCTCGTAAGATGGGCTGGATTCGATTCGTCCTTCCAGCTTGCATAGAAATTTAACGTCGTCGGTGAATGATTTGGCTGGACCAGTATCAGCGGCTGTAGCCCTGATTCATCGATGGCGATCGTCTTCATTATGATGATAGACATAGAGTTCTGAAGACGCGCATGAGACGTTATCAAGTTGAACTCGTACCTGATTTGTTTACATTCACCAGGTCTCCATTTCGTTCACTGGCATCATATATGTGGCGTGACAGAGTTCGCCGTATTACACTTTTGTACAGTAGAGATTCATGGACGAGATAGACATCAACATTAATCTAAACCAGCAACGCACAGGGCACACCGTGACGAGATGCACACAACAACTACTCCCCACTGCTCAACTCCAAAAGCGCCTCGATGCTCCTCCCCAAATCATTATCATGCGCCTCCAACACCCAATCCACCACCTCCTGATCTACACCCGGGAACATCTGCCACAACGTCTCCTTATTCTTCGCCGCCGTCCGCGCGTACGCGTCGTCGATCTGGGCTTGTAAGCCGGCAATGTCGAGGTCCGGAAGAGCGGGTGTGGGCGTCCGGGAGAGGGAGTTGGAGTGTTGGTGGAAGTGGTGTTGGAGGGAGGGGAGGGATGGGTGAGGAGAGGAAGAAGGGGAAGAGCGTTCCCAAGGAGGCGAGTCGCCTCGTGGTGAATTCTGTCCATCATCTCGTTGTTGCTGGTACTGATGCGTTAAATGCTGTGTATGCGGATGTTGCGGCGACGGAGATCCATAAACTGACTGCGAAGGATCCATCGCAAGCGCTTGATGCGTATAAGGTCCTTGACCACCACTGGCACTACCGCTGCCCCTGGGAGCAGGAGTTGGTGTATCGAGATACGGCAAAGGCACTCTCTTCACTCTCGGTTTATACGGCATCGGAATCTGTGGAGGCGGCGTATACGGTCTCCCCGCTCGATCCACGTACATATACGGTGCAGGCGACCCCGACCTCGACCCCCCCGCACTACCTCCTTCCTGCAAATATGCATGCTGCTTTATCTGATCCGGATGAGCCCAATGCTGCTGCTGCTGCAGATGATGGTATTGCTCATCCCCCTCCCCGCTCTCCCTCTCCCTCTCCCTAGCCAATTCAAACGGAGCAAACGGGCCCGGCAAATACGTTAGCTTGCTCTCCGCACCATCCAACGCCTCACTAAATATCCTCCCAATCGCATTCAACGGCTTCGATATCGTGTCGCCCGTCTTTTGGAGGAGCCTCTTTGCGTCGTCGGAGAGGGATTGACCTTGTGAGAGGGCGGGAAGGGAGAGTGGGGTTGCGGGTTCTTCGCCTGCACGGGGGGAGGGCGGGATGGATATGGATGGTGTGGTAGGCGTGGTGGACGTGGTAGTGGAGAGGGTGGTGGCAGAGGGAGGGAGGAGGTGGGCAGATGAACCGCTGGCGCGGGAGTGGAGTGTCCTTGGGAGGGTTTTGAAGGATGGGGTGGAATAGGGAAGGTTGGGTGAAGAGTCTGGTAATGAATGAATGGCGTCTTCAACGTTCCTGATGGGTATGTTAGATTGTGGGGGTATTGCATGTAAGAGACATACTGCTCGAATTCTTCTTGTGTAATGTTGGATAGGGAGGTGTGGTCCATTGTCTCGATGAAGGATACGGCGCCCATCTATAATCGTCCAGTCAGCGTAATTCATTATCATAAAAGTAGGCATACCAAACTGGAGAGATAATACCCTGCTTCACTTTGCAATTTCTCTGGGTTCCTAAATCGGCTGATAAATCTGGAAACCATGGATGATTAGCACCGACGATAACAAATAAAGAGGTGCACTCACTCGACATTGGAAAGCAAGTTCTCCGGATTCGCTTTCAACACGATGAAAATCAAGATGGGGATAAACGCATCGGCCCCTTCCTCTCTCTTCATATGTCTTATCAGCCCTACAATTCCAATCTTTCAGTCAACTGCTTGTTCTCGCGAACTGGGCACATACCAAAAATGACTTTACAGCAGTTCAAGATACATATAAGCTTATCTCTTGGTGCTTTATAATGGTTAATCTTGATCAACTCTGTATATCGAACAACTCGTCAAGAAAGCATCCCATTTGACAATCATACCGCGTCGTACCTTGTTGAGCAAACATCATAAAGCCTTTACTCCCATCTCCTTCCGGAATATCCAGATGGTTCTCTTCCAACCAACCAAACAATGCGATACGTTGAGCTAGGACTCTATCCCTCTCGAGATCGTCTGTCGTTATCGGGCGTGGAGGTACGCTGCGCGCTATCTCTGGTGTAAATGTGCTTTATCGCATGGTGTGTTAGCCATGTCCGAATGATGCCATAGAGGAGGTGGATGAAAGGAACACCCACAATTCGTATAGCCTGTTCATGACTAGCTTTTCCATCCCTTCCATTGCATTGTCAAATTCTGGGTCACTAGCATTCTTCCACACTTCGCAGCTGCGCATGTGGTTTGATATGAACTGGAAAGGACAAGATCAGAAGAGTTGGAGATTGCCAACCATACTCGAACTCACAGCAAGGAAATCGTTGATGAGTTTAATTTGATCATTTACGGCATACGTTCGTTTGGAAAAGTTGCTCAGGAATCTAAACGAACGATGAGCGTTTTCAATTAGATTGGTATCTGGAGCGGGGTAATTGCGTGACGTACGATCTCAAATATTTCGCCACAGGTTCCGCGCTCTTCGACTTCATCTGATCCAGAAACTTCTGAAAGTCAAACATTTCTGCCGGCCTGGCTCTTCCACCACCATCACTGCGCTGCATGGGCGATGCCACTCCACTGCCGACTTCCCGACTAGGTGGAGGTTGGGCTCTAACTTCGGCAACAGGCGTAGTGCTCCTTTGGTTCGCTGCATCCGGTGTACTTGTTGGGATAAGGCCAGTTCGACTGGCAGGCCGTGATTCCTGTTGTTCATGCTGCGTAACAGCAAAAGATGAGAGGGCTGCAGGTGACGGAACGGGTTTAGCTATATCAATTGATTGAGGTCGTTGTTTCGATGATCCCAAACTCGGCAGAGCAAATGTTCTGGCTAGAGCAGCAAGCGATGGGAAACCGGGTGGTGTGAATGTGTTGGTTGTGGAGGACGAAGATGTGGCTATTGCGGTCGGGGCTGCTATGGGGAGGGATGTAGAAATTAGAGATGGTGAAGGAGAATGAGAGGATATCGGTGATTCTTTGGATGCGGAAGGTGAGGGGGTTCGTGGAAGGCCTTTGCCTGTGGATGGTGGAGGGGGGTGTGATTCAGCACTCTGCCATGCATCTCGGGCTGCTTTCTCATCTTGGCTGGTTAGAGGATCAAAGTCCTGTAGTACGCCGTCGGGTACGTGTGGTCGTTCTGCTTCTTCGGGTTTTGTCTCTGCATCACGGAGAGCAATGGTGCGGAGGGTCAAACCGTCCAGTGGGGGGGTTAATCCAGAGACGGAAGGGTCGTTATAGAATACAGAAGGGTCGGGAGTCTTGAGTGACTTGTGGGTTACATCGTTAGTAGCAGTGTCCGAATCATCACGCCAGGGGTCGAGCTCGACGGGTGGCTGAGTGGGATCTAGTAATGGTATCCCTTCTGTCGTCGTTGAGGTTGTTCTATCCCTCTCGAGCCCGCTGACCAGACCATTGGAAATGGGTGGATTGATGGTATTGTTATCTGTCTTGGAGGGCGTTGATGGCGGTGAAGCATCGAGCATCAGTGAGGATGATATGATGAGATGGATGTTGTGGTCGTCGTCGAGGTGGTGGTGGTTGTGGAAGGAGAGTGCGGCGCAGTGAGGTCAGCCACGTGCCTGATTCAGGCAGCGCGGGAGCAGTCAACGGTTTCAATGGTGGTGAATGAATTCTCAACGTTGTTGGCAGCGGCATTGACCAAAGCTACTTCCTAGGACGTGCGACGCGTTCAGCGCCGTCATCAATGTCATGCCCGATGTTCCCCAGGAATAACAACGACGCCTAAAGCGGACCATCAAACCAAGCTATCCTTTAAATCAACCTCTGCCTCCCACTCTGCCCGTTTTCTCCTTGCCACCACCACCACCGTCGTCGTCGTCGTCCTCCTCCTCTTCCTCACCCCTATTTACGCGTTCACTGTACCACGACCCTCAAAAGCCCCACGCGTGCCCGATCAAAACAACTCCCAGGCTAAACATAAAATAAACTACCAACATCAACCACCCCCACATTCCACTCCCAACCGCCATGGGCCGTGCTCTTTTCTCCCAGATCTACACAACCACCGCTCCTTCAGTTCATGCAGGGCCAGAACCCACCCCGACCCCATCCTTCGAAAAATGGAGCCAATGGAATGCTTTCGATCCTGACTCGGATGAATTTTTCAATGATGCTGAATATGAAGCTTTTCTCGATTCCAGCGATGCCACTACTACCACCGCCAACGTGGCCGACCATGACGGTACCAGTGTTGGTAATGCCACCCCGATGACAGCTACCGTAGGGAGCGGTACCGGCGCTGCCAATCGCTCGATCGGTACTAGCGCTAATATAGGCTTAATCATTCTCACCCCCCCTGTTGCTACCGCTTCTGATGCCGAAGGGGCAACCACGGCGGCTGAAGAAGAGGACGATGATGACACCTCGTCCGTCGCTTCATCCACATTTGAGGATGGATGGCCCTCAGACTCGGATTATTCGTCCTCCTCTTCCGTTCCTATCATGACGCCCCCTCGTATCGTGGCTCCTTTTGTCACAGCGGACAGCCATCGTGTGGGCCTTCTCGCTGATCTCATCAACTCTGCCCAGCACAGGACGCGCATGGCTGTTCGACAAACCACTAGCCCCGATAGGCAAAGCCTCGCCACCGCCAACGGTCCACGTCCCGCACTCTCTTCTTCGCCTGGATCCGGAATCTCAGCTCGACGCACAACCCATATCAGACCACTCACCATACTCACCACCACCACCGAATCAGGATCTGATTCTGATCCTATCACTCAAGATCTCACATCCTTCTCCCCCTTCTCCTCACCCATCTCTCTCCCCTCTCTGCGAACAGCTTCCAACACGCCCTCTCCATCTCCAGGTTCCCCCCTCTCCCCCATCACACCACCTTCCGAACCAGATGTGTTGTATAGTTCTATCCCTCTCCCCTCTGCATCGTTATCCACACCCGCATCTGTAACAGTATCATCATACTCAATGGATCTTCGCAATGTCAATGCTATCGCTACACCCACTAATCAATCAGTCCCATCACCAGTACCCGCTCCTACACAGCATCGCCAACAACAGCAGCGTGCTCTACCCGTCCCATCACCTGTCCCAGTCCGTGTCCCGATTCCTAGCATCTGAGGACAAGAACTGGGCCCCGATCGACAAAAGTGGCTTCGCATTAACCCGTCATTATGATATCTATATGATATTTACATCGCTTTGATATCTGTGTCTCCCTGCCCTTGTCCGCGCTTTATGTTATTCTCCCGTCGTCTATGCGTCATGCGCTCGACTTACTCTTCCACTTCAATCTACTTTATCCTATGCTTTGCTTTTATCTTTTCATTATCTTACCCCACTTTCGGTGCTGGGACTTGCCTTTTCTCTCATGCGTCATGATCGTCTAGTTGCCTCTACCTTACTTTACCGTCCTACACCCCGCATCCCGCATCACGCGCCTCCTCATACCCGTGTCGTTAAATACCTCTACCTCTTCCTTTTCGCTCGACTACCGTATATCCCTCCTTTTCACATTCCCTTCTCATCATGTACAACGTACGATAGCATGTGGCTATTGCATCGCATACATACCCTCTTCCCTCCAGTTTAAGTTTACAATCGTCAGTCGTCAGTCAGCTAGATACTGTAGATGGTGTGTTGATACTTGGTTTAGAAGAGCTTTCTTACTTTGAGTTGCTGCTAGCTTTTCTTTGGGAATGTACGTACTCGTGGTGGTGGCCGTTTCTCTGTTACTTATGCATTATTTCATGGATGTTGTGCTTGTTGTGAAAAGTGATTCGGTACTCATGACAGTTGGTGGTGATTACTACGATACTATCCGTTTATTTGAGTGACGTTCAAACGTTCACTGTTGATGCGTCCTGTATTCATTGATTTTAATACCCTTCAGCCATAGCTGGGAGGTAAATGAACAAGAACGATGCCACTGCATGTTGACCCGCGTTGACCCGCGTCTGATGAAATCGTCTATTGCTCATGCAACGCTACCACACATCAGCTCCTCTTCGCCTTGCCATTGCCATTACCCATCCTTCTCCCATGCATTCTCCACCTCTCCTCCCACCTCTTCCACTCCTCCTCTCTCCCCGCATCCCCCCAAACACTCCACCCATCTCTGATCCCAATCCACCTCGACAGGGGATTCCCCACCGCCCACCGATGGAGTTTGCCCAATAGCGAGGAAGGGTACGAGGTGGGAAGGTAGAATGCGAGTCTGTAGGTTGACAGACCGAGGAGGACGCCTATGAGGAGACCGCTGATGATTTGGAAGGGGGTGTGGTAGTTGAGGTGGTATCTGGAGATGAGCGAGTATAAGCGTGAACGCACAAGACCGAATAGAGTTTGGAATACTACAAGGCGAAGATGAGCTTACCTTGAATAAGCCACTAGTCCAGCCCAGAGAACTAGAACAGCATATACGGCCATTCTGAAAAGTTGGTCTATGATGGTGTATCCGGTGGATGAGAATCTATGTCGGTAGTAGATGTGGCAGATGAGGAAGGAGGAAAAGTAGCCCATGTATTGGCTGTGAGAGGATGGGAATGCGTAGCCTGTCCCAAGGGATTCTGTGCGCAGTAAGTTTCGTGATATCAGGACCAGTGTTCTGTTCGTATGAGAGACCCAAGACGCACCGTTGGGACGTTCCGCCTTGATGATGTTCTTTATAACATCGTTCAAGAACTCTCCGGCGAATTGACCGGCCCACATCACGATGATGAGGTATTCTCTCGTTTGAATGGCTAATGCCGCGTATGACGCCTTTTTTGTGTGTGGGTCATGGATGCATTGTGCCAGTCATGCACGTACGAGAACGTTCGTTGAGCACAAGTTGCGTGGGTAGGTGTCGAAGAAGCAATTCAGTTGGTTGCTGGGTGAGAGAGAGGAGAACGAGGAATACCATTAAAAGTATAGGACTCAGAGTTATCAGAGCGAGGATATACCCCGTCGTCGAAGTCCCATCATCTGCGTCGTCGGAACAGCCATGGGTGTCACCAGTAACAAATGGAATTCAGCACTGTTGATAGGATTAAAATGATGCGCACGTACATATGACATGAGTGTAGTCGAGAACTGTAGGGTTCAGAGTTTCAAAGTTGTGTCCAGAGGAAGAGGACATATTAACCAAATTTAATGTTGTCTTCCTGCTTCCTGGCAACGTGGTGCACTCCCGCGCGACGCGACACTCTGGCCTTAAGAAATCAAGAAATTCGACAATATCATTCGGTCTACGACTACGACTACTACAAAAGCGTCCTTGATGATTCCTACGTTTCACTACATTTTGTACATATATTGTTTTCTTTGAAACAGTTCAAGAGGCGAGCGCGACATGTATTCACTCCCATGTCACATCTGATTTGAAAACGTGGAGCCATCAACTGTTCATGTACAAAGAGGAAGATTTTATCACTCAGAAGCCACCAGTGCAGATTTACTACAAGACAAAAAGACGATTAATGACCATTCGTGAAAATGCACTGCGCACGTACCGTGATCACAGTAGGTTCATTCCTACCCAAATGTTCCTTCAACTTGCTCAGCTCCAGAGCAACATCAACTAATCCCTTCAACCCCTCCGCAGCGGGTTTCTTCAATTCCGCATCCAGAGCATCAGGTCCAACGTATCGCTCGATATAAACCCTAACCGTGGCACCCTGACTTCCCGTACCACTCAACCTAAACACCACTCTGGACCCATCTTCAAAGGTGATGACTTGTCCTTGATTCTTCGAGACAGAATGATCAATAGGATCGTGGTACTCAAAGTTGTAGATCCCAGAGACGGTGTAAGATTCACCGGTGGATGAGGATTTGAAGACCTTTTTGGTTAATGAACCGGCGGCGAGGTGGTCGTTGATGTTTTTGACGAGTGCGTTGGCGCCGTCGGAGGACACTTCCTCGTAGTCGTACCGCGTGAAGAAGTTGCGGCCGTACGTCTTGTAGTGACTATAGAGAAGGTCGTTGATGCCAATGAGCTTGTTGGGCGAGTCTCGATTAGCAACTGCGAGGATATTCAACCAAGCTGTGAAGAGCAAGTTAGCGATATCAAGTTGGAGGTAGATCTAGTCCTTACCCACGACAGCCCAAACACCATCTTTCTCTCGGATGTGATCAGATCCAGTACCGAAAGATTCTTCACCACAAATCGACAAACGACCAGCATCCATGAGGTTACCGAAGAATTTCCATCCTACGCTCCTCTATCAGGACGTCTCACCAGATGAGATACGCAGAACCCTACCAGTTGGGACCTCGAAATATTCGAAACCCTTCTTCTGAGCGACCAGGTCGATTGCCTTTGAAGTGGGCATACTCCTAGCCAATCCCTTGACTCCAGTCTTCTTGAAGTAAGGAATCGATTCGGCCCAATGGGCAATGATAGCCACTGAATCTGAAGGAGTAACAAAGGCTCCCTTTCCGTAGATCATATTCCTATCACCATCACCATCGCTGGCAGCACCAAAGTTGATGTTGTTCTTCTCTACGGCATCCACCAATGAACGAGCATAAGTCAAGTTAGGATCCGGGTGTCCTCCACCAAAGTCTGGGAGAGGAACGTCGTTTTGTACGGACTCCTTTGGCAAGCCGAGCCTGTTGAGGAAAACGTCACGAGCGTAAGGGCCAGTAACACCGTGAAGACCATCGAACAGGACTTTGTAGTCGTTGGCATGGGAGGAGAGGAATTGCTTGATGAGTGGAAAGTCAAAGATGTCTTCGAGAAGCTTGGCGTGGTCCACTACGGGGTCGATGATGGATACTTTGGATGGACCAAAGGCGAACTCTCCGATCTTTGAGAGATCGAGCTGATGATAGACGAGTGTGTGAGGCAGGACACAGGAAGGTAAAAATAGGTAGACGTACTTTGGGTGCTTCAATGACTTTGTAACTCTGAATGACCTTGGTCTTCTCATAGATCTTATCCGTAACACCTTCAGGAGCAGGGCCACCATTCGACACATTATACTTGATCCCGAAATCATTGTTCGGTCCACCAGGGTTGTGACTCGCGGTCAACAAGATACCACCATACGCTTTGTACTTTCTAATGACATGCGAAGCCGCAGGGGTGGACAAAATCGAATCTTTGCCAATGATAAACTTGGCTATCCCATTGGCGGATCCGATGCGGAGGATGATCTGGACGGCTTCGTCGGAGAAGTATCGTCCGTCTCCTCCGATGACAAGAGTTTTGCCTTGGGGTTCGATGGAATCAAAGATGGCCTGAATAAAGTTTTCTGTGTAGTGCTAGTCAGGGATTGTGAGATACGCGTTGTAGTTGTAGATAGACGCTGGAACGTCGCTCACCTCTTGTTGGAAGATCTTCACTCTAGAATGAAAGCATATCAGATCGCGTCTCACATCGTCACTCTAATGTTGCCTACCTCTTCCTGAGACCAGATGTACCAGGTTTCTGGCCATCGAAGGGTTTGGTCGGGATCTCTTTCGCAGGGAACGACATGACACTCGATCTTCTAGACAATGTAACAATCCAACGACGATGATGAACAAAAAGACCGAGGTTCGTCGACAGCAATACTCTACCACTCACTGCGTGGCTCCGAGTCAAACAGATGGGGATGACGGTAATAGTTCAAGTCGGGGTGGTGATAAAAAGTGCTCAGAATGAGGGGTACCCTTTAAAAAGCCCTTGATCACAATGATTCGTGAATTAATCGCTCCTCAGACACCACATCCGGCATTTATCGACATTGAAGATATAGGTGACCCTTTACGTGATTACACCTGTTCCACAAGGGATTGACAACGTCTGCTTCTCCGATTTCTCCGAACTTTCTAAGCATCGTTGGGTCAAGATATGTTGCAGAGTTCGTGCATTCTGCGCATGTGCGTGCGCAAGCAGCAACAACGTGCATTATTAACCCACAAACAATATCACACCATGGCCATCACACCGACGAATGAGCTGGAACAATGCACAATGCGATTAACTCGAGTCCCTAAAATGTACAAAAACCACTATTCGATGAATGCTTCATGTTTGAGTTGCTGAGAGGAGTCCACTGTCTCACTATATACACCCTTCATCAAAAAAGAAAAATCATGGTATCGTAGATGATGCAAATCACAAAGTTAAGAATCATAAACACCGACATCAACTTCTCGGCTTGCGAGAGTTCCAGTCATGACGATGACGATGCAGGTGTGGTCGTGGGTGTCTCGGAGGCTTTGGTCGGGGTCGAAACGGAGGCACTGGATACCACCGATGCTGTGGCAGCAGCAGCGGCCTCCTTGGCTATTTTCTCTTCCTCTTCCTTCTTTTTCTCCTCCTCCTCTTGTCTCTTCTTCTCTGCCTCCTCGGACTTCTTATCTGCAGCCTCTCGCCTCTTCTTATCCTCCCTCTCCTTCTCAAGCCACTTCCCAACGTCACGAATAGCATCATAAGGTCTGGTCTTATAAGTCATCAAATAACCTTGAAGACTAGCCATCGAAACTTCTCTATCCGGGATTTCCAGCTTGAACTGCTCGACCATTTCATCAACTTGCTGTTTCGTCAACTTGGGCGCACGAAGGCGATGTGAGGCACCCCAGAATGTTGGTTTTTCGGATTCTAGGGCGTTGGGTGTAGGTTGCGATGACGATGACGATGGTGTGGCTGCACCAGACCGTGAAGGTGAGCCAGCACTATTGTAGCCTGAATCAGAGTCATCGCCCTTACCCTTCTCCTTCTCCTTCTCCTTTCCCTCCTCCTCTTCCCCATCGGGTAAATAAAACCCTCGGAGCATTTCCCCAGCTTGATATTTACTGGCCAACTTGAATTCCACGTGAATGTCCATCCGTCCTGGCCGGCAAAGAGCAGGATCGAGGGCATGATACTTATTGGTTGTCGCATAGAGTATCCTGCCCTCTTGTGCACCAACACCATCCAAGGCATTCAACAATCCACTCAAACTGATTCGGCTGGTGGAAATTGCGGTCGCCGTTGGAGGTGCACCTGGAGATGGAGGGACATCACTGTCGGCAGAATCATTATCACGATTGAGAGTCTGGTGGAATGCGGCATCAATATCTTCCATAAGAGCTATGCATTTTTCGGGTAATTCAGAGATGAGCTCGGAGAGCGCGGTATCGTCGAGGCCAGAACGGGAAAGGGAGACGATGTAAACGTCGAGGCCGAGTTCACCGGCCATACTGTGGATAAGACTGGTCTTTCCGGAACCAGGAGCGCCATACTGTAAAATAACAATTAGCAGGATACGCGCAAGGTGATTGGTTCAGGCTTACGAGGAGATAACCACGACGGAATGGGATACCGCGAGCAGCGTACCATGATTTACTTTCCAAGAAATCACGAGCATCATCGACAAGAAGGTCCTTAATGCCAGGGTCGAGAATGATGGACTTGAGTGGTCGTTTAGGCCGCGAAGCGACGTGTCGCCATGAATTGCTCGAGTCGGAGATGTAGATAGAGATGCAATGCTCTTGTTGAGCCAAGTATTCCTTCTTTGCCTCCAATAGAATATCGTTTAAAAAATTATGGCTCCTGGTCAAGATACTGTACGCGTTTGTGAGTCCCCATCAATGACATCACCAGTACTAAGAGCTCAACGAACGTCATGGTGAGATATTCTTCAGTATTGTAGTAGCTCTTCTGCTTCTCGGTTCTGGTAATTTGCATCCAGTGACCCTTGTGCCACAATGTGTAGGATGTAGCAACTGAGGGCATGTAACCGAGCTTCTTGCTGCTTCCACTGACGAGGTCGCTGGCTTCATCCTCATCACCTGGAACACGGACGGCGCTGGAAGATAGACCCCAGCTTCGGGTTGTAACTTGGAGTTCACGTGCGAGACCTGAAAAGGATGGATGAGCTCAAAAAGAAAAAACACCAGCTCAAGGCGGAGATTCACCCCATGTTGGCCGCTTTGATAGCCAGACCATTATCCAACCTACGATCATGATGGTGTCAATGCCTGATTAAGCTGAGAGCAGTCAGGGTAACGCACCAAATGAATCATCATCCTCCGTAAAGGTGACAGTCAAGAACAAAGAATCAATGAGCTTTCTGTAAAGAAAACCGGTCAATCTCCTGCACGACTCGAAGAATCCACCGATGACGATGAGCTTCAGCCAATCCCTCAACGCGGAGAAGCTGAAGAGGAGCTTGACTAAGCCGGGAAGAGTTGTGGGGATGGGTCGTTGGTTGGATTTTGGGCGAGGGTTGGGGTGATTGGTGGTTGTGAGTGCGGTGCTGTCTGAAGAGGAGGACGAGTCGGGGGAAGCAAGATCCTCGGGTTGGTGCTGCTCAAGCAGAGAGGTGAGGACGTGTTGGAGGAGAGTAGACATTTTGTGAATGGCTTGGAATGACTAGAGTATTGGATGGTACTTTTAATGTGTGGTAAACGAACTGTATTTTTGAAGAATGCAGAAGCAAAATGAAACGACTAGATAGCAATGGATACAGCTGAAAGCGTTGACAAGTCCGTGAGTTGAATGAGATCCTTAAAATGTGAGATGAATGTATATGAGGTGGTTGGAATGAGTGAGGGTGTGGAAGAAGAAATTATGGGCGTCGTGCAGCAATTTATAAGAGCAATTATAAACTTCAGGTTCGCAGTCGAAGCGACATCGTCGAGGGGTCGGTGCTGGGGTTGGGCGCTCTGCCAAATGTTATTGTGACTATGAAACTGCTCACCACCTACCCGAGCGTCCCATCACAATTGGTCAAGATCTGGAAAACATTTGATGCTCTGCCAGGATTAGAAGCATAGGCGCCTGTCGAGTCTGTCAGAGTCATTCAGAAGCGGATAAAGTGCCCCGAGCCAACGACATCTGACTCGACCGCAGATGACCTTATCATGAATTAATTGCTGTACATCGATTTCCATACTTCCTTGTCAGTCCTACTGTGCTCTCGCTCAGAAAAACTTTTTGGCGAGCAAACACTTGGCAGACACAGCAGCTCGTAAATAGGCGCTCACGATCAACCCTCCGTGCTCATCGCGATATCGGCGCACATTAAACGACTGCTTGGCAGATCGCACATTGTAGTTGTTTCTCGGGTAGCCCGCATGCTCAGAAGCTTAAACTTATAACACCCTTTCCCCCTGGGCCTACAAGCGTCATACGGGCTTCTCCGCAGCAGCTCGAACCCTGTGGCTTCCAGTTGATGACATCATGCATGCCCTCACCGAATGGTTTCGAGGACTGTATTCGCCAGAGGTATCGTCACTGATAACTAATGTAGATCCCAATCTCGACTATGAGCTATACGGTCTCAAACAACAGGGACAAAAGGAAAAACAGAAGAGAGTAATGCAATCACAATGTGTACCTATACCCACTCCACTCATCACCCTTCTCTCTCTTCGCCTCTTCCACCGTTGCGAACCTTCCATTCTTTGCAGCTTGTGCTTCAACTTCAGGATCGTCACGTCCTTCATCACCAATGACTTCGTCACGTTCACCAGTGTCCCGAATGGCATTTTCGCGTCGTAGGACGAACAAGTAGACCGTGGAGGTCACGAGACCAAACCCAACGTACATCAACACAAGACCTGGGTAAAGTTGTGAATATACTGCTTGGAACGATTTGGCGTCCATTGATGCTTACCATGTCCTAAGGAGAAGAGTGACGCTAGTGAGTAGATGAAGGCTTTGATTATGCGTTACGTTACATACCTAGGACATACCACGGCTTGTCCCCTGCGCGGTACTATTGGCATAGAATGTTCAGTTCATGGGCTTACAGCAAGCTGGAGGGGAAATCTTGACGTACCACGTTGGAACTAACAGCTCCATTTATATTTCCGCTGTCGAGAATGGTCAGCAAACATTAGCAATCGGTGACAGATGTGTGTAACTCACAAGCTGATTGTCATGGCAAGAGAAACACTACGTTTGTAGGATCCTTCGACGTTATTCGCGACCCATGCGCTATGCAACCGCTATTAGGAGAGCTAGGAATTTCGGGTTTGGGTGACAATTACGTACATGGTATTGGCTTTGGAAATGATTGAGACAAAGTCAAATCAGGATGTTCATATCACAAAGCAATTGATACTCACGAATGACAGGGTAAATACCACTAGAATGCACTGTCAGTTCCTTGTTGTTTATGGAAGAAAAGGTAGGTAGGACTCACCATGTCGCGAGGAATGTTGCAAAGTAAGACAGAGCGGGATTCCTGGATGATATCAAAATTATATAGCCTGCTCCGCCTACAGGGGTTGGCATTAGGACTGTCCGGAGTCAGCTAGAAGCTCCAAATCGTACCTAGGGACAAGAATACTCTAAGAGTGGGTTAGCCAGAGGAACGCAACACGCATAAGCAAATGCTCACATATTGATGATTCCTCTTGTTTTCTTCTTGTCAGCGAACCAGTTGACACAGCAAGTAATGAAGCAGGCGAATACATAGACGGGAACGGTTAGAAGATTTGCCGGAGTTGCCTTGAAGCCTGGTTTAATAATGGTCAAATTCTCTGTAGAATTGCATTTGTCACAAAGCGAGGGAGCTTACCGAGCTAAGGAAAGGGAACAGAGAATTAGAATGATGCTACGCACTACTTGAGGATTCGAAGGTCCCTTACCTGGTTGATGATAGTGGGCAAGAAGAGAGAGAATGCGTAAAGGGGCATATCGGAACCAGAGTACATGACCACTTTGGAGGTAATAAATGAGCAAACAAGGTGTTACAAAGTTGCGATTGGAAACGTACTGGTGAGCCAGGTCTTCCAGTCGAAAATACTCTTCCAGATGTATTTCATCTTGAGTTTCTCTCCCGCTGCACTGAATTGGTCATCGGCCTGTAAACGACGAATGACGACTGTTCGTTCGGCTTCAGTCAGGAACTTGGCTGTGTCTGGGAAGTCTTGGACGATCCAGAAGGAGAGGATTCCTGCTACGACTGTCGCTAGCCCTTCAAGGACTAGAGAAGGAGAGTCAGCAAGCGCATTAGATTAACAGGTGATGGCCGTACTGAAAATCCATGCCCATGCGCCTTTTCCTGCAATACCTTCCATGTTGGAGATAGCTGCCTAGTTGATGTAAGCGTAATCTGACACGGCAGTCAAAGATCGAAGCCTCGTACAGCTAGCAATCCTCCGAAGGCACCAGATACAGTAGCAGCAGAGAAGAAAATCGCGGCTCTGATACCGTATTCTTCACGCTTGTACCAACTACATGACAACAGAAATTGGAGACGGAGATGCGAAAAGAGATAATGGGTAAGAGCGTACCATGAAAGATAATATGTTACACCGGGGAAAAGACCGGCTTCGAACGTTCCGAGAAGCCATCGCAAACCTTGAAATGCCGATTCAGCGTATGATATTGTGAGGTTGGAGATATTCACTTACCCATTAGGCTACCGAAATTAGTTACAATACCTTGCAGCGTCTATGATAGAGCGGGGTTAATCCCTAGACCGCGTCATTGGGGCTCCACATACCATCGTTATACCCCAAAACAGCATCAACACTGATAGCCAAATGGAGGGTCGTAATCTCTTTAAGAAGACATTGGATGGTACTTCGAAGATGGCATAACTGAAGAAGAATATCTGGTATTTTCGAGAATTAGAGCACAGCATGGCCAAGGAACTATGAACATACCGTTAATGTAAGGAGATATTGCTCGTCGTTCAGATGTAGGTCCTGCTCCATGTGGTAGAGCTTTGACAGCGTTAGACTTTACGACCTGCTTGCCTCTGGTGCTGACTCACTTTAGCACTGACCAAGCCAATCAGCACCATGATCATAGCTGCATATCCGCATAAATGAGATGCTTACTTTCCAATGCTCGTCCGATCCAAGAAACTCAGCAGATACAAGAGCGCCAACCAAGGTATCAATGCTAAATCTATCTTGCGTAGCAGCTTGCGTTCGTCTACACCACTGATGTCGACATCGGGGTTATACAACGCTGTCGTCTTTCTCTCCTCGTGGTGGAGTGAAGCCTCTTTGTCCGAGATTTGTGGAGACGCATCTGGGGATACGGAGGGCATGATTTCCGTCGACTAAAGGCACAGCAAGAAAGGACGGAGAGCAGGAAAGAACCCCTGGGTTTCTTATGCGTTGTCGGGTGCGCCTTTATTACGACCGGCTCATCGGTACGCCTATAATATGCAACTTCTTTTGCCATGCCAGGGCTCTGGCCCGAAATGTGGGGCAGCTTGGGGGAGCGAGGCGGTAACTCTGTTTCTCCTACCCCGCAATCGGGTAATAGGTTTCTCATCTTCCAAACGGCTAATCAACAACATTAACAACCCCTGGTGAGGTATTAATAACCCTAAGTAGCCTCAGTCGGCCGAGTAATATCCCACGACACTGAATAGCATAGTGGTCTTGGTAGTCCAAAATTTCATTATTTCAGGGCGAAAGAACAGTGATATTGCAATATGCATGCTTCCTCGATGCGATTTGTATCGCGTACTTGGCATATTTCTGGAGCGATCGGAAGAGTACTGTTTTTGGGAATATGGCCATATGGGCACATCCCTTACCAATGGAACGGGTCAGGTAACTTGAATTGCTTGCCTCAGGTGGATGAGAATCCTCTGTCAAGTGATGCGATCCGTTCATCAGCTCACTCCACGGTGGTGTCAACGCTGCGCCGTTTTTTCTCACCGGAAGCCCGTGGAGCCTGATGTACCGTACCTAGCCGCCAAGTCCATGGCGTAAGATAGGGTAGGGCCGGTAACTGAGATGTGCAGCGTAAGGGGGCCGTATTCGAGCCATCTTGCTTATGGATTCCGCGTTGGTGGTCATGCCGGTCAGGCACAAGACCTTTCGGGCGGTTCCGATCCGATTGCGCCTTGCTGAAGTGACATTGCAGCTCTTCCATCAAGTGTGCCGGGTGATTTCATAACGAAAAGCAAAAGTCTAGTGATAGAATGTACGTGTATGTGAGCACAACGATCTCGTTAGTGGCTATTTTTAGAACGTAGAAGGTGAATACGAATGAACAATTGGGAAGAACTACGGAGTACTATCAAGTACTAAGCGCCAAATCATCCTAGAGACTGCGATTTGGTCTCACTACTGTGGCAGCTGGAGTCGATAACCGCAAAGGACAGAAAATTCTCAACTCTTGAATAGACTAAATTACCTCGTTGATGTAATCTACGAATCCCTTCAATTCCCGGGTGAGTTCCATGACATAATTTGTACTCTCGGGGTAGAGAATATGTCATGAAGAACGCCGGCCAATTGAAGTCCAATTGAGGGCACGAGACACGGTAGGTCGAGATTCCTAGACCCTGACACGTCGCGCTTTATTAGACGTAGATATCCTGAAATTAAGGAATCCAAATAACTCTCCTTGTGTTCGCTCGGCTTGAAGAGATCTTAACCCAGTAATCGTGGAATGAGCTTTCTGCCAGATCAACGTAGTAAAATGTGCGGTCGTGGAACATCAGCCAAACATGCTCAGGGAAAGGCCAAGATGCATTGCACATGCCGTGCAGAGCTGCGCTCTTGCGAGGTCTCTATGCGCGACGAGTATTGGCATCATCGGGCGTCGCTACAAGTTCAAAGAACTGCTTATGCGCTGGACAGCATGCCTCAGACACGCACGTCCGGATCTACCAGTCACTTTGGCCCATTATTGTATTGCGTTTAATACACTGGACTTGCGGAGTGAGAGGCAAGAAATGCACTGAATTACGTCGGAAACATCCGGTGCCTCCGCAAGAAGTTAACGTTGGGCCCCCCTCTCAAATTCTCTCCTCAATTTGTGACCCAGCATAGGAGGCAACTATCACGACAGCCGGTCCTTAGGTTTGAAGAATTGTGAAAGCCCTAGTAAACCCAAAATACGTGGCGTACGTCTAAATTTTCAGCACAAAACCCATTCTTGGCAGGTACAGGCGACTAAAGTCCATAATTCAAAATCGCCCGCATGAGAGGCACATTTACACAATCGCCGCGATCTAGGCCTGTTCGCGATTATACGAGTACTGTACTGGAAAAATGCTGTGTTGGTACTTCCGTTGGAAGTGAATCAAGGAGCAGTCCCAAATCCCTACACAACCCATTTCCATTTTGTTGCTTGAAGGCCTGATCCAGTCACCAGTGGACTACAATGGTGAGGCGGTGCACGTCTAAGAGGAAATGAGAAAATCCTGAAGGGTCGGGCGAGCACGCCTTGGGTTCGATGGTAAGTGAGAACGCATGGTTTTCAAGCACGCTCAACTCTCAGCTGACTCAGTGATCAATATCAAGTCACGGTTGAAGCTTGAAGTATTGTCCCGGATTCGTCGATTTCTATGATATGTCATTCCTGTCAGTTCGTCATAAAAGGGAGCGCAGAAGACGGAGTGCTGATAAGGCAAGTAGGTGCCTTGACCGATCTCAAATGCAATCGGACCCTGAACCTCCCTGAACAAGTGGGAGACGGCTCGAGGAGAGGTCAACTCCCCTGACCCTGTTTCATTTGCGCTATAAACCCGTCACAAGTCGTTGTTGGACGGTTGCGACCCCCATCCAGCCCCATCGACGAGTTCACCATGCTCAGTCTCCTTGGCCTTAAAGGCCCCATGCCCTCACTGTTGATGCTGCTGGGTTTGGTGACACTCATCTTGTGTAATTTCTCTGTACCTTTCCTTGCTTCCATCAAGATTTTTAGGGTTCGGGTGTTCGCAACAAACGGGTTGCATGTTGTTGATTATGGGTTATGGGGTTATTGTGTACCAACGTGCGTACCTAGACGCATCTCACGCATCCAGTTCTCCTGACATACTGCCCAAACCAGGCTCAAGTATTGCACGAGTCCCGGGCTAGGATTTGTGATTGACAATTCTGTAGCAGCAGCTCTGTGCGTCTTCTGTTAATTATGTGAAACGTGTTAAACTCAGGGATATCCGCATTTCCTTAGGTCTATGCCTGGCATCCAGGATGCGCTGGATTCGAAACATACCACTGCTCTCATCATGTATCCTATCGGTGAGAATCATTCTCAGTTTGTATCTGAACATCTATAACTCGGTTCTCAGCTGTCGGCGCCACGTTGTTCACGCTGATATGTACCATTGTCCTCATGCTCTCGAAGCGTGGTCATTGTACGGGGTCATGGGGTTGTTTCCCTATGACCTTCCGATATGCACGGAGTCTCTTAGCCGGCTACAGCCTGTCATTTCTGACATCGATTCTTGCATTGATTGTCGAAATCAGCATTGTTACGAAGTTTAAGAGTCGCATGGATGACTTCCGGTTTTCTAACGTCTCTTTGGTGTGGGGAAATGTCGTACGTTTGGTCTGCTTTCAATACCATTGACGATGCTGAACCACGCGCTGGAAAGATCTGGCTCACTGCTATTGCCGTTGCTACCAACCTGTACTGCTACATCCTCGTCTGGTGGTTGAGAAAAGAAGCACAGGTTGGTCATTGTCTCTCTCAGCTACATATCATGTTTCTAACCTTGGTGGTTGCAGGATGGTGTCTATTGTCCCCAGATTAGCAAACCACATATGCAGGGACCATCGTCGCCACAGTTTACACCTCAGTCACCTCAGTCACCTCAGTCACCCCATCCACCACCACCGCCAGCCGCGTCACAGACATTCCATAATGTTCTACCACAGACTTCACAGTCGTTCCACAATCCGCCACACCAGGCATCACAGACTTTCCACGCCCTTCACCCTCAGGGTTCACAAAGTTTCCACAATGCCCAGCCATTCCCTAACTATTCTCATCACCCGCCCGAAGGCGGTTCATTTAACCCACCACCACCGCCACCGCCAGAACCACAACCACAAACTCCTCACTCTGGTTTTAACCCATATGCCTTCCATCAGCCCGGCTATACTGGAAAGGAGGGTAGCGTGCATCTCGCTCCTCCAGCGCATAATCCACACGAACAAGACACTTCTACACCTACATTAGCGACTTTCCCGTCAAATCCTGGAAACCCAGCATACCCCCAACAGGAATATCCAGGTTACTCATCCCATGCGCCACGGCATTCAAACTATTCTGGGTATCGTCAATAGTGACGCCCCTGCTCAACACTTTTCGTTTTATATTTTGAGTTGGGTGTGGTTAACGACTGATAAGGTGTAATGAACAGTTTGATGGCATACATAATGTATTGCGTCCTGCACTCGAACAATGCATATTCCGACTTTAACGAGCACAGAAGTAATAGCGGAGCGGAAAAACTGTTGGTGAATCCTTCATCTTGATTACCATGGTTGGTGCCTCAGATCAGTAGGTACGTGTCGGGGTTCCGAGTCTACTGGGCTAGAACTTGACGATGCGCTCAAGCAAGCATGTATCCGGCGTCATTGCATCTTGTGTCGAGTCTTCATTCACCACGTTTTGCAAGCTCGAGACGTCATTAGTGCTTCTTGCCGATACGGCGCGTGGAAATCACGATACCCGAGGCCATCTTGAGCGAGTTGGAGATAGCCCAAGTTAGGGGCAACCTTTCATTGGCAACTTACAGTAATGCCGAAGCGTAATTCTCGTAAATTGTTAAGGCCGGAATTCCAATTGACGCTCAATTCTCTGGCAGCAATCTACGACTTGGACTCCTGGTTGTCGGGTTGCCTTTGCAATGGCTCGGGTTTGCCTTTGTACTCTCATCTGGCAGAAGATTGGGGTGTTGTCCGCTCAAATAGCAATGTGGAGGAGTAGCCGTCCAATTATTTCGCTCGGATGGAGAGTCTTTATCGTAGCGCCAAGGTACATTCCCATTTCGATCAAATTCTCGAGTGTACCCTTCCACTAGCTGAACCCAGACGGCTGCTCAACAAGTCTATTCATTTTGTCAGATGACACTCGCCCGAAGGTGGTGGTCAATAAGAGACTTCTAGACTACTCGGGCTCTTGAACCGAGATCCTCCCCTCCTTCTCCCTGATCCATATCCAACGTCCCTTCTTCAACTTGACCTGCCGGCGTTGAGCGGCGTTATGCTCAGGCTACGATCGCTCCCTTCAAAGGTCCACCCTTGGCCAATGACTTATTCAAGTTTAACTCTTGCGAGGAGAAGAGTTATATAGATCTCGCACCCAATAATGGATTGGAGTGGGACTTTATAACTTCACATCCCGACATTTCGTGGCCTGGTCCCGTGTCTCTTTCTTATCATTGCTACACTTGGAGGCTTTACTGCCCCTCTTTGTGTCCAAAGCAATGACAGTTCTGACCATGCTCTCCAGCGCACTCCCTCTACTCGCAATTCTGGCAGGGACCATTAGCTTATCGCTTTGCAATTTCTCATCGCCGTTCACCCAAGAAATCAGATTATTTGCTTTGAGAGGCTACTCTGGCACCATAGATTTCGGCCTTTGGGGCTACTGCTTTCCTGGGTGAGTCATATCTCATCTCATCTTCCACTTCTCCAAACCTCCCCCGGCCCGTATTAGGCATACGCTGCTCAACGAAGCCAATGTTTTTCGACCGGCTGCGTGTACTGAGCTCATTGTAGGATATACCTTGGGAGGCGAAGCTGTGGATGCTCTGTGAGTAGGACCAGTACTCGAGCCATCTGAGTCCGCGGAATAACTCTGCCCTTTAATATTTCCATTGACATAGGCGATCATCCAGTATGCGACCATCTCTGTCATCACATCACACGGCCGCACTCGTTCTCTACCCCATCGGTTAGTCTATCCCTTTGTGCCAATGACAGGACATTCAATTGCGCTTCTTCTCATGAAAAAAGCTTCGATTCTGACTTGGATAACGCTGGTGTTATCGTTGACGGTCTACCTGGCACGCCTAGACAGATGGGGTGGACCAAGGTCGATGCACGTTGTGACGTTGACAAGATTCTTCTTCTTTAGTGTGTTTACTCTGGTTATCACTTTCGCCACTTTTGTCGTGGCCATCAGCATAGCCCTCAGGGTGAAGCTCCAGGCGACGCAGATCGGTGACACGGAATTCATCTGGGGGAACGTGGTAAGTATCGTGTACATCTCGCTGTTCGGACCCCTTCTGTCGTCTATCGTCTGCCCTGTCCGATGACAGGGATGTGTTATCACGAATATGTTTGCACCTTCGTGTTGTTTCCCTCCAGAACCTACCAGCTCACCCAGCCCGATTAGGTCTGGCTTACTGCTGTGACGGTATTCGGCCACTTCAGTAATTGTTATATTATGTTCACATTCCGAGAGCCGTTGAAGGTGCGCCCGTGATTTTCGTAGTCCTCTCTACATTTGATCCTGATTGTGTCTGGTGCAGGATTTGCATCGACAGCCCAGCGATACAGAAAGCCAAGCTGGTGAATGACAAGGAATCATGACGTTTGCCTGCAAAATAGCTAGAGTTTTTCAGCCGTTCACTGTGTCGATATCATTGTATAACACCCCCTTTTGTAACATCCTACTGATGATTTGATGATGTTGTAATGATATGCCGTCGATCAGATCAAGGAGTCTCGATCTGTCTTCGATTACTCACCCTGTTGACCTGCCGTGTCGAAGAGGGTATTTAAATGACAGCGGAGCAATATCAGCGTTTTATGACTTGTTCTTTTATTAGAATTAGAAGGACCAAGCAGACTTCAAGTTAGAGTTGAATTTTACAGTGACCGAAGGAGGGGAAGAACATTATGCTGTAAACTTCTCCCTACAACCCTATTTGCATGGTACATGACACTGTGTGATTCTTCTAGTGGCCAGGGGAGTCCATAACGATGTAGAGCTGGCGGCTTCAGGTGTAAAGGGCATTCGTGAGTTGAGAGCGAGGAGTATCCAGAATTTGCTTGCAGCCCGGGCTCGCATTGCGACGTTAATGCCGTCGTCCGCTTGACGCTTATCTGAGCGCTAAGGGGGGTTGATGCTGTGTGAGTACGTAAACTCGCCACCGGGCACCCTCACCTAATTCAAGCTCATGCCTCCTGCCTCGATTCTTTGCATCATTCCGCCGCGTGCCAATATGCATACAAAAACCTACTTCGATGTCCTTGACTGAATGTAAACTCCTGTCGAACAACAAATTGACTGCCAAATGCAACGTAGTGTGATAGCTTCTTCATAAGGCTGGAATGAGGTCCCCATATCCTGCAATAAAGCTGTCCATTGTGAAGGAGAAGACCGATTGCATTCACCTTTTCATACTGGGGTGAGGGGTCGCAGGTACGAACGCAACTGAAGCGACACCCGCTATATTCCGCCGCATATTTCTCACATGAATCACCCACTTATCGAGACGGAATAATACGAGTTGATATTGTGTGCTGAACTGTATTTCGGTAGTTCTGTCGTTGCATCCCTGAATAATTGACCCCGAAATTTGAGCCCAAGGAGGTACGGTACATAGCCAAGGGCGCCATCGACTGGGATATGTGAAATTGGTATCGGACTTCTTACGCGCATAACAGTGGCGAGTTTATTCCGGCAACTTGATGGGTGGGGTGGATCTTTAGTGCAATTTTACAACGGATCTTTACACGAACAATAGTGGCACCATGAGCGGTACCAGCCACGGCGTGTAGCGCATTGGGAATACCTATATAGGCGTGAGCAGAATATAGAAATGGAAACCAGGGGAAGCCCACCTAACGAGCCGAGTCGAGAGAAGTTGCTAGCGCAATGTGGATGGGGTAGAGATCGTTAATGGAAAAAGCAGTTATTATCGTGCTCACACCTTCAACCAACACATTGAACAATTCGTCTAATATTTAACTAGAGAAACAGCCAACCGACAGAGAGACAGGGAGAGTTACAATAACTACATTTATGTTTGGCATTTGTCATTAAGGGGAGAAAACAGCCGTATGAGGATGATTGAAAAATGATTGATTGATGTGAAATGCGTGGAATGCGGCGATGTCAAGAGAAAAAGAGGGGGGGGGGGGGAGGGGAAGTATGAAGATATAGCAGATTGCTGATAGGATAAAGAGGAGAGACAACAGCTATGGTATACACTGTTCGACACCTAATTCATCACAGACACGTGCGTACACCAGGAATGGATGTAGGGACAAGGAAATATCGTTCGCAGACGATCCACGAAACAAGATGTAAGGTAGAATGGGATGTGAAGACAATGAAGAATATTAATTTAAAAGAACTGGTACGAAAGAAGCCGCATGGACCCAATTTGAACAAAAAAAAAAACATGAAATGCGAAATGCAGGTGTATGGGAATGGGGGGAAGACAGCCTTGTCCAAGATTGATTATCAAGTCGGATGCAAAGATGAATGAAACCCGAGTTACAGAAGCTTAAGCGGGGTGGGACCATGGTTGTGTTTGATAAGAATGACTTGAGCTGCGAGGGGAGGGAGGGGAGTGAAATACAAGAAAAGATGAGGTCATGAAACATTGTGGGCAATTAGTTGAGGGTAACAGATCAAGCCAAGTGGCGTGAATAGAGAAAACAAAGGAAAAACAGGCGAAAGCAGAACGTGAATAAAGACATCAAAAACACGATGAACAAGAGATATGGTCAAAGGGACCGATCACGTAGGCAAAAAGCGCAAATAGACAGATGACGAAGCTGCTGCGTGTTTCCAACGAGGTGATGAACACGAGGAGTGGTGCTCGGTGAGTTCCCCAATAAGCCTTAGACACGCCACTGTGGAAATAGTGCTTATCAGCACTAGCGGAATATAAATCCACCGGGGGAAAAAAACGTACCCATAAGCGCGCCCACAGATAGCAAGTGAAAAACTCGACTGTAATCAGCCACTGCTTCCGTTGCTTTCCCCACGAACGTTGTCCGGAACTGCATGCGATGGATGCCAAAAGCCAAGGTATGCGCCTGCACTTGACACAATCCCTACTGCTTTCCCAACAATGCCTGTAGAAGATGCTGGCGTGTCTTCGGCATCGCTTCTAGGGTAAGGAGGTGGGCTCTTGATGGGAGAGCCAATAAACCTGCTGCCAACAATACTTGCAAGGCTCCGCGTTGGTGATGTCGGCGAGCGGGATGTACGATGTGTAGGGGGGTTATTGCTTTCCTTACTGGGTACGGACGTGTCGTACGATGTACTTGGCCCGGCGGGATGTGGAGGAGCAACTGTCAATGGGGACCTAGGGGGATGCGGAACTGGCGTAGAATGTGACACATTTGATGCATTCACAGGTGTCGCTGCTGATGACGGAGCAGGAGGAATAATTCCTTGGCCGACCGCAGAACTTGTTTTCGATGGCGATGGGCTGGACAAGACTTTCGAGCTGGAAGTGGTAGATTTGAGTGGTGGAAGATTTTCCCGCAGTTGCACCGTGTTGGTAGGTTCAGATTTGTCGGGATACTGAGGAGCATGAGTTCTCGTCATACTTGTTGTGGTGACAGGCGAATTCGCGGGGGTCGGGTGGGTGTATCTTTGTTGCGCCTCACAGTCGGAAAGCATTTGCTGAGACCCATTGTCGCGAGTGACGGGTATAGACAGAGTCACAGCAGGCGAGGATATTGTTTGGCTCGGAACAACGACCACCAAAGAGGAAGACATTGTGTTTCCCTGAGTGGATATGATATTTGAGTCAGATTGCGTAGGGATGCCAACAGCAGCAATCTCTGCAGCTCGAATGACAGCGCCACTTGTCCCAGTGGTCCCTTTTCTCTCTGAAGATGGAACGATGGTTGATGATGGGATGCTCGATGACCCTTGGGCAATCCGCTTTCTCGTAGTTTCCCTTCCCCGCTCACCTCTTCGTTGACCCTCAGATCTCGAAGACCCGCGACTACCCGCTGAGACGCCATACAAGCTGGTACTTCCTCCGGTTATTCCGCTATCGGGGGATAAACTTCCCATTGGTGAGCCATGACTTGATCTTGACCTTGATCTCTCCTCCATCATGGTCGGGCTAGGTGTTGTCCGCGTTGCTGACCGCCCGCGCTGCAGCGCATCACCCTGCATACAGGAGCCGCGGCCGCGCGGTGGTGAAAGTAGTGATGACGACGACGACGGAGCAGATGCTGGAATAGGGCCAGTAGGCGGAGATGCAGAATCTGTGCGCCTCTTAGGAATAGGTATAGCCCCAACAACCTCCTGAATATTCGTTGTTGTGCTTGCCAGGAATGCTGGGGATGGGGTTCTTGAATGACTCCTAGACCTGGACCGAGAAAGGCGATCTCCAGAGCTACGTCTTTTACTTCCGGCCCGATAACTATCCTCACTCGAACCCACTCCCCCACTGAGATATCGGCTGTTGCTCCTACCTCGATGAAATTCTTCCAGTGTGTCAGACCCAGGATAGTCCAGTGGCTCTGTTACAATGTCAGAGGGTTCCACAACAACAGGTACTGATGTTGGTGTGACTATGTAATCACTCGATAGACTCTCTGGACTTGGAGGAAGGCGGACGTTCAGGATAGGTATTGATGCGTTGACAATATCAGGTGACTCATTCCGTAATGGGTGCCCCTCTGGACGGCGGTGTGCATCTTCAATTGATAGATGAGATGGCTGATGTCGCGGATGAGGCGGACCAAGCTGTCGACCAGGGCCTGGATGATTTCTTGCCAACCGTAGACCGTACTGGTTACCAACTGATGGCACATACACTAGGTCTACTGGTCGCACCTCATCGCCACCTGTCGATGCGCGCCGTCGGGCGGTATGGCTATGCTTTGTATCCCAATGTTGTTGGGCGGCCCCAGGAAGCGCACTCATTCCATCATCGCTACCTGCGTCCCCACCATCGTCACCGAACCCATCTCTCCATCCAAAGGGAGGTACGGCCGCCTGAGGGCCATAGCCCTTCCCTTGATCCTCGTCACCAAACCCGTACATGAAACCGTAGGTGGAAGCCAGAGATCCGAATTCAATATCCTGTTCACCTTCTTCGCCGGCGCTGGTTTTCAGAATGGTTGGTGCAATAGGAGCAATAGTGACGTGATGGTGGTGATAGGTATGTTCATTGCTATGTGAGGATCTCCGGGCGCCAGAGTGGTGTTTCAAGCTGGGAGAAGTGGTTCGCGATGAGTCTAAAGGCTCATCTGAAGTTGTGACATTAGCGGGTGTGGACACTGTGTGCGTCTTCGGGGAATATGTCGCATACACGCTGCCCCTGCGCTGTCGTGGAGGAGGGCGTACCGCGCCACGTCTGCGTGCCTTTCTTCGGGGTGAATTAGATGGAGACTCTGATGTTGTGGTTGCAGATGATGATGAAGACGATGCAGTAGAATATGTCGACTGGGAACGTTTTCCTGGGCGAATTTCTATGTGCTGGTCACGTTCATCCTCGACTAACCCACCTTCCTCCTCCTCCTCCACCACCTCCTCCTCCTCCTCGTCGTCGTCGTCGTCGTTGTCGTTGTCCTCATCCTCGAAAACGCCGTTGTCGTAATTGCCATCATAGGAATCTGAATCAGTAACAACAGCTTCCTCCACAGGGTACCGTGTATGACTTGCACGAGAAATCCTTGTGCTACCGGATCTCGTACAGTCATCGAGCTCATCATCGGATTCACCTTCATCTTCCTCATATCTATTCATTAATCAGTAGGTGGGAGATAAAGATAGGGAGTGCAGAACGACCCACCCGTCGTCATATTGCCACTGCGATCCAGGCCCTCGGACATCCCACCCGCCGGGGTCACCGAACCGAACACCCGCCTTTCTCGGTTTTTCAATGGCTATGCACTGTTCAACATAAGTATTGAAGAGGATGTGTTTTCGCTTGGTAGGCTGCTGTGCATTTGGGGATGCTTTGCGGGCCGAATTGCTGGCGCTGTCGGAGGTTTCCTCCGGATTATTGGAATTGTGTCCAGGAGGATCGATTCGGGGTGGGGAATCCTTTCTAAATGCGCGAGTGGGGCCCCACCGACTGATATAGGTATCGCTCTTAGTGTGCATCAATGTTGGACGTATCGGTTTCTGTGTCGCGTCACTTTCATGCTCGCCTGACTGCTCATAGTGGTCCTCCTCTTCCTCACTCTCTGTGGGAGAGAAACCTGGACTCAAGGGGAGATCGGACAAGAGGAGTTCGCTTATGCTACGATGTTTGAGGATAGGTTTGGTTTTAGGTGGTGCCCTGTCTGGGATGGAGAGGTCTAGCCTATCATGGGCCGACGTGGGACATGGCTTGTCATCAACAGATGATGGTGGCGGCTTGGGCTGTGGTGGAGGTGTCCAGTCGACAGCGGTGTGTAATGGGCCATACAACCACGTCACGTCAGAGTCCTTCAACCTATGGGGAGAAGTGGAGTCAGATCAATGTAATGAGGAATTGGGGTGGATGGGGAGGACGCGATAGTGGGGAGTTGGAGCTACTTGGTCCATCGGAACAAGCGAAATGGATGACTACACAAGGAAAAAGCCAGAAAACGAGAGCATACCAGTTCAATGCCTCTGGACTGACAGTCTTGAGTTTGTTTCTCTGCTTCCACCAAGTTCTCCAACTTGCGTTCTCCAATCGAACGCCATTAGCAATCTCATTCTTCTGCCTCGTCATATTGCGCCACGACTTCCAAACATCTTCTTCTTGCCAGTTATGGGAGAGATAGTCGACCTGACCTCGTGGCTGGGTCGAGAGAGAGGAATCGTCTGGGACAGCATTTGTCGAGACGGAGACGAGGAGGACGGGGAGATAGTTGGCCATGAGGGAAAAGGAGGTGGGGTGTGGAGAAAAAGAAAAAGAAAAGGAGAAGGTAATTGGGAAGCAGGAGGTAAATGCGGTAGGGGGATCAGAGAAACAGGGACTGCATGTTAATTGTTGCTCGAGTCGAGGAGGAGGGAAGAGTCGTGCGTGTTTGGTCTTGTTGACTCCCGTCCTGTATCGGGCTACCCTCATCGTTCCGACCCTCTCGGCCCGGGTCTCAATTTCCAACATCCGGGACTTGAATTTGGGCTCCGTGTCAATTTCGTTTTGCGGTTATTTCACGTGGACCCGCATTCATGTGCTTTCCTACCTCGTTCCCGCAATAAACCAATACAGTTGCCCTATGTATTTGCCAGAGAGAGCCCGTGCATTGGCGGTGTGGGTCCATTTCTCGCTTTCCCCGACTTTACACCGGCTCTGATCAGCACAAGAATTCAAAGCACCACGGACCTTCATTTCTCCGCACCGGGCCTCTTCCGCGTTCAGATGCGTTCAACTACAGCTGTGATGCATCTTGTTACTACTGTAAGTGCTGGGAATCAGAATGATGTCAGTGCTATTTCGGGTTAGAAGTGATCGGTTGGCAAATGAACTTTGTTCCAAGGTCCAATGAATGGGTAGTCCTGACTTTAGGGCCATTTGATGGAAACAACGTGCGATCGGCTCCTTCTCCTGGCAGACCAGACCTGCTCAGAATTATCAAAACAGTGCGCGTGCCATCAGATGGTCTTGGCCATTTCAATCGAGGCATTTGTGCATCTACTATACCGTAACAATCAAGCATTGCCAAAGAACTGCATCCTAGGAATTCAGTGGCCGCCATCGTCTTCCTCCCCATGGGTTAACAATAGGCGCTGAAAAATATTTCTCCAACCAAACCGAGTCGCTTCAATTTAATAGCGCAACCTAAAAAGCTGGTCAAATCTTGATTTCGAGTATCGACCTTTGATTTGATTTAAAATTATACACTTTTGTCAAGCCCTGATTGCGACATTCTTTCGAATCATCCCTCGATACCCTTTGGCCAATCAAATGTTTGATCGCAACCATAAAATGGCTGACAGTAATGATGCATGTTCCCCTCTACCCGCCGTTCATAAGCAGCCGACCTTGTTATCAACAACGATAAAAAAACCCACACCCAATGCCTTGCCCAATGCCCGACGCAATTCTTCCATTTATTTGCACCAACATAGATTTTTTTCCCACTTCACAGCGACTCGATGGCCGATATGTCACAAGTGGCGCTAATATAATCCGAGTCCAATCTAAATGGAGCAATCTCCCCGCATCTATCTGAAATGGACGATCGTCCATACCCATTGTTTGCAGGCTTGACAGTCAGCGGCCTTCGGTCCGAGGCGTTACTTGCGAGTTCAACGACGTGCAAGTCCCTGTCGCTATAATTCTCCAGAAAGGAAATGCGTTGGGTCTCCTTGTGGATATTTGAACCCCACGCTTGATCCCGGTACCTCTGGTGGAAGATCTCGGCGGCCTGATGTTGATGGCGACCGAGGCACTAATCAAGTGCATGTGGTGATCCGACAGAGGGAAGATTTGTCTCGACAGATTCTATGATATAATCTCACTTGGGGGTCTTAGTTTTGGCCTCCACGTTTCAGCATGGTCAAGTGTCGTCTACCAGCCTGCAGCTGTACCCGTGCGCTCAGCACTTCACGCCATGCATACGAATCGACAACTTGATGCAAAGCGAGCACAGTATCACCCGACGATTTACCCCAGGTGCTGATAATCATTTTTTGACCAGATTTTCCGTTCCGATAAACGACTACAGTGTCCGAGTTAGCCAAATCCAGAATTGCAGCTACTCTCCGGGATTTCCGCAGTGGATGCCCAGACCATTGCGCATGGGACGCTTTCCAATGGAGTACTAGTATCACCATAGATATATTTGGCACTCTGTGAGGGTATACATTCAACTCTCACATGCATGGTGGTTGCTGATGCCAACCCAGCACAAAGGCGCCATGGCTTGGACTAGCCCGACGCCTGAAATTGTCAATGCAACCTCACCTTCCGCCTTCCCCGCAATCACCGAGCACTCTGGCCATTCGCGTCATTCCTAGCAATTGCACCAAACACCTGTTGGATTTCCATTCTCCGGAGCATGAGGAATGTGGTCATTCACCACGATTCGCTGTCATTATATTCACGTCAAGGCTTTGTATTGGCCACAATTCACCATACTCTGACGACCATTTTTCCAACCGGATGGGGTGTATCTTTCAGCCCGACTCTGCTGCTTATGACCTCATTGGCAGACGTCCATCCCGGATCTTGCAGTCCACCAGTTCCATTGATAACGAAACTACCACCCTTATAGCGTGATGCATGCAGGTGGTGGGTGATGGATATCATACACAGGCACGCCACTTTCTATGGAGCGACGGAGTTGAGGGATTTTTGCGTCTGCAGCGCTGGTTGCGCCTATGAATTTCGGGCGGTGTTGGAGACAAAAGGCACCAGTGTCCCCAAGTAGGGATCTATGAAATAAATTCACTTCTCGCGCCCCTCTCAAAGCTTGTTCGGAGTGCAGACAGACGAAACGTCCAACCCGGTAACGCCTCGTATGGCCGGGGTGCTTTGGCAGCATTGGCATACGGCCCACAATGGAAAAAAAAAAAAAAAAAAAAGGCTCAAGAAGGGTTTCCCATGCAGCACAACCGTTTCATCGTTCAACTATGGGGATGGAAGCAGACAGGGAACGATTCTCACCCATTTTTGCAGCAGGTCCCATGACCCTGCCAGTGAGAACGGACCCACGGCCCTGGCGCCTTTTATGGCCAGCATTGTTGATGCTCTCTGCTTCCTGCCTGAACACGCCCTATTGATTCCTGTAATCTGTGCTATTTGTAGGAATTACTTTGGGATGAAGACAGCTTGGCAGCTTTTTACATCTTTGGGGGCAATTTGCATGGCGTTCGACGAGGGTGGAATCTCAAGCACTATGACACACTTGCAGGATAACTTACGGCCCTTATTGATATGGTGGATGCCCCCTGAATTAGATTGGTTTTTTACAACTTCCAACAATGCCGAATGACGCCTCACGTACTGCTCCAGCAGACGAAGCAAACGATGAGACCAGATGGAGTACATCAATCCATGCTGAACGCAAGTTGAAAATCATCTGCATTGGCGCGGGTGCATCTGGATTGCTCTTCGCGTATAAACTTCAGAGGTCATTCGATAACTTCGACTTGACAGTTTATGAGAAGAATAAAGCGCTTGCTGGGACGTGGTTCGAGAATAAATACCCCGGGTGAGCTTGTCCACTATACTCGTGTTCAATGTTTTATGCTGATTACCGGATACATATAGATGCGCGTGTGATGTAGCTTCGCACGCATACGTCTACAGTTTCGAGCCCAATAACTGGTCTTCTGTATTCGCTGGGAGCGATGACATCGAGAAATACCTGAATGATTTCGCTGCAAAGTATGGTTTGCGTAAATATTGCAAGCTGCAGCATCAGGTCGTTGGCGCGTTTTGGAATGACAAGAAAGGAATTTGGAAAGTGCATATTCGCAATCTTGAGACGGGCACAAACCTTTGGGACGAGTCTCATGTGCTGATAAACGCGTGTGGAGTGCTGAACGCGTGGAAGTGGCCAAAAATACCTGGATTGGAATCCTTTAAAGGACCGAAGATGCATACTGCCACGTGGGATCGTACTGTCGATCTTCGAGGGAAGCATGTAGCTGTGATAGGAAATGGGTATGTTCACCTTCCTCGTTCATTTTAAAATTGACTTATGTTCCCCAAGGTCATCAGCCATTCAGCTCATCCCAAACATACAACCTATCGTTTCCAAGCTTACCACTTTCGTTCGTTCACCTACCTGGATTTATTCTCTGGATATGGAACATCGCGCGTATACGGAGCAGGAGAAGCAGTTATTCTCCACGGATCCAGCTGCTTTCCTCGAATTACGGAAGAAGATGGAGCGCCGTTATCACAAGTCATTCCCTTACTTGTTTCGGAACTCCGAAACACAGGCGCATGTCCGTGATTCCATAGCCGACTACATGAAGAATACCATTTCTGATGAGACACTTAGCAAGCGGATGATTCCGGAGTGGTCTGTTGGATGCCGTCGCGTCACGCCTGGACCAGGATATTTGGAGGCATTACGTGAAGAGAATGTCCAGGTAGTATTGGGCGAAATCGAAAGGATCACCGAGACAGGCTGTATATCTCAGCAAGGCAGAGCTGAAAATCAATTCGACGTACTCATCTGCGCAACGGGATTCGACGCTTCCTTTGTGCCAAGATTCCCGATTATTGGAAGGCATGGCAAAAATTTGGTAGAAGAATGGACAAAGGAACCAAGGGGTTATATGGGTTTAGCAGCTGCAGATTTCCCGAATTACTTGATTTTCATTGGGCCAAACTCTCCTGTTGCAAATCTTTCGGCGCTTCGTGCATCTGGCAAGTGATGGATTACATATTCAGCCACTTGCAACTTACATTGACTTCACCTGTCACTTCAGAGGCTCAAGCGGACTATATGCTCAAACTGATTAATCGCCTTCAAACTGAGAACATTCACAGTTTTTGTCCCAAGGGCGAAGCTGTGGATGATTTCAATGAATATAAAGACCGATACATGCCCCGCATGGTTTGGTCAGAAAATTGTCGGTCATGGTATAAGAGTGACAAGCTTGATAACAAGGTTGTAGCCCTGTGGCCAGGGAGCGCGATGCACTACATGGAAGCCCTTTCCGAGGTTCGCTATGACCATTGGGATATCCGATATACGGGAAATAGGTTTTCGTACTTGGGTAATGGTTATTCGCAGACTGAGATGGACTCTACTGCGGATACGGCATATTATGTTCGTACAAAGGATGATGGGCCGTTGTTGGGCACGAAGAAGGCAGTACGAGTTATGAACAAGTCAGGCAGTAGGCGACCTGCGCGAGCTCATGCTAAACTTTAGTGCCAAATGATAACACCGAGATACTTTTCGGACGATAAATGCAGCAATGCCAGCTGGCTAAAATATTGACTTCCGAAGACGCCTGCCCGAGCGCTGACACCCATTTACAGATCCCTCCGTAGGCGTACAGTAGTACCGCTCCACCCGGCTCAAATATCTTGTGGCTAGGATTTGCCGCGGATCGTACGCTAAGAAAAGGGAATCTTGAATCTTGGTTCCAGCCGGCTCAAAGACAATCCAAGGGCAGTGATACGTCGTTCCTAGATGCTTGTAACAATTGGAACATATTTTCATCAATGGCCGACGGCCTTGCCCTCGGTGCCATCCTTTTGCTCGAGTGCTGTGGCCGCACGCACGTTCGACTACACACGAGGTACGTGCCGGGCGCAGGGGAGAGCAATACAGTATGTTTTTATCCAACAGATCCAAAAGCCGTCTCCATGTTCTGGGTAACGTCGTCGGTCGCCAGAATTGAGTTATATTACAGGTCACCAACGGAGACTAAAAATTGAGAGGCACAGGCACGCATAAGGACTGCATAAGGTGATTCACGACGTTTCGGCCGATTCGAGATTAGGGGCTCGCCCTATGAAGCTCAACCATGAACCCAAAATTAGTTTGCAAAAAGTGCGTCATTATTGTCAGTTATTAATATCGTGACCGTGACCGGCGGGATCGTAAGTTAATCGTAAACGAGATCGTACATCTCGTGCTTGTAACTTGTACTGTAACGCGACGGAAATGCCCATAGGACCTTTCTATCAATACTCGTCAAGATTCCTCTTGGCATGTTGCCCGGCGTCGTACTCAGTCTTTGTAGGTAGTGTCTGTGGTGGATAAACGTGCGAAGGGTAACTCGTTGCCTGTGCATAAGATGGCGTTGGTTCCTGCGGTAGGGTTGGGGGATAAAATACGGGGGCGGGGACTTGTGCTTGATGGTCATAATAATGGTGTGCATTCGGGGAAGTCTAATAGCGCGGGGTCAGGGGTTGTCTTTCTACGGATTGATGGTGAAAATAGCGTACCAGCCCATAGTTTTTTCTTAAAATATACAGGAATGAAACGTTCCAAATGTGAGCCGCGACTGCAAGGCCGACCAACCATGGCTACATTAATAGATCTCGGTAAGTTATGTGCAGAAATCGAGGGCCAGAAGAACTTACGATGTTATCAAAATGAAGATTTAACCCTGCGATTCTGTCCACTGCATCATCCAGCACCCAACCCACGCTGAACATAATAAACCATGTTATAATAGTGAACAAGAGAATGGATGCGTTGACGATGACCAGGGTTGTAAGCGTTCGCTGGCTCACTCTGGATCCAATAGTGTTAGCGAGTTTGGCTCTACGACGGGACAGGTACAGTATCACAGCCAGTACTAGGCTTGCAACTGTGAGGATCGTAGCTAGAAGAGTGGTGCGTAGGTAAAAAAAATAGACGACATTATGACATCTGGGAGGCGTACCAACTGGGATCATAATTAATGCAGAAGTATGCCCACTTGATAGAGCTCCCATAAGTCCTGGTGCATTTCTTATGGCGAGGCGAGGTTACGATTAGCAAACTGACCAAAACGAGAGTGTACCAAGTGTGTACCCACAAAATATCAACGACATGGTCATCTATCACCCATCCGAGCTTTGAACTTGAGCACTCGTCTGTAAATCTCAGGTCTTGCCTTCCAATCCTTCAAACAAACCGTGGGATAAGGGTGTCGTGTGTATAAACGGAGTTGCTTATTCTTAACCTACCGACTGAGTTCGGGTATGCAATAACCCCATAATCCATAATCAATGTAGCGGCGAAAGCCATCCACATTTGTCCGCAGTCTGAACATCCTCACTCCATCGAAGATAGGCGCCGAGCATGTAGAAACAAGCAGGAATACGGCGGCAAATGTCAGAAAGATGACGGAACCAATGCTTGCATCCTGATTCTTGACCATTGTCACCAACAAGATAGGGCCGTTTTCGTCGTACTTGAGCTTCCTGAGTTTGTGCGAGGAGTTATGGGGTGGTTTGGCAGGCCAGGGCGGGGAGGCCGCCTTAAAGCAAACATTATTAGGTGGCCGAAGCCTTACTTGGCACCTGAAGGCCTTTATACCCCATGCTTTTGAAATGGACAGCTGTAAGGGGACCCTCAGGGGCACTGCAATACTGTTATTTGCTTGCATAGCCTCAAATTTAAATGGACATGTTGAGTTGAAGGCTTGGATAAACGTGTATTGAACCGCAGCTTGGGCCAACAATTATCGATTATCATTCATTGGGTGTAGGCCGCTCAGTATCTGATTCTGAGTAAGTGCCAGGCACGCGTAGACGTTCAACGAAACATTGATGGAATTATACTGATTGGTAATATGGTAGAAGTCGCTTGGACAATACGTACATTCTGGGTGAGTTCATACCAAGACGTGAATGGTCTACGCATGAAATCCGCAGATAGAAGAACAGGAGTACAGAAATAAAAATAGCGTGCCATTGTATGCTACAATGTCTAAATAGTCCGGCGTGCATCAAATCCAGCATGATATAAGTGAAATCATTCAGTCATAATATCACAAGCCTATGGTGCAAAACCTGCATTAGATAATTAAATCGCAATGCCGCGAGGGAGTATTTGATGGTCAGGACCCTATCGACGTCTTGTACGTCGTCCACATTATATCGAGAGTCGATGAGTAGATGCGGGTTGAGCAATTGGCGCACTCGGCGGAGGAGGGGCCTTGCTCAAGGTAATTTCGGATTTCTGCACGTAGAAAAGATGAGAAATTATCAGAGTTATGCCATGTTGCTCATAAACTTATCAAGTCTTACCGATTCTAATATTCGGAGTTCAGTTTGCAAAGTGAATAAATACCACACATTCCAGACTTGTGATAAGATAGAGATAGTTAACAATGCAGGCTAGAGCCGAGGGGATACGTGAGTACGTAGACATGAAGCGAGAGCGCAATCACTTACAGCTGGTCCAAAGGTGAGCCATACATCTGAGCCACCGGACGTATTAGCGATGTCATCGAATAATGCCCATCCAAGACTGAATGTGACGAGTATGGTTGTCACGGAATACAAAAAAAGTATGCAATTGTAGATGAGAATAATCTTGGTGGCTCGTAGATGAGATTGCAGGTTTACGCCGCTACCACCCATGGGAAGAATGAAAGCCTTCAGCTTGAGGTCTTTGTTCAGGTTGCGATTATTGATATAGAGGACAATCGCCAAGATGAAAGAGATAAGAACGAGGACAACGTCTACAAAGGTTCGAAAACAGTTATTGTTATCTAGCTCAATCACGAGCCGGCACAATTAAGCTACTCACTGATGGGAACCACGACGGCTACAGAACTGCGTGCACTGCTGATTGCGTTACGGAGTTCAGGTGCTCTCCTGAGAATTAGGAAGTAAAATCGACACGATAGAAAAGCTGGTCAAAAGCAAAAGCACTTACAGGAACGCGATAACATCCTCAGTGATTTGCCATCCCAGCTTGGGACTTGAGCATTCGACTGCTTGGTTCTCGAATGCCCTGACGCAATATCCCCATAGACCATAATCCACTACTCTTATTGGTTCGTTAACGGTATACACTCGAAGAGTGAATATATATAAACGATTTATGATTGGCGTAGAGCAGCAGACGAAGATCAGGATGGGAAGGGTAAGTCCCAATGCTACGATGGAAATCCAGTTTCGAGCTCCTCGTGTTGAAGGCGTGGGCTCTGGAACTACGATGGGCGGAGTAAACTTGGCCTGATATGGTGGCGGGCTAGTGGCGCTTATACTGCTTGGCATGGTGGTCTTTGATCGATTAAATTCCGCCAGCGTCGTAAGTGCTCGGTATCGTGCTCGACGGGAAGGATACTTACGAGGAGTAAAGTCTGGAAATCTCTGGGGAAGGCAGTCAGAGTAAATGATAGGAGTGTGGAAGAGGTCCGTATGTATGGAGGGTGCAATTGTTCACTTTGCTTTTATGTTTTGGAAAGGGGCGTCGGGATAAGTACTGCCACAAGGCCTCAATGCGCCACTTAGAATTATTTACGTCCCTAAGGAGCAAAGGTCGAGCCTTTGAGGTTACACAGAGTTGCCTGATTGCTCCTTATGAATGAGTGGGCATGTGCAAACACGTGCAGTATCGTATGCCTCAAGAGGCCGCAGCCGCGTTTCCCTTTCGATGAAACGCTCCGTTACGCATCGAGGGAATGCAAATAGCAGCTCAGGATCCACCCCCAGACCTCAGCCACAGGCTTGGTCGGTCGGAGTGAGTGGGGCTTGATTAGCATCACGAATCCATGATGACGGCCAAGTACAAAGGGAGTTGAGTACAAATGCATGCAAACAGAGAGCTCTTGCCACAACACCATTCTAAACACCTCATCGACTTCAATTGCGACCATCTCCGTTGTATAGTTCGGGAATTAGCGCCAATTAGAATCTCATTATCACCTCCAACATAATCTAGACAATCCGTTCAGAAAATTTCCAAGCGTTTCAAGATAGACCACTTACGAGGGAAGTGACACGCTCTACTTCGGCTGCTAATCCATCCGTGAACATCCGCAGATCTCTGGCAGCTCTAGAATCCCTGTTACACGTCCCGCAGGAGCTGGCCTTTGACAGTGCCTTCCTCGACAATTCCGCATCCTGAACAGTCTTAGAGCATGGTTGTCTTCCCAAGTTTCGAATAAGCTCCTCCCGAAATTCCAACCACCATCTCGAATAACACCATCTTTGGCGGGTGCCTTGAAATGAGATTGATACTCCATTGGTAGAACCAAGCGAATGCCTACAGGGTTGGCATTCGAACCAGATGAGTGGAGTCTCGGGATTTAGCCATGTGATGTTGGTGGCTGCTAATTGGGCTACTTTGGAGCACGCATGATGGTAATTGACGAGTCGATAAAAGTCCCCACCCCTAGTCATCGTGTCTAATTCATCTACACATGGCATGTCCTCGAGGGTGGTTTCTAAAAGTTTCTTCGATGCGATTCGGGTCTCTTGCTCCAATCCAAAATGTATGGCCAAGCAGTAGACACGAAGCGGGTCTACTGATAGAACGGCTTCACTGACAAATTCTGCGCGAAGCATCCTTTCGATACCATCCATCTGGTACTTCTGCGCAGCTGCAAAGATACCCACGATCTCGTCTATTGACGTCAAGGAGGGCCTGTTGAGCCATGCCGGGTAGCAATAACGGAGCAATGGATCAATGGTATCAGCGCCTTCTTCGACGTTTATGAGGGGGCGATTTCCCAGCATCTCCTGGTCTGTGTGGCTCTGATCCAGGGAAAGCATGGATTGGAAGAACGTAGAGCTGTAGGAAAGGAAGTGTTTGTGTACAAGAAAGGTGATACCATCAGGAGTTTGTAGTGCGAGGTCGGCCTGAGGATCGTTGAATGGTGGGGGAGCTTCTTCCATGACTGGGATATACTGAGGGGATGCGATTAGGGCTTTTGTGGATGCAGACAGCGATAACGCAGTGATCAAGAACTGCTAGCAGTGGCTGCATCCACTCGCCCCTGAGGTTGATCTGTGTTTGCTACGGCCACATGTTGACGGGGCCTAATGCACAGGCACATAAGATTGCCATGCGCTTCACTTATACACGAGGCCGTACATCAAGATCAACAAGAATAGTGGTACATTCAACAGTGCCAGGGGACTCTTAGGCAACGCAATGACTCAGAAATCCAACCTAATCGATATCTAGGATTGCAATTAGGTTCGCCTCCATTTCTGAGATCGTCAGTGATAGACGTACCGTTGCTATCGTCCGTTCAACCTCGGATGCAAATATCTCAGAAAACTCTGTCAATTCAGGGAATGCGCGATCCCTGCAATGCGCGCACTCGTTCGCCTTCTTCAATGCCTTGTTAAACAAGTCTGGTGCCTTGACAGTTGCTCCCCTGGGTCGGACCATCAGCGCCCCGCTCGCTTCTTGCATATAATCCATCCACCAGGCTTTGGCCGGCAGCTGCCCTCCTGCGACGGATACGAACTGACCCTGGCTACACTTCCAACAACCTGAACCGAATTGAACCAATGTTTGATGGGAGATCCAACCGTACGTTGTAGAAACCGCCTTGGCTGCTTTCCCACATAGAAAATGATATTCTTCTAGGCGATGCAGAGTGGCTGCTGATATCGATTCCAATTCTCGGACATAGTTGCGCGGAAACATGGGGTGATTAAGGGCGTTTTTGGCTGCGAATCTAGTTTCTTCCTCGAGCTTGAATTGCCAGGATATACAGAATGCCCGTAAAGGCTCTTCGAGTGCGGATTGCTTTAAGATGCAGCCAATTCGCTTTACAATTCCTGCCATGTCATATTTGATAGCGGGTGCTAGGACATCCTGGATTTCATCGAGGTTGTCGAGAGCTGGGGCATATGCTGGGTGACAGTACATGAACAGTTTTTTGAGGGCTGAGCTACCCTCTGAAAGCGTGACAACGGTCAGTCCATCGAGCTGCTCATCGCCGGAAGGCGAGGAATCAGGTGGTTGGGGAAGGTCAAACATCCCCTCAAAGAAGGGGGAGGCAAATGAAAGAAGGGATTTATGCATCTTGAAGTGGACGCCATCGGAGGAACGAAGGATGATATCAGCTCTGACATCGCCGAAGGTTGTGTCTATTGGATTCCCCGGGGATGAAGGAGTCACGAGACTGGCGGGAGTGGAGGATGAAGCGCACATGGGCCCATCGCTTCGACATTCAAGTTGGCAAGGCTGGCGAATCAGTTACATTGGATTCCCTTTTCTGACGAAATTCCCACGAAATGTGGCCTAAATTCCAAACATCGAGACAATTATATTTCAAATACAAGAACAGAACACAGAATTGTGCTCAGCATTCGGCACAGATATCGTCACCCCTAGATGTCAAGCAATTATGATGATATTTTATGCGTAGTAAAGTGCCTCAATCAGCGTAATCTGCGGCAAGTTTCGACATCCCAAGGGCTCCAGAATTGTTGATTAAAGTAAACTTGGAGCCCTCTTTGCCGGCTGTGGCCGATTTTCCAACCTCAGGAAGTGCCGCGGTACCAAGCTTGCCAGCCAGAACGGCAGACCGGGCCAAGTCGGCGACCTACCGGATGTTGAGGGTTAGTAGTGTTTTATGAATGGATGACCAAGGCAATGCGAATGAATCACCCACTTTTATTTCCATGTTAGGTGAAAAAAGGGCAAGCACGGGCATTATAGAGCTAAAACAATGTGTGATCATCGAATGTTGAAAGAGCTCCGAAAACTTTACCCCACGATGGTTTCAACGAGACCAGATTCTGGCGTTCCGGCAAGGAAGGCTGGCCTAAAAACAATGGTATCACTGTACCCTAGACTGGCTAAGCCCTGCTCGGTCAAACCTTTGCTCCTGAAGCGAACACACACAGTTAGAGTTTCATTTGGAGTATGCGCACAATGAAGGTATAATTGACCTTTGGTAGAGGGATGATGAATTGGGGTCTGCCCCAACAGACTGTAGGATGACCCAGGCCCGATCAAACACCAGCGATAAGCATGTGTTCTGGATAATGAATACGCCAGCGAAGCCACGTACGGAGATGTAGACGACCCTCTGTGTTGGGCTCTCCCAACGCGCAGCACGAGCAGCGTTCAGGACATATCTAGGGCCGATTAATCGAAAACGTCAGCGCGATTCCCATATGGGAATAGGACATATATAGCGCGTCAAGCGCCACCCGACGCAGGCAGGTAATCAGTAGGCAAACGCCCACTCACTCTCTATCAATTTTCTCGAATGACGCTGCACTCCCAGCTTGCTTCCTTGTAGTGCCTATGCTGTTGGTCACAGAGCTAATCAGGGGTGTATCTCAAACGATTTACCTTATACTTACGCAACAAAGACGACGTCCCATTTCCCAGCTGCCAAGCCCGCCACGCCTAGATTCTCGAAGTCAATTTGCTTTTGCTCAAGTTTATCCATCCCTGTCGTGATTCCGTCCTGACTGGTAACATTATGGCCATACTCGCCAACCCTTGTGAAGTACTTGGATTCTAAGAGCTCCTTTAATATATATTGGCCGATCTGACCTGTAGCACCGAGGATCAGAGCAGAGGGCATGGTCTGCGATAATGGGAGCAGAAGAGCGGGAGGATCAGGATGTGGGGAATCCGTTAGAAAGGACGAGATAGATATATTAGAGTCGTCGACGCACTGCTGGCAATTCGGGCCCTTGATGTTGGATCGCGGTCACGTGATCAGGCGCGCCAGTAGTGTTCCAACCTCGCGCGCATTTCTGCCTTCAGCCCAACACGTCCTCAAGAGGTCCTTCATTCCATAACGCAACCAGTGGCTGAACTTTATACCAGTCATTTTTAATATGGCTGCCACGTTAGAAACGCCTTCGCGTATTTGGCGTCGCATCGAGGCAGTCGAAGGAAGAGAAATGCCATCTTTGCCATCCATGGGTGGTTTCGACGATTCGGACGACGAGAGTGGTTTAAAAGCGGATAGTTTGGATCGTGTTGCCGACGACGATTTTGACGATGCTCTCGAAGATGTTATTTCTGGGCCGATTCATTCAACACCCTCCGTGAACAGTGTAGCTGCATCGCGACGCAACCCCAGCAACTCCAGTTCAGCTCGTTTTGCATTGTCAATAGCATCTCGATCAACGAAATCTGCAACAGCACTTTCCGCTTCACAAGGAGGGCCAAATCGTAAAGCAAGCCACGAGAGTTTCGACGTCAGTAGAATCCCTTCGTTGCCTTCTTTGCCTTCTATACGGCATAGCATCGGGCATAGCTCGGAAGATACAGACAACGACGTGGAGGAAAGCAAAGAAAGCGTTCCTGAAGCGTACTTGCCACCACCAGATGTCGATGACGAGAACGATGATGCTTCGCTGGCAGATGCTCTTCAGTCCGTCAGCCAGTCTTTCCGCAAGGAGCCAACGCCCAAAAAGGCCTACAATGTCTCCCTTAGCTTACGCTCTGAAGCCAAGGTGCGGACGCAGCATCTGTTATTGGGTTATTGTTGACAACATTCTATAGCTTTCCCCTTTAGAGAAGTACAAGAATGTGGCCCTAAGGAAAGCAGCACCTGCACCCCGGATGCGCACGCCTTCTCTTACCAATACGAATTCCTCGCCGACCTCGTCTCCAACTCATTCTACTCCCAAGAGTGATCTTTCTTTTAGCACATCACGCTCTCATCCTAGCTCTCCAATCCGAGCATCCCAAACCCCACTTCCACGGCCCAATGCCTCTTCGCCCGCGAACGTTCCTCTACCGCGTTCACGAAATGGTTCCCCAGCCGTTCAATCCAACCGTTTTTCGCCTGAGGAAGGCTCAGATGATGTGCCGGATGCCTCTGGGTATGTTATGCAAACCACAGATGCACTTAGTTCTGCCCATGGTATAACCAAATCGCAAGTCCAACATGAAGGCGAATCGGAGGAGTCGCATCATTTACCAGCGGTCAGCGATACAGAAGATGAACGTGAACCAACATTCTCCTCGGATGTTGCTGTCACTCCTACGGCCTTTTCTCGTGCAGCTAAGGCGTCACCCGCTGTTTCTGTCCCGTACACCTCTCCCATTCCATCCTTCATTCAGACCCCAACCCCTGCATATGCACGGCCCCGTGCTCGATTCCAGTTCCCTCCCCCATCGACTGACCTATACGGTCTGCCTGGCAAACCGAGTCCGATTCACGAAGAGGCCGGCGACGAGGAGGAAGAAACAATTGACGAGCCTACTGCTCGGATGCACTTGCAGGACACCCCAATGCCACAACGGGAGGACCAGTTAACTCCCAAGAGTCGTCGCAAATCTTTCTTCCTTTCAGTGATCAATTCTGCAGCTCGCCCGCGTGTAAAGCCTTATACACCCCACCATCGCTTACGCGGTCTACGAGCACCAGGCACGATACCAGAAACCCCTGCCCAAGGGACAGCGGAGCCACCGAGCAGCGCGCCACGTGGGGGTCTTCGGTCCGCTTTTGCTGGTGCGACGCCGGGTCCAAGAGCCAGAGGACCAAGGTTGTCTGACCCGCTTATACAACCTATACCAGAATCGGATGATGAGTCACAATCTGGCACCGCGTCTGCCTCTGGAGAAAGGAGGGTAACCTTTGGCACTCTCCATGCCGGATTATCATCACCATACGATGGAGCTGCGGACAAAGCTTCCTTCATTTCAACCGCATCCTCGCACGATTTGACTGCCCACCAGAGGGCCAACACGTCTTTCGATCCCGCTATGGGATTTGGTTTGGGTGCACCTAGGCAAGGTGTAGGCAGATTCAATGCAGGGAAGTTGAATAACTATCTGCATGGTTTAAACAGGCAATTGCAGAGAGAAAATGAGGCAATGATGAATAGAATCAGAGAGCTTGAAGAAGAGATGGATAGGATCACAGACCTCGAAGAAGAGAGGGAGGTCGAAAAAAGCATCAGAGTGCCGGACGAGGAAATGCATGAGCGAGATGATGGAGAAGCAAGAGGCAAGGGAAGAGGACCATCGGCTGGCAGGAGAATAAGGATGGGGGGGACGCTGGAAGACGTCAAGGAAGACGTCAGCCTCGAACATTGGATGGAAGAGAAGGTTGAGCTCGAAGCCACGTTACAGGAGTTCAAAGGCGAGCTTGCGAAATGTCTGGCCGGCAAGCAGACTGTTGAGCAAGAGCTGGAAGAAGAAAGGCAGAAACGCACTAGAGACAAGGATGCCTGGAGAGACAAGATGGTGGATGTACAAAGGGGTGTTGCAGAGATCATAGAGAAATTGGAGAAGGATAAGCAGGATGCTGAAGAAGAAGCCAAGAGGATTGAAACTGAACATTCAGATTATGTCAAGACTATGGAGAGAAAGTTAGAAGAAGTCCGAGCTGATATGCAGCTCGCGACCAGCCGGGCGGAGAAGACGGAGAAGATTTTGGAGAACGAGAGGGATCTGGGCGGAGAGCTCAGGGAAGCAAATGAGAAAGTGTCACAACTCAATCATGAGTTAACCCTGGCTCACGGACAGTTGCAAGAAATGGAGGACATGATTGCGCACTCCGAAGAGCGAATTGAGGCTTTGGAGAATCGGAGGAAAGACGATGACGAGAATATTAGGACATTGGAACGCACCTTGAGCACTCAGACCGATGACCTTGCTGCAGCCCGACGAAGGATTCAACAATTAGAAGAGCAGCACACGGCCGATGACACAGATGACAAGGAGTACATTGCAGCGTTAGAGAGCGGAGCAGATTTGGCTGCTAATAAAATAGCGAAATACGAAGCCGAGCTCTCTGCCTCACTCGACAAAGTTCAGGAGCTAGCGGAGCTGAACGACGCAACCTCTGACGAAGTCGAGAGGCTCCAGGGCGATGTGCAAAGGGCTCAAGAATTGGGAAGGCAACTAGAAGAAGCGCTGGGGGCTGCGGACACGAAGATGGATGCAGATGATGGACTCATCGCGGATTTAAAGAGCCAGATTGGCGTTCTCGAACGAGAAAAACAACGCGAATCATCGTTTAGCAAGGAGTCGTCCAAAGCACCTTGGGGTTCTGGTCCGACAGAGGAAGAATATGATGCGTTAGAGCAAGAGCTTGATGAGGCCCATAAAGAAATCGGCAGGCTCACCGCGATGCTCAGTCAGTCCCCTGCTAGACAAGCAATGGATAAGGCACGAGACACAAAGATTGAAGTCTTGGAGCGTGAGAGGGAGGAATTGTTGGAAAGGAATAGGACCTTGAGACTGGCGATGAACGATATGTCAACTCCCAGTAGATTTATCAACTCAAACAACATTTCTCCTATCCATCGTCAAATCTTGTCGATGTCTATCAAGGGACCACGCACACCAGGTGGTCCGTTGAAAGAGGTGCGTTCTCCTTAACTCAATTCAGCCAAACGCTAAGCACCTTGGCCCTTGACAGCTGTCATGGCTAAACAGCACAATGGCAGATCCCTCCGCATCGCCACTGCTATCAGAGATTTCACGTTTGCAACGTGAACTTGACAATGCAAATGATAGCATCGATGATAAACTTGACAAGCTTGAGGATGCCGGCCAAGGCGTGATCGTGCTCACTCAAAAACTCGGCGATGCCAAGTCCAAGATTTCGAGCCTTGAACAAGAGATAGCTAGGTTGTCGAGGAAGGAAGAACGCCGAACCAGGAAAATGCAACGCTTGCATTGTCGGAAATGTCTCGTCAAAGTTGATGTTGGTAGCCTGAAGGTCGACACTGATGAAAGGTTCGTTTGCATCGGCCCATAGGCTTAGACACTAATAACCGAATATTAGCTCCTTCGACGTCTCCAACATCTCGCTGCCCACTGAGGTGCCCACACCGTCAACCCGCACTGCGGAGATGTTGAGGGCTAATGTCCATTCGCTCAATAGCCAGCTGGACAGCATGAAATCGCAGTGGGAGGCCGAGCGCAGGAAACTCATAGGAGAGAAGGCTGCATTGCAAGATGCCACTAGGCGTCTGAACGCAGAAATCGAAGGTGCCCGAGCTGAAGCTCGTAGAGTTGCCGAAAGTGAGCGGGCTTCTGAGATGACAAATGCCGGTGTTCAAACAGTGAGTCGCCGCCGTTGATTGCAAAACATCGTAGTGTCTGATCTGTATGTTCAGGATCTGGCACGCGCGAAACGGACTATTGCCGCGTTAGAGGAAGACCTCATAGAAGAGCGCGAACGCCTAAGAACATTGACCACAGAACAGACGCGTGTTCAACGGGAGAAGACAGGAATCTTGTCTCAACTGCAGAATACAGAAGCCGTACGCTTGATTTCCTACCTATCTTTCTCCCATATTGACATTGGTGCTCTCATATAGGACTTGGAAGAGGTGAAACGTCAGCTCCAGGGCTTAAAGAGAGAGAATAACGATCTCGAATCTGAGCTCCTTGGAAATGTAAATGCCGAGAAACGAGTACGAGTGCTGGAGGCGCGTGTATCTGAAAATACGGATACGATTGAACAGTTGAGAAAGGAGCGGTCGACCCTTTCCAAAGAACATAAGGAACTGCAGCAACGCTTCCTTGACATATCTGATGTGAGTACGAAGGTGTCGATCCTCCACTCGTGGATGCTGACGCTCCAACCAACGCATCTAGCAAGCAAACAGAATCGGTGAACAGTACACGGAGCAAGCCAACCAACATGAGGGCAGAAGGAATCAACTCGAACTCCACCAAGGAGAAATCGACGACCTACGCAATGCTTTGCTGGATAAGGAGGAAGAACTCCAAAGGGCAGAAAATGAAAAAGAGCGGATGGCGGCCGAGAAGAATGATGCAGCAAGAACCGTGTCTGGCTTGGAGCGTGATTTGAGAAGAGTAAGGGCTGAGGCTGAAGCATTTGGGAAAGACCTTAGGAGGCTTCGCGCAGAGAATGAGAAGGCAGAAAATAAGGCCCGGGAGGAATTACACCAATTGGAGAGGTCGAAGAGGCAGGTTCAGACGCAATTGAGGTTGGCAAACGAGCAGTTGGAGGTTCAGAAGGACAAGAATGCTCGTATGCGCGAAGAGTTGAAGAACCACATCTGCAAGATGTAAGCCAACCCCAGCAAGTCCGAACACCATTGCTAACGTGCTCCGTTTCCAGAGATGACCAACAAGTGCAAGTGTTGAAGACGCAGCACAATAAGGAATGCAAAGGCTTGATTGTTCAGATCAAGTACCTCAAAGCTAAATTCACGAGAGAATCGACGTTCCGTTCGGACTTGACTTATCAGAAGACCTATCTATTAAACCTTCTATCCCACTATGAAAAGAGGTGAGCTTGTCTTCTACTGAACCGCGGATCCGGCTGATACCTGGTAACAGTGAGCGAACTATATTTGCTGCAATAGCACAAATAGGGTTCCCACTGCTTCGTGCGCCATCATCACCCCCTGTCAAGAAGACTCGCAAACTTAAGAGTGTGGCTTGGATGGTGATATTCACATCTAGAGCGCGACGAGCAAGTGAAGAGTGGCGAGCACACACTGCATCTAAACAAGCTATCACTGCAGCACTTCAAGAAGTGAGGCAAAGACGAGCTGTCAAGGCATCATAATACCCCTTTTTGAACTGTCATCTATTACGTCCTTTACTTGTTTACTAGCTTTGGCGTTTCTTCGTGTCCAGAGCTACCCTTTAATTGCATACCACAGTTTTCGTAGATCTTGATATGTTGTATATTAGATATATTGGATTTCAAGCAAATATCATGTATTAATTAAGGTATATGAGGTGTGCTTAGCAACTGCAGTTAGGGCTGACGATGTGATATAATTCGAACGGCGTCTTTCGAAAAGATATACGAGAAGCCGCTCCAGACTGTTGTAGCTGCCACAACCCACCTGCGACACCGCTTAGCAATCTGCTGACCGAGGGGGGGAAAGTTGACTTACTGAAGAGCCTGGAGGGGTAGGCCCACGTCGTATGGTATCAGAGGACTTACAGTTGTGAACCCCATTAGGGCTAGTTGAACCGCTGTGTTAACCTATGCATGCTCATGAATGGGATCCAGGAAGCAAACTGCCAGCTGACCTTGCTGATGTACGTCGGGTGAACCTCTGCTGATGGAATGGAAAAATCCCAATACCGCTTGAAAGTTTTCTTGACAGAACTCAGTGCAGTCCGCAGTCAATAACCGGAGTAACCCACAGGATGAGGTAGGGATGTGTAGCGTATCCAAAACGCCGAGAAACTCAACAGAACATCGCGACCGAGGATAATGACTGCTAATGGAACTGGAGGGGAATTAATACCCCGAAGCACCATTGTAGCTGCAGGGCACATACCTGGTAGTAGGCCTTTCATCGAGAGTGTGACGGTTAATGTCGTCATAAGTAATTTGTCCGCAGCCGGATCCAGGATGGTTCCGAGCACTGATTGCATTCTCCAACGACGTGCGAGATACCCATCGGCCTTTCAGCGGTCCCTTTTAGAATGAAAAAGGCAGCTGAGAACACAGAAAGGAGGTGCGAACCAGATCGGTGATGCTAGCGTAAGCTAGGAGCGATGTCGACATGGTAAAATCGCCCTGGAGAATTGACCATCCCAGTAATGGACACGCTGCAATACGTGACACTGTAAGAAGGTTCGGTATCGTGTAAATATTTTCTCTGAGGGTGGGCTTCTTTGTGTTCTCGGATGGTGTGGGTGTTGGTGTGCCTGGTTGAGTGGTGTATAGGCGATGAGTGAACGCCTTCCGAGCGACCGTCGACGGTCGATTCAGTGAGCGCCTATACAATAAGGTCGACCGAGCAAGGAAGGGGAAGGGTTGTCTAGGAGGGCGGCATATTCGCACAATGGATGGTTGCAGAGTTGTCCTCAGCATGCAAAGTCAAATTCTTGCTATGGTGTTGTACAGTTTTGGCCAGCCGTGAGAAAGTTCCTACTTGCGCTTCATCTGGGACGCGACTCGGCCCCGTCAAGCACCGAACCAGGCACCAGCCAACTTGGTGTCAGGCATTTAGCTAGTACTAGTGTCAACTAGTGTTGTCGCAAGGCGAACCGAGGTGGCAATTCACCTTCACAATCAAGGTATTTTCAATGTAACCATGAGGTACCGTAATCGTCGAGCATTTCCGCTCTGGGGTGGTCGGCAGGAGCTTTCCGACGATGACAAAGCGTACGCTGAGATATTCCCGCCCGTGCGTTTGTGGATGGAGATTGCTGAAGTAAGCATTCATTCACCCGGCTCATCTTGATTGTAACTTGAAAATGGCACACCTTGAGCACATTGATTTTCAAGATGAACCGTAAAGTCACCCTGCCTTTCGAGCAACACTAATTTTCAGCGTGGTTGGTCCGTTGATTACTCAGAGCAGTACTGCAACGATGGTAGTGTAGCATACAAAGTCAATCGTTACACGGAAATTCTGTCAATGTCAGTCAGAGCTCCTAAGCTTGCACTCAAGTTGCAGCTTGTGCAATACTAAATCCGCTTTCTTCTGGAAACACAGGAGGTGCCGTACACCTACTCCTGCAGCTGCCAAACACGACGTGCCAGGTGCACTTTCGTGTGCCTCTCGCCTCCTTATATCAGCTCCTGTCTTAATACTGTACTGTGTGCGGGGACCGTTTCTCGTTGAAATTGCGGGCAACTGGATACTGGAACCAGGCCCACACTACGGGAGTTTTGTACTTTTTTAGAAGCGACTAAAGAAAATCCAAAATGTAAGGGTCGTTCTTAATAAAGATGGTTTTGCCTTATTTGGAATAGTCGTAACGGAGTTTACAAGTGGCCAATGTCTAGCCCTACAAACACCTGAGGACCACGGAGCATGTCTGGCATGGTATCACCATTGTCATTCTCAGACATACCTGAGTATATATACCTGGGGCAGGGTTTCGAGACATCCAGTTGATTCTCTCTTCCCTACCTAGGTTCGTTGATTCTATACATACTGAGAGTTATATTTCAACTTAGTTGATTCTCTTCCCTGCCCAGTGTGACGTGGTCGGGGCTTTTTCTTCACCCAACTTTGTGCCAGGTTTCCTATCACCTCCAAATTGTAACATATATGTAGACCCATTAATTCATCCCGAAGAGAGACTGAGGCGACGGAAAGTTCCTCGGCCTTGGCCTCTTTTCATATGATGCCCGATGCCGTCCGATCACCACAGGAGAGCGACAGAATATTGGAAATCATTTCTCAAGTATCAAATAGGTCTTCGGACTGTGGCTTTTGGCAATATATGCCCTCCTATGCACAATTGCACCCTCTCACAGACACCGGGCCCCCTAAACACCCGGCGAGGGCTCTCCTACCCCAAGAAATATCACACCAACAATCAACGCCATGCCGACTTCACGAGCCCTATGCTGGTGTGCAACCATTGCTCCAATAATCCTATGACCCACGCCGGTGGCTGGCGACGAGCAAATGGTCGACCCCATTTCCATCTCTGAATGTATACACCTAGATTGCTTATGCAGAACTTTCCGCTGGTGAACGTGGGTGGGCAGATGAAGGTTGACTCATGCGTTCAATTCATCATATCTAGACGATGCATGCGTCATTTATTGCATATTGTTACAATGAGGGGTATCTTTGTCGAAGGGAGGAACCTATATACATACTCCGCGTCTAGATCGTATGCTAGCTAGCAACTTTGTCTTGATCGCTTTGTAGGTCTGTCATATCTATCGACAGAGGTAGAGCTTTCGGAGCTGAAGCCCGTCGTAATGGGAAATGGCGACAATTCTCGGGTGGGAACCTGTTCACACTTGATGACAAGCTGATTATGCCACTCCGATGGCCTAGACGATAAGGAGATGCTTTGTACTCGTGAGCTGAGAAATTGGAACAAAACAGAAAACGGAATACCTCCTCTTGCGCTTCAATGATTTGCATTCTTCATCGAGGGAGTCTCTTTCATGCTTCATGACGATTGCTTGGCTCTCTGCGAGCTGTACCAACTGCAGGAGTCTCGAGGTTATAGCAGAATGGGCTTCAGCACGCCGCCGCCAGAGGGCACATTGCTGCTGGAGCACCGCTTTCTCTGCCTGAAGCCTGGCGAGCTCAGTTGCCGATTGCTCCACTGGGAGAAGCCGTGGGCGACGAGCACTGTCATGGGGCTGCATGTACAGTCTTCTGGGAGCAGATCCTGATCGGGCTTCCTGCTGAGGTGAAGCACTTAGGTCACTGATATTGTCTAAATAAAGTGTTAGAGGCCGACTAATATGCTGCTAAAAGAAAATACACACCTAAACTGTAGATATTGCGGCACGAAGGGCAGGTATGTGCCGTCGCAATGCCTTTTACAGCTTGAATAATGCGGCGGAGACATTCTTCGCAATAGACATGGCCTGCAGCCACTTCATTAGGGAATGGTCTCCAATAAGGAGAAATAAACTGACCACAAGGTAAAGCAACTGGAGATTGGAAGCCTTCCCAGCAGATGGAACAAGTTATGACCATGATTAACTAGTGTACGTCGGTGAGGATGGAGACTGTCTGTTGGGAAGGGAATTTATAATGCGGGCTCTGCTTAGTCTCACTACAGTTCTTTCCACGAAATAGCGTTTAGATTCCAATGCCCTGGAAATCAACGCAACCCGATTAGGGGCAAAACAGGTGCACTGCGGGGAACTTGGAATGAGCCGTCCCATGTCGGAAGTTTGCAACCTCCGTGGTTGGCTTGCAAGCTGAACCATGGGAAAATTCATCAAAAGAACCCTCCTTCACATCATGAAGGTCAGCACATCTGGCCATCATGCATCATGCCTCGAAGCCATTTCAGTCATTTGCATGTGGCAATGAGTATGAACGATCAGCAGCAAGGCTTGTCGGAGGATATGAACCACCGATGCGTGAGCTACTTAGTAGGGAGCCGAGGTGGACCAATGTCACAAGTGTCCATACATGACATCCCGTTGTCGCATTGGGAATGAGAGTGGAGTCGGCAGCGAAGATGTGGATGAGGGTGATGTGTCGCTAGTGCCAAGCAGGTACGACGGTAGGATTGTAGAGGCGTTAGCGACGTGGCAGTTCAACAACGCCGATTCGGAGCTGCTCTACTAAGGCCGCGGGAGTCCATTTAGCCTGTGCAAATTGGGGTCCCCAGGTCAAATAGGTCTATTTTGCGACCGCAAATTTGCCAAATTTGCGACATTGCACAGACTGCTGACTAATGCGCAGAAAATTCAATTCAATTTTTTTATGGTCTAGTGTATCACAGGGCAGTGAGCCGCCGTACCAAACGATCGACATACATTTTAGCTACGTGCTATCGTACACTTCGCAAAGCAGGATTAATAGAAAGTAGAAGGTTGGTAGTAATCAACGTGCGTCGAAAGTGTACCTGTAAATGGGAAATAAAAAAGGAAAACTAGCAATTGGGACTGGTAAGGGAGGGCTTCGGGATCAAGGCAAGAACTTGTATCCGCGTTGTGATGGGCGCGTCGTAGGATAAGGTGGGAAATTCGTGGCATGGTTGGCATGTAGAGTGAAAATTCAACTCTCACCCTTGTATATTCAAATAACTGTCATAGGTTTATACATTTAAGTTTACGAACTACGTCAAAGATCGTCCATAGGCACAAAGTTGCTGGCTGACACATCATTATGTGCATCAGCAGTGTTGGCGCTGGTGGGCTTGAAATAGTGATGTCCGGATTGGGTTCCGCATCGTTGAATTGATGGTCTATACTCATCCACATTTTGCATTTCGACAGCACTCGCTGTGGCCTGTAATCTACAGTATGATGTAGTTGAAAAAATATTCTTTAAGTGCTGATACAAGCTTCCTGCACACTGGTTGCAAACTAGGCAAATTTGCACGGAGGGCCTGGAGTCGCCGAAAGCGCGGTATTTTGCGATCGGGAATTTCCGTGTACTGCGTAGGAAGAGAGAATAAGGTTTCAGCCACGATCTCCACCCAGCAGTGTCATAACGACTTCGCCACGATACCAGGTAAGAGAGGGGATCATTGTATCAATCACAAAAATGGTGAGTATGACGGTCAGTCATGCTAGTGCTCTTCCAACGCCATGATCAACAGGCAGAACAAAAGACCGCCCCAACAAACCCTATGCGGGAACCCAGAATCGACAAACTCGTTATCAGTGCGTATCTCATGGGCGGACATTTCAGTAGTGGTCTGATGTCTTTCAATGACGGCAATAGACATCTCGGTTGGTGAATCTGGTGATCGACTGACTCGTGCATCCAAAGTTTTGGAGCAACTTACTGGGCAAACCCCCGTGACATCGAAGGCACGTTTCACTGTGCGAACGTTCGGTATCCGAAGGAATGAGAAAATTGCTGTTCACGTTACCATTCGTGGTCCCAAGGCGGAGGAGATCCTTGAGCGTGGTTTGAAGGTGAAGGAGTACGAGTTGCGTCGAAAGAACTTCTCCGAGACTGGTAACTTCGGCTTCGGTATCCAAGAACATATCGATCTCGGTGCTCGATACGATCCTGGTATCGGTATCTTCGGTATGGACTTCTACGTTGTGATGGGACGTCCAGGTGGCCGAGTAGTAAAGAGAAAGGCGAAGAAGGCTCGTATTGGTTTCCAACATCGTATTAAGAGAGAGGAGACGATGGCGTGGTTCAAGCAAAGGTTCGATGGTATCATCCTAGTGAGTTCTACATCTATTGCTCTGTTGTCATATGCTCTAATAGGCAACTATAGAAATAACTGCATTTATTCTCTATGCATTCGATATGCCTGTTACCATGCACTTCTCGCCAGCAATGATTATTGAGCCCACACAACCATTGTATCATGTTTTGGACACTTCCAGTATGGTCACGCGCATCCGCTGGGTATGAACTGATTGTGCTGGTGAGAACTGATGCCGTCCCCGTCCAATGGGACTGGTATTCTACGAAGGTATGTCGTGTCTGAACAATATTATAATAAGCACATCGCTATTCGCGAGGCTCGGCCCAGGGCTTTCTCCGCTCAGTCGCAAGGTTGAGCATCCTTTGCAAATTGCGTTCAAGAACCGGCTTAGTCAAAACACTAGGGAGAATGTCACGTATTGGTCGGATTCGAGTTCAATTGACTCACTGGTCCACGCCTGCTGTCAAATATTCCTTATGTTCTTTCAGCATCTTAATCTGAAAATTACACAAAATGAATCCCACCCTTTGATCCGAGGGAAGTGCATTGCCTATGCCCGTCCATTGAGCCAACACAGCACAGATTGAAAATGAAATGAATAATATCGTACCCGTGACACCAACGATGAAGTCTCGTCGACCCCGAGACCTTAGAATGGTGACTGCTTCCAGGCCAGACATAACTGGCATCTGATTGTCCATGAAAACAACCAGGAACTGGTGACCCGCCTTCGGTGCCGTGCTTCGACCGTCGTTTCCTTCTGATTCAGTTCCCAATGCTGGCGGGCTAAGTAAGATGTCAAGCGCGGTCCTGCCATTTTCTGCGGTTATTACGGTGTATCCTATCCTCTTTAATAGTCTGCCCATTAATGTCCGTGTTAGTTGGTCGTCATCGACCACTAACACTTCGCCCCTGGAACAGGGACTCTCGGGTACTTTGGGTGTCGGAGGTTGGTCAATCTTGGACTTGACTGAACCGGGTGCAATCTCATCGCAGAACTTCGTCACTGCGTTCTGAAGCACAGTGGAAGCTGATTTATTCGCAAGGTCGAAGCTATTCCTTGATAAGTTATAAAGCTCAGGTTCTGCGGCGAGATGTGGATAGTCAGTCCCAGTTGAAGCATCACCTAACGTCCGAGTGGGTATCGCGGCATAAGAATTGTACCGTGGAAGTACCAATTCTACAGAACCACCTGGAACGGAGTGTTATCCTCCATTCACCCTGTGTAATGCCAACTCACCTTGCTCCATCAAGCCATGGAGCGCCGAACTTGACCGAAGACATGGGGGCGCATTGACCGCCACTTTTGGAGCACGCTTCGTGTCAGGGACAGTGACACAAGGGTTTATGGAAGAGTCGGGTGCAGAAAGCTGCATTGGAGAACTGGAAGTGCCGTCTTTATCATTGAATATTCTGAATCCAATGCCTATAGCTGAATTTGACGTTATGGACTTTTGATGTGGTGAGCACGGTGATAGGGACGAACGCAATTCAACCCAAAAAGTAGAGCCTACGCCCACTTTAGAGCGGATCCCCAATCGACCTCCACTGAGTTTGACAATTTGGCGAACGAGAGCCAAGCCAAGCCCTGTTCCTTTGCCACCTATTAATCCGGGACTCAGTATGGAGGGTGCGTAAGAGCGAGTCGGGGTTACCTTGCTGACGCCCTTGTTCTGTTTGATTAAAGTCGGCTACGCTTAAGTCAGGGGAAATTGATTAAATTGTGCCGATAAGCCACGTACAAAAAAGTTTGCTTTTGGCCATTTCTTTGGGGTCGATACCTGAGCCAGTATCTGATACTTCTATACGCACAACTATCTGCTCCGGGATGTTGGCTGCATTTGAGCAATTGAGGTGTGTGTAAGCGAGAGAGACTGGCAGCTCTGTCTGCCTCGTGTGATAGTCACTTCTGGGCCCTTGATAATGATGACTACAAGGTCGTGGTATCATTAGTTGGGTGGTGATCCTTAACCTTCCGCCAGCGGGTGTGAATTTGCAAGCGTTGCTGTAAGAGCCATTGGCCAATACATAAAAAAGCCTCACAAATCTAGATATATGCTCACCTAGCTAGGTTAGTAATAATTTGTCGCAATCTAATCTCATCCCCTAAAACTATGCCGCAAGTGTAGTCTCCACTTGGTTCGTCTTGTAAGCGCCGATCGATGGTTTCGTAGCTTTCCCCTTTCACCTCGTACTCCTTTCGCCGTGCCACCTGAAACTGTGTATTGAGCCAAGTGAAATGGATAGGAAAGGACTAACATCGTCAATGCTCATGTCAAGGTCGGTCTCAAGTTCGAGATCGCGCGCATCCGTTGCTAGGCGTAGAGGGAGTAACAGGGATCGTATGACCTGGTGAAAAGCAAAAGGCTGCTGAAAATGTCAGTACTTCTATTAGCATATGAGAAGGGCTGGGGAACACTAGGAACCTTTGAAAGTGATTCGAATCGTCCGCTGTCCATTCTGTTGCTGTAGGGAATCAATACAGGTCAATGCGGGAAGTGGCTCTCTCACAAATCAAGCACGTCATTGAGAACTGCCCGGAATCAGATCAACGACTGTCGCTACATGCTTGAATGACAACTGCAGCATACCTTTAGACATCATGCTCAGGCTACCCTCAAGGGCATTGAATTCTACCTCCTGGTCTTTCCCGATATTCCCAGAAGCGCCCATATTCTGGACGGCAAGTACTAGCTTCGTAGTCAATGCCCGCAAGTAAGCATTCAGTGGGGGCTACTTACATGCTGTGTTTAGGGGTACGCGGACCTGTGTGGGGAGGTGAAGTTACAATATTCTCAAATTAGGAAGTGCACGTATCATGGAACACATAGCTACAATAGAGGTTGTGAGTCGAGGCGATGGAAATGATCAGATTGACCTACGATGTTAATCGACGCTTTGAATCCGCAGCCTTGCGTTCATTGAGTTGGGCTTGTTGAGTTTGCTGAACCTGTGATTTCATTTGAAGTCGCAGGGTGTATAGTTTCCGAGCTGACTGAAACGGAGTTAGCCTACGGTCATCGATGGAATAGCCAGTGGGATACCATTTCTCGCTCGTAGTGTATGTAAAGCAAGAAAGCCTGATATATCACGAAGTTGAGAATGTCTAGAGCATTCATGAGAGAGGTGCATATTTGGATTAAAATACTACCTACTTCGAATCCAGCCGAAGGGCAATGGAGTGATCAAACAGCTTGACCTGCAATGCGAGTCAGGTCGTCTCTATTACATATCGGAGGCACTACTGACACGATCAAGAATACCAGGGCGCCTATCAGGGCTGAGAGCCTTTTCAGGTGCGCTCCGAAAAGTGCAATAGATTGCAACGCAGATGTGTAACTGATTTAGAGAACATTTGAGTGCAGATTCAATGAGGCTGGGCGTGAACTTACTAAAACGTCGAGAGCAGATCTTTACTCCCACACGTAAACTGACTGCCCTGATGATTGTAATATCCACATAATGTTACGAATAGGATTTGATAAAAGGACCTGTAACGATAATATCAGAAATGTCGATTGAGCTATTCTAGAGATAGTGGATCGCGTTACCAAGACCAAGTCGAGACGCCGAGGTACATTTGGTATAAAAAGCTGTGATTTCGGGGAACGTTGAAGATGGACATCAGCACAAGTGGTATTGTCAACACGGGGGTGACCTAGCCGAATGGACAATGCGGCACAGAAGGTCAAATGCACATCCATCAATCATGAATTAGTAAAAAATTACTTGCCGCGGGGGCTATAGTGGAATGATCGTCGCTCACCGCATAGTAGAAGATCTTATCCGCGAGAACGACTGGGGTTTGAACGAAAATGACTCCCAGTACCCAGTTAAATATGAAAAATATCGAGGACCACAAGCACACTCTTTTCGACTGACTCCATACTTCCTGTTGGTACAACTCCTCCGTTACTTCGTCGTCAAATTTTGCGCTGAAGAACTGCACTATAGTGGTCCGTAATCTGGAGCCTAGGGTGGTTAGCACCCTGAAGTGTGCCCGAATCCCAGGAGATTGGTGCTGATGGTGAATCCTTGGTGATCCTCTATGACTATCCTGATCGTTGTGTCCAGTCGTACTAGTAAGAGAAGAGCGGCGAGAGCGACTGTCCTGACTGGCATCATCATCTGGACCAGAAGGCTGGAAATCTTCATCCCATAGCCTGTCAACCACCACTTCGTCTATTTCATCAGTGTTTTGACCATAATTTATCCCAGTTGCTGCCGCATGTGCGATGCTGCTATTAACAGAAACTGTAGACCTGGCTGGCGCTGTATCAACGGTCACCTGTACCTCTCCTTGAGGTCTAGTGTCTCGAGCTGGTCCTGTCCATCTATTGCGTATACGCTGCATGGTACGGGACCAGTGACAGGAAATAATCTCGGAAAGGGGTAATTTACCGCAGTGACCGAGGGGAATAGTCGTTGAGCTCCTCTGAAGGACAGGTTGAGGAAGGGAAAGAGAGCAAGGGTATTCCGCAGATCTATACTCAGAGGGTCGAGGACTCTGCAGACAGCCAAAGAACTGCGGCAGTTGCTGGTGCGCGTGGGGGTGCTGATACGTGTAACTTAAAGGCTTCATAAATACGGTATCCGTCCACGGAGGGTTTGAGGGATCGCCAGAAGTTTGGAGGGGTTGTGAAGACATGAAGGTGTCATTTAGAAATACTAGAAGCGTGATGAGTGATAAAGTCACTGTATTGGGGATAGGAGAAGGAGGAAAAGGGGGGCTTGGTGAAGTACATCCGATATTCGTCGATTTGGTGAAACCAATCTGATCGAGGCTACGTGAACTTAGGAAGAGACCTGGGCAATCAAATAGGAAATTATTCCAGGCAGTTGATACCAGCCAGAGAAATTGCAAATAGAGGGTAGGTATAATTAGAAGTTGAATCCCGATGGCGAAAGCTCGAGTTCAGTTGATTCTGCAGAAATTTCCGCCAAGCAGTGCACCATCCCATAGGTTTTGTTCAGTATCTCTGAGTCGTATGGCCATTGTATGGTAGGACTTTCGTAACACTGCATCCGTCCGTTTAGGTATCGCACCCTGGATGCCAAGTTTCAGACCATTTCAGGAGCAGAGGGGACTGCATAAAAGAAGCACGGGGACCGTCCCTGTGCTCCGAACATCTTCGCCCCAGATCTGTGAGAAACCGGATTATTGCAGGATGGCTCGCCTTCCTATAGTACGATGAAATGATCCTACCCTATGATAGAGCCATGGGGCGTACCTCTATGACCTAGTAGACACGTAGAAGCAACATAAAACAAGCATTCAATCAATATACAGCAACAAATCTGTTATTCCAATGATCCACCATTATGAAGAAGGATAGCCATTCTACGATTATGATAAATTTGGCCGCCGCACAAATCTTGGCCCAAGCTGGACTGGTGCTTGAGGACGACCTTTCCTATCTAGCAAGATCGGAAATACGCCGTCTGGACCAGCAGTAGGTGGCGTGGCGTCGTCCCACTTGCGTTTGAGGGTCGATCGACTATCTGGTAGGGGTTTGTGAGACGAGAACCCTGGTTTTGGGAGACCTTCGAAATCCCGTTGCTGAGTAACCGAAAACTCCGGCACGATGGCAGAAGGCAAGAGTGGATTACGTTGTCCAAACGGCGGCAATGTTTGCTGAGGACCTGGTTGGGCATAAGGGGTATGAACGTATGCACCTCCGGCGTCACCCTTCTGCATTACTCAGTTGCGGTCAAGAAATGGAGACATGCGTGTTGGCACCGACCTGTGGATCTTGCTTTGTATTTGACGTTGACTCATCTATAAGTTGCTTGTTACGTTGCGTGAGTTTAGCTAATTGCTCCTTGAGAAGCCGAATCTTCTTCCGGGATAGCTCTGCCTGTACGACTGGTTTAGATGATAATGAAAATGGGAGCCATGGAATCTTCACATACGTTGACCACATGACCCTCAAGTTGTTGACGGAGCCTGTTGTTATCTTCCTTGAGTTTTGAGTGCTCCTCCCGAAGCTTTGCATTCTCCGTATCCATCCGCAGAACCTGGTCCTTTGCTCCCTCTGCAACAGTCAGAACCTTTTCGGTTTGTCCTTTTGATTGGTTCAATTCCTCGCGGAGCATGTCCACTTCCCGGATGAGTCCCTCAGCCTTCGTTAACTTCCTACCCAACCAGATGTTCTGTGCTTCACGCTCTTGTACCAACACGTTGAGAATGGCAATTTCTTGCGCCTGCTTATCTACGGTGGAGAATACGGGGACAATGCGGGATTCAAAGTCCTTCAGCGCGTTCAAGACTTCTTCCTAAACAACGATTACTAATTGCACGGATCACCATGAGGTATCTGCGTACCGTGAGGTTCCCATTTTCTTGATTTGCTTCCTTTCTGAGTTTCTCTCCGGCTTTATTTACACTCACAAACTTTGAATTTTCGTCCATTTGTTCCAGCCCTTGAATAAGGATCGTTCGACTGTCCACGATGTCCAGGTATATCCGCTGGATTGAGGTTCTTGCGCATGATTCTCGACATGATGGGCATGTGACATTACGCCCACCTCTTAGTTTGTCAATGCATTCGTTGCAATAACAATGCCCTTGGGGTTGGCCAAACCACGTATTCAGGGTTGGTAAGATTTCCATTCATTGTAATGAACTTACCACAGGGTAATGAGCGAAATGCGGAGAGAGAGAAGTTAAGGGTACAGATAGAACAATTCGCGAACGGCATTCACCCACATGTGAGGTGGTGGTCGTGATGGTTGATGTGTTGAGACGGGCGCGCGATATTACGCGCGCAATCCATTCAGTCACGTGCACCGCGCACACATCCTCGCCAATTCCTCGGGCATTGATTGAAGCAGACATGAAGATAGAGTCGCCTGTCCGCGGATCGCACGCTGCTGAGTGCTGAGCAGTGAGTTTGCATACACATCCATGTTTTAATAATTTATACAGCAGGAATAACAGTGAACAGCACTAGGTCAGATCCCAACTTTACGTGGTCACTTGCCTGGAAAGAAGCGAACACCTTCTCCATCCGCAATTGCGATCATCTGAGCTCTGCCTGTCTTTGCCAGTATGGAGATGGCCCTCTTTAAAAGTATGACTGGTATATTGCTCAGTGGTGACTCGATTGGGGGTTCGATAATGTCGTAGAACGTCAGGATGGTGTTCAGTTGCCCGGTGGTGGTAGCCTTGTGCATTGTCAACAGCAAGGCAAGAGAGCGTCCGAAATCGTAGGCTCACCCACGTGTGTAGCACTTCTGCCCATTCTTCTGGCAAACGCCAGTACAGCAATACGGTACGCGCTTGTTTCGGAGGTTCATAGGCGGCCAAATCCTTGGCGACCATGGACGCCATTACGCTGGATAAATGAGGAGCCTTCAGTTTCCCTATGCAATTGTGAAAAATTGGTCGCGAGAGGAGAGGAAACGCCTCACGATTTATCCGCGGATTACGCAGCACTTCGTCCCAGTCACCGCCTGTTGTCTCAGCGTCTTCTACACGCAATGTGAAAAGCCGCTGGTGTCGGGCGTAGGAAAGTATCAAACGAGTCCATTGTTCCGTGACAATTGCTTGTGTAGCAGGATTAGGTTGTTGCCTATGCTTAGATCAGTAGGAGGTGGAGAAGGATCGGGAGTTCCTTGATGGCTTACGTGAAGAAGGGAGGCGCTGAATGTATGGAGGGTAAGAGGTACCCTTGAATTGGATCAGTTCAGCAAATCATCAATGCTTGTTCGAAGAGTTTAGGTACCGCTGGACGTCGCATGAGTTGAAAGGGACATTGTTGCAAGTTGTTGCGGTTAAGCCGAGATGAGATCTCACGTATTGCAGTCTGCAAAACTCCGATCATCCCCATCCATGATAAATCACCTGGATTCTGAGCTTCGTACTCCCCTTTGATGACATGAAATGCCGCCACCACATTGCACTGAAATCCCAATTGTCCGTCGAACATCAGCCAGAATCAAAATGATGGTGCGACGAGGATCGTGACTTGCGCTACACGTCCCAATTTTCCGTGGTGTATCACCTGAACCATAACATCCGGGCAAAGGTTCTGACTGTTCCGCTCTATTTACTGGGGCGTGACTATAAGAAGGGAAACTGAAGGCTAGTTAGTCGAAACACTGAGCAAGGATGCCTATTGCACAGTGGCTTTTCTTGCTCTCATGTTTGTTCATATCCTTGGGCCACCATGCCCTTGGTCTATCTCACTCTGGAATAACATATAGAGCCCTCACAGATGCAGTGACATGGGATCCTCACTCCCTGTCCATCTCGGGCAGAGGGTCTTATACTCTCTGCCGAATTTCATCCTTGGAGGCTGCCAGGAAATCCAGATTTGTGGGCAGACATCTTTCAGAAGATCAAGGCGAATGGTTTCAATACTGTTTCTTTCTACGTCAATTGGACAGTGCAGTATCCAACTCCTACGAATGGCAAGCAAGGCGACTTTGAAACTGGGACGTACCGCAACTTGCAGCGATTTATTGACGAGGGCAAGAGAGCAGGCTTGTGGTTGATCGCAAGGTATTTACGAGCGCCCACGTCATTACCGATTTCCCTAACTTGCAGTTGCAATACCGGGTCCATATATCAGTAAGCTTTTCGGATGGAGTTATCTGGGCGTGACTCAGACCATCTCAATGGTAGATGGAGAAACGATGGGTGGAGGGTTCCCTGGTTGGGTTGGGAATGTCGCTGGCCCTCTTCGGACTAAAAATGCATTCTACACTGGAAGTTAGCCAGCCTCTTCTGACGTTGCTCATGGCATAACAATCATGCATATCAGCTTGGAAACCTTACTTGACCGCGGTCACCAGGATCATTGCTAGCAATCAAATTACCAACGACGGGCCAAGTGAGTTTGTGCTCCAGGAAGCTCAGAGTACGGATCCGTCAATCTCTTTAGCCATTTTTGTACAGGCGGAAAACGAATACAGTGCCAGCAAATCAAACAACATATACATGCAAGACATTATTAACGTCTACAGGGCGAATGGCATTGTCGTTCATATGTAACATTGCTCCCCACACATATACTCCTATCACACTGCAACTGATTCGCTTTCAGCCATAATACATAATGACCAACATGCAGGACGAGCAGGTAATTTTTCACCGGATCGCCTAGGCACTCGTGTCGATATTTTCTGGTGCATTAGTCTGTACACTTGAAAGGAATATCACTGCTGAATCGTCCCAGCGGTGACTCGTATCCACAGGGTGCTAGCCACTGGGCGCAAGTCCAGGCAATTTATTATTCAACACACAGGGCAGTGGCGCTCAGTAACCCTTTGTGCCTTGCTGAAGTTTGTCAATCCACTTCATCACCTAATACTCTGACTGAAATGTGCATCCCTGAAGTTTGGCGGCGGCTTTTTGCTCGGTTGGGGATCTGTTGCAAGAGGCGGAACAGGCTATGAGAAATATTGTGAGTGGTGAATATATGCGTTTGCCATCCACTGCAGCCAACGACCTGACAGGTGCTAGCTTTGGTTCGTGCCGCATGCATTGACGTAGCCAGTATTGACGTAGCAGGATAGAGAATATTTTTTACACGGACACCTAGTGAGAATTGACGCAAATATAACCAGCGCACAAACGACAACTATACTGAGTGAGTGCCTCAACGCCACATCTCAACCTGAGTTAAGCCAACACGATATTGGATATTTATAGTGAGCCTTAACCAACTCTTGGGGAACACCTCAATGAAACCGACTGGGACTAGTGCTCTTCGGTGGTACCAATTGGGGGTCAAACAGGAGAGCCAACAGTGTAAGTATGACAGACTTATCTGGCCATTAGCCACTGATCATACTAGCTACTCGTCGTATGATTATGGAGGCGGCAACTAATACGCATCTATTTGCTAACTTCGGTCTAATTGGCTGTACCACTAGGAATCAACGAGAACCGCATTGCGACGCCGAAGATGAATGAAATGAGACTACAAGGTGATACTCTAAAAATATCGTTACTGCAATTCTAAGAGACGTTATTGACATCGCAACCAGGGCTCTTCTTACGCGTTTCTCGAGATCTATTGAGCTCGAATATGTTGGGGAACGGAACCAATTACGCCACGTCTGTACTAACATACACAACAGAACTACGGAATCCAAAGACTGGAGCGGGATTCTATTTCATGCGTCATGATGGCTCGACGTAAGTGTTGGTTTGGAGAGAATTGTGTGCCCATACTCATGACGCGAATCTTGTAGGTCAACTGCTCTGACAACGACGCAACTCAAGGCAGACACGTCGATTGGGTCAATCACGATTCCAAGCTCGGGAAAACTAACCTTTGACGGTAGAGATATGAAGACTATCGTCACGGATTACTTATTTGGGCAATCAAATACTAACACGGTGTATTCTACCGCCGAATGAGTATCCAAATCAGGCACGACGACCTTTACTAAATGATGTTCCTAGGGTCCGGACTTAGACTACGTATGGAAGCTGCTTCCTTTGTTTGAGAGAGTGCTTAATCATGATCTAGCATTGACAAAGTTGACTATATCGTCCTCTATGCACCAAAGGGACAAAGCGGAGAAACCACGTTCAAGCTTTCAGCGTCCCCAACTGGAATACTGACCGTCAACTACGCCCTCAACGGGGTCCACTTCAATACTAGACAGGAGCCACAAGTATTGTAATGGTGGTAATGGATAAGGCTTCAGCAAATAATTGGTACGCTCCCCTCATCCCTAGAAATGGACTGTGGGGGGAATTCTATTCCTTTGAAACAAATCAAACGTTAGTAGGACGTGTCTGTGAGCCACCCTCTTCGCTTACATTGATGAGCTTCACAAAGTGCGCTTGTTGGTGGGCCATATCTGGTTCGTACAGCCAAAATATCCAGCAAGGTCCTGGCCTTGGTGCGTCTTTGATTCCTGTCGTAGTTTATTCCGGACATCTCATGCAGTTAAAGACTGGTGATGTCAATGGAACCCACTGCGATTGAGTGTATCGCACCCAGTTCTGTCACTTCACTTACCTGTGCCTCCATCTACAAGGGCGAACAGAGGAAGCTTTAAAGCCATAATTGCTGGTGCGGATCTGGTTTCACTTACCGCTCTGGAGAACTGGAAGGTGGCTGGAAGGTTCGCAACCCTAAACTTATTCCCTGGTGCATCAATCTAATACTCGTTGGAAGTTTGCCAGAGTTCTCCCCCGACTTCGACGATACGAGTTTCGTTGGGCCACGATGCTCGTGACAAATGTGGGTATCACGTTCTATACGCTCAGACTTCTTCACCCATTGTCGCGGTATAGTATACGAACCATCCTCCGCTCGCCGGAGACGTGGTTTTTACTCTCAACAGTATGGGTCAGTGGCCATTCTCCTTGAAGTGACAGGACTTTAGCCTATTTTGATAGCTTCATGGTGGAAATATCATTTTCAGAGGAAGATTCACAGCTAGCGGACGAGAAACATCCATTACTACTACCCTCCAACCTGGTTTTGCTGGTGGATACTCAGCCTGGTTAAGTCTGGGATCTTGCGTATTTCTCGAGGTAACCAGGTAAGCATAGAGCCTACCTATAATTCTACGTATGTGATCTTTCTGAATTGATTCGTATCTTATCATATATAGGGTAGAGCTGCCGATGCGCCTGATACCTTCCGTGGCTATCTGAACGAAGGTGACTTATATGCAGAAAGGATTGGTGCGCATTTGCTGGGATTCCCTGACTCATCTGGTGAGTTTTATGCTCTACTCACTAATTTATTGATCAAGCCACTAATATCACGACACCAGGACCTCCCTGACGGCGTCGATGTCCCAATCCATTCAGCTCTAACCCCAAGCGCCATTACATCCAATTTCCGTGTGCAAATCTACATCAATGTTTGGCAAGTTGGGAAATACATCAATAACCTCGGGTAAGCGGGTCTCCCATGTCGCATGCATGGTCCACTTAGCTATTCAACAGGCCGCAAACTATTTTTGTACTGCCAGCAGGGTAAGGTGATTCATACAATACCTGAAGGAATCGTATCTGATCATGCTTGCAGCATCCTGAGGAGGAAGTCCAGTAATACGCTTTATCTTTCGCTGTGGGCTCTCGATGGAGCTGGGGCTTCTATTGCTGGGTAGGAATTGATTTCGGATGGGCAGTTCCCAACTTCATTGAAGATCCAAGATTGCGGTATTGGCCGCGATGCCTGTTGCTCTTTATAGTCCGGCGATTCGTAAACAATCCCTCCAATGTAAACCATGTTGAACGTATACTAGATAATTAGTCAGGATGGAATGCAAATCAAGAGTAGGAATACATGAGTGGTATATATGGCAGAGATTCTACGTTTAAGTACTGGATTAGGAGTGGTTAATCTTAATCTTCATCACTTTGATCCTGAAGGAATGCCATGATGCTTTGACGAGCATTACCCTGTTGTCAGAATTCGACATCAGCATACGTGTAAGAGTGTCATGTGCGGCAACTTACTCGTCGGGGTGCGGGCTTCTCCTCTTCGCTTTCTTTGTCGGGTTCACTGTCCGTGGTCTGTCCTTGCTTGAGGACAGCCTTTTCGAAGGATTGAACATCCTCTGATGCTATGTCAATTTTGCCAGCTCCAACGAATGAATGTTTTAGATCAAGTACTCACGCAGCTCCTGCTGAAGCTCTCTCTGTGCCTTGATAGCCTTAGCTTGTTCGAGACTCATCCTGCCACTCATCCCAAGCTCAGATAGAATTTCCTTTAGTTTCTTTATCTGCTGAGAGGGTTGGTCCAATCCTTGGAAGACTTTCGACCACACTTTCCGGACACCACAAGCCAGCACCAATGCCTATTTAGTTAATTAGTTTTATGGGCTGGACAGATAGAACGAAAAGCTTCACCTTGAGGCGCTTGATAGTTTCTTCATCCTTGCTTAAAGTCGTGGAAGCAGCCTTCCCGTGACTCTTTTTCTCTTGGTTTGAACTCTTCTTCGTTTTGGACTGCGATCGCTGAGTGATGGATACACTTATTACGTAGATTCGCACCAACCTTCGTTTTTGGAGGCTCATCAATTAGAACCGATAACTCCGAGTCGCTTTTCTGCAAGTAAGGTTGATACAGGCGTTTCAGACTGATGCAGAAGAAGTGAAGCTCGACTTACGTCTTCCTCTTTCTTCGTCCCTGATAACCCCTCTGGCATGGGCCCCTCTTTACTCAGCTGTTGCTCTTCCTCGAGTTCCACAGCGCGCTCTGCATCACCTTGGCCTCCATCTTCTGCGTCGGACGTTAAGGCAGACTTTCGACGTTTGCGACCGTCGACAGGAGATGATAGCTAGTTCGCGTTAAGTGTTTGTCCAAAATGCACCACAAGCCCTTACTTTTGAGGCTTTCCTGACTTCAGGCTTATCTTCTGGCTCTGAATCGGACTCGACCTCCTCCTGATATGCTTAGCCGTTGGTGAAGTGCGTATTGAGGTGGCACGTACTTTGGACCTAATACTCGTAGCCTTTGCTTTTCCTTTCCTCCCTCCATCAGCAACTTTGGGCTGCGCCTTGCCCCGCTTCTTAGGTTGCGGTGAGGAGTCAGTGTTCTTGCTAGTGGTCTGTTTCTTCCTCTTCTGACCTGAAGTAAGTTTTGGAGGTGAAGATAGGCTAGCCATCTCATCGTCTTCGTCGTCCTCTGCTTCCTGTCATGAACGTACGGTGAAGACCGACGGAGATTGAGATGAACTCATAAAAGCATACCACGGCAGCAGCAATGGCATCCTTCAATGGTTTCTTGTACTTTGGTGAGTCAAGCAAACCTCCTTCGAGGGAGAATTTCTCTTCGAGCTTCTGACGAATGATTCGGGGCGTTAAAGTTCTGTGGATAGCTGATGACTGAGTTCGGGCGCAAATGGGGATTGACAGACGATAATTACTCCAGTTCTCCTTGTTTCCTTGCCTGCCTGACAAGGGCCTCTGTTGTTGTAATTAAAGCAGCTAGATCGGGAGCGTCCATATTGGATGTGGTGGAACGTTGGAGCAAAGTCCACGCGCTTATTGTCACATCTCATGAAATACACGTGATGTAACCGTGGGCGCGTCCTGTCGTCGACTTAAAAGACGGCCCAATTTCAAACTGGATTCCAGAGTAGGTATGTATTCATGTGAAGAATCATTCTCCCTAACGGCCAATCGAAGTGAGTGAATTATGCAACGTATTGAATTAGCTAAAGGGTATCTTGGACATCTCTTCATTAATTGCACCTGAACACAAACTTTACAGCTTAGATTTTGCAGAAGAAGCACTTATTAAAGAAGCTCCATGATGCAGTACTTGAGCTGCTTCTTGCACCATGTTATCAACGATAACGTTAGCTGGCAGGACCTCTTGAATGAGGCCTGCTACACGGCCCATCAGCCAAGGACGTCCTGGTATAGAGTTCTCCGGGTGCTCCTCAAGGTCGTGCTGATAAGGAATAAGTCCCTTGCTCGTCAGTTCCTTGATTTCTGCTTGTCTGTTTTTATCCCTACACACCGATGATGAGCATGGCAAGAACTGCCGGCACAGCCCAGAATTACTCACCAATTCTCGGCATAGGGAGTTTTCCGAACTCGCAGAGGACGACCAGTGTAGATAACAGATGTCATGGTATCGTCAATTCCTGCACTAACCACCAATTCTTTGTGCATGTTAGGTGCCGTTGCCTCAACGGATGCCACAAAGCGTGTTCCAACCCCTGCAATGAGTAGCATATCAGTACCATTGCCTTTCATACGGACGGACCTGACCAAAAGGAGAGTCCGAACCATGGAGTGCAAAAGTGCAAAAAAGCATAGCGACGCGTACTCACAAACTGCCTGAGCTCCCCACATCAAATTCGCTGCCAAACTCCGTCCATCATAAACTGCACCAGCACCGACGATGTACACAGGCTTCCCATTCAGAGGGCTCTTTCGTCCCTTTACGGCATCGACACAGGCTGGAATCAAGATGCTTGCAGGGGTATCACCGGTATGACCTCCTCCCTCTCCAGCTTGCGCACAGATAATATCCACACCAGCATCTAGGGCTTTCTTCACATGCTTAGGGTGGCCAATCATGTTCATGATAGGGATACCGGCTTTGTGAAGAGCGTCAACGGCTTCACGTGGCGGAACACCAACTGCAGAGACGAAGAGAGCGGCCTTTTCTTCGATTATGACCTCAATAAGTTTGGGTAGCTGGCCCTTGGTGTAATCGTACTAAAGGATAACCAAGTAAGTCTATAATGCCATAAAGGTATGGCAAGAGGGGCTAACATTGGTCTTCCGAGCACTACCACCGACTTGAGGTAAAAGCAAGTCGATACCGAAAGGTGCATTGGGGTCGTTGAGTCCCTTTTTCAACTCCTGGATCTATATCGACCGATGGCGAGGATAAATGAACGGAAGCAACGCAAGAAATTTAAGCACCTACTTGAGCACGAAGGATGTTAGGGGTATAACCAAAACCACCGATCACACCCAAACCACCCGCATTTGTAACTGCAGCTGCAAGCTCCGGACCGGCAGCAACGCTCATTCTATGCACCATGCGGATTGTTAAGCCACTGTACAAGAAACAAGAATATGCGCTGTGAACTTACCCTGCAAGCAGAATGGGGTGTTTGATTCCAAACAACTCCGTAATAGGAGTCGAGATTACAGACATGTTAATCCTATTGCTTTTCAGATTATATGCGGGGAAGGGATAAAAAGTGATGGAACAGCAATCAAGGTTTTATACCTCCCGAACATGCGACTGCTCATGGATTGCTAAGTCGCTATGCCCGAGTCGGGTATGGGTTTACGCAGATATCCCGGTTTACTGCCCGGCCGGATGCAGTGTCTTGGCACATGACCATTGCCCCTTGGTCTACCCTCACGAGTGACGAGCCTAATGGGATTTGAGTTGCCATGGTATGATGGCTCGGCAACTGCTTTGTCAAGCGTTTGGGGCGATGGTGAGAGTTCAACGTTCAACAGATTCAACCATGGGAATCGGGCGTCCTGGTGTTAGGCATTTACCACCCGTGTGCACCGTGCAACGATCTAATATGCAGACCTGTTCGCAACTTTGCGCCTCTGCATGCATGTGGAAGCCACATCATTTTGTGTTTCACGCGTTCTTGATGGGAAAACCACTCGAACTGCCCCTGAGTGTAAAAATTTGTTGAAGGCAATCCGGGGTAATCATAAAAGTTCTTGATTGCTAAATTGTACAGCAAGGAACCTACAGAACATCACAATGTTTCGTGAATTCATAGTTACAGTCAGAGGGAGCCAGCCCAATGATATAGATCGGAAGATTTAGTTAATGACTATATCGTTGGAAAAGTAGTCCTGCAGAACGGATCAACGACGTAAGCCACCTGCTGAGCTCCTAGAGATGAAAATCTGGCTGCGGAGGTCATTGTTGAAGATCTAGAAAGGCCAGTTTAATGACACTTACAAGGACAAGATTAAGAACTGGAAGTGCTCGGAGGCTGCTCTGCTTCAAGAGCAGCCTGAGCCTGAGCTCTCATGGTCATCGCGGGAGCAAAATGAGTAGCCAAAAGCTCGTCAATGCCAAGGCCACAGGGCAGGGGAGCCGGTTCACCCGAGCCGTCATTGGAGTTTGGGGCTTTCGTTTCGGGTTGGGAGGGGTCCAATGCAGGAACGTCATTGTAGGTGCATCTTCTGTTACGGGTCATACATCTCACGCAAGGTCTCTTATCGTTTTTATTTTGGCACTAAAGGCGGGCCAACTTAGCGAGGGAGAATTTGGATGCAAAGAAAGGGGGGAGTCGCTAACCTTTACTTTCTGGCCTCGACAGCCGTCGCAGGCCATTACCACCCGATGGAGGTGAGGTGGTGGATTGTGCCGGTACGAATTGCGAGTTGAGGGGCTCTGTCCAACCTCAGTCCCATTCACGCCTGAAGTCGATCCCGCAGAATTAATTGATATGGCTTCGCTGGGGCCCAATGCTGATAGAACTTCTGTTCTCGCAAGGTTAATGCATAATGTGCGGCGGGTTCACCGAACACGTTACCGTTGCGGTTGGATAGGGGACTAGGGACCTCAGCACAGGATATCCCCTTAGCTGCGCAGCGAGAGCATGGGCCATTCTCCCTTTCACACTAAATGAATGCGAACGATCGTCGATGCGTAATGTGTACCCCATCGGGGAAGTGGCAGATGCTCTCAATCACCCGATAGCAGGCATGAGGAACAAAGAAGTGACGAACCTTAACTTTAGCACGTCTACACGCCTCGCAGGCAACACGGCGACGATGAGGAGTACGTGAGGTATTTTCACTCATTTGTGTAACAGCACGCTTTAGGTTTATCGGGAAGTGGGTCAACAGTACGATGTGGGTGGTTAGTCAGGGTTCAACGTTCATGGAGGCAGATTGCCGCTCAGTCGGGGTATATGTTAGCCACCTCGGGTGACATCATATATAGCATTTTCAGCAACTAAGCTCGAACAGCGACGAATTTGAAGACGAAAGGGCACGTTCAACGCTGGTAAATGCATAAATGCAAACTATGGTACTTTAGTATAATGCAAATGAATGAGGCATGATTTGATATCTTCATATCAAAAAGGTCATGAGGTGGTCATTAAAATCAAATGAAAATTGTCAGGGTAATAGCGGATGCGGTAGCTGTGAGGAGTAAAAGCATTCCATCCAACATATGGTATCGGATATACTACCTGAGGTATAATTGGGGGATTAGAATTGTTTGAAGGGAGAGCAACCAAAATAGTGTGTTGCGAATGTTGTCATGACGAACGTGGAGCAGCCAATGATGATTCTGCTTCCGTTGCAGCCACTTCAGTTCCGTGCGCCTCCGCTGCGGCAGCAAGCGATGATGTGCTGGCCGATTGAATCAAACGTCGCAGGCGAGCAAGCTCAGCTGCTAGGACGCTGTTTTGGACAAGGCGTTGCATCAGTTATTGGAAGGCGGTGCCTCTAATCAAAGTTTAACATACCGTGCTGTTTGATGTGCCTCCTCGCTATGTTGAGTGCTCTTCTCTAACTGTTCTTTCATATTTTGAATCTCATCTACCCAAGCCTTCTCAACTTTCTTCCTCGCCTCTTCATCTTCCGCTCGTACTAGATGAATCGTCTCCCGCTTCTTACCTACATCCTTAATCTCTGCCAGCAGTTTCTTGTATTTTGCACCAATGGTTTCTGCCTCTGTTTTCCATCTCTCCTCTCTCTTCTTCATCTCCTCGCGTAGTCGCTCTGTATCAGTCTTCCAAGATTCTGTTAGCCCTTTAATGCTGTCACGCAATGTGATGTATTCTCGTTCACTCTTTTGTGAGAGGGTGGTCGATTCTGAGAGTGCTGATTCCATATCACGGATCGTCTTCTTAGATGTTGTCGTTTCAGACTTGAGTTGGGATTTGAGTGTCGCTGCTTCTGCCTCCGCTTTCCTTGCCCTTTCCAGCACCTAGCACGTCCGTTCAGTACCACCACACGGGGGAACATGACTGCGATAGCTCACCTCTTGAAGCAATCTCTCCTTCCTTGTTACGACATTATTCAATCCCTCATTCTGCAACCGTAACCTTTCCTTCGCTTCCTTTAGATCCTCGTTCTGGCGGGTTAGCTGTGCCACGGTTCGTTGTGATACTCGCAACTGTCCTTTTGTGTTCTCCAAAGCGTTTCTAGCGTTTACAACACCCGTTTGCAGATCTGCTAGAACTTTTGTCGTACCACCCGGCGTCAGCGATTGTCGTCTGGTGGCAGCTGTTGCTGCAAGCAATGCATTCGTCGCCATCAGCGGCGAGGGCGTCAGTTCAGGAGATGGTAGTCGACCGGGCGAGGTGCTCCTAGTTGTCGAGGTATCGGATGAATCATGAGGTGAGAGACCGCTGGTTGCGACTGAGGTCGAGAGTGTCAAGCGTGTTGGCAGTGAAAGAGATTGGGAACCATCGTCAGCTAGTGCCCGTGCATTGCCTAGAAGACAAGTCATAACACACATCCGGGTGTAGGTTGGATGAATATACATTTCATTTGATACAATAAGGGTGATGTTTTGAACAGGTTTGAACGAGATGACGAGTTGACCATCCCGCTCGAGAAAGAGGTGGGGTAAAAATGGAGGGGCACCAACCTACTGAAGCAATCGGGATACCTGTCAGGAGCAGCGCCATAATCGAGGAGGTGTTGAGGCAAGGAAGAAAAAAAAGGGATTGGTAACCACGCACGAGATAGAGTCCTTGTGGGGCTCGAAAGACGTTTGTGGTGCGTTTGAATTGCTGGGGTTGAGTTAAATAGAGCCGGAATGCCTTCTTTAATGCTATCTCCTGGAGTAAAAGAAGTTGGGTTTGATTCTCTCCTAGGTAGTGGAAGACTCGATTCCGGACCTGCAAGGTCCGCCAGGACATCGTAACTTGAGCGACGCTTATCCTTTGGGATTCCTGACGTCGATTCCAGCGAAGAGATAAATGGAGGCGAAGATGACATTGACGCCGTCATGTCTTCTGAATATTCTGAATTATAATGATAACGAGCTGAGACGCGGTGTTTTTCTAGTTCAGTTAAACGAGCTGCTTTCTGTCGAATGAGGTGTTTGTGTTCAGAGATTTCGCTGCGCAGGGTAACTGAAGAGAGAAAATGGAAGAAAGATTGGGCGATTGAGAAACGAGGGCAAGGTACGATATGTAGAAAGCGGACTTACTGGGGTCTTCTATGAAGGGACTAACGCGACCTGAACGAGCAGAGGTACGCGAAGAGGGCCTAGAAGCTGAGAGGGAGCGATCCCGGCTGAGTCGAGTGGGTGAAAGATGGTTGTTATATGAGGCGGAAGCAGAAGCGGAATGTGAGTGTGCCTGGTTGGAAGACATCCAATGTGCAGTTGACGACCGAACGATGGGAATATAGAACAGGCAGGTCTGCCGCAAAACGTCCCGAACCACAAGCGCGCTGTGCTCGTCGGCCCTGGTGATGCCCTCCCCTTCCCGCCGCGCCCGCCCGCCCGCCCAAGCAATTATTTGGTCTTGCTTACTCTCATTGCCGGTTACAGTCACATGACCACTATCCTAAAGAACTTGCCAGCCTTGAATCCAACTTTGGTCCCGCTCGTGTTCTTTCTTGGTCCCATGTCTTCAAAATGCTCAATTTGTCTGTCTTCCTTTAGAGAACCAGTGTGTATTCCTTGTGGTACGTCGTTCAGAATATTTCTCGCCACATCCACCGTTTGAATCGCTTCACAGGCCACGTCTACTGCACCAGGTGCCTTGCTGACCACGTCAACTCGCCCAGCAGCGAAGAGACCGCATCGTTCTGCCCAACCTGCCGCGCTCCTTTTACGACTGGTAAAGTATTCACAGCGTCTCGTGACGATGGTGTTTGTTGACTGTTTTACCTAGTTACGCCCGATGTTCGTTGTTTTATTCACACATGTCGATGGCACACTCTGACCATCTTTGCATATAGCTCACCTACTTACCCAAGAAATATCACCAGTACATTGTTCCTAGCGTCCGGCGCGTCTACCTTGAGGCTGCGGGAAATGACGCCTCTCTCAAGAAGAAACTTACACGGGCCGAGGACAAAATTATCATGCTGGAGGAGTCGCAGGAAGCTTTGATTACGGAGTGTGAGCAGTACAAGCGCGCATTGCTTGCAACAGAACTGCGCGAAACGGAGGCTCTGAACCGTGCCCAAGCTTTGGCGTTAAAACTCAGCAGGCTGAAGCATCAGGCAAAGAGCGACATGGAATGGGCCACACAAGAAGTGGAGGAGGTGACACAGAGCAAGATGAAGACCAAAACTAAATACGAGGACCTCAAACAGAGGTATAACGATCTCAAGCACCTGTTCCAAAAGCAGACGATCCGGTGAGTGCACCTCGGCGTTTAAGCCACATCATGTAGGTCAGCTGACCTCGGTGATAGGTACAATGAGTTGGTTGAAGTTGTCAAGGCCACGAACTCACCCTCATCTCCAAAAGGCCCGTGTGCTGCCGATGCCTGCAAGCTTGCAGATGCCACGACCATCTCAACGGTCTCAACGGAAGATCATGAAACGTCTGATACGGAACACTTCAGCATCACATCCACGGTCTTTAATAATGCTTACGACGTCGCTAAACGGGAGATCCGGCCCCTACCTCACCGTTCTAGACGTCCACGAAATTCTTTACGAGAACTCTGCGACTCCCCAAGGTCACCTTGTGGATCCAAGCGTCCTAGGCTGTCGGAACCTATTCCATTACTTTCACCCACTGATGATCACTGACACACTTTATCGATGTGTCTGACTCTCTCTACGGTATACCTTTCATGGAGTCTTGCGTAGCGCTTTGCTTTCTAGCTTTCATTATTTCGACGGTTTCTCGTTTTCATTTTTATCCCTATTATTGCCGTGATCGCATCCATACTTAAAATTATTTTTCTCATTGTTATGCCACCCTAACAACTTTCACGCCGTGGCCGAGCCCAGGCCACCACTTGGATCACCTACGGACATCCACCCTGTCGAGACTTGCTGTTTTTGTGGACACCAGCTGGACATATTACGAATGGAACAGAGTTTATATTTAAGAATGGCTGAGCCTTATCTCAAGTGTCCTGGCCTCACCGCTGTGTAGAGTCTCGCCCCTATTCCAGGAAATAGGCACATCATTCACATGCCTTGGTGCCAGTGGCTGTGGGTCCTTGTGGGTGCTGCACTGTTTGCCCTGCGTTAACTCTTCCGACCACGCTTGAACCTTGAAGTCGAGAATGAAATAACATGCCCGCAATGACTTGCTGAATATTGTCGGCTCGCCATAAATTTTTGCCTGTGTGACAGTGTGTGACTTGTCACATCTGCTAGAAACTGGTGACACCAGCGTTTTGGACCAAAACTGCCTAACGTTATCATGTCTTCAAGACGAAAGTGGGACCAGCCCGCACCAAGTGTTGAAGAAGAATCATCGAGACGCTCTCGCACCTCTGACGATGATTATCCGTCCCAAGAAAACTCAAACTCAAATGCCAATCCAAGCAGTTCCTCGAATACTGCAACACCTGTGGATGGAAATGGCGGAGCGCCTAAGGATGCGAAAGCCGCTTCGGAGGCTGCAGCCACTGCAGCAGCTATTGCTGCGAAAATTGCTGCTCAACTTGCATCAGGGGCCTTGAAGGAAAATCACGAAGGAGAATTCATGAAGGATGTGGATATCAACGATGTTCGGAATCGATATATGCTAACGAAGGGAAGCACCCAGCAACAGGTATCTATCTCTCCGTGTTCCTGTCTTATTACCCTGCCCCCAGCCGTTTGCTTCGATCCCTGGGGAAAATTCAACCTTCTTATTCCGCCTTTTCATGCCAAATTGTGGCGAAGATTGATTGACCAGTGACGAACAGATACACGAGGAAACTGGAGCATCAGTGAGCACGAAAGGTGTATGGTATCCTGATCGAAGCAAAGCTACAGAGAAAGATCCACCGCTGTATCTCCATATCAGTGCCAATTCTCAAGAGCAGTTGCAAATGGCTTTGGAAAGAATCAATGATTTGGTATCCATAGATTTAGGGTCCTTGGTGGAGGATAAAAAAGATAGGTTGCGTGAAAAGGTATGTCGAAAGTTACAGTCATGCTGGGATCGTCAGTTGACTCCTGGATTCTGCTGTTAGCGCAAATGGCCAGAAGAGAAACTGCCTGTTGGCCTCGATTCTATCCGAAATTTCAATGTTAGGGCCAAGGTCGTAGGCCCCAGCGTAAGTCGCACCAGTTTGTCCGCTCTTGCATCGGGTATACTCATTTGGTCACAGGGCTCATTTGTCAAATACATTCAACAAGAAACTGGAACAAAAGTTCAAATCAAGGGTATTGGTTCGGGATTCCTTGATCAGGAAACCGGGAGAGAGAGCGATGAACCATTATACATCCATATAACGTGAGTTTTGGGTCGTCCATTCCCTCTAGCACGCATTAATGAACATGTAGTGGGCCAGATGAGCAGCAATTGGCCAGGGCGAAGGTATTGACGGAAGATCTGCTATTAGTCGTTCGATCCGAACACACCAAGATGCAAGCTGCCCTTCATCAACAACAGATGGAATTACATCAAGCTCAGGCTCAGTATGCTGCGTACAGTGCTATGACGGTAGGTTTTTACGTTCCGTTGCGGTTACTCACTGCCTTTCCTGCTCCTTGTTGCGTCGACACGCCGACAAACACCAACCAAATTGGGTTTTCACTGGTTTCGTTTCTCTTTATCGTTCTGTTTCACACTCACGTCCTAAACTATCTCGGGAGGACTGACTGATCTTGTGTGTTTGACGAACTAACGCATCTTCCTCTTTTTGTCTTCCTGCCTCTTGCATATTATGTGTGGGTTCTGGATTTTTGGGCTCCATTAGGGATATCCTGCTTCTGCTGTGCCTCCGCCCGGGGGAGCGCCACCTCCACCACCAGGTGATCAACCACCTCCACCTCCCGATGGTTCAGCTCCCCCACCGCCGGCTCCAGGCGATGCTGATGCTTTTGCCTCTTATTGGTATGTTACTTCTTTTTGTCAACGCCCTTAAGTCACTGACACACGATCGAATAGGGCGGCATATGGATATGATGTCAATTCACCACAGTTCAAGGAATGGGCTTCTCAGCAGCAAGCACAATATAGCCAATATTATGCTGGTGGATATGATGGTGCAACGCCAGGAGGAACAGGTGCTAGTGCTTCGGCGACTCCTCAGCCTCCTGCTCCAGGAGGGGAAGCGCCACCCCCACCACCTGCGTAGTTGACCTTTCTGGTTTACTAAGGCCTCAGAGTTGCTCAACAAGACTAGACGATGAGAGGCTGATAACAGTGCTATATGATGTTAGGTTATCAGATCTGCCTCTTTACTGTTGCTCGAGATTAAGTCTTATAGCCATATACGCAGTTTGTGCTTGATGTAGAATCTTACTGAATCCCATCTCTTTTGAATGAATGAGATATAAAGGTAGTTGTTTGACACTTCTTAATGAGATGGAAGATGAAAATGTTCGTAACGTATATAAAAGTACCAGTTGGAGGAAGTTGCACAAAAGATTATTGAGACTTCGAAGCCGCAAGACTATATTTTAATTACCTATAATTTCGTAATGGTGGTGAGCGAGGTGGCGAGTAGGACTGAGGGAAGTACGCTGCCGTTGATGGCGAAGCCAGTGACCCAGGCAGGTACAACGGGATGGTAGGCACCAGCTCAAAGATATGTTGCAACGTTAATCTCACAGGCTTCAGAGCCGCCTGTGGGTCGTTGACGGTAACGTTCATTACTCCGTGTATTCTCGCCTCTTGTGACATTTGGTCTTCGGAAACAGAGACAGGTGCACCACCTGCGTTGCTAAGATCGAGTTCTTGACTATCCCATGCACAGCGTATATCAGATCCGGTGATTAGTTGAGCAAGGCGGCCAGTTTCGAGGTGACGAATTTCGATAAAACGAGAGTCGAAGAGGAGGATGTAAGGTGCGTGGAGAGCTACTCGCTCAGCTGTGCCTTCCCATTCCACGACTCCGTGGTGACGACTTGGGTCTCCGTGCCTATTCACATAAAGGCCGAATTCTGTATGCAGAAAGAATGAGCGGTGGTGGGTCGGAAGAGAGATAAAATTCGACATCACCATCGTAGCAAAGCAGAAATTCATGCTCAGTGCATCGGAACATTCCTAACGGTTTACAAGGATCATTTCGCTTGAACAAGTGCGCAAACTGGGAGTTATTTTGAGGTATGATGACGCTGCTGAAACTGATCACGTTCAGTAGGCACCTGGCTTTAGTTCATATGCTGTCGGTACGAACCTGCTAAGGTCCATGATTTCAAAGCCCTTGTGGTTCAGGATAGCAAGCTTTGCCTTGAGGAATATGATGTCGTAAGCCTCCCCAGTGATGAAAAATTCCCTATACGTTCTGAACCAGTCGGGTTTTCGATTTGTGAGGCCCAATCGGATGCCAATCCCAGATGTGGGCTTGTTGGCCTCATTGATCTTATCTACGACTGGTTCCATGACGTGGAAATGACTCTCTGTCTGTAATGTGTGTTAAAGCCAAACGAATTTACTCGGCAAAGGGATTTCGTACCCCTCTTTTGCGCATATAAATGACGACAGTTCGGCCTTGAAGTAGTCCTATCCTGAAGAAGGAGACATCCTTCCCAAGTTTCTGTGGTGCCTGGAACGGGTGCGGAATTCCTACGACACTCGGAACCAATGCCTCCATGTGATATGCGAATAATGCCTGTTAAGCATAAGTATGATATAAGAGGTGATCTTCCAATGCTGAATACCTTCTCTGCCAATACGAGGAATATTCCAAAGTCTTCTAATATGGCACATTGTGTCACCCCTCTAACGTGTAAAACTCGGCGCATGGCTAGAAAAGGCTCTTGTCACAATATACTCTATGCCATTTTGAGGAACTTACTCTGGGAATCGTGTCGAAACCCGATCCAGACACCCTCGGTACATCCTATCGCTACCAACGATCTGTGATCCGTGGTCACTGAGGAATATAAGAACGTGCGAGATACTACGATAACGATGATACCCACTAAAGGGCACTGAACAAGTGACTTTGCCAGTGAATAAACTCCCATCATTCCAAGGAGCGTTGGCCAGCGAAGGGGGAGGTAGCGTAAATGTATGATTGCTTAGTGTTTCCATCTCGAATACTTTATTTGCGTCTTGAACCACTTTTCGAAGCCCAACAGCCTCTTCAAGTTTCTGCTTCCACTCCTCCCTGGCTTGACTCGTCTCTGCGAACAGTATTATATTACCGCCTGTTCGGCCGTTATGATGTATTGTGCATGGATACACCAGCCGTGAGTCAGATTCAGCATTGCGTGCGTTGGCTTGTGAGTCGTCCCCTCTACGAAGGCTGCGCAACAAACCAGTTGCTCTCTGAGCAGGCTGATCAGCAAAGTTAACGAGGGTCAGGAGATCTAGAGGAATGGGCTTAAGACATAAAAAAAGCCATTCAAATTTGAGTTAGCAGAAAATGCAAAGATCTTACCCGTCGAGCAATGCTGAACTTGACAGCACCATTCTTGTCCGTTATCTTCTTGGTCTGAACCACTTTTGGTGATCAAGTCAGAAAACGTGGAGAAGGCCCTAGTTATGGACTCACAGTAGTTGTCAAATAGTAGCACGAATAATTCATTCCAGCTTTCCCAGCCATCTGCTTGTCGGTAGAGCTTCCCAGTGTGTAGAAGGGATCGATGCTCGTTGAGGAGATCCAAGTCCTTGCAATCTCGAATCAGTTGTGACGCTCAACACTGAGCACCTCTAAAAGCACTTACAACACCTTCCCCGGATTTGAACACCAGGTCGCTATTAAACTTCCACAGCATTACCTTTTGCTTCGCTGACTCCACCCCTGGTTCTGTCTCCTTTCCTAGAGCCTTTATTATTTCTATAACTTCTGGGATAATATCCTTGTCGGGGTGATCTGGTGGCGAATTATCCGATATATTTTTGAGTAATAGCTCATAGCGAAGCAAGCGGGGTATAGGCCGATTGATGAATGACTTCATATCAAGCCTATGAGCATCCGGATGCCTGATGGTTTGCTAAAGCACCCGTCATAAGTTATCTGCCGAACATTCACAGTGCTCACTTACTTCGTGGAATGTTTTGAATGCGGGGTTTTTCTCCATCTCATCATCGATTCGATAAGCTGCAATCGGGTAGTTTGGAATATACTCGAGATAGGCCTCCCGGAAGTTGAGCGCAGCGTCAAAGACAGGCGCAACTAGGCTACGTATTTCAGGATGCTCCTCCCTTTGAACTTCATGGAAGCTGTCCATCAGTCTTCTGTGATGCGCATGTAATTCAGCATAATTATGAAACACATCCTGTAGGAATTGTGGTAGCCTATCAGGGCCGATAATTGGGGGATTTGAATCTCGCAGCGGCCGTATATAAATCTATGGAACGTCAACAAACGCCCTTTGCACTACCACAAAAATTGTAACGCACTTTCTCGATGCTCTCCAAATCTTTGACGTATGCCATTTCTCCTTTAATTAGCTCCCACATGATTCTAAAATAATGAGAAATAGCGTTTGGGTGACTATGGAATCACCTACGACTGCCGCTTCATCACCACTAGAGACATCTTCTGTATTACATCTGGTGGAACTAAGTCGTGCCACTCCCATTTGGCTGTAATGCCGCGACCCATCGTTGATTGGAATGTTCGTAACTGAGCAGCGCTCAGCACATATTTCATCGCATTAATTGCTTCAGCTAGAAAATCAGCATCTGGGTTTCCATCCGCTGTCTCCTTCAAAATCACGTCGAGTAAAATGGGATACTTCTGTAGATGCTCCGATGGCCGACTTAGGCAGTGCCTTAAGTCAAGCCGCACGCTTTCGCCCAGCCGAGAGACTTGTTTTCTTGCGCATTTCTGAGATGACCGGTTGAGAAACACATTGAAGGATTTGGTAGGGCACGGACCTCAATGAATAGACGAAACTCAGCATTATTATCCATCTCTTCCTTTAATCTTCGTTCCGCAACGGCATGGTTCCCTATGTAGAGCGGATATTCGGACGTGAAAAGTTCTGTCGCGGCATCCAAGAAAATGTCACCAATCCTCTGAATCACGGGCCCCTGTTCACGTTGTCGAACGTACATGAACTCAAGTAGCCTCCGATTGGCATCACGAATTTCAAGGAGATTCCCGAACACTTCGTCTATGAATTCTTCTAGTTGTAATGGCGGCATCACTGGTGGATTAGCGGTTCGGAGTGGGCGAATGAATGTAGACTCAATCAAGTCCAAGTCCCGAATGTATTGCTCTTCTTTAATCACGAGTTTATGTATGATTCTATCAAAACAAGTGTCAAACGGAGAGCGGTTTGGTATTGAATGCTTGCTTACGTCTGGCGACTGATTTCGCTCTCTGGAAGGCTGCTTAATACTTCAGGCGGAATTTGCCACTCCTCTCGAACACGCTTAGGCTGTGGCTCAGCGACAGCTGCTTGCTGAACTAGCTCGTCACCCTTTAGATAGTTTATGATTAGTTTGGACGGCCATTGTACGGCGGCGGAAGATAAGATCTGTACCTTGCGAGGACATCCATAGGCATAACAAGGTACACCTTCCATACATCCGGAAGCGTAGCACTTACTCAATGAGACAACAACACCAGTGGGAAGTTCTTCCCGTTCCAACGGCATATCTGCTGGCATTTCTGGATCGTCCAAGAACATGTACACATCTTCCACCCCATCTTGCAGCACCTGCCCTCCCCATTCTACCTCATAGAAGAACAACTGGCTCTGGAGACTGCGCGCAACTTGCAACGCTATAGTACGCTCAGCGGTTGAAACTCCATGATACCCCCTTAATTCGTCGCGTATGAACGACGCAATGGTAGACTGTGCCAATCAATAAGGTATATATGGAAAGCAGAGTGAAGACTTACTATTAGGTCTTTACCAGTGAAAGCACGAGGATATGGTATGCTTCCCTTGACATGGGTACCTCGTGGAACTTTGTCGCGAAGTTGTACAGCAAGGTGGGAGAGAAGGCATAAGTTTATAAAATAAGACTCAATGCACGATTCATCATCGGGGAAGTCATCCTGTTGATGGAGTTCCAAAGGACGTTGACCATAATTTCTTATATGATTTAGGACGTCGGAAGGATTTCGGGTCAAACCACTGGGTCCTGCAATATTGTTGATTGTGTCACCGAAGGTGAAGTAATGGTCGGACCCTTGTGATCCCAAGGAACTCATTCTGTTGGGTTCCCTGGAAGTGTAAACTGTTTCAGCACGAGCTGCATTGGGATTTATTGTCGTCATGTTTGCACCATCATCGCTGTCTGCGTCCGCCGACACAGCGGAGTAATAGTCAGACCCCTGGGAATTCGTCCTATCAAGAATCGCGAATTCCCCATCTAAAAGATACTTGAATATCAACCAAATGGTGAGAAGACATAGTGTGCACTGACGTGGGATGGGTTGAAATGAGTTCGACCTCCAAGGCTCCTGATTTGCGCCCTCGTAAACGTTACGGTGTCCCGTGTCCTGTGACTGTGGAAACTGTGCGAGGTAGTCGTGGTCATAACTTGCATTATTCTCTTCGTAGATGTATGGTGGAACGCTGGGTGGAACGCTGGGTGGACTACTTGGTCGGTCTATATACGGATTTGTCAGACCAGTTCCTTGCGTGTAGTCATACGAATCATTGGAGTATGCATCAGTTGGCCGGTATTGCATGCGTACGCCATAGTGCTCTTCAGTGGTAAAGTGTGACGGCAAAATATGTCCAGGAACTCTGACAGTTGCGTCAGCAACATTCGATGGGACGGACACTTCGGCGCTGCTAAATCGTATGCCTTAGAAAATGAGTATTCGGGGTATTATATTTCCGCACCCTGGCCCATAACCTGGGAAATCAGCAGGGACACCACGATTCACCGGCGGCGCGCCAGTAAGCCCACCGGGGGGACCAGGCGTCGGTGGTAAGGGTCTTCTGCGCCTGATTGAACCTGTATTCGTTGAGGGTGGCGAATCCTGGCCAGGCGAACTGATGATCGTGTCGCGAGGCACTAACTGATATGAGTTTTGATCACAGGACGACAGTATAAGACCACAAGAGCTAAGGGTTGGACTTACTGGGGGTCGAACTCTTTGGTGTTGCAGGGGCTTCGATGTACGACCGTAATAGGATTTCTGTTGGGTCGGGTACAGGTACCTCTGGGTCTATCTCACCGTTGGTGCCCACAAAGTCATCATTCAAGTAGTCAAACCAGACATCTTTGTACAACTCTTCGTATTCAAACTCCCCTATCAACTCTTCGCCAAGATTGTTATTATGATTTGCCATGGTTAAGGGACGTCAGCTAGTACGCGCTTGTTCAGCGTTGCCGATTGCGGTCGCAGATGCGGATATAATGTGTTGCGCAAAGCCGACACATTCACAGAAGCGCAACGGAAGGTGTGCACGCTGTAGCTGTGGGGCAAATTCTTGGATGTGCACAGTTAAAGCAGTAGACTGTAAAGCAGGAGTGAGGGTGCGTTCAGCGTGTCATAGCCAAGACAGGTTAGCCGATATCGGTTATTCAGCACTTCAAATTTGGAATTCAGTTGCTTGATCTCCCCCTCTCCTCCTCATGTCCGAGCAGCCCGATTATCTACCGGATACCACCTTGAAAACCACCTCGTCGGTGCTTGATGTCAATGACGACAAACCTGTGTTCGGTTGCAGGTCAGTGTTCCCTTTTTACTGACATTCAAGCATGGCATGACTTAGGATGCCCTAGATACCTAGTAGACGAGAGCCAAGTCTTCACCCAAAATGCATGGGATCATGTGCCATTCCCTGTGGAGCAGATTCCAACTATCAAAGCGTCCCTAGAACGGCAGAGACTGGCACCAGTACCCCGGGATGAACAGGCAAAATACAATCAGAAGCCCGCTCGACATTGGTGTGTGTATGAATGTCTCGTCAGGTGTCGAGTCTCGCTGAGGATTACAGGGATAATTTCTACAAGATGAATGCTGCGAATTTTTTTAGGAATCGCAAGTGGTGCGCATATCAACAGCGGTCCTATTTGCAATTTTAACACAGTCTTTCAGGCTGCACAACGAATTCCCTGAACTTGTGGCCGCAAGTCAGCCTGAGGTGCCATGCTTTTTCTTAGGCTTGGAATGGATTTCTAACTGCATTGATTATGATGTAGGCTGGATCCGTGACTGTTGCAGAGGTTGGGTGTGGTAAGTCAGATTGTGTCGTCTTTCCATACGAACCCAGTGTAACCCACTGCTGCGAAGGTGCTGGAAACTCTGTCTTCCCACTGTTATCGAACAATAAGAACCCTTTACTAGTGGTCAAAGCTTATGACTACTCGAATCACGCCGTGAAACTTGTTCAAGCAAGTTGTTCATGCACTCCGCTTGTTTACTCGCCCTCTGACCACGATGCCAGCATAATCCACTGTATTTGGCCCCTCCTACAGGGTCTATCAGTGCCTCAGTCTGGGATGTTACATCCTCCGCTGGCATACCCGCCGATCTGCAACCTGGAAGCGTCGACATTGTCGTACTCGTCTTCGTCATAAGTGCTCTCCATCCAGATGAATGGGGTTGCGCCATTAACAACATATACAAGGCTAGTCAGCCCACGTTCTCTTGTCAATAGTGTCAGCTGATAGAGTTCCTAGATTAGATGTTAAAGCCCGGCGGATTGGTTGTCCTCCGCGACTATGGGCGACATGACCTCACACAATTGAGGTTTAAAGCTGGCAGGCTATTAGATGAGAATTTCTATATACGCGGGGACAAGACACGAGTCTATTTCTTTGACATCGGTATGTCCACCGTATCCCTACGCACTGCGCATAACACCACAGATTGAGCCATTGCATGACAGATGAGCTAGCTCTGCTCTTCACGGGATCCCGAGCTCAATGGGACGTAGATATTACAACAACAGAAGAGGTCAATGACGAATTACGAGGTGATGCCCTGTCGGATGATCCCACTTCGTTGGAATCCAGTGATAATCTCGTCCCTCTGCCCGACGAATCTGTCGATACGGGTAACGCGGAGTTGCAAGAACAAGGCGGCGTCGAGGACTTAGTAACAACAGCGGCCTCAGGATCGCATTCTACGGCGATAGTAGAACCAGAGCCAAAGGGTCATTTGCCCTTGGTGATCCATCCAAATGCTATGAATCCCCCGAATAATTGCCCACCTCATCCCTTGTTCAGTACTGAGCAGCTCGGGATTGACCGCCGATTGTTAGTCAATAGGAGGAGACAATTGAAGATGTACCGTGTATGGGTACAAGCTAAGTTTAAGAAAATACCTAAAGATAGCTAGCATACCGTGGTGGATCCCATGGCCGTTCACACAAGGGGCCTTGTGATTCCAGTGCAAGTGGTTAGCTAACTATTCGGCGTATGCTTTCCCTAGTATTGCCACTGTTGATGTGTAGGTGTTGATTAATATTCATATCTACGTATACGTAGCAAGCAAAAAGTACAAGGACTCCATTCAGAATAATATACGGGCTGTTCTTTCCCATAAGTTCTTAGGTGGCTCCTCGGGATTTTCGGTCTCCTCGACAGATGGGATGCCCTAGACAGCCTCAGTACCTCAGCTGAGGCCATGAATGCGACTGGAGTTGAATGAATACATACGGTCGTGAAGTCCATTTCTTGGGGCTTCCACATCTGCGTACGGTTGGCAATTTTATAGCCCACATATAATCCAACAAAAATAGGTATATTAATATCTGAGTCGGGTTAGCACGTGAGAAGGTAAGGGTAGAGGGTATTAAAACCCACAGGATGTGATGAGATTCGAGACATTAAAGCCAAAGAACACCCTGAAGCCGTTGACGAGGATGAAGAACGATGTCCAAATGATGCCCCAGTATGCCAGATATGGCTGCAAACGATTGTTGTAGATATTCCTACGAAGATCGAACCCTTGGGCTTTCATTCCACGATCTGCACGGGGTTGGTCAATGATGGATTCAGTCGTATATAGACTCACAGAAAAAAACGTATGTCAGATTGATGGAAAACCAACCCAAAAAACCGCCAGTGGTGCTCAGATTAACGAGCCAGCTGTGGGCATGAGTTCGCTGCATTGTTGCTGGAGTTGATGTTTGGGTACGTACTTGAAAACTGTTGCAGAACCTGCAGACATGTTCATGAATGAGAGTAAGATAGGCAAGGACTATCATTTGGATAACGTGAGTGCCTTTCGACTCCATGACAGTTTGCGCAACGCACAGAGGCAAAGACAGCAGCAATGGGCAAACCCTGCTTGTTACAGTATGTCAGAAACCTGGGTGCTTGTCCACGCAGTGCAAGACCATAAAGGATGCGGGAGGCACAGAATAGGAAACTATTCCCAGCTGAGAAAGCACTCGTAAAGATTGCAGCATTAATGATATGAGGCAAAACTGGATACAGTTGCTGTGAGGATAATAGGTACAATGTGAGGTAACTGTACCTTTGATACCAGCTCGACTCAATGCGATAACAAAGGGTGACTGTGCGGCAGTTCCGGTTTCTGTTCAAGGCCAATACCCCGAATAGAGGCTTAGCACAAGACATAGTAGCATAAAAGCAAAAATCTACCTCGCAGAAGGCCAGGGTCTTCATAGGACACCAACATCCCGATCATCAGTATCCCAAGGATCTAACAGCGATTCCAAGGTTACAAGCCACAGAGTAATGTTGCCCAGAGTAATGGCACTTACATAGAAGACTAATATGCGGTAGAAGACACGCCGGACAGCCTTTGCAATGTTCCGTCGGGGGTTCTGGGTTTCCGAAGCTGCACTGAGTTGTATTGTTAAAACCGTAAACTTAGATGGAATAAGGAATTGAATTACACCTACATGGCGACTAATTCCATGCCTTGAAATGAGAAGGCGGCTTGGACTACAACAGACAGGATACCGAGGAATCGATCTGTAGTCATATTGCTCACGAGACCGGCGCCATTGATTGGTCCTGGATAATTCCAATACTGCACAACGAGGTGAATACATCTTGGAGATAATGAAGAGGAGTGGGCCTACTCGGAAACCGATCCGGTCGTGATTTGGACCTCCTCCGAGGTCAATAACCAATCCAACAATAAGGAGGCACATAATTGACGAGACTAAATCAGTCCAAGGTCAATGTCAACGCAGGGATTTTTTGCACACGACCTACTCTTGATCAATGAGAAACAAAACTCTGCTGCGATTACCAGTTAATTCGAGCAACATTCCAACGGGAGAACAACTTGACAGAAATCCACCTTCTCCAAAATATCTCACTCCAATGATATTGATGCCACATATCAAGACACAAACTAACTAAGCCTTAATCAGCGACTGCTCTCAGCCGGCCAAGAAGTAGTACTCACCGCGGTATAGATGGCTTGATGATCGCGCTATGACCGCCAGCCATTAGTGAAGGATACCAGGCAAATGGACCACAACCTACATTCTGGTCCCAGAATGTGAGCAACATTGTAGCTGCTGTCACTTCTACTGGGACCGAAATCCTATGATTTGTGAGCCCAGCCTGGGTACATTTGCATTGACGACAAGCATGGTGCCTACATCGTGGAGTAAAAGTAATTCTACGTAAGCGCCACGACTTTTAGTAGGAATGTGAGCAGACGGGGAACAAGATTTACCCATCCAACAGCAAAACCTAGCGCTGGATCAACCCACCTAGCCGCTGGGAGCTGCAAATTCAGCATGGCATTATTTGCATATTGAGTTTGAAGCTCTAACCAAAGTGCGGAAATGTACCCGAGATGGGTGCATATGTCGTCATTTCGCCAATAGAACACAGGGAACTAGGAGTCTGAACATTTGTCACAGAGATAATTCCAAGGAAAAGCAGACAAACGAGTACGCCACTGTTCCAACCAAGGCGTATGCGATGAGAGCACCCAATGGGCCAGCTCCCTGGAGCGCATGACCTGAGCCAAGGAAAAGCCCTGTTCCAATGGTACCGGCAATCTATACTTATAGGTTATGGACAAGAGCGATACAATCGGAAAGCAACCCACGGCAATCCTGCAAAGGATAGTAATAAGGCAGTTCACCTTAAGCAAGGAACTTACATCTGAACATGACGTTGCTTTAATTGACGCTGTACATGATCAATATCTTGGACATAATGACGATAGCTGAAGAGTTGATTAATACCACGATTTTGAAATAGAACGCAGGACTCACCAATTTCCATGGGGGCTGCTGTTGGAGAGACCAGAAGGATCGCCAATACCACCTTTTTCGAGGGTGGATGCCTCTTTCGTCGCCAAACCGCTACTCATGGAGCCAGTCGACAAGTATAGATTGGCCCAAATGAGAGGATTATGAGTGTAGAGGAGACGTTCTCAACAGACTCCGGTGGAAGGATAATTATTTATATGATCCAACCACCCCTTCGCCAGTTGAGGGGTTCATCTAGGTAAATCGCGGCGAGAACACCCGCCGAAACCCCACCAAGAAGAAAAAAGTACTGAGACTGCTATCTTCGGTAACAATGGGCTGATAGCGAGTGCAGTATTCCCTTCTTAGAGAAGCACGTCGCGAGCTGCATCATGGGAAAGGAGTGGAAGGATGCAGTCTTGTTGGCGGATAGGCAGTTGAACCATTGCTTCCAATGAACACGGCTTCCTTGTACTGACCAAGCCTTAATCATGCTCACTTAAGGCAACTACTGAACCCCCGTTGACTCGGAGATGGGTCGGGATGTAGGATATCCTGGTTTGGTGAGTAGGATCAGTAATCCAAGGCTGAGGCAGTATAATGACATTGCCGAAGCGCATGGGAGCAACCAGAGGATCGTCCTGCAGAAATGCGAGGAATTGGTCTTAATTCTTGAACCTGCAAGGTGCGCTGTTGCGCCAATTCCAAGCGAACGCAAGCAGGGCCAAATACCCCATTCAGGAAGCGAACTCCGCCTTGCTAAACACCCAACGCTCGAGGTGTCATGAGCAGCAGTAAGCTGAAGAGAAAACTCAACGATCTCGGCGTCAATGTCTCGAGCTCGAAAGCCAACGAGTCGTTCTGCCTGGTATGCTCCCCGCCTCCTCCTTCACTTGTTTGCGACTAATACCACAGCTGCGATAGATCGGTACACCTTTACCACCCCTCGAGAAATCAAAGGACTTGAATGAATTCGTGCCGCTATGGAAGCAAGAGGTGTGTTTATAAATGTCATGTCGGAGTCTTGTTAAACCATATTTCTGTCCTCAGGTTAGAGACGAGAAAGGGAGGAGAAGGTTACATGGCGCCTTCACTGGTGGATTTTCTGCTGGATATTTCAACACTGTTGGGTCGAAGGAAGGTTAGTTATGGCCCATGTTACAGGCCCTTCTCAGAGTAATCTTCGTCGGTTTTAGGATGGTCTCCTTCGACTTTCGTCTCATCGCGTAAAGACCGTGCCAAGGCCAAGGCTTCAAGGCCAGAGGACTTTATGGATGAGGAAGACCTTCAAGAGCTTCAAGATTCCAAGAAGCTTGTCGACAGTGTAGAAGAGATGGATCTTACTGGTGGGACTGAAGCAGAGTTAGCAAGACGCGCAGGTGCAGGCGAGGACACCGAAAAAGAGTGCGCTCTATGCTTAATCATCTCCTCAGCTAGCAGATTCTAATCTCGGTATTAGTTCGCTGGCAACAGCTCTGGAAGCCTCAATGCTACCAGCACCTAAGGACTCAGCCGGTGCACGAATTCTCAAGAAGATGGGATGGAAGATTGGACAGGGCGTTGGCCCTCGAGTGACCTATCTACAGCGCAAGCTTCAAGACCTGCAACTCTCCGGCAATGCTGTGACCGAAACTGATTTAAAGCTCACTCCCGAAGAAGAAGAGGCAAATAAACACCTATATCCCCCTCGCGATTCTCCTGTGCTGAAGGTGGAAAGGAAAGAGAATGCACATGGGTTAGGATATACACCAGGATTGGATCTGCACGCATCTTTAGGGTACGGGAACAAAAGTTCCACGTCAACAGATTCGCGCATATCAGCAGGATTTGGGTTAGGCGCGCTCAATGAAGCGGAGGACGACGATTTGGATGTATATGACTCAGGAGTGGATCGAGGAAAGAGACAAACAGCCTATGACCTGCATCATGCTGACGAAGAAGAACGGGTGCCAGGTCGTAAATCTGCAGCTTCAGTGAGTTTGCGTGGACATTATCTCGTCTCTTTAGAACATTAACGCCTACAAGAGGTTTCCAACAGGTGGTACAACATTTCGAGACGGAACGCCTGTGCTTCCTGGATTTACATTGTCGGGTAAACCAGTTGCCGAAGACAGATGGTCAGTCGTAATTATTACTGTGGTTATTTATCTCATGGGACTCTCTTTGGTGCTGTAGGTTCCCACTACCGGAATTACCGAGAAATTGGAGCCCTGATCCGAAAAGGCTCTGGGAACAAGACTTGCTGAATAACGAAGCTAAACCTGTGGCAACGTCACCACTCCAGGGCCATGGGAAATGGCGAACTGGGATAACAGCAGACCAGGTATGCGTTATAACATTTGCTTAATATTATGATTGTAAGAAAAAAAAATTGCAGAGAGGCCACATGTTAGGTGAAACGCCTTTACCCGCCACGCCTCATTCTGTGTTCGAATACATGTCGCAAAAGGACCGCGAACGACTTCAAAACATATCGGCTAATATTCCACCAGGCGCCCTTCCATCGACTGGTCCATCAAAAATCCATATACCGCACACCGAACCACATATTGCCAACGCCGCTTTAGGAGGATTCCAACCCTTTACATCAGACCCAACGAAGCAAGTCCGTTACACTGCCTACCTCCAGTCTCAAGCAGTACCTCAAGACCAAAGTCTAGTCGAGACATTGCGACCATTACCAGAGCAGAATATTGACGAATTCAATAAAGAATTAGAGGATTATGCCAAAGCGGCCTTGATTTTCAAACCAATATCAGGCGCAATGGCCGGAAGGTTCATGAGTGCTTCTGTTGTGGAGATGGGGCCGACAATTGTCGAAGGGTTATACAAGCCTGTGTTCCAGGACGAACAAATCAAGCCGAATGATCAAGGAGATGATGATGCGAAGAACGAGGAACAGGAAAGGGAAAGAAGGGCAAAAGAGACAGAAGAAGCAGACAGATTGGCCAACCCGAAGGTACACGCAGCTAAGATGGGAATGTATGGTCCCTTGACAAGGGAGATGAAATCATGGCAGCCTGCGAAATTGTTGTGTAAAAGATTTGGGGTAAAAGATCCTACCCCTCATCCAGAGCTATTCGACTCGGCCGGTAACAAGGGCAACAATATGCCAGGGGAACCAGAAGGGCAGAGCCAAAAAGAAAAGGACTTCTTTGATGCTGTGGGTGTACCTGGTGTGGTGCCACGTAAGTCTGGACAAACTGCAGACAAGGGTGGCCAGAATGCTTCGCCGAAGGACGTGAATAACGTCGGACTTGGGGAAGATGAGGGTCAAGGGCGGGACACGTTGACATATCAAAGACCTGCCATGGACGTGTTCAAAGCCATATTTGCAAGTGATGATGAAGATAGCGAGGACGAGAAAGGTGGTGATGGAGATGAAGGCGATGCCGACATCGCTATCGCCAGCATTATCCAGGCACCAACCCCGGGGCTCAGTGCACCGACGATTAACAACACCAAACCCGACCCAGGCCGAGGTAGCAATGCTGCAGGTACCACTATCGAGGAGAAAATGGATTTATCAACATTCAAACCGACATTCATACCTCGCACGAAGGACAAGTCTGAGGTCAAGGCCGCTTCTGATGGGAAGGGTGAAAGCAAGGAAGGGGACAAGGAGAAAGAAAAGACGGACAAAAAGAGGAAGAAGAAAGAAAAGAAGTCCGGTTTGGTATCATTTGCGAGTGAGCTAGACGACGATGGGGTGAATGGGAGGGTTGAGGAGGATGAGAGACCCAAGAAGAGACGAAAAGACAAGGACAAGAAAAGGAAGGAAAAGGACGAAGGATTGGAGGAAGATGGAGACAAGCGACGGAGAGATCGGAGCAGAGAAAGGAGGGGTAAGGAAAAGGGCGACCGCAAACACAGAGAGATGAACAAGGAGAGAGATGACAGCATCGAACGACAGCGAAAGAGACGGAGAAGCAAAGAACGGGACGACGATAGAGAGATGTCCGGTCAAGATGACGACTCCATGTGGGTGGAGAAAGAGGTCCCATCTGTCGCCAGAGAATTGGCGGCACCTCTTCAACCTTCATTCCTACCACCAGAGACAGCGGACTCAAACTTGACAGGAGTTGTGAAGGAAATGGGGCCACCAAGAGGCAGGAAGAGGGCTGTGGATTTCCTGTAGTGACTAATATTCATGTACTTTTTACGCCATGTACGCGACTAGAATAGCTCCCAACCGCAATGGGACGCCAAAAGCCCATTTCCATAGTTCACTCGCTTTCCATCTCTTCCTCTTCCTCTTCGTCTTCGTCTTCCTCCTCTAATTCCTCTTCTACCTCACTTTCATCTTGTTTGCCTTGCTGGTCATCTTCCGAACCAAACTCGCTGTCCTCCTCGTCCTCTTCTTGATTGCCTTCATCTAACTGGCGTTTCTTGATCTTACCCCTGGATGAGGAGTCGTCCACAGCCTCGCCGTCAGCCAGAGTTAGACATGTTAGTCGCGTGCCATTTGAATCATAGATTGCACGGGGTTGAATTTCAGGTGGCTGGTCCTTTCTACTTTCGGTATTTTCGGTGCTTGATTCGGGGGGAGGTAGGTCGTTGAGGTCATAGAGATGGATCTTGCCGTCTGAAGACGCCGTGCATACTATTGTCGTCGACTTCCGTGTAGCGGAACTGGGAAGCGCGATATCATGCGTTTGGACTGCCTTAACTCTGCACGGCGAACATGAGATTAGACCAGCATGAGCTGTAGAACGCGCATACCGATTCGCATGCCCAACCATGATAGCTACTTTTACAGGTGTCGCATCTTGATCCAGCAGGTTGTCGTATATCGATAAATTTCGATCTTCTGCACCTACCAACAAGACCTCACCCTCACTATTTGTCCGCTTGACAAACTTCACGTCATGTATTCGAGACGGATGGGTGATTGTGTGCATTAAGATCATTTTCTGGCGCATGCACTGAATCAGACCGAAAAATGGCATAGGCAAGAGCACAAACTGTTGTGTACACGTCAATGGTAGATCCCGATTGAACCACAAAGTGGGAACCTGTCGTTGACCATCTTACAACTTCACCCTCTACAGCGGTAGCATTGTAAGAACTCACTTCATTGGCTCAGAATCGATACTGAACGCACCTTTGCCAAGTTTAGTGCTTGCGACGCCTTTTCCTCGCATCAGGTCCCACATACGCAGGGCTTTGTCCTTGCCTACACTAAGTGCTACCTTCCCAGAGGGATGAACAGCGACGCAGTTGACGCGTGCTTTGTGTCCTTTGAATACTCGCAAGACAGACCAATCCCTTGCGTGGAATAAGCACAGTGTCCCGTCTTCGGATGTTGAGAGTAAGTGGGACCGAGATGGGAAATTAAGATGTGTGATTGAGCCTGGTAGAATCTCAATGGGGTGTGCGCAATTCGTCCCAAGACAAAGCACTACCTTGATGATGCATGAGCCCTCCAACCTCCTTTCTTCTTCGTAAATCCCAAACTTTGATGATTTCATCTGCACTTCCTGTAGCAAGCCACTTTCCACCTCCGGGCGATGCTGCAACTGCCTTGATACACGATACGTGTGCGGGGAAGATAAATATAGGTTTTAGGTGATATTCTGGTTCACCATTTGCTGTAACTGATACGGTTCCCTCCAAACCATACAGAAGCTTTTCATATGACCCAGCTATGACTTTGAATGTCGAGGGCATTGTAGGTAGGACGGCTCCCAAATCTGGTGGAGTGTTGGTTGGTGCTTTTGATTCAGACTTCAGTGAAGCATGTTCGGGTGAAACTGTTGGTTTCAGTGCTGCTTTTTCCTTGCCCTTGCCCTTGTCCTTTACTGGTACGGGTGAGATTACTTTCTGGGTGGGGGTTGGCTGATGAGCCTTCACCGATGATTTTAGTGGAGTCTGCGCCTTCTTCGAGGGTTTCTCTATTCTGGCCTTTTTTTGTAATGGTCCATCGCGGTGCTTGTTGGATGAATGAGTATTCTTGGGCATTTTCGTAACGCGTTCTACTTGCGAGCATACAAATTTTGATCAAATCACCTGTTTATTGATGCTCCTCTTGCCAAACAGTCCGGTCAAATTCCTTGCATTCCGACTCTGACCTCATTCGCTTTTCTGGTGCGAGTTGGGAATGCGCGCAAATGCACTACCTTCTCCCTCAAGGTTTCATTGGTTAATCCAGAAACATGGTTGTAGGAGATACCATAATCCCGCTTCTCCCAATTGGAGGCAGGTCGCTGCGCAGAAGAATCCAAGCATCAATGCACTCGTTTATACTACAACCGAGGACAGTCATTCGGACGCGACAGGACATCTCCCGCTGCATGGAAAGGCGATAGTTGTCAAGGACAACATCTGTACCGCGTCTATGCCAACCACCTGTTCTTCACCGATGCTGAAAGGTGTGAAAATGTTTGCTAATTGAAATTTCTTGAACGCTTGCTCATATTGACGTTCAAGACTTCACGTCACCATATGATGCAACAGTAGTCAAACTACTACAGAATGCCGGTGCGGGTATTACTGGGAAGGCAAACTGCGACGAATTTGGCATGGGGTTAATTTGACAGCGACTTGGATATTACCACGCTGACACGTTCTGTAGCTCGTTGAACATCCACTCTATTCATGGTCCAGTTGTCAATCCCTTCCACAATGCGAACAACGCTGCATCTAATGGACCATCACGGTCTGCAGGTGGCAGTTCAGGTGGAAGTGCAGCAGCTGTAGCTGCTGGGATGTGTTACGCGTGAGTTTTGGTTTTGACAGCATACTTCACAATATGTTTACCGGTGCAGTGCCCTAGGAACTGACACAGGTGGTTCTGTACGTATTCCGGCTTCGTATTGTGGAGTGGTAGGCCTTAAGCCATCCTATGGGCTTATAAGTAGGTCCCAATTGCTAAACTAACCTTCCTAATACTGATTCACGTATTTTCAAGGTAGATGGGGTGTGGTTTCCTATGCTGATAGTCTAGACTGCGTTGGAGTTCTTGCAGCGGACGTTGCAGCTGTTAATGAGGTCTTCCGTAAGGGATTAATTGCTAGGAAATCTGAACCTAGCTTACCTCTCGCTTGATAAAAGGTGTTTTGTCTGTGTATGATGTCAAGGATCCCACAGCGGCAACTGAAGCCATCAGACACAGAGCCTTCGATGTGGCACAAGACGGGCTTGCTAAGTGGACTGGTAAAGCCAGCCTAAATGGCTTAAGAGTTGGCATCCCCCAGGAGTATTTCCCAGCTGAATTAACTGATGATATCCTCCAAGCAACCCGGGAGACGATCGCAGCTTTAAAAGATGCTGGCGCAACCATCGTTCCCGTGTCGCTACCCTCGACTTCTTATGCCCTCAGTGCTTATTACGTTCTGGCGAGTGCTGAAGCGAGTAGTAATCTGGCACGATACGATGGCGTTGAGTATGGTACGCAGGATTTACTTGAATCTCGCAGGATTGCGGTGCTCACGAGTGTATATGCTCGTAGGGCTGAACGTTCGACCCCCACCTGGGACCAATTTATCCAAGATATCAGATGTGTTTGCCCAGAGTCGCTCTGTTGGTTTTGGTAAAGAGGTGCAGAAGCGTATCTTGCTGGGAACGTATGCCTTGACAGCAGAGTATGTGCGATTGGTAGCTCCTGCTAAATGGGACTGATTATGGACCTTCTACGCCTGCAGCGCATTCGACAACTACTTTTTGCAAGCTCGAAGGGTTCGACAACTCGTCAAAAACGACTTTAATTCTGTATTCCGTATACCTGATTTCTACTCGGAGGCTCAACTGGCTGCTGATGCTTCAAACGCTGGTGTGGACGTGTTACTCCACCCTTCGGCCATCCGTACTGCTCCTCCTCTACCCAAAACTGATGGAATGCCCAACGAATCTGATGCCCAGGATTCTCTGAGTGCATATGTGCAGGATGCCCTGACTGTCCCTGCATCCTTGGCCGGATTGCCGGCCCTGAGTGTGCCGGCTCTTAGCAATTCGAGTGAGGATGGTTGGCCGGTCGGTCTGAGTATCATTGGACAGTGGGGTTGTGACGAGATTGTGATGAAGGTCGGGGAGATCATTGAGCAATTACGGCGTGCATAGATTATATAGATGCATATGATGGTTCTGGCATGAAGCTCAGACTTCCTCCATGTGCTCCTGACGTCAGCGTTGCCAGGAGAAACAGTGAGCATTCCTAGGGCCAGGAACATCAAAATCTATTTGTGACTGTTTTCGACGAGGATAGTAATGCTGTACGCCTCGTCGACTCTGCTCCATACACGACTCAAGGTGTCATTCATCCCAACTGCGGTCAACAGTGAAGACTTCATGAATGTTTGAACCACTCTTTCCGGCAAATCCGCAACAACCTGAATCACATCCAACGATAACGATTGACCTTGTATTGCGAGCTCCGTACTGTCTCGTGATATTTTTCGGATTCTGACACGTTGACCAGGTCGTGGATCGGGGCACCACGAAAGATGTCCTACATGGGATCCTACATTCCATCTTTTTTCACCGGTTGTTTGGGATGGTGAAACCTCAGACATTTGAGGTGCTTGATGTGACTATGGTAGGTATGCGAGCTTTTGTGCTGGAATGTAGTGCTGATGTGGTGCTCCCTCGTCCATTGACGGCTCATCGTGATATGGTCGCCGTTATCAGCCTGGTGTTTCGGATCCGGAGATTCAGCAAGTGATTACAGAGAAAGTGGACGCCTTCTGGAGGGCGTTGGAAGGTGGAACAGAGAAGCGGGGCCAAGTGAGTGTTTCTACACCGGTTGCAATTACCGTGTCTGAAGGGATCGTTTGTCTCAGATTGTGATGATATTCCTGGAGAAAAAGGAACAACCAAAGAGATCGTGGATTCCGTTGGCATTCTTGCAGGATACCCCAGAGATTCCTTGGGAGCAATGGTACGTTAGGTTTCTGATTCACCCCGCGAGTTCATTACTCGAAACGCACACCTCCTCTTCACCGGGGAGAAGTTCTGATTGGCTTGATTGCTGAGTGTGGGTGTCGTGCAGGATTATCAACGCGGAGTTACGCCAACCGAAGAATGAGTCGGGTGCGTTGGGCATTGAACGTTATTCCCAGTGCCCTATCTGATAACGATCATTGTTGAAGACCGGCAGCTATTTACGTCGACGCTGATTTCGACGCTAACGAAGTCGCTGCACACGATACTAACTCATACGACGTCGGAAAGAGGACGATCGTCGGTGCCGTTGATTACTGAGGCTGGAGGGGTCTCGCCGTTCCCGTACAAGGTGGCAGTCAAGTTTAATGGGATCGTAGTTGGATAGATGACGTTTTTATCGGGCCAGGTAGGTGTGTGCTTTATCGTAAGGGTTAACCGCATCTCATTCTGCAGCCTTGGAAGGTTCAAGTGCGAGATGCTATTGCTATCTGCGCATAAAATTCGACGTCTTGCTGGTAATCATTTTGAGTTGGGGTGCTTTCCTGTTTCATCAATAGCCTGTTTGACAATTATCAAAATGCCGTAAGACAAACGCCGTGCCCTGAGTGAAAGGCAGACCCTTACCGACCAGAAAAAGGGATGCTGTGCAGTTGAGAGACAGTGCCGACAGGGGTGAAAAAGCAAGAAAATAGGTGGTGGGCATGCTGTAATTGTTGGAGAGGATTGGATCATCGCTAGTCCTTGACATTTTGCGCTTATGCAGAAAAGCGAACGCGCACTGGTTGGTAACATGAAGCTATAAATATGTGTCCGGATCTATCAATAGCCAATATAGATGTTTGATTAGAGGTGAGTAAGACTAGGACACGGTATTAACCTGGCATCACCCTGCTGGGGTAATAACGCTTTATTGGGACATGCTTACTGTGCTCGCACTGTTCGGATCGCGAGGAAGGTGATACCGGGGGCGGGTCGACAGAAAAGGATGCGTTGGCGTTCCCCTGGCTGAGGAGCCGAGAAGGATGCCGGGATATGAGAGGAGGTGTGAGGAGTGGATCTGAGATTGTGATAGCCACGTGTAAATTGAATGCGGTGATCTCGATCGTGTGATCGTCCTCGTTCATTCTGAATCCTTCCTTCTTTCAGCCACTAGCCCAGCCTTTTTTTTCCTCGTCCTTCCTTTCCATCATGAACGTAGCTGATCTCCTCCAGGACTCCCCCTCGGACGAGCATCGTCGTTCCAGACAGCAGCAACCCACCCATCCTCAGCCTGCTCACTATTCCTACCAACCACAACCTAGCGATTCTCCACCCCAGTCTCTCCATCCTCCTCCCCCCTCATGGCATTCGTATGATCGCAATCCTCACAAGCATCACTCCCAGTCTTCCCATTGGTCTCCAAATGTTCCTTATTCGCGCCCTCGTTCCTCCTCTGAATCTTCTCCATATCAGCCATCTCATCCACCACCCAACGATACCCCCTGGGCATCTTCACATCCAATTTCAACATCTCCCTCACAACCGCATTCTCAAAATAACCCTGCACATTTTTCTCACAGCGATGCTAGCAAACCAGGCACACCCGCTTCATCATCGAATCGCTTGCGCACGGGACAGCTCCCTCCTGTAGGAGGAGTGGCAACAGCACCCCAAACACAACCGCCAGGTCCACTGCTCCCGCCTCCTGCTATTGGTCACACCGGTGGTGCTTCTTCAGCTTCTTCCATTTCGGGAATTTCCGGTCTCCCCCCGGGCGGTCCAACCCATTCTGGAACCGGTCCGGGCTCTTACCTTCCCAAGCCATCTTCTGCAACGAGTATGGGTGCTGGTCTCGTCGGTATTGGGCCTCCTGCAAGTTCCAGTGGCTCATTACCGTTGCCACCACCACCATCTGGCCCGACTCCTTTGTATCCAACACCAGTGATCGCTTCCCCACAACGTCTCGCTCAGTCTCCGCCTTTGCACCCATATCCACACAATCCCTCTTCAATGCCTGCACCACCACATCCCCATACCCAGGCACCGGGTGCGTATTCTAGGTCACATCACCGTCATCGTCAACTGACGCGCTCAGCAGTGGCTGGTCCTACCTCTAGTTTTTCCTCGTCTGGGCCTCCGACTCCCACAGGACATGCCGGTCCTGGTGGTGGAAACAACACACGTAGACCGCCATCGAGCCATCCATCGCCTGCCATGGCCTCTCTGCGCCCCTCAGATCATCATTTGGTTGGTGCTCCCAGTGGTGTCTGGGGTCCACCTGCTCTTGACAGTGATCGGGAACGCGAGAGGGACAGAATGGCAATGGATTGGGACAGAGAGCGCGACCAAGGAGATAAAGAAAGAGAAAGAATGGGTTCAAGACAAGAATATCGAAAACATCCTATCGGTGAGTTCATTTTTTATTCCACACCGTACCCAATTTCTGCAATTTTTTTTTTTTTCTCCGTTTCGCATTTCCATTTCTAGTTATGGTGATGGCGATTTTTTATTTGGTGTTATTTTGCTTTCTGCTCATTGTTTTCAACTGGCGGCTATGATTAACTGATACCCTACATGACATGGATCATTTTACAGACGATGGCCGGATGCCGATGGCGCCTCTCAAAACACTGCAGCATCCAAGTTCCTTGCCGCCACCCTTGCCATCAGGCCGGCCGAGCCATGCTTCCCCGCCTTCACTTTCGGGACATTCGCCGATGAGTGGTACACCACCAGGAAGCTCAAGCTCGAGACGGCTCAGCAACCCAATGTCAGCAGGTCCCCCAATGTACGAGGACCTTCGGGAACGTGACAGAGATAGGGAGAGAGAACGAGAGAGGGAGTGGGAAAGAGAAAGATGGCATCGTGAGATGGACAGAGAGCGTGAAGAAAGAGAACGGGAGCGAGAGCGTGTCAAGGAAGATGCCAACAAGCATAGAGAGTATCCTATCTCTCACCATCAACGCGGCCCTCCTGGGAGAGGCGGAACGCCGACCGAGTTGTTAGTCCTGAAGCATGCTCCCACCGAGAGAGAGAGAGACCGTGAAAGAGATAGAGAAAGGGACAGGGAGCGAGAGCGAACCCTGGGCATCCCAGCAATGCCTATCGACTCGCATCGTGAACGAGACCGTCCAAGAGAGAGAGATCGAGACATGGACCGTGACCGGGAAAGGGTGATGCCTCCGCACTCCTCTCATCCGTCCTTACCACCACTTGGTCCTGGGCTTCCACCTCATCCGCACTCACACTCCCATTCCCATATCCATCATGTGCATCCACATCCATCTCACCCCCCTTCTGGGCACTCACTCATGCACAATCACTCTCACCAGCATCAACCGGGTCATCCCCCCGTTCACCACGTTCATGGTGGGCTGGCGTTATCTCCACAGCTACGCGATCCAGATCGGGACAGAGAGCGTGAATTCAGAGACCGAGATCGCGAGCAACGAGAGAGGGAACGGGATAGAGAGCGTGATCGCATGGAGCGCGAACGTGACCATCGTGACTCGATGGGACAAGGACCAAATCAAAGTATACCACCCCCGCCTCATCAACATCAACATCAGCATCCCCACCCTCATGCCCATGCTCACCAACACCCACATGGGCACGGCCATTCCCATGGATTCATGCACGGTGGACATGCGCACGCTCACCATACCAGCTCATCTGCACCTCCACCTGCTCTAGCATCTGGTGCGGTCGGTTCGGGTGGTGGTATTCCGCCTCCATCAGGACCTATAGGACCAGGTCACCCTGGATATTTGCACCATTCACATCATGGACACCACTCACACTCACAACCACCACCGCCACCCATGGGTGGTCCTAATGCTTTAACGGGCCCGGGATTGCCTAGTGGTCCTTTGACATCCGCACCTGGCTCGATGCTTATGTCCTCCGCACACGGACCACCGCCACCACCACCATCCCAATCGCAGCTCGGCCAGCACGATATCCAGCATCAGCCGCCGCCCCAGCATCAGTACCAGAATCAATTCCACACTCAATTCCGAGTAATTCCAGGTGGCGAGAGAGGGCCTAGTCATCCGGGTGATCGTGGTCCTATGATGGGGGGGAGCAGAGCCGGTAGCAGAGTCAATAGCCGAGCGCCTAGTCCGCTCTCAGTCCCAATGCATTCTGGGGCAGGTGGGATCGCTATCATTGGAGATAGAGGTGTTGTTGGCCTTGATGGGAAGCTCAGGGTTCCTGGTGTCAATGTTGGTCCCAATGAACGTGAGAGGGAAAGGGATAGAATTTTGGATAGGGAGCCCGCAAAGAGGAGGAATAATGGCTCAAAGATCTCCGGTGTCGTTGGAATGCCTACTGATTTGCCTCCAAGTCTAAGGGAACGAGAGAATCAACGCGAAGTTTATAAAGATAGGGAAAGAGAACACGAGAGGGATAGAGGCCTTCAACGTTTCAATGTTCTTGGACAACCTCCGCAACCACCGCCTCAACAACCAGGTCATGGCCATCCACAGTTGCAACAGGTTCCTGCTGGTCAGGTCGTCACACATTCTCCTAGACATCCCATGCATGCAATTCCCATGCCCCACGGTCAAGTTCCCTTGGGTCATGGACAATTGATTGGAAGAACCCATTCTGGTCAAGGTCAATCCCATGCGGGATCACCTGCACAGCCTGCTATGACCCCAACTCAGCACCAGCAGCTTCACGCCCAAGCACACCAGCACCAGTTATACCAGCAGCAACCTGGCATTCTTACCATCGGCAGAGTTGGTTGGGATCACCTTGACAATGGTCCTGGTCCTCGTCCCGGCCCGGATGGCGCGTATGAAGAGGAAGATAGCTTTGAACTGGTTGAGGACGTGATGGATGGCGTCGAGGTGGAGGAAGAGGAAGAAGAGGATATGTGTGATGGTAGAGGGAGGATTTGCATTAGCTTGGGCACCTACGTTTACCCTACGGTGCCATTCCCCTATTTCTTCGACCTGGGTACTGGGTTGTGTCCTCTGGCGGATAAAGACGAAAATTCTGCCTCGGAAGAGAAGGGAGAGAAGGAGGAGAGTGCTGCCGTCCCGAGTTCAAAGGAAAGCGCCACAGTTGAGAAAGAGCGGGTTGACGAAGGCAGCAAAGCGGAGAAGCAAGAGGTTGAGGAGAGTGATGGACTCACTACGGCGGCCGAACCCAAGGAACTCACTAAAGTAGAGAGCACTGATGACCTCGGCCCTGAAACGAAGCCATTGTCTCCTGCCACAACTGAGAAGCCTATCCCCACCACAGAGGAAGTCATCCCTGACTCCAATGGTCCTGCGCTGGATGTTGAAACCAGAGTAACCATCATCTTTCCACACGGCTTCATCCCATCTGAGCGGCCTATTCGTCCACGTATCTGGGGTGGCGGTCTTTTAACTCGTAATGGCCATCGTCCTCTATATCAAACTCGCCCAAGCCACGTGTCATGGGGCATGAATGCTCGTCTGTCTTCGAAACGTCCCAACGGGAACTCGACAGAGACTCTCAACAAGGCAAATGGACCTTTACCACGCAAGCGAAGGATCTACACAGATGATTCGGACTTGTTCCTTTGCGTTTTGCACTCGGGTTGGATTACTTGGAGTGGTGCGCGTAGAGCCAAGTTGGAGAAGCGCGACATGAAGCTAGAAATGAGGGTCATTCGATGCATGGGTAATCTTGGTAGACCACTACCCGCTTCTATGGATCCATATAGCGGTATTGCGTCTGGTTGCAACGGAAAGCAAGAAGTGATTGGTCGTTTTGTGGGTGGCTGGGGCGAAAAATGTTTTGTTGATGGCCTGGGAGGACGAGAACCTAAGACGAGGAGGACCGATGATGCCGATGGGGAAACAAGCGACGAAGACGATGAAGAAGATGACGGAAGGGGCCTCGTCAGTGCTGGATGGGGAAGTAATCATGATGGCAGTGCCATCGAAATCATTAACGTTGAATTCTTATCGGTTCGTAACATTTATTTCTGGTTGGGGCTCTATTTTGATGTGTACTGTTGTAGAAGAGCGCAACTGGGCTCGGAAGGCGGAATCGCTCGCAACGGTTGTTGGAGTATTCGGAAAGACGGGCAAGCGTGTTAGGATTGCAGTCTTGCAACACAATCAACCGGCTTTCTGCTCGAAAGCGCCGGCGTGGATGGGATTGGCCTGTACAGTACCACAGACGAACGCCCAACACCTCCGTACTGATGGACTTGGAGGAGCAAGACGACGGTACAATGATAACCCCCGAGAATGATCATACATTGGACGAGGTGGACAAAATGGATGTCTGTACCGTGATGTTCCGTCGTGGCCAAATAGGACAGACACAACCAGGGTAGGTTATTCCTCACAAAGCGTGTTTCTATGGTTCAATGGTACCTCCACAGATTTAGATATGGCCCGACGATATTGCAGGGTGTGCTGTTTCCAGAATCTCGAGCTCAGTACCGGAAGCGTAGAAAACTGGATGGTGCGATGAGTGTTGATGCAGACATGGATGTTGATGATAGTCCAACAACTCAACTCCGATCAGTCGTTCTGGAAACCGCCGATGACACTTTCATCCTCATTCCGCAACAGATAGCCTGTACAACGACTCTCAGCGATTCGCGCCTCTACAATCTCGCTAAGGTGGCCAAGCAATCCGATGGGTCGGACCCACCGGCAGGGAGCTCTCAACCGGCTGACAATTTGAAAACCACCTCTACTTCTGTCGAATCTCACCCATCCCCATCCTTGAAACCGGTTACGTTCGATAAGTCCGAAGAATCTCAGCTTAAATCTGCTTCCCCTAGCCAAAAGGGTGACATATCGTCCGTGCTTCCTCTTGAAGCAACCCTTGGAATGAGCCCACTATCTAGCCCCCCGCAAGCATCAAGTCCTTTACCAGAGGATCCCTCCTCTCGCCCATTAACTCCACCACCACCAGGCGACGTTGGTCATGATGCCCTAGTCGACCCTATCCCCCATTCCACCGAACAACAAATCGCGGGACGTCTAGTATCTCTCCCCACTGAACTTCAGAATCTTGAAACACTTCATTCTGGCATTTCATTAGATGATATCGTTTTCGATAAAACGTCTCTGCGCATTGCTGCAGCCAACGGAAAGGCCTTCACTCTCGCGGTTCGTACGTGGCGCTGGGCTGGGTGGTAGTGTGAGGGTCAATGACATTATAGTTCAACAATTTGATATCAAGTGTATAGTGACGATCTATTGGCTGTTACCTTTTTTGATGCATCGATGGTTGTATTTGCCTTAACATTCAATGACACAATCTAATGGACATATGTTGAAACTTGACATCCCACATGATTTCCTGGTAATGAATGGTATGGGAGGGGCTACATTGGTCTTGCCCGTGACCCACGTAACTCTATTAATCAGACTTTAAGTTACAATGGATGTATGAGGTGATCTCCCGACATTGAAGCCCTGAGACAGTGATGAGCAAGCTATTCAACCTTGACCTTTCCAACGTCAGCCTTCCAACGTCTCAGTAGGTGGTTTGCACGAACAATCAATAAGTCTCGGAGCATCTGTAATGACGCTGTCATGACATTTAGTTTGCTTCCCGGTATCTCGTGCCACTCAATGGGAACTTCAGCGACGGGTATCCTAAGTTGCTTTGCAAGAAGTAGGAGCTCAACGTCGAAGATCCAGCTTGGCAGGTGCTGAGCAGGAAATAAGAGCTGTGCAGCAGGCCTAGAAAAGAGTTTGAAGCCACATTGAGTGTCTTGGATGTGACCAACACCGACGATGCGAAGAACGAGATGTAGACCATGCATCAAGAAATTGCGAAGGGGCGAACGCTTATGATTACAGTTAGCCTCTGCAATGGGGACTCAAAAATAAAACAATACCTTGACCACAGCTGCAGACTTCACAAGGTGTGCTCGACTCCCCACTGCTACGGCTGGCTTCTCTTCGTTCTTGGATTGCAGTTTATCCATGGCTTTCCATAATGCTTCTAAGTCCTCAAAACGACTCGCACCATCTGCGTCCACCATGAGTAGCCTCTTTCCACCACTGTACAACATTCCATGTCTCACAGCCCCACCCTTTCCAAGGTTTTTTTCGAGTGATACGACTTTGATGTCGCAATGTGCGTATTTCTCCGTCAACTTTATGCTCGTGTCCACTGTTCCGTCAGACGATCCATCATCAATGATGATAATTTCGAATGTCCGGTGTTTCAATGCCTTAGAAGTGAGGTGTTTGACCGTGGCCTCCATCATTGTGGGTAAGCGATCCGTTTCGTTATACGCCGGTATGACCACTGTGAGATCCACTGTACAGGGATCAGCCAGCGGTGTGAGTGGTCGTGGTCCCTTTAGCGTGCGGTAGGTTCGGTATTTCTTCTCAGACTCATGAGTTACGATGGGTGGTGGTGACCATATCACGACGCCTAGATACAACTTGACAAGTTGATTAGTAATTGTACCAGACGGATGCAGCAAGCCACGTCAGTGAATTGGGAATAAAGCCGAACAAATTGTGTCCTCTTCGCCGAGGCGTACAGCAGGTAAACTGACCCTCAGCTCAAAGAACAAGGATGATGAGAGATATCATCACGCACAGGGAAAATGGGAAAAGCGAGCACTTACTAGCGTCAAGCCTATCGCGGCGAATGTTACGCCACCGAAGAGAAAAGTAGAGGCGTCCATATGGTTCGGGCGTTTTAGGACCGCTACAATGGCATATAAGACAGAAAGGCGGTCAAAAATCTCGAGGGACGTACGGGCAACATAAATTGTGGAAACAAGTTGGAGGGAACTAATAATAAGCCAGCAAAAAAGGGGTGAACTCGTGAGAAGGCGGCGATGACAATTCATTAACGTTCATAGAGGTGATGCTGATGTCTGTTCATACTGTACGTCTACTTATATTGCTATCATACATATTCCGGCACGCCGTAGACTTTACGGAGCTCAGCCAATAATTACGTTTTATCATAAGCGAGCAACGAATATACTACAAGTGTCTCTTCACCGCGTCAACTTATTAAACATCGCCTCAAAAAGAGAGAAAAATCTCATGCAGGAGGAAGATTAGCTTTGATAACTTCAAGGAGCTCCTTCGCAATTTTCGCGTTCGCTGTCTTGGGGCTGGTTTAGTAAAGCCATGTACACCATACCAGCGCATTACTTACTCGGAGGTTGTAATGGGTCGTCTGTCCGTCTTCAATGGTGCTGAACCGCAGATATCGAGGGTCCTGAGCAAGGAAACAGCTCATCCCAAAGAATAGAGTCACGTTGAGTAGCACAGTAAATACGGCATCCTTCCGCATTACTGCACGAAATGTTAGATGCAATCGTGTTATAATGTATAGCGTTTCCACGCACCTAATCGAGCTCCAGAGCCGTCAGCCTGCTTAACGTTGAGTTTGAGCAGCCCTGATCCTCGTTCCCGCCATTGACTACCGTCGGTCAAGGCGTAAAGCTTCCCCCTCACTTGATGTACAGTTTCTTCCTCCTCTTCTCCTGTTGCGACTACGGCGAAGATGACTGAACGGTGATATAGGAGATGAGATGAAAACGTACCATCTTGCTCAGTCAGAAGAACTTTATGCTTTTCATTCTCGTTGCCTTCATCAGCATCTTCATCCTTACCAGCCCTCAATCTTTCGCCAAATGTTGCAGGGTGATTACTCTCATCTTGCTCACCTTCGTCATTGTGAGCAAGGCTACTGGTCGATCCACGTCTATTCAGCGAACCACGGGGGGAATAACCTGGAGACTCTCCGCGCTGACGTTTCTGAGCAGGGAGGGTAAAGCTTTGTGAGCCAGACGTGACATAGGACGAGAATGCGCTTGCTGTGGCGTTGGAACGGCGTGGTGGAGACTTATTCCTATTGAATTTGCCTGGGGAACCAGGCGCAGAAGGTGAACTTGCTCTTGATGGTGCAGAACTTGTGACAAAAGGGGAATTGGATGATGCAAATGCCTCAAACCCAGTGCGCTTCGTACCGACAGAGGTCGAAAGCTCGGACGATACCGGGGGCAGTGAGCTAAATGTGTTACTTTGGTCATTCAAGGTAGAGAATGGAGATGGGGATTTCCTGGAGGCAAAGATATTCTGTCCTCGCACCGAACCGAAGGGTGAAGTAGCAGATGCATAGGCCATGAATCCACTCTATAGACAGTCATCAGTTGCGTAACTTGAATCAATGAGAAAGAGCATTACATGCTTAGGTACGTTGTGCGTTTTCTCTGTTTTCTCTAATCTCTCGCTCTCTGGTGGTGGTGTCGGTCGCTTGGTCTCTCGGGGGTTGTCGTCTTCATCGGCATTATCCCGTGGACGCTTCAACACCTCAGGCGGTGATTTTTCCGCATGTCCGTTCTCCTGAGGGTTCGGACTAGGCTCACGTTCCTTTGGCTTGGACTTGAGATCATTCTCCTCGCTGTCAAGTTCAGAGCTACAACGGGATGGGGATTTAGACAAGCTGACGCCTGCAGGGTCGCGAGTCTCGGGTGCTATAGGTTGGGCTAGCGGCACTTGCTTCTCAGTTTCATTCGAAGGCCCTTGTATATCTTCAGTGCCATTGGGACCAACACTACTAGCTCCAACAGAGGAGGTTACTACAACATCAACAGGTGGATGCTGACTGGGCCTTTCCTTGTTCTTCCAACTGATATCTTCAACACCTTGACTGATCTGGCGAACTTGAATCTTCAGTTCGTGGGTTGGAGAGGCACTTAGTGGTGGAGAATGCGAGTTCGATCGCGTATGTGGCACTGCATCTTCTTCTATTGTAGTCGCCAGCTGGGTCTTGTTCTTCTTTGCCGGCACTTGCGATTCCTTGAGGTCGCGGTTCGGCAGATTGGCGTCCTGCGAGTCGGTGGGAGTAATGTGGTCAGCACTCGAGTTTGCTTGTTGTGGTGAAGACTTGACAAACTACGGCAGTTTTAGAAGGAAGGACAGGCTCGGCTGACAGTTCCCTCTCTCGTTTTCTTGAAAGTCTGACATCTGCTGGGAAAGGAAAGAAAGGACCAGAGTCAGGTGAGGATAAGCGTTTAGATGGTATGTGGTTTCATGATGACACCTTACGAACCAGATGCGGTCGGGTCGGGAGAGGGCGGTGTTGACGGCGTCGATGGTCCTTTGTGGGACTCCATTCTGGAGTATGAGGCTTTTGATTGTGGAGGCTATGATGACAAGGCGATTGTGGTGCGAGCTGAACAGCGCTCAACTGTTCCCAACCCATTCGGCTAACACCGATAAACATCCTCTCGCGCTCAGGCTTCCCTACAGCTACTCGAATGAGACTAGCTATTCATACATAGTGCTAGAAATCCAGATTGTCCATAAACTATGAGCGAAAGCGATGACGATATGGCAATTGTGCAGAGGTCGTGATATGGTCACCCCGAATTTTCTATGGACATAAACTAATGGGCTGATGTAGTATTGATGATGCGGATTAATGCTTGTATACGAATCTTTTGCTGGCGTGGAGATCATCAAGTAGCACATTGCTTCTGTCGCGCATCGGCAAGGGCTAGGATCTCGCGTAGCCTTGCCTCGAGCACTGGCTTTGTCAGAACGCTATGATGCCAAAAAAAGTACACGTAAGAGTCTGAACGGAATAGGTGCATGCTTATGTAGTACTCACTAATTGACTCCAGCAGCGAGATATTCTTGTTGATCTGTATGTAGTCAGTGATCCGTATTTCCAATGATCTGGATTAAAATCCTACCAGATAGTAGAGCATTGCCTATCATAATATGAGCGCTGAACAATAAAATTAAAGGAGACGGACATACCCGTCACGCCGACAACGAAGTCTTTCCGACCCAACGATCTGAGTTTTCCAACAGCAATAAGGCCAGACATTACCGGCATCTGATTATCCAGAAAAATGACAGCAAAGTCGATGCTTTCGCTCGGAGTCGTCGTCGTGGGATCTTCGGCGGTGTCTAAATTCCTGGACTTGTCGCTCGCAGGTGTTAACACGGTGGCAGCAGCAGGTCCAAGGACCAACTTCAATGCAGCCTCCCCGTTCTCAGCCAAAGTGACGCGGCATCCAAGGCGTGTAAGGAGGCGCTGCATGAGGTTTCGCGTCAAGGGATCATCATCAACAACTAAGACGGGAAGGCCGGAACTAAATGTTGGCGTAGGCTTAGGGGTTGTAGGCCTTCCTTTGTGATTATAAATAGAGTCGAATTTATAAAGGGCGGAATTAGTGTTATCTAGTATTTTTTCCTGTTGTAGGGCTGTAGCCACTGGTTCTTCTATGATTTTTTGCGGGCTGGGGAGTGGCACACATGTGGGACGGGTAATTCGCTTCTTTGACCGTGGTGAAGGGAGGTTATGGATGGATTCATCGTGATCTACAGATTGGGACAGCGGTGTGTGTGGATGTGGAGTTGGTGTAGCGGCGCCATCTGTGCGAATGGCTAGGACGTCTTTATCATTTTTGGGCTTCCCGTTGCGGGATACATCACTTCCCATGGACAATTGAGAGAGTGGGTAATCAATAAAGCCTTGCTCTAACAGACTACGAAGAATGGGCGATGTTTTAGGTTGTGGTGCTGCCGTTTCTGCTTGTTGGACAGAGAAAGCATCAATTACATTCGTCGAGGTATGGGTGTCCTCCTGGTAGAAGCCAGTGCCAGATCGCTTTATTTGGCTTTCAGCTTGCATATGCTTGACGGCTTCCACGGCTTGTGTTCCTATTCCAACAGGAAGTTCGACCCAGAAAAGCGATCCTTCTCCGACTTGAGATTTTACGCCCAGCCTGCCACCGCTGAGCTTAACGATCTGACGAACAAGGGCAAGGCCCAATCCGCTTCCCTTTCCACCTATACCAATGTCAGTATCCACTCATGCAGCCAGGGTAACTAGCACTGACCTTGTTGTCTTCCTTGCTCTGTTTGAGTAAAAGCGGCTGGAAAGGGTCTTGGCGTCTAGATGAAATCCCATAAATGAAGTAACTTACAGAATAGCTTATTCTGCTCTATGTCTCGACGGCGGATACCGCTACCAGTGTCTATAATCTCGATACGCACCACAATCCAATTTGGACTTGATACCGGGGCGAGAGGATCTTCCGGCTTGCAGGAACCGTCCGAAGATGCACTTTTATAGTCCTTCTCAAAGCCAACGCGCTTTCTTTCAGCTCGCCGATGGGACCTCCTTCGCTGGGACCTCCAAGTTGTGCCAAACCGGTGTTTCGCGCTCTGATCCTTTTCTATCTTGTCTGAATAGGCATCAACCTTACCGCCCTTGATGGTCTCTATCTTCCCACTGCCCTGATCAATCGTTCCGTTTGAAGGTTGCGATGGCACGGCATCACGTTCGCCGGGAAATATTAATTTCGTCCGAACCGTCAACCTCCCACCAGGCGGCGTAAACTTGCAGGCGTTGCTATTAATGCAGGATTAGCTGAATCGAAAAAAAAATCGCGAGTGCTATCCTGACCTTGCAAGATTCGTAACAACTTGTTGTATTCGGGGGGCATCAGCAAGCACAACCCCATCAACATCAGGGTATTTTGCAATATGAGCCTCAATGACCTCTGGTTCTTCACCGAGAGCTGCATAGGCAGTACGGCGAGCGATCTATCAAGTAGTAGTGAGCGAAGAACAAGGGTATCATGGTACCTTGACACTGACACTGTCAATTGCTGGATCTAACTCCGTAACAAACTCTAAACCACGTGCCTTGGTCGCAAGGCTGAGAGGCATGAACAGAGAGCGCATCGTGGCGTGCAGGGAAAATGGCTGCAACATTGACGTGACATTTCGTTCAAGATAAAGCCGTGTTGCGTACCATGGGAGTGACTTCCAAGCGCCCGCTGTCCATTCGGTGGCTATGAAATTGTCACTCCCGTGATAGATCAATGAGCAGCCAAGGATTCCTTACAAGTCGAGGACATCGTTCAGCACTGTAAGAATGTTCAGTTGAGAACAAGACCAGATGGAGATCGGGCAGACCTTTTGACATCATTGATAAGCTCTCCTTTAAGGCATTGAAGTCATATTCTTGATCCTTTGTCATGACTTTTGCAGCATCAATATTCTCCACGGCTATCACTGTTCAGAGCATATCAGTGTCGCCCTATTCCACTTAATCAAACATTGCGTACTTGCGGCGTTGAGGGGGACGCGAACCTGTGTGGGTCAGTAAATTAACTGGTTCAGGGTGATCCACATGGAAACTACTTATCATGGAAGACATATCTGAGTGGGTTTAGTGCATATGGAAGGGGTTCATCAGAGTAAATACTCACGACGTCAATCGACGCTTTGATTCAGCAGCATGCCGTTCATTAAGCTGTGCAATTCTCGTAGCCTGAGTTGATGCAAATGAGCTCTGGTGCTTCCAAATGACTAATCTGGACATTACTTCATATTGCATGTTCAACTGATCACTCAAGCGGAATAATCGTCGTTCAGACTGATGGGAGTTCATTCAGCCAAACGCATGATAGATATACAAGAGACTGACATTTTCTCGCATGTAATGGATATAAATGAGGACTTGTTGACGGATCAGAAACATCCCGAAGAGGGTTAGAAGAACATACATATATGGAAGATTGCAAAATTTATCATTGCTAACGGAAGTGTACCATTAGCTCTCGAATCTGAGCGAAGATGATGCACTTACTTCGAGTCCATTGTAGGTGTTGGGGTATCATAATAACACATGAACTAGATTCGACATGGGTCATCGTCGCCAACATGAGGAGGCACAGGGCTTACAAAACGAAGAAAGTCGTAGCGCCGATGGCCGCAGGAAAACGATTCAATTTGAGCCCGAACAACGCAATGGTTGGAAGTGCCTACAAACTGTAGTAAGAATAAGTGCCTACATGAGCTGTGGGGTTTGCACAGACAGTCGTGTAGTGGAAGATGCCAAGGAACTCTCTGGTAGAGCAATCCCATAATTTTGGTGTGCCTGAGTAGAAGCCACAAAGATACCTGGATAAATAATGAGCAGAGGACAGTGTGGACGCATAGCGGTCGTACATAAATAAAATCTGATAAAAAGCCCTATTATTTTGTCAGAAAATTGATTTAGCATCACCGTGAGGGCGATGACTTACCAACACCAAGTGGCGAGAAGTAATATCGTCTGGTACAGCACAGGCCTATCCCTAGGCCAGTCCGAAAATACCATGAGACTGCATCAATGATCTCAGCTGCAGGTACAGGAGAACGTGAATGCAGGCGTTATGCTTACCCGACTGGAAAGCTAAGGGCAGGGACAACCTATGGCAGACTGTTAAGCTGATACGGGGACACGCCAAGTAATGCTCACCCCAAATAAAAATATCTTGTCCACGAGCATTAAGGGCTTCGAAGCAAATGAGCAGCCAAGCACCCAGTTAGCAATTAACCAGATTGACGCCAAAACTGCAAGAGACTTCTTCAGCCGCCAATTTTCCTATTGTGACGCGTTATCAGGTAACGAGGAGGTCAATCAGAAGAGTAAGCACCTCCATGTATTTTTGTTCAATATGCCATTCTGCGAACCGCGGGCTGAAGACGTCGCGGACACCGCGCCATATCCAACGAAGGAGCGTCATTAGCGTCGAATCGTTCGGTGATTCTCCGCATTCACTAGGGTTATGCAATTTAGCTGACATGTGCTTGGGGGTATTGATCATTGCTTCCTCCAACACTGGCGTGAATTCAAAGTCGCTCGGTGAGCCCCTCATATCCTCGCTCCATTGCCGATCCACCACTACTTGATCTACTCCTGGATCATAGTCACTAGAGAACTTTTCATATTGAGGCTGGCTCCGGGGAGCGGTTGCTTCGGTCAAGCTTTCACTGGTGCACGAAGCACCAGAGGGCGAGGAGGCAGAACCAAAAGCGTTTGCGATCCTTTCCCACTGTCGAATGATATACTGAGAGGAGCGGGAGACAATTTTGCGGGATACAGAGGGGACATTTCCAGGAAAGCTAACCGGAGGAGGAAGAGCAGATGAAGAATCTGCAGAAATAAGTGGGGCGGGCGAATGCAGGATTGGTAGGGCAGGGGACTGAAGAGACTGAGTGTGAACGGTGGGGTGGTTGGTAGCAAGTGGGGCATTGGTTGTGCGCCTACCTGTAGCCGACCATAGTGGTAGAACCATCACCTTGAAGGTGAGGACGAGCGCAGGGTATTGAGTATGAACCACCCTCAGAGATAGTCCAAGTATGACCAATCCGTGACCGATGTCGTCACAAACCGATCGGGCTCACACTGGGACCCACAACACCCAATCTTTCAATCAGAATCTTCCTGCTAGCACGACGTATAACTAGTTAACCCATGGTTGCTTACTTTCTTGCACAACAACAGCACCTTCTTCTGTTTATGAATCTGAACATGTCAGGGTGGCATCCTGGTGGTACTCTCGCTGACAGAGTCTGAGTGGTTTGGTCGCAATCAGCGCAACTTCCCACGGACGGGATGGCGGCGTTTGAAATCCTAGATGCCTCCGTTGGCGACTGCACATCGTTAAGTCAAGTGAGGATACTAATTATGAGAAATGTCACACGATCCCAGGACCAGTGAATCAAATACGTGGGTTCTGATTAAATATCACAGTACCAAGTGATTGGAGTTGGCATGGACAGCTGTGGGCCCTGGCTGTGGCTGCGTAGTCGGAGTATGAATATAATTACAGTCTACGTCGCGGTGTTGTTCACTCCCTCTTCTGTGTTCCTCAGCTATGTCACGTCCCGTATACCTCAAAAATGGCGAACAGGTCAAAGTTAATGGTAAATTACCTCTGCATCCGGTTGAAGGCGATATTTAGCTGCCCTTACTTTTTTTAGACCATGTTTACTGTTCTCCTAGTTGGGCTGTTCGTGACGGTACACCCTATTCTGTCGCCCGAATTATGCAATTTCTTCCTCCAGAAGATGCACCAAAAGGGAAAGAGGGTGAAAACTGCCTTTACACTCGTGTGCGGCTAGCCTGGTATTATCGTCCGTGCGATGTCAGCGACCGACCAGTTGCAGATTCCCGACTTCTGCTGGCCGCCATCTATTCGGAAGTTTGCGACATCAACCAATTGCGCGCTAAATGTCATGTTGTTCACCGCGACAAAATATCGGATTTGGCTGGTTGGAAGAAACGCCCAGACCGCTTTTATTTCAACCGTCTCTTCGATCCTTACATCAAGAAGGAATTTGAAATCATGCAATCCACTGATGTGAGGAATTGTATGTCATCAACGCTTAGTAATCGCAATCCACGCGCCTGACTCCCTAGCAGTGCCTGACCATATACGAGATACTCTCACCTCCCGATATGAGTATGTCGTCGCGGAGAAAGAAGTTATTCCAGCCCTTACCGATACTTATCGCTCATGCGAAAGCTGTAAAGGCTGGTGTAGCCCAAGGTAAGTACCAAGGTGTCGAAGTGAAGCAAGTTCCCAGAACTGAAGTTGACGCTATTCATCTAGTCATGATACCCTCCAGTGTCATCACTGCAAAGACTTTTATCACATGACTTGCATCTCACCACCTGTAAGCGCTAAACCCACGCGAGGTTATGCTTGGTCGTGTGCACCATGTTCTCGAAGGCATGAGGAGGAAGTTGATAATCTCGAAGCTCGCCATAATGCCCCTATGGCAGCCAAACCCAAATCTAATGCGCCTGCGCCCCGCGGAAGGGGAAGGCCACGAAAGGATCGCACCCAAGCAGAGAAGGAAGAAAATCTCCCAATTAAACATTTCAATATGTGGCCATTTAGGTATTTCGGGTAAGGACGTCCACCGTAGGTCTTCACTCCACGCTCATCATTAGCAGGCAATATACCATTCCAGAGGATACACTTGGTATGTTGATGTCAGAGCAAGCGTGAACCACTACTTCTAATTGGAGCAGACCCTGATGATTTAATCTTCCCTCGAATCGCTACGAGACAAGGGGCCAAGTATCAAGCTCACGTACCCTCTGCACCGGAACCGACTGCTGCAGGTTTGAGCTATGCTCTTTCTCAACCCTGACATTGCTAATACAGTGCAAAGATGTTGATGATAGGGGAAGTGAGGATACCATCGAGGTTCTTGGCAACATTAACAGTTTAACTGCTGCGGAAAGTAAGGAGCACTATGTTATGGCACGATTTATAAGATCATTCAACGCGTTTTATAGTTGCTGAAGGTATCTTGTCATTGTGATGATTCGTGGATAATCCTTTGAGTCGTATCTCTAGTTGAAACCTGCATCAAGGATTTAGCCGATAATGACCAGTCATTGGTCCGAAGTGTAGATTGGATGACGGAGGTAGTTAAGCGCTTCTCAGATGCTGCGACCAACCTACAGCCATTTTCATCAGTGGAGATGGACACACCCGTACGTGTTGAGAAGGTGAGATGATCCATGTGAGATGCTGACCTGGTCATGATTAATTAATATTTTCTCTAGTGGAAGAGCCAGGAGAACTTGATTTTGGACCGGTCCTGGTCTGCAGATGAGATTCAGGCATTCCAAGATGCCATCACTGCGAATAGAGGGGAACTTCGCTCTGTTCGCGATGCAGTGAATTCCGTGCATGTAGGGAAGCCAGGGGAACACTGGCGTCGGTCGATGCCTGAAACTGTCCGTTTTTACGGCCATTGGAAGAAGTATGTTTCATCGCTTTGAACAGTCTAAATCTCACTTTGAAGACAGCTCCCTCCTTAAAGAGGAGAACAAGCGTATACTCGAACGAGGGGCGCCCCAGCCAACACCGATTCGTCAATTCAAGGATGCTATTGAGGCCAATGACGGCCAACATGTTGGTTTATCGGAAGACGAAGAAGGCTCTATTGTCACTCAGCCATCCAAATCGCCCCTCTGCGGTGCATGCCGGACTAGAGAATCCAAGATATGGTGGAAGGCGCCAAAAGGGTTGCAAACCGATGTTTTATGCGATTCATGCGGTACGAATTGGAGGAAATACGCAGATCTGAATGTCCGACCTTTCAGAGAGGATTCACTACCTAAGGCGAAGGGACCGACGTCTACGATGGAGAAAAGGGAGGGCACACCACTGGCTGGACCTTCGACTAAGAGGCCAAAAACATCTTTGTCAGTCCAATCTACACCGTCTCTTCCAAGTCAAAATGTACCACAAGTGCGCTGCTTGGCTTGTATGAAAAATGGGCCACTTGGAAAGGTTTTGAAATGCAAACAATGCGACTTCCGCGTGCACGCTGGTACGTGCTCCCTTCCGTCCCACGGCACGAATTAACATTTTCTAGGTTGCTACGGTGCCTGTCCCGAATCAACTGATTTGGATTCATGGGTGTGTGAATTATGTCAGAATGTCGAGACACAAGAAGCTTCGGTCGTAAGTCAATGCCACCGGCTCTGGATTCTGTTGATACAAATTCCATTCAGCACTCCGATTGCTTGCTTTGTCCGAGAGATCGGGGGACGGACAGGACTCTACCGTACCCGCCTGCTGATTCTTTCCTTCGTGCATGCAAGCCTACTGAAGGCCAGGGTTGGGCGCATATACTATGTGCGGTCTTTACACCGGATCTAATCTTCACAGATGCATCTCGGTTGCGATTAGTTGAAAAGATCAGTTCAATTCCCAAGCGGCAATGGACAACTGTAGGTGAAGTTCTCCGCTTAATAAATCAACGAGTTCACTCGACACAGAGATGCAGCCTATGTGGAGAGCGGGAGGGTGCAGTTATACGTTGCAGTGAGTGTCCCAGGGAGTTCCATGTCTCCTGCGCATGGAATCAAGGGTGCAGATTTGGTTTTGAAATACAGCCCGTAAGCCTCTTCAGAGCACAGGTTCTCTTGATTTCTACATCCTCAACAGGTTAAGAGTAGTCGTCGGGACCTGACAACAATCATCTCTTTCAGTGGAGATTCTGGCTGTATGACCGCGATTGTTGTTTGTAAGGACCACGACCGCACAAGGCGCGAATTGATCGAGATGTGCGAAACCGACGATAACGGTCAGGTACGTCCCAGTTTCATGTTCTCCTTGTGAAGGGGGGTGGCCTTGATGCCTTGAACGCGTAGACTGCCCTGCAAGTTTATTGTCAGGCATATAAGCAAGCACCCGTCGGAGATGCTCACGGTCTACTCCGTAAAGCTCGTCGTCTGGACCAGATCTTGGGCATTCGACCTGACTCTGCCAACCCGTCCCCAGTCCTTGAGAATCAGCCTCCCGATATGGAATGCCAGACATGCCACACGCATTATTCACCGGCTTTCCATCCACTAAATACATCAATGTCCGTCCCAGTTCAGGAGTGGCTGTGCCACCGCTGCTTCTTCAACTCGCAGGCCAGGACTCGGGTTGATGGGGATATATTGGTGTCATGAATAATACCAGTAGAAAGAAATAGCATTACATGGTGAATTTGCGCGAGTGCAGCCACCACAATATTGGGATATGGTACCATACAGCATAAAAGATATTGTTGCGAAAGCGATGGGCGGTATAATTCAGTCAACGACTGATTGGAGATAAACGACTCATAGACTCTCTACATTGACCCTCTTGTAAAATAGGACGTATGCCTTTTGGTTCTAGTGAGCGTATATTATTGTTCTATTGACGGTACTCCGCATGAATGTAGAACTTACAACAACAGCTTTGGGATCCATTCTTTTGATGGTGCTATCATCACAATACAACCACTCATTCTGAGATTGAATACAAGCTGTATCTAGGGGGACGGTTAACTTCGGGGTTGGCTATATTCCGTGGCCTCAGTTACTTACAGTGACCACTGCTCAAATTTCCATAATGATTAGTAACTCCATAAAGTTCATACAAATATGGGGGTAATTGTGTTCGTGGGTCGTCCCTTGGGCCAGATGGCTCCGGTCCTGTTGATAGCGGCGATGGCATGAAACGGGTTAGGTCCAACGCCTTCATGGGGAAATCGACGAAAGTATCAACTTTGTCCGAAAAGCGCCCGTTGGCCTCAAATCGCTTGAAATGAATCATAAGGATGGGTGGTAGACGTGCCAACGAGAGCTGTTTTATGGCAGACCGTTTAGTCTTGCAACGAGGGCAGTCCCTAGAGATGGATTAGATTTACTGTGATCGAGGAGCACGAGGAAAGATTCTACCAAGCATTATCGTTCTCTAATGTCTCCTCTTTGAAAAATGTGTCCAAGCAATGCCCTATTGGTACCCTCCCTTGCCTGACATGGGGTATGGGGAGTTGCAGAATGGAAAATGCGTTATACGTTGTAGATGTCTAAGTGACCGATATCAAGACAAAAATAGTTAAATTCAGAGAAGAACCTACCTTATGACAAGTTAAGCATTCAAGACGACTCCTAAACTGCCCTTGAAAAAAGTCTACTATCAGGCTATCATTGATGCTTTTCCAACTCCTCCACTCCCGTTCACTGCCGAGTTGGACGGGCAATCTTTCGAGCTCCTCCTCCTCTTCAGCTGTCAATGTGCGACGCGGCTTGACAATGACGCGGTTCAAATCTTCATGAATCCCATCAATAAGAAAGCTTAGGAATTCCTGGGAGTCATGCTGATCGGATCCATTGTATTGGGCCTTTAACCTGCAGATGATTTTCTGGGATAGGAATATAATGATTCGAGTTTGATGAGGAAGATTAAGAATCCCAAGACGACAACGTACTCTGAATTCCATGGGAGTTAAGTAGGGCAAATCCTGGCCCCACATCTCGTGCAAGAGCTTTGCAAATGCGCCAGTCAAAATACCCTTAGAGCCCAAGGGGTTAACAGCATTAACAGAGGTTTTCCATCGCCCATCTGCGAAGATATCTAGTATTAGGAAAGGCAAACAATCGCGACTACCTACCAGTGAAGAACCGGGCAAATGGTACAGTCGCGCTCAAACACTGAATTGGAGCGTTCATATAGCAGGTATTTCCGAGATTCTTGAGACCAGATGTCCCAACTTTGATGCCGTTCCAATAAGGTACAGGCCAGTCAGAGTTGATTCGAGGGGGAACAGGTGGTACGGGAAACTGTGTCAGAGATGATGTGAGTCGAGGGCGGTTGTCTTGTCGATCTAGTACGGATGCTGCTGCTGCAGGGGGAGGTCTCAGTTCAGGGTAAGCTTGCAGCGGGCGGCCTTGAAGGGTTGCCAATGCCTCCTGTGATTGGTCAATGAAGTCACTCCTTCTCCACGATGATGGCGATGGGTTAATAGAAGCTTGTGGAGGAGACGGAATTTCCGGATGAGTGCCGGGGGAAAATTGATAGGCCACATTCTGCTGCATCCCAGTAGGAGAGATCCGCCGGGGGGGGTGTGGGTACGCAATTATCCCTCCATCAGTACTGGGTTGGGAGAGGGAGGTTGTTGTGCCCTTGCATCGCTATCAAGAAGTTGTAGAAGATGACAAAATGAAAACCTACATTGATTGACTTAGTGGAAGGATAGGAGATAGAGCCAGGGCCGCGTGTCGACAGCACATCTGACGAGTAGTTGTCGTTAGATATACTTTCAGCGGGCGTGCTGTCACATTGATGCTGAATCAACGACCCGATGTCTACAATATGGCATAGCTTACCGAGAATGATGGCCGTAAAGTGATCGAGTTGAGTTAGTAGGATCCGAACTTGGGGTCTGTAGTGGTGTAGTAGACCAGAATTGAGTTCCATCGGTTGGTGTAGCGTAGTGCACAGCAGAAATCAGAGTGCCATTCACATAGAATGGAGGTTTGGACCCTGAGGTGGAGGGCGGAATAGGAGTTACAGTAGAGTGGGTGATATCAGTGGCATTTGAAGATGTAGGGGTGTTCGCAGCTGTGGTATCATTGCGGGAAACTTCTGAGTCGCCAGCTTCTTGCTTCCAAGCTTCAATGCCACCAACTAACAAAACAGGGCTTCGCTTCAGCGGCTTCTTGTATGTTACGTCATAGATCTTCTCGAGGAAAATGCTAATGATTTGGTTGTCCTTTGGAGTCCGGGAACACTGATCGTACATTACTATCAGCTCGAACTTGTCCCGGTTACTGAACATCGCGGATTCCTGCCGAGGGCCATTAACCATCGCGTTTTCAATAGCCTCAGCGTCGACCCTATCATAAGTGAGTTGATTGAGGGAGAGTTGGGCGTTAATAAGTCGTACGAACCCTTTTCGGCTAAGGATGATAGGTTCGATGCAGATGACCGCTGAAGACCGAATATGTTCGCGGTCGAAATCGGCACGATTGCGTAGGTCAACAATCAATAGGTTGTAGTTATTCATGATACCAACCAACTCGGTTGGTGAGATGGTGTTGGTGATAGGTAGTTGAGGCTTCTTAGCTTGATACGCGTTTAACGCTTTGGTTGCATTTGAAAGTCGACTGGGTGAAGCTGGGCGGCTGTCGAAAACATTAGAAATAGGGGTGATGGGTGTACTTGAAGGTCGGTTGGTAGGCATAGGAAATGCCTTGAAGGCTGGTCCATTATGACCAGATGGATCAGGGGATTTAATTTGGGGATTGGCAGCAGACATTGCAGAACTGGCCTCCGGAGCGGCGGGGATAGCAAAGGTTGAGTCCAGCTCTTCAATGGACGGAAAAGTCTGGGAGAATTCTAAGAGGTCTGTATTTGGAAATTGGGGAGATGAGGTCGGGGTGGAGGTTGGGGAGGGTGGACCCAGTGTTGAAGGCGAAACGAGGGCGTGCTTTTGGACTTGCGGAATTGGAGAGGGACTGTATGGTGGTGACTTTTGAGGGGGTGAGTGAGGATGTCGGGTGGGGACACCGGGCAGATTTGTGATGGGATCTCGTGGAGGCCTCTTAGGCATTACTTCCAGACCCTGGCGCTGCAAGGCTCGCATCCGTTCAGCGATCCCGCTTCCGACGTGATTTGGAGGCACGGCACTGGAAACATCTGCTGCTGGACGACTGATTAGTGATTTAGTGACATGAGTACGCTCGTATACTGGATTGAACTGACGGTGTTGCCGCGTCCATCTCTTGTAACTTGGTTTCAACGGACTTAATTCTTTGCGAGATGTCCTTCGCATCCCCCTGAACAGAAAGATGATAGAGTATATATATCTTAGGCATCATGCACAAATCGCTATACTCACCCCCATAAAACCCTGTATCTCCTTCTTTAGTATACCCACTCCTCTCTCGCTCTTGATCTCGTTTGAATCCATTACGACTTGCATGATCTTTGCGGTACGAACGAAAGCTGCATAAGCATTTTTGAGGTCGCCTTGACCTTCGTAGTCCTTCCCAATTGCAAGCTGAGTGCGTGCAGTCCGAATCAGATTGATGACCGAGGCCCCACGAATTTGCTTCTCGAGATTTTCAATGATTTCACTTCGGATGTCTAAATAACTTTGATGAGGCTTTGTTGGTGCATTATGTACGGAAGCTGCTCAGTAGGAAGGTTAGTACCCACTAATTGCTCGTCTGCCTTGTGGACATACTGGGGTGGTTTGGAAAGGCTCCGAGGCTTGGAGACGATGGTACTGCCATAAGTCCTGGCATTCAACTAACCGAATCTGCGATGCGCTGTGAACGCCGTAATAATGATGCCAATGGCGGCGGTGAGATGTAGCAGCACCTTGTAATTGCTGCGAACGCTTACATAAGGCATTATTGGTCATCCAGGATGTGACCAAGCTCGTGATCGTGTTGCACTGTGCATGTCAATGTCATCTCGTATATTATTTACGCTAAATCAACCTCAAAATTGCAACGGATTCAACATGAGCCGTCTGAGGGAACAGGTCGAAGCCTCTTACACTCTCCAGCATATATCTCCCGCCACCACTAACCCTGTTCTTCTCTTCTGTACCTTTAACGAGCAATCCAACATCTCTGGCTTGTGTGTGGACATTACAGCTAACATAGACTATGACTTTGCACCTCCAGTCAATCACTTGTTGTAGGAACTTCTCGTCACATCCTTTTCTTGGTGGGTCAATGACTAGGACAGTCCTATCTGGTGGAAAACTTCCTCCGGCGCCACCCTTAACGACGTTGAAAATATTTGAGGCATCTCCAGCAAGGAACCGGCATTTATCTTCAGTTGGCACGAGCTTCGGGTGCATCATGTGGTTGAGCCTTAGATTCTTTGTTGCAGCCGATATGGAGGAAGTCGACAGTTCGATCCCGGCGACCTGAGTGAAGCTTGGCGATAGGGTGATGGAAAATAGTCCGCAGCCACAGTATGCGTCTACCAGATGCGTGGGCCGGGATCCCGCGTGAAGGGTATCAGAGATATGGGATGTAGACGAGGATGGGGCGACGGACGAGGGGCCATCCCAAGGTGCAAATATAGCCTCCTGCACGTACTGAACAAGCGGCCCAAGGATGCTGTTGTTGTTTTGGAAGAAAGAACCAGCTGTGTATTCAAATATCCAACCCTCCTGTCCGACCTTTTCGCGAACAGTTGCATTGTGATCCGTTATGCACACTCGACGATTAAATGCCTCCGATAATGAGGGGGAGGGCTTCTCGTCATCCGTAACTTGAAGTGGCTCAACAGTAATGCTGGGATCCAGCGAGTCACGAAACAGGAGGGAAACCCCCTTTTTATACCGCAATATATTCCTGCCAATTATCGGACGTGAATGAGCGACGACGAACTGGACCACTCGGGTTTCAGAAGAAATTTTCGTACCTTTTAATTTCATCACGGGCGGGGCTAAGTGCATTGCGAATGGTTGTAGTTGCTATTGGGCAGTCCTGGACAGTAATTGAAGAAGCTGAAATAAACAAGAAATCAGATTTACCTCAATATCCATAACTTTACGTGTCCCGATGCGGTTGAATCCAATTTTGAGCCATTCTGGTGCATCGTCTTCCCCCAACGCGTCCTGCGTCATGGAGCCCTTTCTGACTGACTTAGGTGGTGCTTCAAAATGAGGGGTTATCTTAGTGCGGTAGCTATATTGGAGTGGAGAACCAATGGTGCCACCGATGGTTGGAATCAGAGATGGAGAGATTCCTTGAATTGACGTGATGAGTAGGATGCAGTTGAAGGATGATGCTACGAACTGCTGAAGTTTTGATATGCTTTCACTATTACGTCGCGCTTGAGCTGTAGTTGTGCATCGTAGGATAGCATCTATTCATAATTTCAAAAATTTAAAACCAGGGTCATGTCATGGTTGTGTTCAGCATACCTGATACTGACATCCGCCACACTGTCCAAAGTACTTGCACTGTACTCTGCTCATATCCCGCATAGCATCATTAGGAGTCGTTACCTCCAAAAGATCAGCAAACGAGTGCATCCGCGCATTGCGATAGACTCGAGCTCGAACCGTTTCTCCTGGAAGGGTGAGTGGCACAATGATGCACCATTGGTCAAGGCGGTTCAATGGTGTTTCAGGGGAAGAAATTACGCCAATGCCATCCCCTAGTCTGGTTTGAGTGGGAATGTATATGATAAAACAATGTCCTAACCTCCTGAACCAATCGCTTTAATCTCCACGATGATTTCGTCCTTAAATGATACTGGGGCTTCAAAATCCCTCCCGTCGTCCATCGCTTGCTTTATGACATCTTTTCCCAGTACCCCTGCTATGTCCTGCCACAGCACATCCTCCGGAGAACATGGCTCGGGAAGGGCGATCACTGCCTCCCTTCGCCTTGCTCGTCCAGATTTTCGCTTTTTGGGGGTTTGTTTAGTCGAATGCTCTTTCACTGCGCCTACAGCGACGTTTCCAGTCCCCAAGGCTTCCACTTCGAGAGAAACGCCCTCGGCATTTTCATGAGCCAATCTAGGTTTCTTCATGGCTCGTCCAGATTCATCGTCGGAGGTCATTGTATTGGATGCGAAAGCATGCCACAATCGAAACGACCGAGCTTGTTCACAGTGCAAACGCTTGGTAGAATGCCAAATGTGACTCTGGAGACGTTGTTTCAGCATAGAGAGTACGTACTGTCCGTATGCCAAAACAGCTGTTCAGGAGTGAGGAATAAAATTCAATAAATTATTATTTGTATTTTCCTGATTGGAGTTGCCTTATCCCACTAGCAAACATGAAACTACATAGTTGGCTAGTCTATGTAACAGTAATTAGACTCGCACCAAGTTATGCTTTTATATTATGTATATCATTATCTATTGTACCCGATTACACCCACAGGGCTTGAAAGCGATGCTATAGTACAGAAGCCCTGAATACGTCGGGGTTCATGCATACTAGAGCCTTAATTGAATTGAGATGTCTTTTGATCAGGAAACTAAGACGCACCCTAGTAAATGTACCCATTGTCATGAAGGTTTCCTTCCCTTTCTTCGTCTCGTCGCTGTGATACAAACTCTGAATAGCAGCGCTCATCCCCGCCTTCCGCTTAGCCTCCTCCATTGCTAAACCACTCATTACGGCCTTACTAACAGCAGATACGGACGGATTTATACCAGCTGCAAGTTTTCCTTTCTCCTCGACTTCTTTTCTTTTAGCCGGCTTCTTTGCTGGAGGTTCATTGTCTACACTGTGCAGAGCGTCGTTTTTACGCTTTTTGGATTTTCTAGTGGGTTCCAGCGCCCTTTTGCGTTCCATCGCGACACGCATCGCAGAAGCATCCTCATCGTTAGGATTCAGTGTTATCACATCCTCTGCTGAAGAGTACTTCCTCCCGCACTGGGGGCAGGCATTCATAGCCGAATCAGCTGGCTGTGTTGTGTTGCCTGTTGAGGGAGGTACTGTAGCCATAGTTTTGAAGGCCGCCAAAGTAAATACGCAGCCACAGGTGGTAAGATAGATGAAAGGCTGGGATCCGTTCATTTCTTTCATAGAGAGGGGGCAGATGTAGCGGGCTCGGTTCGACAGATCACTCTCGTCTGAAGAAATCGGGGCGGTATTGGGAGTCAGGCTTAGTGTGCGAACATCCTACCACATTTCAATTAGTAGTGAAGATAAGAGGCCGGAGGGATCGCACCTTGAGTGATCGTATGTGTCCGCATATTTCTTCTCCGTCTCCATATGCATTGTGGTCCAGTAGGTATTCAATGACGGAGTCCTTGTTGTAGAGCTTCCCCAGCGCACAGGATACAACTGGTTCTTGTAGTCTCCGCTGTACAAGCCACTTTTTCAGCAGTTTGTGGAATCGAGTTTGTACGACTCACTTTTGACAGCGCACAGAAGAACCAACGGGCGCGGGTTTGGTTGTTCTTATCTAGTTGTTCAGCCTATCAAATGTGGGTCAAGCCCTATAAAGCATGCAGTAAAAGGCATCTTACTTTGGGTTTTGTACGAACCAAGTCTCGGCGGTCTGGGATGCTGCCTCCATCATTACCCATGATACTAGCAGTGGATGATGCTCAGACTGCGAATTCTTATAATTATAAATCCGATTCAGGCGCAATCACGTGATCCAGACGCCAAATCGCGGTCACTGTCCATCGCCGTGCCTTTAAAGCGCATTGGTTTAAGATGACAACCCCCTTCAAGAAATCAGTTCGCTGGGAGTCGCAGACGCCAGTTACTGACGAAAACTCCGGGGATCTGTCTTCCAGTCTTATTGAATCAGGGTCTTCAGCGTCAAGCACAGACTTCATCAATGCTCAGCTCGTCGCACATGGTTTTGTCAGTCCGCCTGGACTTCGCCTCGAGGGCATTTCCGAAGAGAGTCACGATCGTCTAATTAAGTGTCTTCTTGGACTTCTGGGCCAGCGAATGGTATATTCGATGCCATTGTCTACAGACGCAGCTCAAACGATACCAATAGGAGGACATGTCACGAGCGGAAGAGCTCACAGGCAAAATTCGGGCCCTATCCTATGATATCGAGAGGTTGTCTTCAAGGAATGACGCGTTGGTGTGCGATGTAGACAGGGCGGAAAGAGATTCGGAAGTCCACAAATCTAAACTCGCGTATGTTCAGCCTTGTTTTCTTCTGGTAGCAACTGAGGGGTAGTCAATTAGCGCGGCGGATCGCGCTCTGCAGGCTGCCAGGGCCGCACAGAAACAATCTACGGTCGAGCTTCAACGTACACGTAACAATATACTAGGCATTCGTGCAGCACATCAATCCGAGCTGAGAAGGAAAGACAAGGACATAGAACGGATGCAAGAAAAGTGGTCAAAGCTCGCTGATGTTCAGTCCAAACTGAACTCTACTCCCAGCGGGATTCGTTGTATTAGGGTTGAGTGCGCTACAGGTATCAACAATGCGCAAGATTTCCTGGACACCGCTCTTGAGCAAGCAGAAGAAGCAAGGAATAGGTTAGCAGAAGAGAATGCCAGGCTGCGAACGCTTGTTGTAAAAGCGATGAATGGGATACAGTTATTGCAGCATCAAGTCGCGTCCCATAATGGAAATGATCACGCGGAGGTGCGGAGTCTTGTCGTTCACGAGCTTTCTCCGCTTTACCTTGTTGCCTTGATCAGGGTGTCATTCTCCACACAGAGGCAAACTTATTTCCATTAGTCCCGTCCGAGCATGCGAAATACAAGCTCGAGCACGGGTTAAGTCAACTTGGACAAGACATTGAGGCATTCACCGCACAATCTCAACCGGCTGGTGTGACAGGCTCAAGGAATGTTGCCCAGGATTTTCAAAGCCAGGAGGTCGAAAGATTGCAAACCAAAGTCGATAAACTCAGGAAGGAGTTGGGTGTGTGTTCGATCATCCTTAATCCTAATTCCTGCGTATTTACTTAGAGTACCCACCAGGAAATGGAGACATCGGCCTGGTGGATCGGGAAAAATACTTGGTCACCGAACCAACGCAATCAAGCACTGCTCCAGATTTTAGTAGCAATCATACTGTTACGGCATTACAACAGAACGTAGGTCCGTACTTGAGTGGTACTAGAGATGGACTCGGCTCCACAGAACCTGGATCCACACTTGACGAGGACATTAATTTAGAGGTAAGATTTGCTCTTGTATTGGGGAAAAGTCGCTTAAGAACCTGCAGTGGGAAGGCACCGAGTCTGACAATGAAGCCATCGCCCTCGAAGTTTCAGCTCTTCAAGCCGAGTCCCCGAAAACGCGACGCCACAATCCACAAACCAGGTCGACAGTGAAATCGCCTAGTAGGAAGGTCGGAAGAACTTCATCACAAAGGCGACCTTCACGCCCTAAACGATCCTTAGGGTCTTCAACGAGAAGTACTTTACCGTTTGAGACAGAAGTTATCCCACTTCCTCAACGACCGGATCAATCATTCCTCCCAACAACCTTTGTTTTGCCACCTCCTTCACCGCAAACATCTTTGCCAACGAGGCCAGTCCTCCCCCCTTCGATAGCACCCACGGACCTGATTGGATCGTCCCCAGCAGAACACGAGGTCCATGTCGCAGTGGAACGCACTGACGCTGACCCTCAGCCCACCCTATTTACCGGCCCCTCCAAAGTTCCCACCACTCAACTTGCCCGTCCATTCCCTGTTGCAAAGCCTTACGCTCAACGGATGATACATGCATATTCACCAGTAAAGCCTAGCCCTCTTAACCATGTGCTCTTGCCAGGCGCTGACGCGTCTAGAAGCCTTGAGGAGTTGATTGATACCCCAGATCGCAGTGGCACGGGGTCTGGTTCCACTGAGCTCTTCCCCCCTTTGCCAAGGGCAGGACACACCATGACAAAAGCTCTGAACTCAGACCTTAGACCTCCTTCGACTCGTTACGCCCCATACACTCGACCAACGAACCTTGGCCGGAAGGCACCTCTCCCATCGGTCAACGAACGATCCAATAGACATGGCAAAAATGCAGATACTGCAGAAGGGGAAACCACTGCGAAACCCGCCACAGGGCGAACCAGTAAGAGAACGAAGCTTAATCTGTTGGCTGAGAAACCTTCAAGTTCGACCAGTCCCAAAGCGCAAAAAACTAGGAACCCTGCTGGATCGAATAATAGTAGGCCACGCCGGGTTGGCGGAAAAAACACGTAGCGGTGGCAGTCCGGGCTTGAGTAAATCTAGTTCTTTTTTTTTTTTGGGATTCGAGGTCGTATATTTCTTATACTTCCTATTTCTCATTGTATTCGTGGACGTGCAGTAAAACCAAACACAGAAATGGCGCAGATAGTAATATGAGAGTCAAAGATGAAGCAGATCAGTGAGGTGAAATATACAAATGTGCTTAAACTTCATCATGAAACACACTCTGCGCAAGGGCAACCTCCTCCATGCCCTGTTTCGTGGACAGAATGTCACGAACCTGATTTACAAGAGATTGATGAGCGACAAAAAAACTCGGATTAACACGGTAGGTACCTCGATTGGTGGGTTCAGACCAAGGGCACAAGCCCGCTCCCAACGCTCCAAACGAGAAACACCGACGCAAGGTCCATATTCATATGAGCTTGACCAATGAGAGTGAACCGATGGAGAATGCAAAGTGGGTTACTACACTTACAGGTCAAATACCCGTAATATCTCATGGACTTTGTGCTGGTTTTCGCCGTGAACTGGAATGCAATTAGTGACTCGGCGCTGTTCGACACAGTCTCGGGGCATACTTGGTTCTGCGTTGGCTTTCTGCCGAGCCAACCGATGTTGAGTCGTCCACTTGCGGTCATCAACATCCAGCTCAGGCGGTGCGCATACATTCGGTTGCTTCTCAACCTTCTGGCGAGTGAATTTGCTAGCTAGGCTTCCTTCAGCAACGGAGCTCAAGGAACCCTCTTCCTCAGTGGGCAAAGGTTCGGTTTGAACATCGGGAGTTTTGCTTTGCGTCTTACTGAGTCGCAATGAAGCTGCGGAATGCGTGCCGGATTGTTTTTTGTCCTTGCCAAGAACGGCAGACCCGGTGCGTTTTGCGGAAAATCCAAGAGTACCTTGTTTAAGGTTTCCCGAAGTACGAGGCTTGTTAGAGGACATAGTGGAATTAATGGCTGACCTGGTACGCGTCCGTGACGATTCTGTGACACCTTACGCGACTAGCGGTCACACAGAGGGAAATGACGAAAATTGGCGCGCTCCAGTGATTATCAGGCTACACAACCAAACAACGCTATAGCACATCGACAATCGCACAACCGCGAACGCAATTCGGGGTCAAATCTCATGAAAAAAAAAGGTGTATTCGATAGCTTTCATTATATAGAATAGGATTACAGCAAAATATATACTCAAAATCTCAATACACACTCAAAAATCTGACTACAATGCCTGAAAATAATCCATAATTTTGCTAGATTTGAAAATTGCAGAAGGCACTAAGCACGATTCAATACTAATTGGTCACCTAAGTGAGGGATTCAATGCTTGTTGACTCTCTGGTAATAATGGCATCTATCTTTTGGATGGCTGGAGGCTGCATGTTGCAGGACAATGCAGAAGTTGTGTGCCTCGTGGCCGTGAGGCAAACTTCATGGCAGGTGCACCACCACATACTATTTAAATCGAAGATAAATGTTGATATGTCCCAAGACCCCCCTCCTCTTTACTCTACTCATGCCTGCAGGTAATCATACCATAGCACAAGCTGCCAAAAGTGTAGAGAAACATTGTTAATATGATGGTTTGATAGGCTGAGCTGCAAAAGCCTCTAAAGTGATGTTGCGGTCACAGGCCTGTACAGAGCTAAAAGATCATGAAATTAATATATTTCTACCCATAAGACTACACTAGAGATGCATTAGTCTAGGAAAATAGAACCAGAGATGACACCCAGTTGGCTAGTTAACAGAACCCTGAGAAATACAGTGACAGACAAAAAGGTTGCAATGTTTTCTGGTTCTGGCTTGAGTGCTATATAACTTGATGAGAAAGCATGGTAAAACTCTAAATATATGCAGAAGTATACTAGACCCTTAAAGTATCAAACTATTTCTGCCAAGCATTACATCATCTTCTCTCAGCATGGAGTTATAAGTCAATTACATCAAGGTATCCATTGCAATTATTTTGACTAAAAATACTAGAACAGTTACTTGACTCCGTTGATTTCAGTTAATATATACAAATACCTAATGGGTATATAGCCTGGATACCTTTTCATTATTTTTCATTATATTACATATTATGAAATCTCTTACATCTGTTGAACAAGCTCATATCCTATTTTTTCTTGATCAAAGCATTTCTGCTCATAAAATCTCATTCTCTACTGGTATCCACATAAGTAGTATCTCCAGACAACTTACCCAAGTTTATTAGAGGTTTCCCACATAAACTTTCCACTGCCTGTCACAACTGCTTACCTTGAACAATATAATTTGCAGGAGATAGTTAAGGGTAGAGTTGGCACAGTTAATGCAGCAATGAAGTAGAGAGAAAGAAAGAGATTGATTGTAGGGCCTTGTATATATGTAGGCCTATTTACTTTTGGTTTGTAATGTAAACAACTGTCTACAGATTACACAGCTATCTATAGATCATGTGTCTACTTAATTAACCAATAGCACATCTCTCTTAGTGTCAAGATTATTCTAGGACATTCTATGAGGCTGTGTCAATACAATGGGTCAAAGTTCTAGAGTGCTGAGTAAGTGCATCTGGAACTTGGATGAGTAATAAAGTGATTGGTACTGAAAGACACTTATGAATAAAGTGTCTAAATATAAATGCATGCTTTATTGGGCATTGATCAATAAGAATGGTACAAAAATAGAATTGAATGTGTAGAGGTCTTAGGTAAACATGTCCAAATATTGAAAACTGTGACATTACCCCTTTTTCAAGGATTGAGCTCTGTTGAGAGTGTTAAAACATTCCTGTAGATCCAAAACCTTTGATTCCTCACTTTGTATCTTCAATATTGACTGTTGTAATTCTTTCACATATTAATTGAGCAATGCGGTTGCCGTTATTGATTTTAAAAGCAGTACTTGAGTTATTGACTAGTACTACTTTGTTCACCGGTGAAGTCTCTGTCAACAACTCCAGCAGCGACATCAATCTTTTAAGCAAAAGTTCACTTCTTGGTGCAATGCGGGCATATGTTCCATGTGGAACTTTAATCTTGATATTGGTAGGTATAAGAGTTCTAGTGTAAGGAGTGAGTTCAGTTGGTGAAGCAGCATACAGGACCAATCCTGCAGCCTCTGTAGATTTTTTAAAAGGAAGTTTTCCTCCTACAAGTTCTACTTGAAGTGTAGAATTGTGTTGTAGAAGTGCTTTAAATTCATTATCAGGAGTTTGTATAACTCGAATAGCTTCTTGGTTCTGAGACTTGTATTCCTTGATTACCTCCTTTGCATAAGTGAGGTTTTTCTCAGGTTTCCATATGTCTGCATCAGAACCAAAGCCTTTCTATCGAACTAGGTATTGTGTAGTTCTTCCTTGAATATGATGTTGTAGGATTCTTTTGACTTCTCACTCTTCATTTCCTTTAACTACTTCTGGTTGAGGTTCAGGTAGCTTTTGTTCAGGTACAATGGAATCAGTATATGGAGCTAGTTTTGAAACATGAAATACAGGATGATAGGCACAGAACTTGGAAGGCAGTGTCACAGTTTTCAATATTTGTACATGTTTACCTAAGACCTCTACACATTTAATTCTATTTTTGTACCATTCTTATTGATCAATGCCCAATAAAGCATGCATTTATATTTAGACACTTTATTCATAAGTGTCTTTCAGTACCAATCACTTTATTACTCATCCAAGTTCTAGATGCACTTACTCAGCACTCTAGAACTTGGACCCATTGTATTGACACAGCCTCATAGAATGTCCTAGAATAATCTTGACACTAAGAGAGATGTGCTATTGGTTAATTAAGTAGACACATGATCTATAGATAGCTGTGTAATCTGTAGACAGTTGTTTACATTACAAACCAAAAGTAAATAGGCCTACATATATACAAGGCCCTACAATCAATCTCTTTCTTTCTCCCCAATTCATTGCTGCATTAACTGTGCCAACTCTACCCTTGACTATCTCCTGCAAGTTATATTACTCAAGGTAAGCAGTTGTGACAGGCAGTTCAAGTTTAAATGTGACCGGTGAGAGTTGTTTAATAATTTTAAATGGTCTCTTATATCTAGGTTTGAGTGACTTGTTCTTGCTTTTGTCATGATAGTTTTTAACACTAAGTAGAACTTTGTCACCCTCTTTGAATGGTACATTCTGTGCTCCTTTGTTGTGATACTATTTCATCCATTCAGCTGCAAGTTTGAGAGCCACTTTCATCTGCTCTTGAGCCTCTAGTCTTCATCTCATAATATCATTAAGATCTATGGTAGCGGTTTCCTTTAGCAAGTTGGACCAGCTCTTGAGTGTCATTCATATTCTAAGTAGAATGGAAATTCACGAGTTTCTTCATGTGTGATTATTGTATGCAAATTTGGCACTAGGTAAATAGCATAACCAGTCATCCAAATTTATTTCAACGTAACAGCGTAAGTACTGTTCAATTATCTGATTAACGTATTCAGTTTGACCATCAGCTTGTGAATGGTATGCTGTCGTCATTGCAGATTTTATGCCCATCAATTCACACCATTCCTGAAAGAGTTCAGATGCAAATTGAGATCCTCGGTCGGAAATAATCTGTAGTAGCAATCTATAAATAGGATAGATCCTATCATACAAGAGTTGCGCAAGATCTTTCATGGAGAAATGCTTGGTTATTGGGTAAAAGTGTGCATATTTAGTTAGACAATCAACTATAACAAATATTGCGTTGAATCCATCAGACTCGGGTAGTGAAGAAATAATATCGGTAGTGATAATTTCCCAAGGTGCATTTGGTACTTTATTTGGTTGAAGAAGTCCAAATTGATGTTGTCTGCGATCTTTCATCCGCTGACAAGTATCGCAACCAGCTACATAATTCTTTGTAAAGACTGACATTCTGGGCCACCAATAGTTTCTAGACACTAGCTCATACATTTTTCATTATCCAGGGTGTCCTGCAGATGGTATGTCATGGTGCATGTGTACTATTCTTCTACGTAGATGTTCATTTGTACTCCTTGGTATATAGACTTTTTCTCTATGCAGTAATAAGCCATTTTCATAATTCCAATCCTCTAATGACTTTTTAAATTCTCTAGGTCCTGATTGTAATAGACTTTGATAATTCTTTGTAACCTTATTGAAACGTAATACTTCTTTAATCTCTTTTAGGATTTGGTTGTTGTTGACTTCTGATGCATGAGTGGGCTTGATAGACTGAATAGCAAAAAATTCAGGTTTAAGAGAGTATTGTTGTGATTATCAAGCTCTACCTCTTTCTCATAATCTGATTGCCTAGACAGAGGGTCTTCAGCTTGCATGGTTTTTCCAGATTTGTGATGTAGAGAGAAATTAAATCACGTTAAAAATAATAACCATCATGCTTGTTGCCTAGTGAGTTTTTGCACAGATCTAAAGTAGATGAGGTTCTGGTGGTCAGACCAGATCTCAATTTTCTCAGAATGTCCTTCAAGATAGTGATGATATTCTTCAAGACCTCAGATGATAGCAAGTAGTTCTTTGTTGTATATCTCGTAGTTGCATTTTGGTGCATTGAGAGATTTGGAGTAATATGCAACTGGGTGCCACCTCTTGTTGGCGGGGTCCAGTTGTGATAATATTGCACTAGTAGCAAAATTGCTTGCATCAGTAGAGAGTTGAAAGAGGTTAATGTCATCAGGTATTCTAAGTACAGGAGCAGAAGTGAACGCCTTTTTCAGCATATCAAAAGCCTCTTGTTCCTCAGTTCCCCAAGTCCAAAAAGTGTCTTTCTTCGTAAGATTGGTGAGTGGTTTGGCTATTTTGCTGAATCCTTCAATGAAGCATTGATAGAAATTGGCAAACCCAAGAAAAGTATGTATATGCTTTATTTTCTTGATACTGGCCACTCAAGACCTGCATTTACTTCCACTGGGTCCATCTTAATGTGTCATTTATAAATAATTATTTCAAAATAATATATAGATTTCTGTTCAAAGAAACATTTCTCGGCCTTAGCAAACAGATCATTGTCTTGAAGCCTTTTCAGCACTTCATCTGTGTTTTTTTCTATCATTACCAAAAATTAAGATATCATCCAAGTACACCATTATGTTTTCTTGATGAATTAAATCACTAACAATAGTATTCATCATAGTTTGGAATGTAGCAGATGCATTGAAAAACCCAAAGTACATGACCGTTGCCTCAAACAGACCTCGTCTAGTTATAAATGCTGTTTTTCATTCATTGCCTTTACAAATTCTGACGTTATTGTAGCTTCAGTGAAGATCTATTTTAGTAAAGATTGATGCTTTACTGAGAGCATCAATTAAGTCGGAAATCCGTGAAATAGGATAGTGATTTTTAATAGTAACATCGTTAAGGAGTCGGTAATCTATGCAAGGTCATAGGTCTCTATTGGCTTTTGGTACAAAAAAAATCCTGCTGCTAAAGAGCTTGTTGATCTTTGAATGTACCTTTTGCATAGCTCCTTATCAATCTATTTATCTAGAGAGCTCTGTTGAGATAGTAAAAGTGGGTATACTTTAGATGGTTTAAGCAGTTTTACTCCTGGTATAAAGTTGATAGGATGATTGTATTCCTTTCATTTAGGCATACATTCTGACTTGACTCTTGAAAAGACATTGCCATGGTCATGTAACCATTTGGAAACATGTTGTTTCCAATTGCGAGTATCTTCATCATTATTGTCAAAACTATTGTTGCTAGTCAAAATATGACTTGTGATACTATATGTAGGTTTTCGGAGTTGTTAAGACTAATCCAATTTATAAAGTGATTTCTGGGATCTTTCTCTCCTATTTCATCCAGTGAAAAATCTCATGTGTTGGATAGAAGTTTGTCGGATCTGGCTTCCATGTTGGTTATTTTATGAGCCCTACTGGTAAAGCAGAATGTCAGGCATCTGGTATACTCCTATTCTCCTGCTGCCCAATCTATATGTGGGTTGTGCTTATATAGGTATGAGTAACCAATCATCATACTCTTGTTACCTAGTTGTGTAACAAAGAGGTAGTGTGAAGAATGGTGATCATCTATTTCAATTTGTGCGAGGATATAGTATTTAATTTGCTACTACTACTTACTTTGTTAGTAGCTCATTTTACTATTATTCTATGTAGCAGTTACTTTTTACCAAGTTTATATATTTGGATTTTCAATTACAATAATCTTATTTATAGTATTAACTATAGGATTCTCTGCAATGTAGTAGGCCAGGCCAATTGGCCTCGCTAGCATACTGACTTTATTAGTTTAGATGTGCATCTATTTATATTTATATTTATATTAATATATTAATATTAGCAGGCGGGTGGCTACCACCAACCCTTGGGTCTTGCAGCATTGGGAGTGCCATCTGCATTTCTAACGTGGTATGGGGTTGCCAGTTTCTTTAATTTCAGATGATTTGTTTCAGCAAATGATTGGTCAATGAATTTTGCTGTAGCTTTCAAGTCTACTAGAGCTTCAGTCTGCACTTTTTTGTTTCACACTCAGAGTATAACAGGAATTTTAAATGAAATTTCTTGTTGCCAGATATATTAATTTCATTAGACTCTACTGCGTTAGGCTCTGAACTAATTCCGACTAGGGTGCTGTCTTTTCCGGACTGTAGGTTGCAGACATTGGCTACTATAGTCTCTTGAAAAACCCCTGAAGTTGCCAAGACACTTTATATTTTGGCTGTTTGGTAGACCTGCTTCTGCCTGATCTATTGTCCTCAGAGGTCATCACTATTCCGGATGATTAGGAGTCATCATCTGGGATCTTCTCAATTCTCACAGAGTTAATGCTGGCTGCCTTGCTGGTAGACGCTTTGGGTGTAGCATTGGAGTCACTATCTGACTCAGTGTTGGTGTCGTAGCCTTCTTTCAGATTTTGAAGAGATTTTTCCATCTCGGCGATTTGTGCTTTGAATGCTTTGTGACCTGATTTTTTATCTTCTTTCTTTCTCTTGCTGGTGGTTGATGAAGACTTGGTCAAAGACTCCTTGTTCTTTGACTTTGAGCAGCAGTCAATGGTATTGTGCATATTTTTATACTGAAGATTATGCTTGTTACAGTATAAGCAGAATTTTTTGTTGGCACTAGAAGTAATCCTTTTTGCTTTTGCCCTTAGTCTTCTTCGCCGAGTCAACCTCCATAGCATTAGGGTCTCTTTTTTTTTTTTTTTTCAGATCTATTGCCAAAATTAAAACCCCTAGCATATTCAGAATGAAGTGCTTTATATGCTCGGAGCAGTAATTTCAAATAATTTTTCCAGTGTTCAGAAATCTTGTTCTTGATCTTTAACATAACTAATGAGTTCCGCAATTCTTGAGGAATGATATATATGAGTTTATCAATATAAATCTTGTGCTCAGATTCAGCCAACTGTGCAAGCATGTGATATTGCTCAATGTATTTGATGAAGTCTTTATGTGCCAGATTCTTATTGTTTCAAGGTGTGGACAACTCCTCTTTTGCAGTGTCAATATCACTACATTTTCCATAGATTTCTCCCAATTCTTTCATGAAATCCTTCCAAGTACCCAAATCTTTTCCTTATGGTTATCATCAAATTTCTTCCTCATGTATACTGCCACCAAACTGCATAGCCTTGTCAGCACACACATGATTTTTTGGTTGTCAGAAATAATTCCAGAGGCAGAACAGTATAATAAAATTTGGTTAAACCATGCATCCAGGGCTAATTTACTACTAGTGCTGTCAAAAGTAAGGAGATCAGGAATTTTGATATGACATTGTGTGTGTTTTTGACCACTGAGGGTCTCACACAGTTGTCGAATTTCATCTTCAAGGTTGTTGATACAAGTCTCCATGGTATTATTGTGGTAGGCTGCATCTATTACATCATTATAATGATGTACAAAAGATTGTAATTGCAAGTCAATATAATTTTTAATAGTTTCAATGGCTGAATTATGGGCATTGGCAGCCATTTCTCCAACAGCATTTTGGACATCTTGTGCCCCCAGAAGAGCAGTGTTAATGCCATTTGCAAGTCTTTGTGCCAAGTCTGCAACTTGGAAAAGTTGAAAAGTAAAAACAAATAATTGGAAAGACATCTTATTACAAAGTTAGAAATGTTACAAAGTGGTATAGAAATATTTTCCTAAAGAGAACAAAAGAGCTTCATGACGAAAACAAAATTTAATCAGACAAATAGTAAGCTGAGTCATCAGGGGTGATATATTTGTTGTAGTCATACCTATATGCTTCTGCTTAGATATCAGATTCTTCTGATATCATCTCTGTCTCTCCAATCATTCTGAAAGTAATCCACTCTGTGAAATGGAAGGTTTTCCCATGTGGTAGAGAAGAATAAATCTCGTAATTCTTCTTTATCCATCCAGTGAAAAATGATAGTGAGGGCAAGATAGTGAGATGTTATGGTTTTTTTGCAATATGTTTAGTGTATCATCATGATATAGAATGTTGGAAACAGGGGCTCCAATGCCTTAGCATAATATGCACAAATATCTAGTTATACAAAAATTTATTAATTATTTTTATTATACAAAAGTGATATCTGCGAGTAGTTTGCAAATTTCTGGTAATTGGTTATTTAAATCATGGGTAGGAACTTTACTGCTTGGCTGCTCTTTTAATTTGTCACCATTGCAAATTTGCAAAGCTATCTCCAATTATATCTAATCCTTGTATAAATCCTGAAAGTGATTCCACCATCTTCAGAGCACATTTTGCCATTTCAAAGATATAGATGGATTTGCTTTAATGTTTTCTTGTAATTTTTTGAAGACCAGATCTATTCAGGTCTTTACAGCATTGAACAGAACCTGAAATTCTCTGGTCCTGTTGAGTCTCTTGGTCTGTCAGAAATATAGGTTGAGAGAGATTGGTGGAAATAGGTTGAGTTCTGAGATAGGTGTAGAAATATGATCAATCGGAGGAAATGGTTCGAGCTGTTGTCCTAGTGTTGAGGTCATGATGCAATTGAGAAAACTCTTGTCAGCTGTCTCTTGTTGTATCTAATGCTTGGACTTGAGATGGGGCACAGCAGGTGTATTAATGGTCATGACTGAATATGAAGGCAAGTAAAATTAGTAACATTCCTATTTTAGCAAATGCTACTAGGAAAGGAAAATCTATTTCTCCATCTTGGTCAGTTGTGGTCATGTCAGTTGATGACAAATGCAACTGATCATGTGATGGAGCATATCCGACATGATAGTTGGCCATTGCGGTAGTGTCAGCACCTGCCTGGACTCTCTCTTCAGGTCAGGAGGACAAGATTCCACATTATTCCTATACCTCTCAGCAATATATTTAGCTCCAATCATGAATTACCTATACTCCACCACACAACCCTCATATACAGAAATCCTTGAAACCTTTGTTGAAGATGCCAATTGAATGATAGCTTCACCCTCTCTTGAACAAAATGTTGCAATTGCCTCTTGCCTATATGGAGCTACCATTGACATTTTTCTAAAGGTTAGACTAATCATAGAAAGAAACAAGACCAAACTTAAACACTTTTACCGGAAACACACTAAACGAGCCAACTATGCCAACTACCTTTGCACCCCAACACCCACTACATCTCAGCACACCAACTCTGATTATACCGGGATTTCCATATACTGCTGATAACCCATTACAAGAAAAGAAAATCTGGAGATATCTGGGTGTATTCTTTGACTCTCAACTTACCTTCAAGCACCACATCACCCACTACACTAATAAAGCTTTTTTCATGGTAGCGGCCTTCACTTTGCTAGGAAACTCAATTCCAGGTATCCCTCACAACTTATAATGATTACTTTTCCTTTTGTGTATCTTTCTACTCATGACATACAGCACTGTCCTCTGGAAGACCCAGAGCAACAAAAAAACCAAAGATCTAATCAACACCCTTCAGAGAGCCTAATCTTGAGCCATACACTGGATCTCAATTGCTTTCAAATCAACAAATATTCTGGCCATGCAATTATTTCTGGGCATACTATCAATCTCCCTCAGTCTTCAATCACACATCAACAAAACCCATGTCCGACTACTCAACACATCTGAATCTCGCCCATTTACATCCATTTCTAACCCAGCACAAGCCCGCCCCTCCTGGCCAACCTGAGATAAATAACATACTACCCAGACATTGATACCTCTACCACCTGAACTATATCCCTTATCACATTCATAAATATCAGAGATCAACAGGATTTTAGTACATCTCAGAATCAACTAGGATTACCACCGTGTTCACTATGACATCTCATACCCTCACAAATACTTGGACAACTGGGATGATTGGCTCAATAACCAAAAAACCAGCAACTACAACATCCAAAATAGAAAAGAACACCAAAATGTCCCACCAAAGTCTCTCGTCATCTTCACAGATAGCTCCTATAACCTACCCAAACCCACAGACCATCATCTCCATGATAGCAGATCAGCATTCTCAGCCTGGCACTAGAGATCTCATCTACAAGACAGCATCCAATACATGCACTCTGCTACCAATGAAGAATGTGAAGTAGAAACCCTCACCCTCACTCTTACAAATCCCATTATCCAACAGATATGTTCCCACACTAGCGATATTATAATCTTCATGGACAGTAAAGCCGCGATCAACATATATACCAAAACATATCTCCATCCTAATCAAAGAGTGTCACTCTACATTGTTTAAGCACTTCAACATTGGCTAAACAAAACCCTATCAACACCATATACATATAGTACTGTCCAGCTTATTTAGACATCCTAGTCAATGAGAAAGTCGATAAGTTTGCCAAGCAAGAGAACAGAGAGCATGTGCTTATAAAGGCAGAGGCTGGAGACATGAAGGTTTTGCCTCTGGATCAACAAATTTCTGCGTATGCTGCAACTGTGTAGGATATGTGGCAGCAAACTGTTTCATCACGATGAATATCCAGGGCATTCAGCTCTGAGACAAGGGCTCAGAGAAGACAGCAGGTTTTCCTTTACGTAATTGCAGCTATACCACCTTTGTCTAGGCCGATTTTCTTGTAGAAATAACGAATAATTTTTTATTTGTACTCCGTACCATGCTGAATGCTAAACCTGTTTCGGTGTCCAACTATAGAATGAGTAAGTGCCAGAAGATCTTTTTACAAGATCTTGTTGATCAACCCAAAAAAAAAGGTGTTGTATCTCCTTGCACGTCAGAATGGAATTCTCTAGCCAACTTGGTCCTGAAAGAGACAAGCATTGCTTGACCCCCCTTCCTCTCATTTGGCCTCTTCTTGGCCAAGTGGAAAAGTATAAATACTTCATGAAAATCAACCTCTTCAATGGTTACTAGCACATCTCAGCCATAGATGATCTCACATGATTCCTCTTTACCTTCACTGTTTCAAGCTAGGGCCAGTTCTGCTGGAACCATCTCACCCAGGGGCTTAAGCAGGCACTGTTCCTCTTTCAGAGGTACATAGACCAGCTACTCACAGACTTCCACAAGTGGTGACTCCCATACCTAGATGATACCACAATCAGTGCAAACACTCTCGAGGAGCTCAAGGCCCAGGTCAATCTGGTAGTCTCACAACTCGTTTCTGCTGGCCTGAAGATCAACAAGGACAAGTCGGTGTGGCAGAGCACAGCACTCCCTGTGCTCAGATATGTTCTTTCTCATAACTCCATCCTTCTAGATTCAGAGTACATTGTGTCTCTAGTAGACTACCCCCTTTCAACCAACAAGCAGGACCTTTGGAGATTTCTCAGTAAAATCTTCTATGTGATCTCAAACTATCTCTACATCTAGGCCATGTTCACAACTGCTTACCTTGAACAATATAATTTGCAGGAGGTAGTCAGAGGTAGAGTTGGCACAGTTAATGTAGCGACGAAATAGAGAGAAGGAAAGAGAGATTGATTGATCTGATGAGTATGCCTCAGATGTGAGGCCTTATATACATGTAGGCCTATTTACTTCTTGTTTGTAATGTAAATGACTGTCTACAGATTACACAGCTATCTATAGATCATGTGTCTACCTAATTAACCAATAGCATGTCTCTCTCAGTGTCTAGATTATTCTAGAACATTCTATGAGGCTGTGTCAATACAATGGGTCTAAGTTCTAGAGTGCTGAGTAAGGGCATCTGGAACTTGGATGAGTAATAAAGTGATTGGTAATGAATGGTGCTTATGAATAAAGTGTCTAAATATATGCCTAATTGGGCATTGATCGGTAAAAATGTTACAAAAATAGAATTAAATATATAGAGGTCTTAGGTAAACATGTCCAAATATTGAAAACTGTAACAGGCCAATTGGGCCCTTTTTTTCTCTGCTTCTGACAAGTCACACAACAGAGTCATCCTTAAGGGTAACACCTTGGAAACATTTGAGCACATCAAGAAAGCCCTCTTATCACTAATTGCTATCAATTGGTTTGATGCCAGTGCCAGCGGATACACTGCTTGTTTGTATCAGGGAGATTACATTGTTGCTACACTGTCACACAAGAATATATAGCCTTTTCTTCCTTCAGCTACCTCCACAATCAGGAAGGCAGTGTGCATGCAGTCAACAGTTGATGCCTTTTGTGATTATATTTCTGCAAAGCCTGTCCAGTACATCACAGACAGCCAGGCACTGTCTCAGCTGTAGAGCAGCCAGAACTTTTCTCACATGGTGCCCTTCTTGGCCTGTCAGTTGTATTTTTGGCAGACTTGGCTAGTAGATTAGTCATCAAGTGCATACCATGCATGGACCTCTTGATTGTAGTTGCTAACACACTAGGTCATGTCTCTCCATATATAAAGCCTATAAAGTAGTCTTGAAATTCATCCTCTCTTTACACGAGATTCTCACTGTAGTCATAAGCACTTCAGCCTGACCCACCTGCTCCCTTAACAGTTGGACTGTAAGGTAGGAGTATTATTATTTAAATGTTATCAGACGCATTGTACTTTCTATCAGGGTCTTTCTTGGTGACATTATTATCTGTCTCCACCATTGGAAGACAAGAATGAGGTTGTGGTCATAGTGGCACTGGCAGTGCAGCTACAGCCACACAGGGCCTCAAAGAAGAAGTCAACACAGAGGTCAAAGGCCTCACCAATAAAAAACGTCAAAACGTGATCAACTGCAATATTGCAGAGATCAACAGACTTACCCAGCTTGTTCTTGAGCTCTACCAGATACAACACCTGAATGATGCTCGTGACGCTACCGCCTCAACAATGACCCTCAGGCTCTTAAGAGCCCTTGCTGACATTGCCAACGATGAAACAGCAATGGATGTCTCTGATACCATGCATAACATTGCAGACCGCTTGGACCTTGGTTGTCCATCAAGAATGCCTGGCCCCTTCAGACTGCCCCTCCATCGCAGAAAGAGAAGTCTCAGGCCACCTTTTTCAAGAAGGTGAAGTCCACGTGCCCCCCTTCTATAACACCCCACAACACAATATTCAGTGCAACTGTATCCATCAAACATTAACTTCTATCTCACTGGAGTGACATTAACTCCAAGCCTAATGCCTTGAGCCATCGCTGTATCTTTAACAAACTTAAGGATCTGACTCACCTCTCACAATTCCAACACCTATACACCAACAGAAACTTATCCCTGCACGTTGCAACACAACTCATATTGGTCTCTCACAGTATATGCTCCCATTGGAGAATATCACTCAAGATGGGCCCCAGAACTAGCTTACTACCCCATTACAAATAGAGATGTTAGTTCAGTATATAGCCTGAGAGAAAGTATTGTCCAAAGAGATAGGGTCTGGTCCCAGCAGTCTGTAACGCTATATTTTCTGAAATAGAGATTAGTATGTCTGGCTTACTCAGTACTATCCTCTGAAAAAGTGATATACTGATGCTTTGCCATTAGATGCCAAAGCCTCTACTACTATTGCACATCATGAGTTCACAGGCCTCTACAAATGAGTTTTTGTCAACAAAGAAACATAATTCAAGTTCAGAAATGTGGAAAAGATAAAAAGACAATACAAACCACTGGCTATCAGCAGAATTGCAACTCACTGTGGATCTGAAAAGATACAAGAGGCACAAGACTCAGCAAACAAATTAAGTCTACTCACTTGACTCTCAATGGAGCATTGTACTCTAGAAGTCCATTTTTTACAGTTATCTAACAATAAAAGCTTTTTATACACTCTCCTTATAGAGTATTTAGAAACAATTGAAGAAGAAAACATTAAGAAAACAATCAACTTTCTGACTTTATTCAATACTATTTCAATCTATCACCCTCCAACCAGTACCTGTTAATATTCAATTCTACAAACCCAAGATTTTTCTACAAATTCAGAAATTCACTTATACGTTTGAGGCTGCAAAAGTATGCCTTGACTCAATCTCAATATACTCAATAATAAAAAGCAACAGATGTACTAAATCATGTTAGAAACGAGTCCTGAGGTTGGTGGTCATGCTTTCAAGATCTATATAAAGAGTTAGAAATCATTGAACATAAGCTTATCGATAAAAAGTGGAGAAAAATTAGAGGAGCTTTAAAGCATATTGGTCGTACTTTATTCAACAACCTTGATAACCACTATGTAGAGGTCTGTATGCACTTGGCAGATGTTATCTTTGCATAAAGCAAGGTAGATATATTGTGGGAAATAAAAGACACCATTTAATTTCCATGTTTTCTATTGTGTTCAAAACAATAAAAATTGCTGATTAAAACAACTTTACAAGATGTCATATAACTACAATGATAAAAACCTCGGCCCTGACACCTACTACATCTTTTTCAACTAGTCACCTCTGAAAAAATATAGAAGATTCATGTACAAAATGTACCCTGAACATAACCTTCAAAAAATCCAATAAATTTTGGATGCCTACATTAGACCTTTTATTACTGCACCTGGTCTCTACAGGACTTTGAGTCTGTAGATAAATAGTTAACAGTTGAAGAATAGAAAGAGAGCATAGATCAATGGTATAAAGAAAATGCCATATTGGCCATATGGGGAGACTCAAGCAATGAGGTAGTTAATGACAATTGGTACTACAATTCTGACTAATAGAACATCAACTTTAAAAACAAGATTTTCTTTATTTTTTTAATCATGGAAACTGTTTTTTTAATATACTATCCAATACATGCCAACAATGATATTTTGTAAAGCTTAATTTAACAACTTTATTCTGGTTCCAAATAACCCTCTCATGATTATAATTTAAAACTGGTAGCAAAGACTCTGACAAGGAGTCAAGATCAAAACCCTAGTTTACACTGCAGAAGAACACATCTAGCATGAAAAAGTACATGACAATAGTACCAATATAATAAATAAACAAATAAAGGCATATATTGATGGTCACATTGAGAACTTTATAAATCACTACCATGCTACAATAATAGAAGCATATCAAGGAGTTGCAGAATTAGAAGCACAAGTAATTTAACTTCCAGCTGGCAGTGGTATACAAGCCTAATGTTTTCCAAAAATACCTGAACCAAAAAAACTTCTTGGGCAGCTAAGACAAGATAGAGTTAAAATATTGGTTGAATCAAATTGCACCCTATTGTCATGCAACTGGGATTTTTACAGACTAGTAAAAAAATCATTTATGCGCTGATGTATTTTAGAGCTCTTGTTACAGACTGCTGGAGACTGCCTCTATCAATCTTTCTTACCCCTATCTATCCCATTTGAACTATAATCTCTCTCAGGCTGTATACCAGACTAATACTTTCCTTTAGTATACTATGTGTCTATCTCCTCTTTGAGTAGTATTGTCACAGTTTTCAATATTTGGACATGTTTATCTAAGATCTCTACATATTCAATTCTATTTTCATAGCATTTTTACTGGTTAATGTCCAATTAGACATGCATCTATATTTAGACTCTTCATTCATAAGCACCCTTCATTACCAATCCCTTTATTACTTATCCAAGTTCCAGATGCACTTACTCAGCACTCTAGAACTTAGACCCATTCTAATGTTGATCAGGGAAGTCAGGGCTGACCTCTAGTTCGTGCCATTCTGGTTCCTCTAGTGGATGCTCTAGTGCCCCTGGTATGGTTGTGGGGGTTGTTTGGTTTGCTAGTGTCTTGTTCTTTCAGAATGCATTCTCAGAGTTCCGAGGTGTAGGCTTGAATCATGTTGCAGATAGCCCATCTGTCCATCTTGTGTTTGGTACATTTGCAGTCCTTAGAGTCAGCCCTGTGGGGGCTATCACAGTTCATGCATAGGATGTAATCATCTATTTGAATTACTCCATGATGTGAGATGCATTTCCACGCAAATCATGCATGCAACATATCAGATTGCTGCAGCATATGTTCTGTGTGTGGCCCCATCAGCCACACTTTTTACAAAATACGACCAAAATATAAGCTATGCGTTCATCAACTCTCGCATCTTGAAACCTGAGCTGTTTGCTTTTAAGGGCTTTAACAAATGAGAAAGGAGTCTAGAAGTCTAGGACCAAGAAACTAATAGCTCCCTAGTTGGCGGAGTTAGGTCCTATAAACTGCGGTCCCATATGATGTCTAGGTTGGCCATGGCTGGGAAGGTGGTAGACTGGAAGGGGAAAGTGGGTTTTGTCTCCACAGTTTTGCCTTTGCTCTTGATGGATGAAGCGATGGCTGGTATGGTGTAAACAGTTGGTCCATGGAGAGGGGCTGGGTCTGGGTTTTCCTGGTTGCTGAATGAGAGAATCTGCAATGATATGGGTTGAGATTGTTCGGAAGGAAATGATCGTTCTTAGAAATATCTTGTCGTTGTGTTTCTCTCTGTAGTGCTTTTGATTGTCTCTTGAGACTGGCATACTTTTGTTGTGCATATATAGCATCAATCTGCTTTTTCATCATAATGGCTCTATGTTAGTAGTTCTTGTTCTAGTTCCATGTATCTAGATGGTGAGAAGGATTCAAAGTCCACTGTATAAGTAAGGAACAATGCACTGGATAGAAAAGTGAGTCGTTCATTGTCTTCTTGGTCGCGTTTGAGGGTTAGAAGGTCACATGACATTAAAAATCTAGATACAGCCACTGTGGTTTGATATTCCATGAGGGTGAGGATTAGGTCTTTTTGAAGGACGTTAAGGTCAGCGCTTTTATCTATGAAAGCGTCCGGTAGTTTCACAGTGTAGGCCTCGTTGTGGATGGTGAAAAGGAACTAGGTGCATTTGTTTCCTAGATGCCCATAGGACATGGTCATGTAGTTTCTGTATGATATAATCAAAGCCTCCCACTCTGAACTGACAATTAGTGTTTTTGGTTGTGTGCTCCAGGTGATTGGGTGGCAGGTAGTCTTGTGCTCGTGGGTTACCAATGATTTCAGTGGAACTGCCTGGCACGAAGAGTCAACAGGGGGCAGGGTGGATGTGACTGGTACAGAGAGAATGTTCTTGCCCATAGAGTGTGCATGAGGTGAGATGTATATGAGTTGACCTGTGGTTTGCATTACAATATTGTCATTATTGATTGGTGTAGGTAGCATAGAATGGTGTGGATTGTTTATGATTTTCATATTTGAGGAGTTTGTACCTGATTGTTGGTAATGCCTCATTTCTTTCTAGTGTCTAATTCTGATGTCACAGGTCGAGAGGCATCTGCCATAGTAAATTCCGTGATCATAGCTTGGAAGTACGATGCCATGAGTTGCGATGGGCGTTCTGGGGTTGGTGATGATAGGACGGGTGTGAAAGACTGGCTAGTTTCCAGGGTTTGTCAAATCCATCTCTTAATGGTCTTGGTGTTTTGAACTGTGCTGTTGTCCGCATGTTCATAGGGTACGAAACGGTCTACTTGCCTCATTTCTGAGATGTAGTAGCCCACAAGGGACTTGCCCCGAGTGGCTAGAGTCTGAGTCGCTGAGAACACTGCAAGAGTCTGATTCTCTGGGAGAGAAAAGGTCTGTAGTTGGTTGAACAGAGATGTCTGCGCTAGGCAAGACTGGTTTTCTTCTGGGGTTTGAGGTCAGGAAGGAAGTTGACAAGTTATCCAGAGAGGATAGGGATTGTTGAGATTTGCATTTGTTGCTGCCCATGAGGAGGCCAGCAACTTGTCGTGCTCGGTTTGCCAGTTTCGTTTCGAAAGTGCTGGGTTGCCTGGGCATAGATGCATTAGAGACCTCACGAGGTGGACTGGTTTGGTCATTTGAGCATCTCTTTTGAGGGATGTGGATGAGGGAAGGAGCTGGTCAGTCTGTTGTGAGGTAGCAATGGACTGGGAGAAAACAGTAATGGGATCTTCTTGTAGCTCACCTGTGGATAGATAAACAATAGGAGGATGATTTCCAGGTTGTTCAAACAGGAAACTCATAGATGCTCTAGACTGGCTGGTCATCGGAGAAGGTGGTGAAGACACTGTATTCTCTACTTATTTTTGTGTAGTCTCCCAAAGAGAAAGAACATGGTACAAGGTCAAGGAGGGATGGAGCGGTCCAGTGTTGGTTTATTAATCGGCTAATGCCAGTTGAAATTGAACCTCCAGTTAATATACTCACTGTAGTTTGATTTATTTTTATCACTACTTTCATTGTCACCGCCAACCCTCATGCTTTCCATTAGTCAGAATCAGCCTACATCTCCATTATCCATCTATCACTATCGAAGTATGGACCCACTCAGCCCTGAAAAGCTATATCTCGCATGGAAGATCATCTACTCATTTCTATCAGTACTCATATTGTATTACTACCTGTTGTAACCAGACACTTCTGGTGTAGTTTGACCGAAACTACAAAGAAGGGAGCTCACACACAACTGAAGTGTGAAGATGATTAAATAAAATGAATTGGGTAGCAATACTAAGTAGAGATATACCTGGAGTGTAAAGGTGAGTAAATAGAATATATATAGATCACATTCAAACTCCGAAGCAATTATAACTACTGTGCTACAAATACTATCAAATATAGAAGACATGATTAGCTTATTTCATCCTCAACACACCCCCTTAACGAGACATGTCTCCAATCTACCAAATAAATGGAGACAATACTAATGGTAAAGTAAGTTAAGTCATTTAAAGTAGAAAGACCATTAGAAAATAACAAATAAAGATAGAAAGAAGAAGGAAACGACAAAATCAGAAAGAGTGAAACTATATAAACACTATACCTGTAATCCAAACATCTTTCTAAACTTATCTACCTTCTCTCTTGCAAGTGCTTTAGTCAGTAAATGTGTACATTGCACATCAGTTGATATGTAAACTGGTGCGATTTGCTCATGTTCCATGTCTTGCAACCAAATATACCAAAGATTCATATGGTTCATCCTTCTATGATGCTCTGAATTTCTTGCCACACTAATTTACAACGATTGTACATCATGAGCGATGATAGATCAGAAATAGCATATCTAAATTCGTTCAAGATATATGATATGTCCACATTAAGTCCTTTCTACCATCAATAGCTGCAACAAACTCTGCTTCTGTTGTGGACAATGAAACCAGAGTCTGTAGCTTGGATCTCTAACCAACCGCTGTTCTACAAACCAATGTTACATATCCTGATATTGACTTGCTATTCTTTGTTGCCACCACGATCTGCATCACAATAAGTGACAAATAATGCAAAGCAAATAGCCTGGGTTTTATGCAACTTCGACAACTCCAACAGACAAGCAGCAGATCGGAAGAATAATTTCATTGAAAGAGTGATAGCTGTAGCTGAAGCACTTCCAGCAGCACAAAAAGCAGAAGCTCAACCAGACATGTTTGGCACCATTGAAGCCTTTTGGAAACGCTTCACAGCTGACTTTCTACCCTCAGATAGAAAAGAAACGGTATTGGTTAACCTCAAAAGACTCCAAATGGAGAAAAAACAACTCTCACTAACTACTTCAATGAATTCAAATTTTTGGTCCACATTGTGAGCAACCTCTTAGTTGAACAAGTAAAGAACTACTTCCTTAGAGGCTTAGACCTCTTACTTAGAAGAACCGTGGCCATCCATTCCCCACAACCCACAGATTACGTAGTGGCCAAGCTACTGGCCCAAAGAGTAGAGCCAACCTGTGAGTGGTGGATTCTCTTTATGGAAGAGAACGAAGGACTAGTGACTTCTCATGGAGGAATACAGCTTCTCTATCACCAGATGCTATAGATGTAGATTGTATGGGTATAGAGGAAAGAACAAAGTTAATCAAAGAAGGAAGGTGTTTGCATTGCAAACAGAAAGAAAATCTCTCTTGTGAATGTCCAAAGAAAAATGAAGGACAAAGGAAATTCCTGAAGGCCAAGATGCCCCTTAGGAAACAATTGAGAGCTCTTTTAGATGAGGCAACAATGAAATACACATAAAAATTTTAGATGAGCTTGAGACTGCCAGTAAAGAACTGGATTTTTGAATCAGAACTACAAATCAGCGTCGCTCATCCCTTATGTATACCTTCTGTCTGCCAATAAAAATTCATTGTAAATTTCCTTTATCCTCTCAGACAAAAGAGGAAAGATTGTCAAAGTAAATGCACTAATAGACTCAAGAGCTATGGGCAGCTTTATAGACTCGAACTTTTGCCAACAAAGAGACATTCCCCTCTACTGAATGCTTGATGCCCATCCAGATTGACAATGTGGATGGAACTACTAATCGATAAGGAACCATACAGAGACAAGTTAATCTCCACATTGCCATGGACACACAGGAGTTTCCACAAATGAGCTTCATAGAAGTAGCATTGGGAAAGGAAGAAATTATATTGGGGCTTTTATGATTAAGAAAACACAACCCGATGATCAACTGGAAGAAAGAAACCATACAGTTCAGCGACCTCCAACAATTGGAAAATATGTTACCCCACATCCTCACAGAAACAGAAGATGAAGACAAAGGATATCCATCAGGCAAATCTGATTGGACCCCGATGTCACTTACTCTCAAATCAAAGGCATATATCTCAGACAACAAATAGCAACTCTAGAGGTCATTGATAGTATCCCTAATGATTGATTTTCTTGAGTTATTGGTCAAACTGTACAAGGCTTTACATCCTGAAAAATCAAACAGGCATATTTTTGGCACCGGCAGGTCACATAGCAATAGAAATCGAAGTAAAAACCTGGATGCAATAGATGTGGATTAAAAAAAGCGAAAGAAAAAGAGTCAGTAGCACTTCCAAGATGAAGATATTCTATTCCTACTGCAAAAAATACTTTCCAAAAATTCAAAATACTGATAATATATATAGTCAATTGTCAAAAGAAGACCAACAGAAAAAACCTTCAACCTCTTTGTCAAACACATCTAAGTCTAAAAAGAAAGATGACAAGTCCAAGGCGGCGGCTAAAAGAAAGAAGTTTAGTGCCAGCAATGCAGATATATTAACTAATAACTTGAATAATGGAATCTAACACCAACTCCAACAAATCTTCTGTCAAGTCCAAATCCTCTAAAGACAAGATGAAGAACATCAAAGTTAGTACAGCATCTATTGAAGAATTACCCAATTTCTTATCTTCTCAGACTCTTCAGTCAATAAAAGGGGCAACAGAAACCTTATGGCCAAAAGTAAGTTATGGTTATCTTCAGATTTTTCCAGAAGACTGTAGAGAAGAGCATCATTTTGGAGCATACCGAGTGTTTCTATATGCAGTACTGAAAGACGCGAGCGCCGTACGCTTTGAACACCACCAAGATTGGAAAAGAACCTTTCTACCTTGGCAGCCTGAGGAACAATCTTAAGGATTGTCAGCGCTAGAGCTTTAAGTGGCCGAATAGATACCACAACAGGAATAGACTGCCACCATTCAACCGCATTTGCTTTGCCACTGAGATTGAAAGGTGCCCATGTATGGAAATCATAGATTTACGGTGCTTACAATTATATGACAGTGTGCATCTTTTGCTGTCCACATTCTCTGAAAAGCCTGCATTGTAGTTGGATTGTCTGTACAGACAGCAATCAGAGCTGCTGCACCCACATTCTTCCGAGATAATGCCTTATTCGAGATTTCAACAAGATTTTGAGCTGTCGCACGCTTCCCTGTTAGCTCAGAGAGCCCCAGCACAACTGGATGTTCTCAAACTTCAGCCAATAGACAGCCATATACACTTCGATGCAATGCATCTTCCCAGCCATCAATAAGATATATCAGCATTTGTCGCCCCTCGAGCCTCTTCAAATCTTCAGCAATAACTTGACTTTCTTCAGCAAAGAGATAGTGCTCCGTTAACACATAACAAGTTGGTGGAATATAAGTGGGCCGGAGCACATGCAGCCATTTAAGGAAAATGCATTCTCTGCAGAGCTGAAAGCTATATTTCCATGAACAAAGAATCTATGAAGCATCACCAATGAGCTTTGAGGGACTTTCTAACAGATCTACCACATACCGAAGCAACCAGATATTTACTTTGTCAAGCTCTTCCTCAAACATTGACCTGTTTGTGAAGGAATCAAGGTTTCTTTTCGTCACAACCACCTTTCCAACTGCACCTTTCTTTTTCTTCTCAGGCTGAGTCTTTGCAGTGGTCCTTGGTTGGAAATAATCTTATCCGGTAGTCTGAATCATTTGAAAATTGTATTGTGGAAGGCAATAGTGGTATCCGCAGCTCCCATTTTCTTTGTACAGAGATGTAAGAGTATGGCTTTAGACATTTCTTGATCGACTATGACTAGAAGGGCATTCTTCCCTTCTGATTCGGGAAGATCAGTAATGAAGTCCATCATGATTTGTCCAAAGAGATGGGTTTTGTGTGGTAGTAGTAGGAGAACTGGGGGCTTACTTGGATGGGTATTGATTTTTATTTGTTGGCAGGCCACACAGCCTTTTACAAATCATCTTACTATTCCATATTGTCCTGGCTACCAGTAATCTTGTCTTAGAAGCTACGCTGTAGTATTCTCTTCAGGGTGGCCCATGATATTGAATTCATGATAATTACGGATGATGTCTCAACGTAATTCTCAATCCAGCAGAACGTAGCATCTTTCTTTGTAGTAGACTAGGCCATCATAAGTCGACCATTTGTCAAATTTCTTTTTCATTGCCTGTTTTTCTTTGGGTAGGTTCTTCTATGTGCGATAGGTTAGTATGATGGAGTTTTCTTTTTGGCATTTTTTGATGCGTTTGCATAGGCTCATGTCTATTGCTCAGATAATCATATTGTTAGGAATGATGGTCACCAGCTCTTTTTCTTCTAACCCATCATCCAGTATATGGTCGGGTCTACAGGATAATTTATCCGCTCCTGTGAGTTTATTTCCAGGAAAATGAGTAAGTTTGATATCATATTCAGAAAGAAGGAGGTGCCATTGGGTCTGCCTGGGAGTTAATCTCTAGGGTTGTTGGTAGTACATGAGATTCTTGTAATCACACTAGACAACTGTGGGTCTATTTTCTAGTAGGTAATGTCTCCATTCCTTGAGTGCGGACACAATGGTGAGGAGTTCCTGGTCATAAATCTGATAATTTTGCTCTGTGGGAAGTAGGGTTTTTGACATATATCTACAGGGTCTCTATTCTCCATTGGCATCCGTTTGTTTGAGAATGGCTCCAAGGGCATATTTAGAGGTGTCAGTCTTTAAAAGAAATGGTTTCTGGAGACTGGGAGCCATGAGCATTGTAGCATCAGTAATGTGTTGATCTTGGTATTTGGTTTCAATGATGATCTGGGATATCGTATCTTCTCAGTGTGAGTGTTCTCAAAACTGGATGGTGCCTTCCTTCCAATCAATTGTAGGGTTGTGTTTTTGCAACGAGGGTAGTCCCAGGATTACTTCTTTTTTCCTTAGGGCTGCTTCTATAAGGCTTACTTGGGGAAATTCTTGGTGAGCCATAGGTTCACCTGTCATTGTATCATTCCTTGTCGGTTTGTAGTTTTATCGGCATTATAATAGGTTCCGTCATTTGGTGGAGGGAAATTTCTTTTTGTGAGCAGAAATTTGAGTCTATGAAGTTCCCCATGGCTCCAGAATCAATTAAGGTGTTTACTTCAACAATTTTTCCTCTTTTGTCTGTAAGGGTAAGGGGAATTCATAACGAGTTTTTATTTGCAGACAAAGGGGAGAGATATACATAGAGGACAGATGACGTCGATTTGAAGTCCCATTCTAAAAATCCATTTTTTTGCTTGCTATTTCTAATTTATCTAGGATTTTCATTCATTCTTCATCTCTGGCTTCGTCAAGCAAAGCCTGTAGTTGCCTTCTAAGTGGGGTTTTGGCCTTGAACGGTTTCGTGGGAGAGTCGTTTTTCTTAGGGCATTTGTGGAAGAGGTATTCTTTATGCTTGCAACTGAAGCAACATCTTTCTTTGATAAGCTTAGTTCTTTCTTTGGTGCTCATCTGGTCTACATTCATGGCATCAGATGGAGGTGCCACTGTGGTTTTCCAGAGAATGTCGGAATTTCTTCAGTCTCCTCCATAAAAAAAAATCCACCATTCAGTGGTTTGCCTCAACTCTTTGAGTAAGTGCTTTAGCTGCAGCATAGTCGGCCAGGATAGGACGATGAGTAGCAACCATTCTTCCTACTGTGGGTGTAATCCTTGAAAGAAGTAATTCTTTACTTGTTCTATTGAGAGGTTTTCAACAATATGAACAAGTTAGTCAAATTCATTGAGGTAATTGGTCAACTGCCTTTTTTCCATTCTAAGTTTCTCGAGGCTGATGAGGGCTATCTTCTTCCTGTCTGAAGGGAGGAAATCGGCATTAAGTCTTTCTCAGAAGGCCTTTATAGTTTCAAACATTTCAGGGTGCATAGCTTCATGATCTGCTATAGAAAATTCTACTAATGCAGTAACAACTTATTTGATAAAGTTATTTTTTCAATTGGTGGCTCTTTCGCTCAAGTTATCAAAATTTGATAGTATTCATGCAATCTGCTTGGCATGGGTGTTGTAGATTTGGCTGTTAACAGCAAGATAGAAATTACAGGTCTTCTGGAAGATTTTTACTTCTTTTTCTGTAAATTATACAGGGGATGCTAATCTAAGTTCTCTGGCTTTAGCCATAGCGGGGGGTTGCAGAGGTGGTGTGGGAGGGGGTTTTGGTGAAGGGCTTCAGGAGAAGGCAGGGGTTGGTTCTCTTGTGGGGTTGAGGGAGAGTTGTCCGAGTCTTCTGTAGAGGAGTATGGCTTTATTGGTTACATTGCCAAATTTGTCTTTAAGAATTGGTATGGGAGATGTGGTGTGAGAGGGTCGGAGTGAAGTAGATTGGGTGTCTATGTCAATTTGTTGAATAGTCTTGTCTCCTTCTTTTTTGGATGAACTTTCTGAGTCAGAGTTGTCAACCTGATCCAAAAGTTCAAGAGTTCATCTGGTAAAGTGTAGATATTTGGAATCTAGCCTGGTTATTCATTTTGTTTTCTTGAATTTTGAAAAATGGACAATTAGTCGTTGTCTTTGTATCTCCACCTTCATGAGGCGACTTCATAGTAGATTTCTCTGGCTTTAAGGCTTAATCTTCCTTCTTCTAGGGTGGCTTTCTGGAGTATGCGTGACCAATCCTCGCTATATCTAATTCATTGTGTGCGGTCCAGTGCAACTGGGTAGTTATTGATTTGAAGAGCTTATCCTAGTGTTACACTGAGCCCACTTTATCTAGGCAAGGTCAGTTGTTGACTTGAAAGGACTTTGCTTGTTCAAGCTAACTGATAAAGGGGGCTTCTCAGTTGGGCTTGCTATAAGAGGTGAAGTAAAGGCGATGTTGATACAAGAGGATAAGCTAAGGTTACATAACTATGTATCAGTAGATTATATGATAGCGGTATTGAGAGGTGCTATGTATGCCTATACATATCCAGATACTGAGTTCGGAAATCAACTACGTGTCCATGAGAGAAGATGGCACTGCAGCTTCGGTCTGTAACAGAAACAAGTAAACAACACACAAAAAAATTCAGTTCAATCAGAAAGTACTTCATGTTTCAATAGAGTTCAACACTTGAAGAGGAGGTAATGTCACAGTTTTATATATATTCTCATCTCTAATCACCTTATCTTATCTTATCTCATTCAATTAGATATCTTTTGAGCTGTTACATATTACTACTTAAGTAATGCTCTAGAATATTTTACACTATTTTATTATATTTCATGACATGACATCACATTAGATTACATTATCATTGCACTATAGCACATTACTGTTGTCAAGAGACCTAGCTATTTATACTGTTGGCCCAAATACACAGCCTTGATCATCAAACTGATATTTAATTTTGGCATAATGTGTTATTAGTTACTAGATTAGTATGTATAGGATTACTCATCAACTATATAGTTATTAGTTAGTATTTATATATACCTAACTACTCTGGGGCATAGACCCTCAGATTGAATAACATCTGTGTAAACTGCTCACCAGTTGGATAAGCTCTCTACTACTACCTCAACCCTGCTTCAAATACAAATAATAGTAAGTTGCATATCTGTGATGAATAGAGACTGAGTCATCCTAACTCCAGTTACCATGTTTAGATATATTATTTCACATTAGAATATATTAGTTACTTGGTCTGTGCATATAATACCCTAATATAAAAGACAGCCCAAGTTGAGAGTAGAATCTCAGTTTTAATCTCATCTATTTTGCACTCTTAAGTGCAGTTAGCACTAGCTCCAACTCCAAGAGAAAGAAACCTTGTTAACACCTGAAACTTACCTCTTCACAGCTTGTAAGTTCAAGTAGGGCAGAGTGAGAGCTAGTACTAACTGCACTTAAGAGTACAGAATAGACGAGTTCAAAACCAGGTTCTATCCTTGACTTTGGCTGTCTTTTATATTAGAGTATTATATGCACAGACCAAGTAACTAATATATTCTAATGTGAAATAATATATCTAAACATGGTAACTGGAGTTAGGATGACTCAGTCTCTATTGTAATTAATAACTATGCTCAGAGTGATAACAAATCCTTTTACTAAGGTGATTATCAAGCAGATATAATGTTACTGCTTGATTAGTGATAGAGCTTAGTAATTTGAGAAATGACTAACAAAGATTTCAGTCTATTTCAGATGTTTCTAGAGGGTCCAGTAAGGTCCTGATGAGACCTTCTGACTAATCTATCTAAATGAGATTTTATAACCTTATATAATCTATTCAAAATAGGCTATACTCTATTTAGAATATATGAAATATACAGGTGACTTCTGCTACTGTACTATAGTGATATACACTTGTGCTCCAGGATGAATATATAAATTAAGATAAATAAAATACATAAAATAGATAGAAACAAGGGAAAATACATGTCTATGGAACTATTTCCGACAAATACTCTCCACACACAACTAGCACTGTAGTCACCAAATATGTTGCATTGGTCGACGTGATTCTGGTTGTCAACTTGAACAACCCAAGGTTTGCTAGAGTAGATGAACTAGAAGCCTGCAATATGCTAAAGACACATTGCACTTGAATAAAACAAGTTGTACATTGCCATGGTAATGGTAGATGTGTTGCAAGACTACATCTAGATCATAGATATTATCGAATGGTGCAGTAGTTTCTTGCTTGATAATTCTAGAGCTTAGTGAGTGGAGTTCAGTACTGTGATTCATAACAAGGTAGAGCTCATCAGATTTGGGTTTTGGGACAACTCCGAGGGATATGCTATATATGCCAGGAAGTAAATCCAGTCAAAATAGTTTGCAACTTTGATGTTATATTGCTCATGAATGACTTGTTAGTGAAACTTCTCCTTGAGTTTTCTGTTAGAATTATTGACCATAGAGAAATGCCCAAAATTATTGGCTCAGGGCCAGAAACTTTTTATAAGCTCCTGAAGTATTGAGTTTATATAACATGATTAAGATGCAACTGAAATAGTAAGGCCAACTCATCAACATAGATAAAAATAACTATTTTGAACAAATAGAGATAGTTACAAATTGTGTGCAAAGTAACATCATTCTGTAATTTGTTTAATGGGGGAGTAGAAACTAATAGAGCACATGCAAGGTGAAAACAGCAGTGATTACCTGAGTTTCTTTATTTGGTTACCAAGGCATAGTCCTAAGATACTTTAGTCTGATGGAATCACTGAAAGCTTTACTTCTTTTGAGAACAGAACTTAACATTGTACTTCTGAGATTTACAGTTTTTGCAGATGTGTGTATAGATGCAACTCCTGTTAGAATTAGAGCAGCATCCCTCATTCCATCAATGATAAGGTTTTGATCACTTCTTGTGACCTTTGCTATTTCTGTTCGAGTTTCCTGACTTGTTTCACTAGGCAATACCTGTTACAGTTTTCAATATTTGGATATGTTTACCTAAGACCTCTACACATTTAATTCTATTTTTGTACTATTTATATTGATCAATGTCCGATAAGGCATGTATCTATATAAGCACCATTTGTTACCAATTTCTTTATTACTCATCCAAGTTCCAGATGCACTTACTCAGCACTCTAGAACTTAGACCCATTGTATTGACACAGCCTCATAGAATGTCCTAGAATAATCTAGACACTAAGAGAGATATGCTATTGGTTAATTAGATAGACACATGATCTATAGGTAGCTGTGTAATCTGTAAACAGTTATTTACATTATAAACAAGAAGTAAATAGGCCTACATGTATATAAGGCCCCATATCTGAGGTATACTCCTCAGATCAATCAATCACTCTTTTTTCTATCTCGTCGCTGTATTAACTGTGCCAACTCTACCCTTGACTATCTCCTGCAAGTTATATTACTCAAGGTAAGCAGTTGTGACATTTTGATTGATCTGCACCCCTCGTCCCCTTCTTTCTGCTTGTCGTCATCAACAGAGACGATGAGCAACTTTTTTTACTTTCTTTGACTAGTACCAATGGACGCATTGTTGCGTACATTGAGAATGTCATTCTTCTTCCCCACTCACGTCGAAATCATGTCATTGATCTATACTCCATCATCGTCGCCGACAGGGACGACTGACATTTCAAGAGAGTCACCTCATGTAACAGTGAGGGTAGCGCTTTGGCCTACATGATGATCTTACTGCTGGACTCTAGGCGTAAGGGGTACACTGTGTCCTAGTGACAACAGTGTCAGTGTCTTCGGACAAGCCAAGAGCACCCTAATAGGTGTAACGACGGCAAGCTGGCATTGGCAGTGTGGACAATGTGTAATACATTGTCCAACCAAGTTTGCAGAAGGGGTGGAACCTTTCTGAGATTCCCACATACCCTCTGACCTGGAGAGAGAGTCCAGGCAGACGCCGACACTACCGCGACGACCAACTATCATGTTGGATGTGCTCCATCCCATGATCAGTTGCGTCTGTCATTGACCGACATGACCACGACCGACCGAGATGGAGAAGTAGATTTTTCTTTCCTAGTAGCATTTGCTGAAATAGGAATGTTACTAATTTCATTTGCATTAGATGCCGAAAACACAATACAATGCCACGTCCAGTCGCGAGCTTGACTTGCTCTACAAAAGAATTAATATGCCCGCTGCGCTCTATCTCAAGTCCAAGCGTCAGATGCAACGAGAGACAGCTGACAAGAGCCTTCTCAACCGCATCATGACCCCAACGCTAGAACAACGGCTCGAACTATTACCTCTGGTCGACCATATTTCTATACCTGTTCCAGAACTCAATCTATCTCTACCGATCTCTCCTAACCTACATTTCCGACAGACCAAGAAACTCAACAAAATCAGGAAATTCCAGGTCCTGTTCGACGCTGTAAAAATCCGAAAGGATCCGGTCTTTGAAAAATTACAAGAGGAGGATATGAAAGCAAACCTGTCTATTGTTACGGACTGAGGTGCTGCCCCTGTCTTTTATTTTCTCACCCCTATCCTCGGACTGTCTCTCTCTCTCATGCTGTACACCGGACTATCATCTCTCCCCGTATACTACGTGTCCCCTTCCCTTTACAGTAGTATACACGTATCCTCCACGATTCGACCCACTTCTATCCTCGCTACAGCATATCTTCCCCCATCGACACGTATTCTCTTACCGGACTTAGCAATGCGCCACGTATACGCTACGTGGACTATTCCGACACCGATACCTTATAAGCCTCAGTACATCTACATGTAACTTCAGCTTATCCTCTTGTGTCAATAGTATCGTTGTCTAAGCTCTCATAAAGCTTGTATACACCGATCAAGCGACCTATACCCATATAGATTGGGTCGAGGTCGTAACATTAGGATAAGCTCATCAATCCAATGACAACTTAGTCGCTCTGGAACCCTCACCCCGAATTCGACGAAGTGCAGACTGGACCCGAATCCCCCGGAAAACAGCATACCTAGAAGGACGACTTCGGTTAAAGAACCGAGAGATCTACTACGAACTCGCCTCCAGGAGGTGGAGATACGAAGACAACGGACGAATCGTCCACTCATCGAAATTCAAAGAAACCAAGCGAATCACCCGGAGTAACCCACTCAATCAGGTATTCGCTAGAAGACAACTCGACGTCCCCGACCAAGTAGACGACTCAGACTCGGATAACTCTTCAGAAGAAGGAGACCGAACCATCCAACAGATCGACGTAGACCAGCCCAACCCCTCACTTCGTCCTTCGAGAACGGTCTCCCCAGTACCCCCATTAGACGACGACGACGGAAACTTTTCAGCAGAAGCAGACCATCTGCTAGAACAACTTGCCCAACTCTCTCTTAACCCAACTCGAGAACCCACCCCAATCCCTTCACGACTCCCATCTCCCGAACCCGCCCCCTTTCCTCCTCCCCCACCTCCAATGGCAGAGATACGAGAACTCAGACTTGCACCCCCTGCTAAGTTCACAGGAAACGAAGATGATGTTAAAACCTTCCAGAATACGTGCAACTTGTACCTGTCGATTAACACCCAAGTCTACGATAACCACGCAAAGAAAATTGCATGGGTCCTTTCCAACTTCGAAGACTCGAACAAACGTGCAGCCGATTGGAAGAATAACTTCATTGAAACAGCCACAAACGCCTTCGAGCGAGTCCCACCCAACGAACAAAACGCCCGTAGAGGAGAAATGTTCGGAACGATAGAAGCGTTCTGGGAAAGAATGAACGCCGACTTCCTCCCACCTGACCGAAAGGAAGCCGCGCTTACGAGTCTCGAAAGACTTAGAATGGACAAAAGACAATTAACCAATTATCTCAACGAATTCGAACGGCTAGTTCACATCATCGGAGATCTCACGGAAGAACAAATCAAGAGTTACTTCTTGCGAGGACTTCATCCTACTGTAGGAATAACCGTGGCTACCCAAACACCCGCACCAGTAGACTACGCGGCCACCAAGGCGCTAGCGCAACGGGTAGAAGCCAACTTGAGAAGGGTAGACTCTATTTATAGAGGAGCCCGAATAAACTCCGACATGGCATTCAAAACATATAATTCTCCGGCCCCTGACGCTATGGACGTCGATCGAATGAGCACAGAAGAAAGAACCCGACTAATCAAGGAAGGACGATGTTTCCACTGTAAACAGAAGGGACATCTTTCCTGCGAATGCCCAAGAAAGCCAGAAACCTCCCGAAGACCGATTAAGGGCAAGGCCCCACTACGAAGGCGATTACGCGCCTTATTGGATGAAGCCGACGATGGAGAAAAATTAGAAATCATGGATGAACTAGATCTAGCCAGCAAGGAAATGGATTTTTAGAAAGGAACATCGAATCGACGTCGCCTGTTCCTCATGTATATCTCTCTCCCTTATCTGCCAATAAGAATTCTTTAAGAATCCCTATCATATTGACAGACAATAGAGGGAAAACCGTCGAAGTCAATGCCCTCATTGACTCAGGAGCGATGGGAAACTTCATTAGCTCTCGCTTTTGTTCACAAAAGGGAATCCATATGCAACGAATTATCCGACCCATCCAGATCTATAACGCCGATGGAACAACGAACCGACAAGGAATGATACGAAGACAAGTTAAACTCGGAATAACTACCGACACCGAAGACGCCTCAGAAGTACAGCTCTTAGAAGCAGCCCTGGGGAAAGAAGACGTCATACTAGGCCTCCCCTGGTTACGAGATAATAATCCATCTATCGATTGGAAAGAAGGCACGATCGAATTCCAAAGACCAGCACCCTGGGAAGAAACCATATCGCAGATTCTCACAGGTACCGAGCACCCCGATCAGAAGATTACGATACGACAGATCCAACATGACCCCAGAATTACCTTTTCCCCAATCAAAGGCACTTGGATCCGATTAAAATCCGAGATCGCGGAGGGAGTGAACCACGTCATACCCTCTTCATGGAAAATTCCTAAAAAATACCGACAATTCCTTAAGGTTTTTGATGAAAAGGCATCTACCCGATTACCTAAACGACGAAAATGGTATCACCCCATCGACTTCAAACCAGAATGGGAAGGGAAGGATCTCAACTGCAGGTTGTATCCTCTCCCAAAGTCTCAAACAAAGGAGTTAGACAAGTTCATCGACGACAATCTCAAGAAGGGTTACATCCGACCCAGTTCCTCCAATGTGGCCTTCTCATTCTTCTTCATACCTAAGAAGGGAGGGAAATTAAGACCATGTCAGGATTATCGAGCCCTTAATGAAAGAATCATCAGGAACCAATACCCGTTACCCCTCATCCCTGAATTGATCGATAAACTAAAAGGGGCATCTCTCTTTACGAAATTAGATCTCCGATGGGGATACAACAACGTCCGAATCCGGGAAGGAGACGAGTGGAAGGCCGCGTTCAAAACACGTCGAGGGCTCTTCGAACCCACTGTAATGTTCTTTGGAATGAGCAATTCACCAGCTACATTCCAAGCTATGATGGACGAAATCCTCGCTGACTTTCTCAGTGAGGGATGGCTAATAGTATATATGGACGACATCCTAATCTACTCCGAAAACGACCCTGAACGCCATTCGGAGCTCGTCAAACGGACGCTCCAAAGGCTCAGAGATAATGACCTATACTTGAATCCTGAAAAGTGTCGGTTCGAACAGACATCAGTAGAATTCTTGGGAATGATGGTATCATTCAACCAAGTTCATATGTCTACAGAGAAGCTGACAGGAATATCCGACTGGCCGACACCCACAACCCCCAAACAGATCAGGAGTTTCTTAGGGTTCTGTAATTTCTATCGCAAATTTATACCACACTTTTCGGCAATCGTAAAACCCCTCAATGAACTCCTGAAGAAGACCACAATCTGGAAATGGGGAAAAGAAGCCACGCAGGCCTTTAGAACTCTCAAGAAGGCCTTCATTGAAGCCACAATGTTAACGGCCCCGGACCCAAGTAGACCATTCCTATTAGAAACAGATGCCTCGAAATATGCTCTAGGAGCTGTCCTAAAGCAAAACGACGAAAATGGAGACTGGAAACCTTGTGGGTACATGTCGAAGACCCTCCTACCCGCGGAAAGAAACTATCAAATCTATGATCGCGAACTTCTGGCCATAGTCACCGCACTGAAGGAATGGCGACATTACCTACTCGGAAATGGACCAACCATCGTCCACTGTGACCATAAAAATCTGACCTATTATCGTCAACCCCAATGACTCACCCCAAGACAAGCGCGATGGCACCAGCTACTGTCAGAGTATGACTTAAAACTCACACATGTACCGGGAAACAAACTCACTGGAGCGGACGAACTGTCTCGTAGAGCCGACCATATTCCCTTAGGAGGAGAGAAAGAAGACGATCCAATTACCCTCATTCCTGACAAGATGATCATTAGAGCCATAGATGATGACCTTCAAAGACGAATATTGGAATGTCAAAAAGAAGACGCTATAGTGTCGGCATATAAAACATGGAAAACTTCCCCTAAGGATGGACGGTTAATGAAGAAGGAATTCGAGAAATGGTCAACGAACGACGAATTGGTATACTACGAGGGACGATGTTACGTTCCCTTAGATCGAGAACTCAGAAAAGATATTATCCGCAGTTACCACGAGGCAAATGTAACAGGACACCCGGGAGAAAACGCCACTGCCTGGCTTCTCCGACAAGACTACTGGTGGCCTGGACAGTATGGTATGGTTAGATGATTTGTTAAGGGATGCGCAGCATGTCAGCAAATGAAGATCAACACTCACCCCACGAAACCTCCATTACTTCCCTTACCACCCCACACAGGACGCCCCTTTGGCCAAATCACCATGGACTTCATTACAGATCTTCTGGAATCAGAAGGGAAAAACGCATTATTAGTCGTTATAGATCAAGGAATGTCAAAGGCCCTCCTTCTCCACCCCTGTACCAAAAAGACTGGAGCCGCAGATACCGCACTGATTCTACACAATCTAGTATTCAAACGATTCGGACTTCCCGACAAGATCATCTCAGACCGTGGTCCTCAATTCGCCGCCCAACTGTTCAAAGAATGGCAACGACTCATCGGGGTGAAAACCTCACTATCCACTGCATTTCATCTGCAAACCGATGGGCAAACTGAACGATTCAACCAACAGATCGAGGCGTACCTCCGAATATATTGCGGAAATCATCCACAAGAGTGGGCCAACGATCAACACATGACTGGAATGGAGTTTTCCCATAACAGCGTCCCTCATGCTTCCCAAACCCTGTCACCCTTCTATCTGATGTACGGTTATCAACCCCAGGGATTACCTTTAGCATTCCCCAAAACCTCGGTCACAACGGTAGAACGTAGATTAACGGAATTAAAGAAACACCGAGACGACGCTCGAGCCGCTCACCAACTGGCAGCCTCAAAGATGATACAATGGGGAAAAACCACACGAATACTCAAGAAAGGAGAAAAAGTTTGGCTGGACGCCCGAAATATCTCCCGCCCGTCTCACGCCAAGCTATCCCCTAAGTTCGAAGGGCCGTTTGAAATATCCAAAGTCCTAGGTCCACTCACGTACAAACTCAAACTTCCGAAAACATGGAGAATTCACGACGTGTTCCACACTACACTGCTCAAACCTACGATCGTAACTCCCGAATATGGCCTGCAGTTCCCCCTTCCTCCCCCAGAAACCATACAACACGAAGCCGAATGGGAAGTGGAGGACATTCTCAAACACCGATACACCACCAAAGGAAGGAAGGGGAAACAATGGAAACAATTACAATTCTGGGTCGCTTGGAAGGGATACCCCAGTTCCCAAAATTGTTGGGTATCAGAAGAACATATGGAACACTCAACGGAGATAACTCAAGACTATAAAAAGAGACATCACCTGAAATAGAACTAGCACCTCCCCCCTCTATACTAAAACTGGATCTCTTGGCCTACATCGTCATCTCCCTCGCCCTCCTTCCATCATGTCCCAAACCCTCATCGCCCAGTATCGCGACATCATCAATAATCTCATCCAAGTCATTGATCAACGAAACTCGGCTATTCAAGACTTCATTTACCACATGCAAACTTTCCATCCCCAAGATCGAGAACTAACTCTCCCCGCTCTAAACCTCAGCAGGATCCTGACGCCATACCTCAAACTAGAAGAACTCATAGGAGTCATCGCCGCCTTGCATGGAGACGTAGATAACGTTTTGCAAACCATAGCTGGGATGATGCACGAACGTCTAGCAGAACTAGCTAGCGTCGGAGTTGTTCCCAATGAAACAAACGACGCCTTCCTCTGTCCACTACATAATCAAAACCTCCTGCTACCTTCCCCGACAGACCTCCCTAACCCCAATCCTCCAATCGTACCGGAACACCTTCGCCAACTCCCACCCGCGGACCGTTGTGAACGAAACGGATGTCCTTACGGACGACACCGACCCATCATGCGCCTGTACACTTGTAGCATCTACGAACCCCTCCGGGAACCCCAGCACAAAGTCGACGTCTGCTGGCGCTGCCATACGGTCTGCCTCCGCCGAATCAATGGAAGGAGAATCCACGGAAGGGCAAACCTTAACCACCTATTCCCGAACCATGCTCGTACAGTGCGAACCGAGCGAGCCATGCTCAGGAACGCTCGAGCAGAAACACGAACCCGGCAACACTCTGTCACATCCCCTCCCGTCGTCGCCCAACCACCCACCCCCGAATTACGGCCTCAGTCTACACCCGGAGAATGGAGCGCTAGCAGTCTCGACCACATCACTCCATGGACACCAACAAGGGAATACGAGAATGATCCATCCTTCTCTCCCCTTCAATTCGACGACTCAACGAGCATCAACCCGTCCAACGAATCCGCGTAGTGAAATCTTGAACGAGGACGTTCAAGGGTTAGTGGAGGGGTAATGTTACGGACTGAGGTGCTGCCCCTGTCTTTTATTTTCTCACCCCTATCCTCGGACTGTCTCTCTCTCTCATGCTGTACACCGGACTATCATCTCTCCCCGTATACTACGTGTCCCCTTCCCTTTACAGTAGTATACACGTATCCTCCACGATTCGACCCACTTCTATCCTCGCTACAGCATATCTTCCCCCATCGACACGTATTCTCTTACCGGACTTAGCAATGCGCCACGTATACGCTACGTGGACTATTCCGACACCGATACCTTATAAGCCTCAGTACATCTACATGTAACTTCAGCTTATCCTCTTGTGTCAATAGTATCGTTGTCTAAGCTCTCATAAAGCTTGTATACACCGATCAAGCGACCTATACCCATATAGATTGGGTCGAGGTCGTAACATCTATACCTTTGAAGCAGCGAAATGCACTCTGAAGATGGTGGACGCGCTTTCAAGATTTATATGAGGGATTAGATACTATTGGGCATAGCCTTGCAAATTTGCAATGGCAACAAATTAAAAGAGCGGCCAAGCATGTGGGTAAAGTCTCTACACACAATTTAAATAATCAATTACCAGAAATCTGCAAACTACTTGCAGATATCTCTTTTGTATAAGCAAAAATAATTAATAAATTTTTGTATAACTGGGTATTTGCACATATTATGCTAAGGCATCGGAGCCCCTGTTTCCAACATTCTACATCGTGATGATACTCTAAACACATCGCAAAAAGCATGACGTCTCATTTTAAACTCGCCCTCACTATCCTTTTTCACTGGATGGACAAAGAAGAATTAAGAAATTTATTCTTCTTCACCACATGGGCAGACCTGCCGTTTCACAAAGCGGATTACTTTCAAAACAATTGGAGAGACAAAGACAATATCAGAGAAATCATTTGTCTTTTCATGGAAGAATCCGATATCTGGGCAGAGACATACGGGTACGACTATGATGAACATATCACCCCCAATGACTCAGCTTACTATTTGTCCAATTAGATTTTGTCACAAAGCTTCTTTGTTCTCTTTAGAAAAATATTTCTATACCATTTTGTAACATTTCTAACTTTGTAATAAGATGCCTTTCCAATTATTTGTACCTACTTTCCAACTTTCCCAAGTTGCAGACTTGGCACAACGACTTGCAAATGGCATTAACACTACTCTTTTGGGGGCACAAGATGTCCAAAACGCTGTTGGAGGAATGGCTGCCAACGCCCATAATTCGGTCGTTGAAACTATTAAAAATTACATTGACTTGCAATTACAATCCTTTGTACATCATTATAACGATGCAATGGATGTGGCCTACCACAACAATGATACCATGGAAACTCGTATCAATAACGTTGAAGATGAAATCCGACAATTGCGTGAGGCCCTCAGCAGTCAAGGAAACGCGCAACGTCACATCAAAATTCCCGATTCCCCTACTTTCGATGGTGCTGATAGTAAATTAGCCCTAGATGCATGGTTTAATCAAATCTCATTATACTGTTCTGCCTCTGGAATTATTTCTGATAACCAAAAAATTGTGTGTGCGCTGACAAGGCTATGCAGTTTGGCGGCAGTCTACATGAGAAAGAAATTTGATAATAACTATGAGAAAAAAGACTTGGGTACTTGGAAGGATTTCATGAAGGAATTGGGAGGAATCTATGGAAAACGTAGTGATATTGACACTGCGAAAGAGGAGTTGTTCATGCTTTGGAACAACAAAGATCTGGCACATAAAAACTTTATCAAATACATTGAGCAATATCGCACGCTTGCACGATTGGCTGAATACAAGCACAAAATCTACATTGATAAACTCATGCATGTCATTCCTCAAGAATTGCGCAACTCGTTAGTTATGTTAGAAATCGAGAACAAGATCCCTGAACACTGGGAGAATTATTTGGAATTACTGCTCTAAGCATATAAAGCACTTCATCCTAAACGTGCTAGAGGTTCTATTTTTGGCAATAGATCTGGAAAAGGAAAAGAAAGGGACCCTGATGCTATGGAAGTTGACACAGCGAAAAAGACTAAGGGCAAAGCAAAGAGGTTAATACTTCTAGTGCCAACAAAAAATTCTGCTCGCACTGTAACAAGCATAACCCTCGGTATAAGAATTCACACAATACTGTTGACTGCTACTCAAAGTCGAAGGACAAAAAGTCTTTGACCAAGTCTTTGTCAACCGCCAGCAAGGGCAAGAAAGATGATAAGAAATCAGATCACAAGACATTCAAAACATGAATTGCTGAGATGGAGAAATCTCTCCGGAATCTGAAAGAAGGCTATGACACTGACACTGAGTCGGATAGTGACTTCAATGCTGCACCCAAAGCGTCTACCAGCAAGGCAGCCAGCATTAACTTTGCGAGAATTAAGGAGATCCTAGACAATGACTTCTCGTCATCCGAAATGGAGACAACCCCTGAAGACAATAAATCAGGTGGAAGCAGGTCCACCAAACGGCCAAAATCTAAAGCATCTTGGCGACTCCAGGATTTTCCCAAGGGGCTGTAGTAGCCAATGTCTGTGACCTACAGTCCGGGGAAGACAGCACCCCAGTCGGAATTAGTTTAGAGAGTAACACAGTGGAGTCTAATGTAATTAATATTTTTTGCAATAAGAAAACTTTGTTTAAAATTCCTGTTACACTCTGGGTGCAAAACAAAAAAGTGCAAACTGAAGCTCTAGTAGACTCGGGAGCCACGGCAAATTTCATTGACCAATTATTTGCTGAAACAAATCATCTGGAATTAAAGAGACTGGCAACCCCATACCACGTTAGAAACGCGGACAGCACCCCCAATGTCGCAGGACAAATTAAATACTACATCCTCGCACAAATTGAAATAGGTGATCACCGTTCTTCACACTACCTCTTTGTTACACAACTAGGTGACAAGAGTATGATAATCGGTTACTCATACCTATATAAGCACAATTCACATATAGATTGGGCAGCAGGAGAATGGGAGTATACCAGATGCCCAACGTCCTGCTTTACCAGTAGGGCTTATAAAATAACCAACATGAAAGCCGAATCCAACGAACTTCTATCCAACCCATGGGATTTTTTGCTGGATGAAATAGGAGAGAAAGATCCCGGAAATCACTTTATAAATTGGGTTAGTCTTAACAACCCCGAAAACCTATATACAGCATCACAAGTCGCATTTTTGACTGGCAAAGATGGTTTTGACGATGATGATGAGGACACTTGTAATTGGAACAACATGTTCCCAAATGGTTACATGACCATGGCAATGTCTTTTCAAGAGTCAAGTCAGAATGTATGCCTAAACGAAAGGAATATGATCATCCTATCAACTTTATACCAGGAGTAAAACTGCCTAAACCATCTAAAGTATACCCACTCTCACCTTCTCAACGGAGCTCTCTAGATGAGTGAATTGATGAGAAACTACGCAAAGGGTACATTCGACTATCAACAAGTTCTTTAGCAGCAGGATTCTTTTTTGTACCAAAAGCCAATGGAGACCTACGACCTTGCATAGATTACTGACCCCTTAACGATGTCACTATTAAGAATCCCTATCCTATCCCATGGATTTCCGACTTAATTGACGCTCTCAGTAAAGCATCGATCTTTACTAAAATAGATCTTTGCTGGGGCTATAATAACATCAGAATTCATAAAGGTGATAAATGGAAAACAGCATTCATAACTAGACGAGGTCTGTTTGAGGCAACGGTCATGTACTTTGGATTTTTCAATGCACCTGCTACATTCCAAACTATGATGAATACTATTCTTAGTGATTTAATTCATCAAGGAAACATAATGGTGTACTTGGATAATATCTTAATTTTTGGTAACGATAGAAAAGAACACAGATGCATCGTCAAAGAAGTGCTGAAAAGGCTTCAAGACAGCGATCTGTTTGCTAAAGCCGAGAAATGTTTCTTTGAACAGAAATCTATACATATCTTGAAATGATTATTCATAAAGGACACGTTAAGATGGATCCAATAAAAGTAAATGCAGTTCTTGAGTGGCCGGTACCAGCAAAAGTAAAGCATGTACAAGCCTTTCTTGGATTTGCCAATTTCTATCAATGCTTCATTGAAGGATTCAGCAAAATAGCCAAACCACTCACCAATCTTACAAAGAAAGACACTTCTTGGACTTGGGGAACTGAGGAACAAGAGGCTTTTGATGTGCTGAAAAAGGTGTTCACCTCTGCTCCTGTACTTAGAATACCCGATGACGTTAACCCCTTCTGACTCTCTACCGATGCAAGCAATTTTGCCACTGGTGCAATATTATCACAACTGAACCCCATCGACAAGAGGTGGCACCCAGTTGCATATTACTCCAAATCTCTCAATGCGCCAGAACGCAACTATGAGATATATGACAAAGAACTACTTGCTATCATCTGAGGTCTTGAAGAATATCATCACTATCTTGAAGGACATTCTGAGAAAATTGAGATCTGGTCTGACCACCAGAACCTCACCTACTTTAGATCTGCACAAAACCTCACTAGGCGACAAGCACGATGGTCATTATTTTTAATGTGATTTAATTTCTCTCTACATCACAAACCTGGAAAAACCATGCAAGCTGAAGACCCTCTGTCCAGGCGACCAGATCATGAGAAGGGAGTAGAGCTTGATAATCACAACAATACTCTTCTTAAACCTGAATTTTTTGCTATTCAGTCTATCGAGCCCACTCATGCATCAGAAGTCAATGACGACCAAATCTTAAGAGAGGTCAAAGAAGCATTACTTTTCAATGAGGTCAGAAAAAATTATCAAAGTCTATTACAATCAGGACCTAGAGAATTCAAAAAGTGATTAGAGGATTGGAATTATGAAAATGGCTTATTACTGCATAGAGGAAAAGTCTATATACCAAGGAGTACAAATGAACATCTACGTAGAAGAATAGTACACATGCACCATGATATACCATCTGCAGGACACCCTGAATAATGAAAAATGTATGAGCTAGTGTCTAGAAACTATTGGTGGCCCAGAATGTCAGTCTTTACAAAGAATTATGTAGCTGGTTGAGACACTTGTCAGTGGATGAAAGATCACAGACAACATTAATTTGGACTTCTTCAACCAACTGAAGTACCAAATGCACCTTGGGAAATTATCACTACCAATATTATTCCTGCACTACCCAAGTCTGATAGATTCAATGCAATATTTGTTATAGTTGATTGTCTAACTAAATGTGCACACTTTTACCCAATAACCAAGCATTTCTCCACAAAAGATCTCGCGCAACTCTTGTATGATAGGATCTATCCTATTCATGGATTGCCACTACAGATTATTTCCGACCGAGGATCTCAATTCGCATCTGAACTCTTTCAGGAATGGTGTGAATTGATGGGCATAAAATCTGCAATGACGACAGCATACCATCCACAAGCTGATAGTCAAACTGAATGCGTAAATCAGATACTCGAACAGTACCTACGCTGTTATGTTGATACAAATTTGGATGACTGGTCACGCTATTTACCCAGTGCTGAATTTGCATACAATAATCACACGCATGAAGGAACTCGCAAGTCTCCATTCCACTTAAAATATGGACGACACTCAAGAGCTGGTCCAACATTGCTCAAGGAAACCGCTACTGTAGATCTTAATGATATTATAAGACAAAGACTAGAGGCTCAAGAGCAGGTGCAACGGCTCTCAAACTTGCAGCTAAATGGATGAAATGGTATTATGACAAAGGAGCGCAGAATGTACCATTCAAAGAGGGTGACAAAGTTCTACTTAGTGTTAAAAACTATCATGACAAAAGCAAGAACAAATCACTCAAACCTAGATATAAGAGACCATTTAAAATCATTAAACAACTCTCACCGGTCACATTTGAACTTGAACTACCTTCCAAGTTCCACGCCTATCATCCTGTATTTCACGCTTCAAAACTAGCTCCATACACTGATTCCATTGTACCTGAACAAAAACTACCTGAACCTCAACCAGAAGTAGTTAGAGGAAACAAAGAGTGGGAAGTCGAAAGAATCCTACAACATTGTATTAGTGAAAGAACTACACAATACCTGGTTCAATGAAAAGGCTTTGGTCCTGATGCAGATACATGGGAACCTGAGAAAAACCTCACTCACGCAAAAGAGGCAATCAAGGATTACAAGTCTCAGAACTGAGAAGCTATTTGAGTTATACAAACTCCTGATGATGAATTTAAAGCACTTCTACAACACGATTCTACACTTTGAGTAGAACTTGTAGAAGGAAAACTCCCTCTTAAAGGATCCACAGAAGCTGCAGGATTGGACCTGTATTCTGCTTCACCAACCAAACTCGCTCCTCATACTAGAACTCTTATACCTACCGGTATCAAGATTAAAGTTCCACATGGAACATATGCCCGTATTGCACCAAGAAGTGGACTTTCACTTAACGGCATCGATGTCGCTGCTGGAGTTGTCGACAGAGACATCACTGGTGAACTCAAAGTAGTGCTAGTCAATAACTCAAGTACTACCTTTAAAATCAATAACAGCAACCACATTGCTTAGTTAATATGTGAAAGAATTGCAACAGTCAATGTCGAACAAGTAGACTCTATTGGAGATACGGAGCGAGAAGGCAAAGGTTTTGGATCCACAGAAATGTTTTAACACTCTCGACAGAGCTCAATTCTTGAAAAGGGGGTAATGTCACAGTTTTCAATATTTGGACATGTTTACCTAAGACCGCTACACATTTAATTCTATTTTTGTACCATTTATATTGATCAATGTCCGATAAAGCATGTATCTATATTTAGATACTTCATTCATAAGCACTATTCATTACCAATTCCTTTATTACTCATCCAAGTTCCAGATGCACTTACTTAGCACTCTAGAACTTGGACCCATTGTATTGACACAGCCTTATAGAATGTTCTAGAATAATCTAGACACTGAGAGAAATATGCTATTGGTTAATTAGGTAGACACATGATCTATAGGTAGCTGTGTAATCTGTAGACAGTTGTTTACATTATAAACAAGAAGTAAATAGGCCTACATGTATATAAGGCCCCATATCTGAGGCATACTCCTCAGATCAATCAATCCCTCTTTTTTTTATCTCGTCGCTGCATTAACTGTGCCAACTCTACCCTTGACTATCTCCTGCAAGTTATATTACTCAAGGTAAGCAGTTGTGACAATACCTGAAAACAACTAAGCAATGATCCAGATGTTGTAAAGGTCTTCAAAGGCTGCCTATGATGAACCAGCAACCTTGTTGGGTACGCCAGAGGCTATAACAGTGATGTCTTACCTAGTTGTATGCTTAGAGTTGAGAATAGAGCAGTTAAAAGAGTAGATTGAACTTGGGGAAAATTTACGAACTATAGACCTCCTTATATATATAAAATGAGCATACAAACTAAAAAAGGTAAATACAAGAGCTATTATATAGAAATAGTATACAAGGTAACTATAATCTATATTATACTTTAGTATTCTATTCTGATACAAGAAAATTGATATACTATTGTTCTAGATCACCATGCTGTATATAGTAATCATTTTGTATAATAGGCCAGTTGTTGAGAAAGAGATCTCTGTGCTGAGCAACTTGCTTTGTTGTAGTATTGTAGATAATAGTTACTATATGCAGCATGATGACCTGAAACAATAGTACATGAATGTTCGAATACCAGAATACAATACTGAAGTATAAGGTGGATTATGAATACCTTGTGTATAATTTCTAAATAGCAGTCTTTATGCTTATCTTCTTTGGTTTGTACCCTTATTTCATGTATATCAGAAGGCCTGTAATTTATATATTTCTCCCAAGCTTAATTTACTCTTTTACCTGCCTACTCTCTACCTTTAAGCATACTACTAGGTAAACTATCACTGTTACAGCCTCTAGCGCACCCACAGGATTGCTGCTTCATTACACAGTTGATGATAGCTAAACAGTTTTGGCCCTTGTAGGCCCCAAAGAGTTCATTGATGTATTGAGTATACTGATAGAGTTTGGCATCTCTGACCCTGAAAACAAAAGTGGTGGCAATAATAGTAGCATTCCAGCTGGCCACATTGATGATAGTCTGTGTAGGAGCATTAGATAAAAACAAAACTTTGAAACCTCCAAGTTTCTCAGGTTATTTGTTGAGAATAGTGGGCATATTGAGAAACAAGAGCACAATATTGAAATCAATACTTTTGCTAATGAGAATACTATTCCACTGAGAATTTGAGAACTATGAGTAGCCAAAGTTGTTGTACAAATTTTTTTTGGCACTTTTAAGGTCATGAGAAATGTTGAAGAAAATGTGCCTGACTTTTCGAAGTTCAGAAGAGATGAAATCTAGCTCAAAAGAGTTGGCTGAGTTCCAAGATAACTTAGAGGGGTTGAAAAGTTGTTTTCTGAACTTAGATTCTTCTTCATCAGAGTTATCATTGGAGTTATATTTAAGTCAATAAGCTGTCACAACTGCTTACCTTGGACAATATAGTTTGCAGGAGATAATAGTCAAGAGAAAAGTTGGCACATTTAATGCAGCGATAAAGGAGATTGATTGATCTGATAAGTATGCCTCAGATGTAGAGCCTTATATACATGTAGGCCTATTTACTTCTTGTTTATAATGTAAATAACTGTTTACAGATTACACAGCTATCTATAAATCATATGTCTACTTAATTAACCAATAGCATACCTATTTCATTGTCTAGATCATTCTAGAACATTCTATGAGGCTGTATCAATATAATAGGTCAAAGTTCTAGAGTGCCAAGTAATTGCACCTGGAACTTGTATAAATAATAAGGTAATTGGTAATGGAGGGTGCTTATATACAAGTGCTGAGGTAAAGTATCTAAATATAGGTAATGCATAATTGGGTGTCCAACCAGTAAAAATAATACAAAAATAAAATTAATATATAGAAGTCTTAGGTAAATATATCCAAAATATTGAAAACTGTAACATAGGCTCACTTAACCATAGTGCAACAAGTAGGGAAGATAGGTGGTGAGAAACAATACTTCCCACTAAGCTACTGATAAACTTTTGAAAATAAGATAGAAGAAGATGACACAAGTCTTATGGGAAAAAAAGAGAGTAATTGAAGGCCAGCAACTGAGATTGAGGTGATAGCACTTTTTTTTTCACATACTCTCAGACCAAGAGGAGAGCAGTGAGTAAGCTAAAATCATGAATATGGTGACAGGCTGGGTTTATGGCTAGGTCTATATCTTCACATAGCTATTCAAGAGAATAGTTATTTCTTTAACCTGAATATCTAGAATGTTTTTAGACTCATTTAGACAGTCTCTACCTACAAAGTGTCATAGTTTTCAAATATTTGGATATATTTACCTAAAACCTCTATATATCAATTTTATTTTTGTATTATTCTTACTGGTTAGATGCTCAATTAGGCATGTACCTATATGTAGATACTCTATCCCAGCACTTGTACATAAGTGCCCTCTATTACCAATTACTTTATTACTTATACAAGTTCTAGATGCAATTACTCAGTACTCTAGAACTTTGACCCATTATATTGATAGCCTCATAGAATATCCTAGAATAATCTAGACAATGAAATAGGTATGCTATTGGTTATTAAATAGACATATGATCTATAGATAGCTGTGTAATGTGTAGACAGTTATTTATATTATAAACAAAAAGTAAATAGGCCTATATATATATAAGGCTCTATATCTGAGGCATGCCTCAGATCAATCAATCTCCTTCATCGCTGCATTAACTGTGCTAACTCTGTTATAGACCACTCTGGGCCACTTTTTTTCTTTCTCACTCTATCAGACATTCTCTCCTCTTCTATACTGCACACCGGACATAGTCTCTATTTAGGTACACTACATGTTTAGTTCTCAATCCGGTAGTGTACACGTATCTGCCATGTACCGTTCCTCTCATCACCTCTGCAGTATTCCACTTCCTCTACTAGTATCGTCTCAAACACATATGCAACTACGTGTTACTTCTTAGCGCATACATAAAGTATATAAACTAGACTACTTCAACATGTACTCTTGTTTAACCTCTTGTATCAATGCTATAGGTATTTGCTTATATTATAGCTTGCTTAGTTCTTTACCTCGACTTGATGAGAACATAAGCCTATATCACCCAGGCATACGATTCTAGGTCTACATAGATTGGACTAAGTCATAACAAACTCTACTCTTGACTATTATTTTCTGCAAACTATATTGTTCAAGATAAGCAATTGTGACACAAAGTAGATTAATCTAGGAAGAAGCAGTTTTGCATTCCTTTGAGAAAAATAACAAAGAACTACCATATTCTATTCGTGGAGACTTTTACCTAGAATAAGTGCTAGTAGGCTAAAAAACATGATAAATTATGCGAGGGCACATGACAGGCATAGTACATCCAAGATAAGCTCTGAGGGTGATTATCCAGAGTAGAGGCTTTCTAGAAGTGACTAATTTGAGATAAGAAAGGGCCTCGAAGTGTACCAGAGGCAGATCATGGGTCCAGGGAGTTTGGCCACTTGTCTGAAGAAATTTCACTGAAAAGAGTCTCTTCTGTTCTATGGAGAAAATCTTAATAACAGAAAGCAAAACAAAAGCTTGGTACTTAATTACTAGTTTCTAAAAATAGATTTTGTACAGTTAGAACTATCTAGAATTGCTTATCAAAGAAGGTTAATTAGAATCTTGACTCACTTTTTTATATTGTTCTCGACTTGTTTTTCTTCTTTTATTCATTCAAAATTTACATGTAAAAACACAAAAATGCAAAATGTTTTAAAGCCTATATCAAACAATCTCAATTTTGTTTAGTTTGCTACTGTACAGTATCACAAATATTTCTTGTATATAAACTTGTCAATCTCAGAATCAAAATGTGACCTCAGATTTCATCCTTGGTGTGGCAGACAGAGCACTCTCACTGGGATTATATTCTAGAGTGTTCTAAAGTGGACTTACTAGATTGACAAAAACTTAGTCAGACTTTGGTTTTGAGTGTGACAACTTGGGTTGAGTTTTTGCATTTGGATTTAGTACTATCAAGCTATCTAGAAAGTTGCAGCTGACAGTCCTAGAAGCAGGTAGATTTGGTTAGCAAAAAGAATCAATATAGTTAGAAAGGTTGATAAGTGACTTTGGCTAACTAGTAGGTGGTTCTAGATAGGAAAAGGTCTCAGATGATGCTTTCTAGTTTCTTCTAGAGAGAGAAATACATTTCTGTTTACTAGGATTTACTTTAGATCTATTGAGACCTATCATTAAAGAAATAAAGTCTTGATCCTACTAGTCAGGGTTAGACACTTGAATTGTCAAACAAAGGCTTTGAGTCTTGAGGCCTTCAAAAAAACACTTAAGCCCAGTCTACAAAGATGTTGGTTATGTTGATAGATTTGTTGTTAGGTCTTTCTAGATCTATTACTATGTTTCTGTTATCTCTTTCTTCTTTTCTTTTATATTTCTGGCTTTTCAGTGGTTGATAGGACCTAGCTAAACAAGTATTTAAAGTCAATTTATTACTCCATGTAGTGAGCACTTGGTTGAGATAAGTGCTGGGTCACTCCGAACACTCATACTCTGACTTGTAGCTGGAATCTGGCTCAAGTGTAGCCCATGACCACTTTTTAGATGCTGTAAGTTGGTATGATCCAAAATTCTAAAACTATTGGCATCTTCAGGAGTTGGCACAGTTGGAAGCTAGATTATTTTTCTGTTAGCATTATTATCATAATTCTAAATGAAAATGCATCTGAATGTTCTGACTAATTAGACTATCTCAACGGATGAGACAATATCTACTATATACCTCTTTAGAACATTACACATAAGGTACTAGTAGAAAAAAAACCTCAAAGACTGAGTATAGCATGCAGATTTTCTTTTCTCACTCTGGAATAGATACTAATCCTTTATTTTTGAACTGAGTTTCCCAGCCAAATCCCCACTTTAACTCCTTCAATGGTGCCAAGACTTCACCACCTGTTTTGTTGATAAGCTCTGGATCCAGGCAAAGTTGATGAAGCCCAAAAAAGCTGAATTGGCATTATTTTGTGCTTTGTATGGCACAATAGCAGGTAGATGTTCCAAAAGCATATCGAATTGGCTAAGGATCTTGAAGAATTCCTCTGAAGTATTGTTTTTGTCAGCACTGAAAGGCATTTATTGAGTTGAGTGCAGTTAATGAGTCCATGAGCTCACTGAGATGGTGAAATTATTATGTCACCAGCACTGGTGGTCCCACCTGTTACACCCAAATTCCTCACAATTCCTCACTCGAACATTAATAAATTAATTAGTGGAGAAATTACTAATCCTCACATTTCTCACCAACCCTAGTAGGAAGCCCAAGGCATCATCTCGACTGCCGGGAATTCATGAGAGCAAACAGAAAATCTCCTTTTTTAGTAATTTTTGACACTCTGAGGTCTACTCTGCCAAGGGGAGCATGTATTGTATCAGACTTATGGAAGACCAGGCTGCATTTAGTCTGAGTGCAGCCAGCTGCCATATGTTTGGTTCATCTGATAATTTTCTGTCATCATTTTGGAGGATTTCTGTAGTACTACTTGTATCAATAATTGATTGACTCAAATTATTTTCAAGGAAAATTGCAGTTTATACAGCTAATCCTGCTTCTTTTGCCATTGCATAAAAAAGTGACTCCTTTTGCTCAAGCAATGCTTCTGGGGTATCAAACTCTGCAACCTGCACAACCAATTAATAATCAAAAAATACAACCTGACAAAAATCTTCGATTACCTTTCCTGCATTCATAACAAGAATCCTGTCAGAATCTATAATAGTATTCAACCTGTGGCTAGATGGATATCAACAAATAGTACTATAAGGTTCAAAAAGGTCAACTCACGCAATTGTGAGTATTGTAACACCCTTAAATGCCGGCCCTCTAATAATTTCCTGGATTGCATGATCAGTATCAAGATCAACTGCAGATGTTGCTAAATACAAGTTCAGTGTCCACGGCATCAAGCAAACTTCCATTTCTGCAACACACCTTCATCGAGTACAAGGACTTTTGACTAGATTGCTGTTAGATAGAGACATAGACGGAGATGGAGACGAACCTGGCGAAGGAGGGCTCGTGCGAAACACAGCAGTTGACGCTGCCCTGCAGAAAGTGAGGACCCTCCTTCTCGCACATAAGCATCAAGGCCCTCTGGCAACGCTTGCACAAAGGATTTCAGGTGTGCCTACATCATGAGTATAAGCAAGTGCCATATTGAGCCATTCATACTGACAGTACCTGGTCAAGAGCTCGCCAGATGGCATCATCTGTGTATATACCAACTGGGTCTATATTTTCTCTCAACGACCCCTCGAATAAATCCGGAGACTGTGGAACAATAGAGATTACTGAGCGCACTGCAGGAGAACAAGCACTGAGAGGGAATCCATAGTGATTTATAGACGCAAGGCTTACAGTCATGTAGACCAATGTTTGTAACATCCACAGAATCAATGAATATCTTTCCGTGAAGAGGTTCAATGATGCGGAACAGTGCAAGAAGCAACTGAGAACATAGAACAGACCATAAGTATGGACGAAGTAGCTGCATAGAGGACATACCGAGGACTTTCCAGCACCCGTGCGCCCACAAATGCCTATTTTTTCGCTGGGGTTCTATAGAGCCGCAGTCATGAATGAGTAGTCATAATGTGATAGCTCAGCAAAAACGTACAATGGTAAACGATATATCACGCAATACTGGATCAAGTTCTGGCCGATACCGTGCAGAGTAATCACTGTGCCCAATGAGCACATAAATCGGATTATGGCAATTACATACCGGAACTCCACTCTTCCTTGAATAGGCCATGACTCTGGGGGCTTTTTGTCTTCTATCTCATGAGGCGCTTCAGACACAACCTGTGTTTGATGCAGTATACGCTCCACGCTGACAATGTTTTGTTCCACTTCGCTAGCAGAGCGAACAACCCAATTCTGCAGCTCAACTATTAGGCTATCTCTTGGATTTGAAAGAAGGCGGCTTACCAAGGAAGACGTTGTGTTAAGTGCATAGGACAGCACCAAACCGACCAAGCTGGCATCAACCCCGCTCGTCACAAGAGTTGAGAGGGCAAGTATCGCGACAATGAAAATAATCATGGCACCAACAAATTCCAGACGGATTGAAAGCCATCTGTTTACAGAGATGCTGGGAAGGTAACATATTTGGTTGCGATCGATACGACGCTCGTTGGCAGCAATGAAAACTGATTGCTGATGAAACGCTCGAATAGTGGATAACCCCGCCAGCGATTCAGAGAACCAGGCAAAAATGGGGGAACGAGAGACAGCGTCCAGCCGTTTCAATTCCCGGGATGTTGCAAGGTAATATCTAGAATCAAGACTTAGCATAATATCATATTGATTGTAAGAGCGTCGCACCTCATCACCCATAAATAAAACCAGCCCAAGGGGATCACGGCGAGGAGGAAGGGAGGGAAACTAACGCCAATGACAGCAAGGATTGAGAGACAGACAGCCAGTGTACGGCACATCCCCTGGATAACCCGTGCAAGTACCTGATCGACGACATAGATATCACGAGAAAACAGGTTCAGAAGCCTGCGGAGAAATGTCAAAAAACACAAGCGCTTGATTGATTACTGTGACATACCTGCCAGTAGGTGTGAGCTCGAAATAGCTCAGTGGTGCATGCATGAGGGCGTCGAGCATCTGTCAAAGTCATTAAGCCAGAAACTTGACGACAAGTTGATACATACCGTATCGTGTAGCCGTCTAGCACTACGCAATGTACAAAAAACCCATAAAAGAACAGATGAAAGACCGCCCAAGAGGGTTGCTAACAGCGAGAACATGCCATACAAACAGAGATAAAGGAACATCCCCGAGTTATCACCCATTTCTTGGTTGTGTTCACCCCAAGCGCGTAATACCAATGTTCCAAATACGGAGGCGACTTGTTGAAGCACAGTCGCAAGGAGGAAGGAGAAAAATCCAAACTTCGATGCAGCTTGAACATAGAGCCAGTAGACACGGGGTTTAACGCGCCCCTGCTCAGTATGTTCTTTGCTCAAGGCATTGCTACCCGGCCTGGGAGCGGACACTGCATGGACAAGTGTGGCCTTTGTAAAGCTCCTACGTTGCCTGGGCTTCTCCGACTGCTCTAGGTCAGTTTGAAAAATGTCATCGACCGGTGAGGCATGTTCTGATACTGGCGTGATTGAACCACTGGGTAATCGTGGTGTCGATGATCCAGAAGCCGAGTCTGTGCTATGTCCTCGTCTTACCAAAAATAAGCAGATCGTTGTGGAAGGGAGGAAGCGAAACGTACATGAGCTTGGAAATTTCATTATTTTCATTATTCATCAACTCATCATAACGACCTGACTCTAAGATGATTCCTCGGCGCAGGAAAACTAATTTATCAAATTGCTTGACAAAGGAGACGGAGTTGGTAACGATGATGCGGGCTTTGGAGCTTAATATTCCATCTGGGCCAATGACATTATCTATCATGATTATGAGCATATGCTGAACAGCTGATAGGAGGAAGCCATACCAAATATATGGCGCGCAACATGGCTATCCACGGCAGCCAAGCAATCATCTAACAGTGTTCTACAGAGAAACCAAGATTACTCTAGGGCCCGTAGGCAAAAAAGCAGGTACTGACAGGTCCGCGCGAGCGTAAACAGCACGAGCCAGAGCTATTCTCGCTCTTTGACCGCCGCTCAGCTGTGCAACATTATTAAGTAACCTATACCACCATGCAGCCCGTACGTACAGTAATACCTATAGTAAATAAGGTGAGGAAGGGATGCAGCAGCCAAGGTACGACGCACCCTTTTCTCCAACTTCAGTCAAATCGCCCTCAGGAAGTAAGGAGAGATCAGGTTCGAGTGCGCATGCTATGTATGCTGTTATTGAACCATAGGAAACGATCAACCTATATATTCATACCTTGGATGACAAGCTTATAAAATGTTTCATCATACTCATGGGAGAAGAGAATGTTCTCTCGAACCGTTGCAGAGAGTATCCTGTGAATAATAAGCAATTAGATCGCGCAAACACGTGCCCAAATACCAGGGATTCTGAGGCGCGTAGGCAATAGAACCATGCACTGTAACGACCCCATCTTGCTTGAACATGTCTCCAATGATTGCGGATAAAAGGCTGCTCTGTTTCACATGCCACTTGAGCTTGGGTGCCAGAACTGGGCAACGTATTTACCTTGCCTGCCCCGACGCGTCCCAAGATGCCCACGAGCTCGCCCTTACTAACAGTCAAGTCGATGCCTTCAAGCGTGGGCGCCGTGTCCCGTTTCGACCAGGAGAAATCAGCGTTTTCGATCGACATAACCTGGAGAAATTCAATTTGAAACCCGCCCGCAATGAAAGGCTGACTGACCACGTCGCCGTGCTGCAGTCTTGACTTTAGTAATAATTGACGAGCGTCAGCCTGTAGCTCATCGGCGCCAAAAAAAGATGAAAGGCGTTGAACCGATACCGCGGCCTCGATGATATTAGAGGTTACTTGGCTAAACTATAGAGGATGAGTAATCACGGTCAACCCGGTTGGAATCACCTACCATAGCCATGGGGAATTGAAGCAACATAAACAATGAGATGGCGGGGAAAATAACATCTGCTGTTAACGGTCTAGAGCTCGTTAAAGCTGCTGTGGTGAAGGAACTGAATGCTACAAGGAGAGGAATGCCGCTCCAGAGCGTTGTGTTTAAGGCCTTTAAAAAACATCAGCTCTAACGTTATAGGTCGATCAAACGACATACGGTGACGACACCTATTTTTCTCAGTAGCTTGAGCTCGTGGTCGTTTCGAGTTTCAAAAACCCTCCGCATGAAACTGTATTCCCAGGCATACAATTTAATGCTAAACGAAGATCAGCATGTATCCAGAACTAGTAGTTTCTGTCTGCACCTCTTAATATTTGCCAATAGCTCGGTCATAAGCCTAGTCCTTTTATCACGATTTTTCATCTGTTGTTCTTGCATCCTCTTTAATATTCGGGCGATCACTGTATGTATAGCATGAATGGGTGGGAAATACGGGCGAAACCAATGTTCCGTACGAGTGTTGAGCGGGATAGAGCAGATCATGATTGCAACCCCAACAAACGCTGACCAGCCAAGGAGGTCGTATAATGAAATGAATGCAAGGGCGATCTACATCCAGAAATATGAGTATGACCTTGGAGCACAAACGAAATACGTTACCTGTAAGGGCCCAGATATAGCAATTAAGCCATAGGTGCACAAGTCTTGTAATCTCGTTGCGTCAACGGACATTAGATTGACTATATCACCGGAAGAGCGACCTCGCTCGTCATTGGACAAGACCAGGGCCTTTGAATAGATCACAGTGACTAGCCCGGCACGGACTCGCATGCTGGTACATGGTGAGTACGAGCACGACAACTAATATTCGGTACGAACCCAGTCTCGAATGCCCTTTGGAAGTACTGGATAGGTAGCCTTAATATACAGTTGAAAAGCGAATATAGATGACACGGACCTGATTCAATATAATCGTTTGCGTCACTGAGGCTATAAACATGATCACAGCAATTGAAAACCCTTCCAGAGGATGCGGTCGAGGATCGGCGGAAAAGCGAGCATTTTGATACCGTGAGATAAACAGCAGAAGAAACCGTAGTAATTGTGGCTGCGAGAACGCCAGTACGTCCTGGATTACTTTGAGCCCCGCAGCCACTGCATACGGCCCTCCGTAAGCCACAAACAATGCGTTCCAAAGGGTGCTTAGCGGAATATCAGTGCAATTCAAGCTCGGATACAAGGGCACTGACTGCTTAGCTAGAGCCCGTTGAAGGTCGCCACCTAATTTTTCGGATTCGTCTCGGGGATGGAGCGCGGGTAGGTCATCTTCGGTAATGTATCGTTTGATACCTCTGCTCATTAACGGCGTCATCCAACCAAAAGTCTGCAATGGCTTTAGCATTTCTTATCAAGCAGTGATGACTGACGAACCCAGCGACTGAAAATATTGGCAGTAATCACAGGATTCTCTTGACGATGAACTTCAGAGTTTTCGAAGAGCATACGTTGAGGAGCGCGAAGCTCCAGAGAAAAGGCCAATAAGCCACAGAAAACAATGGCCCATTTCAACAGCAGGAGCTCAGAAGTGAGTGGATGGTGTGTCGAAAAAGTGCGGGACCAGAAAGCAACAATGACCGTGTAGACTGGCCAGAACAAGAGGAGCGTGGTTGAGGAGTTGAGCGACCGGGTATGGTTGTAATAGGTCAGCGCTACAGCCAAAACCAAAGATACTGGCTCTAAAATGTAGTATGACATGACACCAAAGGCTTGATTTGATAGCAACAGGTGCACGACGATTGTTCCGCTAAGAATGCATGACAGAGAGAGAATGACCTATTGAACATGCAGTCAGGACACGACGTAGAGCACGCATACATAGTAACGAACTAATTTTGCCCAGAGAATATGGCTACTCCTTCGCGCCAATTCGACACTATCAAGCCGCGAAGATACCCATACCCTCCAGAGTGCATTGATGGAAAGAAGGAGCAATGGAGTGGAGAGAAGCACGCCCTCCTCGAAACAAAGAGTAAGGTCAAAGTCCCTGAGGTGCGAGATAGGCCCCCAGCCCTCTGCATCGCGACAGCCGAGCATGGAGGAAAAGTGCGCGTCTATCAGGAGCAGCAACTGACCAAATAAGTATGATGACGCATCAGCTTAGTCAAGTGTTGATCCAATGTTACTCATTGTATACATGCGTTTTAAGTCCCTGGCGGACCTGAAATTGCTCCGAGAAAAGTGCATATAGTATTAATAGCGTTGCAAATGCGTAGCACAGTGACAACACTGGAGGACGAATGGTATCTCGGAAGAGAACATTATGTATTATTACTGATGAAAGCTTGACCGCGTGAGTGATGCAGTAGTATTGAACACGAGTTAGAGCGGTTAGTTGCATTCGAAAACCGCGGCAGTTGCAGTTGTTGTCGCAACGAACATGTTTTGGGCATAGCAGGGTTCCAGAGGGTTTGGAGTTGCATTAGCTTGCAGAAGCTGGATCCACGGTCAACCGACTTGAGGTAGTTAATTGAAGCCGTTAGTGCAAGAACGGAACATCGACTTGAGGGAATACATTTTGTTGAGCGAGAACGATAAAAATTGAGCTTGCCGATGCGACATGACGACATATCCACCATGAAGCTGTCACCCGAAATTGCAGCTCCGCGGCTTTCGAGTAAATAAACGTGTCTAAGCAGTTGAAGGGGTACGGTAGGATTGCTGGAAAGCGGTAGCAGGCAAACCGAGAAAACTACTAAATACGGATGCTTCGAGGATCAAAATGGTGATAGACCGAGGGATGAGAGCACTGATCCTGCTACTGAGGCGTTTCCTAATGAGCATCGAGAGCAGAGGACCGGCCTTGGAGACGAAGAACCGGCGCTTAACACGATGCTCGCATTATTAGTTCGCCAGGACAAGAGAGGTGCGACATTGTCCGGTAAGCGACGGTGATCTGAGAGTCGGCATAGAAACCTTGAGCACGTCAAGACAAAATGGCACTGACTAGAAATTGGTGCTGGGCTCGCTTAGGCAGGCCTGAAATTGTGCTGCTGAGATGGGCGCTACCGTAGGAGAGGAGAAAAGAGGTAGAACATGGATTAAACCCATCGTAGATAACACTTCATGATCAGCATCATATTATACCACGGAACTAATTTACGAGACTATTTAAAGGACTGCGATGGCAGCATCGTCGGCCTAGCAGCCCGAATGAGAAGGATGAGCTGAGACGTAAGTAGATGAGAGCAAGGTGCCGCTTTCCTTGCCAAATCAAGTTTAGTCAAGCGTCGCGATAATACTTGCTTATGTAATCCGCACTTGTGAGCGATAGCTCTCGTCATCATGATTATGCAAGTACCATACCTGCAGATTGCACTCTCAATGAATTCGTTGTTGAGGCTTGCCTCACGAGATTCTCATAGAAAGTTGCGGGCTGTGTGTACAACATCACTGAGATTATATGTCACGAGGATCTAAAGGGGGTAACTGATCTCCTGATATCTGCTCCCCAAGGGCAACTTGCTTGAATAAACCGTATGCCCTGTCCAAATCGTCATTGACGATCACAATATCGTGCACTCGCGGTTCCTGAGCAAACCGAATTTCATTCAGTGCGGTGTCCAACCGCTTCCGCACTGCGGCCGCTGATTCCGTTCCTCGGCCTTCAAGACGTTGACGTAAATCCAGCAGGGATGGTGGGGAGATGAACAGGTACACAGGATCTAATGCGGTGGCTTTTATTTGACGAACTCCCTATATATTCAGTTTTACGGTGAAATGGATGACGGGAACAACGGATACGGACCTGCGCGTCGATATCCAGTATGCAACGCTTCCCTTGTTGGTGGACATGGCGAACTGTTTCAAAACTCGTGCCATAAAGGTTGCCGGAAAACTCAGCATGCTCGATGAAAGCGCCGTCCTTGATGAGTTCTCGAAAAGTTCTCTGGGGTATAAAATGGTAGTCCTTGCCGTCAAGCTCCCCTGGACGAGGCGACCTGGTCGTGTCTATTTGGGGAATGACGAATTGTAGGTTGGACAACACGAGATGATGCTCACGGGATACGCTGAAGCCAAACTTTTGGGGATATTCAGCAAAGAGCCTCTTCAAGAGGGTGCTCTTGCCTACTCCAGACGGCCCGGAGAGTACGAGAGGACGGAAGAAATCAGAGGACATGGAGATGGTTGAGGCAATGGCCCTGATCATGTATGTATCCTGTCTCCATCACGGTGCTGTCACTGTATGTCACATCACAGACCCTGTCGACCCTGTCAGCGTCGGCGGGCGAATTCCACCCACATTGGCCTTGTTCTCGAATTTCCCTTCCCCGGCTCCCATACCCACTCCCCAGCCCTTCCGTCCTCAGAGTCGGTCACAGTCATAACCTCCTACGGTCCTACCTGCAGTATCACTCACTCCCTATATACCTTTCTATACCTGCTTGCTGATCCCACTCTCCTTCTCCGACACGAACATTTCACGATTTCCAGATGGGTGCGGTTTGTTGTCGACAACAGGTTCGTCATCGACTATGCTACCTCCCCTCCCCACGTTAATCAACCTGTCGACCCTCTTCTCCTCGTTGTGGTGGCCTGCACAATCTAAACCTTTCAGCCTATTGACTTCGATGGAGAGGTTACTCTCTTCCACTTCATTCTTTTGCGGTGCGTTGGTAAGGGTGCTTTTGGCAAGGTATGTTCTGGGTCCAGCTTCTCCCTTGCACTCACTTTGACCAGCGATTAGGTTAGAGTGGTACAACACAAGCAGAGCAGAGAGCTCTATGCTCTCAAGTACATCAACAAGGCGAAATGTGTCAAGATGAGAGCCGTTCCAAACGTGATACAGGAACGTCGGTTGCTAGAAGAGGTTTGTGTCCTATGCACGGGAAACCATTTTGGCGCTTGATTGATTACACATCCAGGTTGACCATCCATACATCGTTAATCTCCGATATGCATTCCAAGATGATGAAAACTGCTTTTTTGTGCTGGACCTCATGCTTGGTGGTGACCTCCGATGTCTGTGCCTTCTCCCTCTCGTCCTTGAACACTTCTCATCTGTAGTCATTTTTCGTGCAGTCCATCTTGAACGGTTAGGGTCGTTGTCAGAAGATGTTGTGCGCTTTTACATTGCACAACTAGCATCTGCGCTTGCTTTCTTACATGAGAACAATATAATGCATCGGTACGGATTGGAATTGTTCGTCCTACTGCTTGCTGCCTCTAATTCTCACCCTACTCCGTCCCTTAACTAGTGATCTAAAACCTGATAACATTTTGCTGGATGAGAAAGGTAATGCCCACCTGACAGACTTCAACATCGCTGTACATTTTGGTGAACGACGGCTCACTGGAGTTGCTGGTTCTATGGCATACATGGCGCCTGAGTAAGTACAGAGCTCTCCATAATTACCAATGGACTGATTCTTCAGAATTCTCAACAAACGCGGCTATACCTATTACATTGATTGGTGGTCTCTGGGTGTTTGTGCTTACGAGCTCCTGTTCGGTCGACGGCCATTCCGAGGAAGGTCCAATAGTGATCTGACATACAGCATTGCAAAGGATCCAGTGAGATGGCCCGAGGACGCTGAGAAAAAATGTAGTAGAGCTGGGATGCAGGTTATCAGGGCGGTTAGTGATTCGAACATCGCATGCTTCCATTTATCAAACCATGTACAGTTCCTCGAGCGCGACACATCAAAGCGTCTTGGTTGCAAATCCCGCGGCGACGGTTTCCAGGAAATTCGCCAACATCCTTGGTTCCGGACCATTGATTGGGACCTTCTAGAGACCAAGGAGGCTACCCCACCTTTTGTACCAGATGTTGGTCTTTCTCTCCTTACCTCTGCTGAGATTATTTAACTGGTCTGTCCAGGCGAAGAAAGCTAACTTCGACGCATCCCATGAATTGGAGGAATTGCTGCTGGAGGATAATCCCCTCAAAGCCAAGGCTCGCAAAGTGAACCAGGATAACCTTAGTGCTGAAATGAGACAAATGGAAGAGCAGTGCGTCACTCACCAATGTTATCGACAGAATTCTCACCGCAGTGAAGGTTTACTACATATGACTTCAAGAAGATGCAACGACGCTCTTATTATCCCCACAACCAACAGCTTGTCTCGACAGCGACAGCGACGTCATCCGCATTATCAGGAGTTGCATCTTCGCGGCCTGCGACGCCTGCGACTGACCTTCGTGATAGTGCTATCGGCATCACCGGCAATTCTATAGAAATACGAAGTGGCGATCCCGAAGCAGCGCGAGGTGAACAGCCATATTCAGAAAAATCACACTCATAACTCCGCTTTGCTGTATACCACGCCTTGCACGACAATATCCCTCCATTACCTACGTCATTCTTTGATCTTTCTTCGCTCTTATCCTTCTGCTGACATTGATTTTTTTTCTCACCTACACTACTTGTTATTGCCTTGCCGGATCTTGTTGTTAGCCATATTGGATAGCAGCCATTCTGTCGACTGATTCATACTTGTTGTCTAGCATACTCTGGTAGTTGGGTCGTAATTGCATATACGTAAGGATTTAAATTCCAAGCTCGTTCAACGCGCTTGTTCTCCCACGCTCCCATCCTGCTCCGAACACATTCAACGCGTCGGAGCATTCTCATGGGCATTCCATTTGGCTTGTGAGTAGTGAGTACTATACAGAAATATATCTGCTCATGTACTTCCCAGTTTCTGTTCGTTGTTGCACGACATTTCCCGTGTCTCACCAGCACAGTACAAGCAAAACGATAGGAACCTCATAATTGAGATCCTTAACGACTGGATCACCGAATTGCAGAGCAAATATGCGAATCTATGGACTTCAAGAGTTTAAATTAGCTCGTTACCTTTCCTCTGCTTTATTACTTGACGTATCTTTGCTAGACGTGTGGAGTGTCAATGGTCACTCTGGGTGCTTGGGCCTAGAACTTGAAAAGGCGATTCAATCCGCAGAACCTGTAAAGCAGTCCTTAGTCTCGTGTGCGCAGTTACTGATACACCAATGGCTCTCAGGACGTGCCTCACCCGTCGCCCTGTGCACTGGATTTATCTGTGATCAACGAATTGCTGGATGAGCTAGCCTCCCACTCGCATCTTTCGGGCACCAAACTTCAACTGCGGTACCCTCAACGCACTAGACGCTCTCGTGAAGTTCTTTTACGACGACTGTACGGAAAGCTGAACTCTCGTGAGGCGGCTTTCATGACCCAGATCATCTTGAAGGATATGCGTCCGTTATTATATCCCCGGCCAGCTAAGCATTGGAGTGCGGCTTTGAAGAAATATGGCAACCCCCTGATGCACCATTTGACAAAAGAGCAGGCCATATACACCTGGGACCCCAGTGGTCAGTTACTGAGGGCCTATAAGGTGATGCCCATCATCAGTGAACTAAAAGTTTGCTCAAGCGCCATACCGACGCTACAACCAAAAGCCGGTGCTCCCATTGAGGTACGAGACACAACGCACTCGTTAACTCCTGTAGCACTCCATTTTAACTCACACCAGATTCCGAAGTCTGTTAAAGGCAGAGGTTGTCGGCATAGTTTGAGCCTTTTCCCTCATTCAAATCAAATTTGGATTGAAACCAAGTACGATGGCGAACGTGCCCAAATTCATGTGGACCTAGTTGAAAATACCTGTCCAAAGATATCTATCTTCAGTAAGAGTAAGAGGGACTCGACCGCGGACCGGCTCGGGATTCACAAGGTCATCCTATCATCCCTAAATATCGGCGGAAAGGCGAAGTCAACTCAGCGTCCCGTTGAACGAAATGTGGTACTAGATGCTGAGATGGTAGCATTCCATGGGAATAAGATTGACGGTACTTTTTTTTTCATACCCCATGTTATGTTCCTAAGTAGTATGGAGTAGAATTTTGGCGCATAAAGAGCCTTACTGAACGCACAACGATCAGCAGAACTTTCCCTCCACTGACCTTCATGCCAGATGACGCTTGGTAGGTTCACAGTGCACTGCAGATGACGATCCTTTACCCTCAAATAGCTCTCAGGAATCGATGAAAACAGATGCGTCGGAATCTCGGCAGCTTGGACTCGTATTTTTTGACGTCCTCCTCATTGATTCCGTGTCCCTCCTGTCCACACCATATAGCGGGCGTCGGCGCGTCTTGGAATCCTTGATAGCCATTACCCCAGGCCAAGCTATACTTGCTCAGAGGGCTAGGCTTGACTTAAGTGACAACAGTGATACGGCACTCACACATCTACGGCATACATTCTCAGAGCTGATAGCTGACCATCAAGAGGGTGTTATCCTTAAATGTCATGATTCATGGTATAATGATCCTCGCGTCCCTTGGGTTAAGCTCAAGAAGGATTATATTCCTGGATATGGGGACAACCTTGACTTGGTAATAATTGGTGCAGGATGGGATAAGCATCGAGCCCGCGAACTTGGTGGTGAGTACGTTGCTCTTCACATTGCACATTCTCAAATATATCAGTCGGCCCCGGCACCTTTACAACTATGTACGTCGGGTCTGTGGTTCGTAAGGAAGCGCAGGAGACTCAAGTAGGCTCTTCCTCCATCTTTCTCTCAGTTCATGATTATGATGTGATGTCCATAGCCACCTGTCCGGCCTCACTTGCATGCGTACTTCGTAGTTTCTTACGGACTCAGCCGGAATCACCTGGAAGAACTAAATTTCTTGATCAAGAATTGCGACTCTATAGATTTTAAGGAACTGGTCGGCTACTCTCGTTATCTAATATGCACTCCCGACTCACTACAGTAGATATCATTAGAATCCTCGCGAGCTTCCTTACGACCTCTCCATTCTCCCAACTCTGGCCCCCCCCGCGGTTATACTAAAGGTTCCTCTATTGGCGGAGCTATGCGGGGCGGGGTTCACCAAGGCTCCTAAGAGTAAAGTAATGCCCAGTCACAACTCATCAACACCAAGTCTGATTGCAAGACAGCATTACGAACTCCGATTTCCTCGATTAACGAAGATCTATCGTTCCGTAGAACGCTCATGGGAAGAGGCGGTCGACCTCCATGAGCTGCATCGCGTCGCTTGCGAGGTTATTGGACGTGACCCATCCTCCAAAGAGGTAGATGACTGGTGCAACACGTTATGGGGGCATCCAGCATCGCCAAATATCAAATCGTCGCTGAAGAGGAAGGCCACGGCGGAGTTTTGGGAGAAGCAGCTCACGTCCCTTGACAACCTTGGTCGCTCAAATAAGATTCCAAGGTACAAGAATCTTATAACCTTACACCAGGAAAAGGCAATACCCAATTCTAGACACCCCCAACTGAAGGAACTCTCGTTTACTATGCAGCAAGACCCTGAGCGCTGTAACAGGAATGTCGGGGCCATTTCGAGTCGTGCCTTGAGCTGTCGAAACCAGGCATACGACGCTGCGTCACGGTCATCAGATTTTCAGAGGAAGGAATTACCGATCCAAATCAATTCAGACTTTCTACTTAACTCCTTTGTCTGTTTTCTTGGCCCACGTGTTAAGAGAACTCCGAAGAAGGTTATCGTGACGGGATGGGAGATGGTCCCGAGAGAACGCCAACTACATTCTCTGGAGTCACTACTTGCCGCTTGTGGTTGGATTAACGATGCACCCTCATTTGGTATCGATAGAGGGATTTTGGTGGTCGATCAGGCGAGCTGTCATGTGCACGAATTGCTTCAAGCTCGACTTGCGGCTTCTAGTGTACTAGGCAAGCCTATTTATATTGTCGACAAGGTTACGGGGCAGATACTCGAATTACCATCTACCAAATAGCAAGCTATTAGTGTACAGGTGTAAAAGTTGCGTTGAGTTCGATGATCTCGCTGGTAGGAAAGGGGATACTGTGACCATTATCATACTTTCTTATTACATGCCAGTATATTGTCGTGTGTCCTTTCAACTTGCCCATCAAAGCATGCTTACCAACTACCTCTCGCACCTGTGTAGACGTTCCATCGGTCTTTCCGCTCCTTCAAGGACATTATCCTCAGTAGTACGAAATCGAGCGATCATCTACTCACAAAATGGCAATCCCAGTGAAGTCTTAACCGCCCTTTCCTATCCCGGTTTACCACCAGCCGCGCCCCAGACACTGAATTTGGAATTTCTGCTTTCACCGATTAACCCCGCAGACTTGAATGTCATCGAAGGGGTATATCCCGCCAAACCACTTAGAAACGATAGACTTGCACCGAGCGGCAGGGGCAGCGCGGAGCACCCAGTCTTTGTGGGTGGAAATGAGGGACTTGCACGGGTTATTGACACCGGTTCCGGAGTGTCTAACATTCGCGTTGGCGATTTGGTTATAATAACCAAGCCCCAACTTGGAACGTGGTGTTCGCAAATCAACACAACTGTCGCCGACGTACTTCCATTGTCTCGCGTGGCAGGCATGAGTGACGTACATGCAGCCACCATCACCGTACGTTTTGCTGCTTGCAGATGATCATGGCCTGGATCTAAGGACTTATAATCTTATAGGTTAACCCTCCGACTGCGTTCAACATGTTGCACGACTTTGTTGACCTGAAACCCGGGGATTGGGTCATACAGAATGCGGCCAACAGTGCGGTTTGTCTCGCCAAAATTGTCATGGTCCTGCTTTTTAAGTAAGGCATCCACAGGTTGGACAAAACGTCATTCAAATTGCAGCGGCGATGGGGCTGCAGACTATGAATCTCATTCGTGATCGGTATACCTACACTGTGCCTTCTGCAAATCCATCATGGCTCACCAATAACTAGGCCAAACGTTGAAGACCTCGCTCGATACCTGCACACTTTAGGAGCAAGTAAGGTCCTGACATATGACCAACTCTCAGAAAAATCGTCTCGGGCTCTTGTGCAGAAGTGGCTGGATGGGAAGGTTGTTTCTAAGTCGTGGGCTCAACAACATTCTCATATACAATTTTCAGGAGATTAAGCTCGGTTTGAATTGTGTTGGTGAGTTTGCCGACATCGGTTGAAGTCGGACGCTGCATTAATGGCAAAAGGATAGGCGGTCCTGAGGCAACACTTATGGCACGCCTTCTGGGCAGAAATGCCCACCTCGTGTCCTATGGTGCTATGTCAAAGCAACCACTGTCGCTCCCCACATCCCTTTTCATTTTCAAGAACCTGACGGCTCATGGCTTTTGGCAAACCGACTGGTACGCCAGAAATTCACGCGACCAACAAGAAAACGTGATGAGTAGGTTAATCAACCTGATGGTGGAAGGCAAGGTGTGTCTACACCGTTGTAGGTAGCGATACCTCAAACCAATGACGTGATCATAGTTGAGAGAACCAGAACACGAGATCCTGACGATTGAAGCGCAAGAATCGGACGACACTGCTGGTAATAGGATTAGGGATGCGCTTGAAAAACTATCTGCAGGAGGATATGGCAAGAAAATTCTACTACATATCGAGACTAGAGTATGAATAGAGGGAATATCGTAGTAAAGGCGGATTGGTGTTAATTAGTCCTACCGCATTTTTCTGTCCTCGAAGAAACCCTATTGGCGAAAGTGATGGTCAATTTAGTATCGAACAAAATTTTATGGCAAATGCCTACCTTCAAATATCGCAACTGCCATGCACAAGTGGCAACAAGCACAATGATTTGTGCAACGCTGTACCAAACCGCCTTTGTGTTCGTTGCTTCACTTAAATTGCGATATTGGACCTCCCTCTCCCTTTGATATTGCTGTTCGCGACGAATGTCTTCCAGTTTCTGATTCAGGTCACGAATTTTAGACGCAAGTTCTGAGACGTGGGACCGGTCTTGCTCTTTGTCAGGTTTTGTAGACCCAACAACAATGTCCAAGTACAAGCGGATGTGTGTGTTTGTAAACCAATGGGTATAATTTGTCGAAAGGCATATGGAATGATCACCCGCCTCATGGGAGGCAAATGTAAACCGACTGTCAGGCGGTCCCGTCGTCTTTACTATCGTTTCACTACGGGCCAAGTCCTGTAGAAAGAGCCTCAGCCTACTACCTCGGACGTGCTAACCTCTGGGTGATATACTTACTTCGACCTCAACAACAATGCCCAGATCTGGTTTTTCCACATATGCATGCTGCACGTCGCTCCATTCCAGGGCACGGTAGTGGCCTGTTCGTGTGTGACTATCGCCAGAATTGAGTTATGCGTGAATGACCCACCTTCAGCAACAGTGTGACTTGGCAATTCCTCGATAAAGCATCGTTTTTGGTTGGCGTCTAGGTAAAAGTGCAACGCATTGGTAGTAGACACCAGGAAGAGTAGGGCAAATAATAAAGACAGCAATCGGCCCATAGGGAGTGGTAAAACTGGTTGCTGGTGGTGACAAGTTTGGTTCTCCTCACACGTGGCCTCTATTTGTTCACAGGCTGATTACGGTAATGTAACTATTGAATGCAGCAATAAAGTACAATGATAACAAAGAAAACAGCTTCATAGACGCCCTGAAAGCCCAAGACTCATGCTATTAGAATGATTTAGTGAGTTGAATCCACTTGCGACTCCGGTAGAATTGTTGGCGCTTGATAGGGCACCCAATAATAGATCCCTACAGCAGCGGGCCCTTTCTCTTCGCTGTACGAACCAACTCCCCGCATCACATGGAATAGCCAATGGCACACCAATTACACCTAGTTCCCTCGCCGTTCGTGAAACCCCCACGAGGTCATCCATTTCCGCCTCTGAGTCAAGATCATCTAAATTCTCGGGTGCATCCTCACCAATCTCTTCTGCCATCTTCACCGCAGCGGCAGCTGCAGCAGCTTTCTTCCCCGGTTTCTTCAGCCCTGGAACGGTAGATTTCTTGGGTAGCAGAGCAGGGTCAATTCCCAAGGCAGCCGCTGCCTCCCGCTTCTTTTCCAGCTTTTCTCGCTCCTTTTGCTCCTTCTTTTCAGCCTTGGAAACCTTCTTCACTGGTTCTACAAAATTAGGATTGTTTGCTCGCTGCCATTCTAACAAGAGTTCATCATATGCCCTGGAGCGCCCGGGAACTGCACGTTTGGCCCCCATGGAATGTGATTTGCATGTAAGGGATCGCGAACAAGGCAGACCCTTGTCATTGATGACGCCGCATTGCCTGTCGTAGTCCACGGGTCCTTTCGTTCTCCCCTTTGTGACTTTGGTGGCAGGCTTGACCTTCTTTTTGGGAGGTAGAGATGGATCTGAGGGTGATGGTGAGGCTTTCCGCTTCTTGCCACCCTTCTTATCTGTATGCCAACAAGTCAGAAAGATGCATTACAACATAGAGGAGCAGATACCTTCGCCTTCAGAAGTTTGTTTCGCCTTTGAACCCTTCTTGCCACCAGAGCGAATCAAGGAGCAGTTGTCTGATACGGGGGATGACATATAATAATTGAGTTGCTAAATGTACATTACTAACCGGTATGCTCTGATATGAAACTCCTGAGGACAGGTTTATCACAGTCTTTACACCGTACGATTCCAACGTCAGCCGCAGAGGTCAAGGGTTGCGCTCCAAAGAGCTTCATTTCGCGAGCAGGAAGCCATGAAGTCGGGGGCGATGGCAGTGGCAATGGATCCGATGGTAGTGGTGGGGGTATTGAAGCGTCCCAGGAAAATGGAGATGGGGACTTGGTTGTGGTCTTGAGCTTGAGGGTCATGTTGGGAGACAGGTCGCGTGTCACACGTCACACATCCAGATATTGAGGCAGGTCCGCCAAGGAAGAATTAAAGACGAGGGGGAGTACAATTCATAAATAAGTAACATTACAAGAAGCCAATGTCAGAAGTGAAACTAGTGAAGTTTTGTGAGTACTCTATCAGATGTCACATATAGAAATCTGGTTTGCGCGAGTTGATACCATACTCCGCCAGTGCTGCACTCAAATCCTCCATAGTCAGCGTTGTACGTGTCTTGTCCTGAAAGAGCAATAAGAGCAGTGTAATCCATTCCCCAAATCAATCATACCTTGGCAGAACCTGATCCCAGCGGCTGGCTAGCACGAGCCCGGCCTCCAGCTGCATTTGTTCGGATCCGTGCATGTTGGTACGCGTCAGCTGCTATATCAGACACAAATTTCTGGGCTGCCAATGACACCAAGCGCTTCCTAGTGACAAATGACTCCTTGTTTCACTTAACCCAGAACCCTGCAAGGTACTTACAGTCGCACATCTTCGCACTCAAATCCCACCCGCTGGAGGTAATAGTCTGTAACTTCGTTCGGGATCTATGCTTGTGATTAGCAAATGCGCATTTGGCGTGTTCGATCATGGCGCACAAGCGGCTCGTAGTCATCCAGCATCAACAGAAACTCAGCTAATGTCCTATCCCTGCGTGCCTCCTCTCCCACTTGACGAGTAGAAGACGGTCCATTCTGTTGTGCCTGAGTGCTGCCCTCTGATCCAGTAGAGTTTTGCGTTGTCGGGGCAGAAAACGAATAAGAAAAGCTCGACGGAGCTTGCGTTTGCTGGGAATTTGACATGGAGCAGGACAGAACCAGGAAGTTGAGGGGAAGAAGATCGGAGCTAACGGAGTTTGAATCCGTCTCACCCGTATAAAGGCACAGTTTGGGAATTACCTAACAAATTTTTCTCCTCCTGATTACTGATATGTTAGAGGTACGTTGAAGAACCCAGTCACGAATTGCTCCCTTTGCCTTTCTGGCTTTTTTTTAATGATGTTTGAGGCATTTGGCTTTATGCAGGAGTTTTCCTGCGGTGCAGAAAACTATCTCAGCTACCTTCGGAGAGGCTGCTTTGGCGGCACTCTCTGCTTTTCTGAACAGCTTCACCCTCTTCTATCACCCGTGTTTTGTGCAAGCCTTCTGATGTCCCTTTGCCTCTTTCATTTAGTCCAGTGCCATTTTCTGCAAGGATCATTGGAAACAGCGCATGCATCGTCTTCGTTCTGCATGTCCTACCTCATGTATCATACCATCCTTCTAGTCAATGAAACCCATGTTGTCTCCTTTACCCTTGTTTTTGACGGCACTCTCGATCAGCACCACGGTGCCAGTATCTTTAAACGCCGTTCAACATTACACCCAGGCTTGGGGCTGATGCCTAAGATATGTGCTGATGCGCTTGCACGTTATACCGTCATTTGCCTGCGGCCCCAGTAATCAGGATTGTCCGATTTGTTAATGCAGAAAGATGTTACCTTGTCTTCAGGGATAATAGCGAGATGTTTCTGGCTGAATAAGTAGACGAGCAAAGTGTACGCTTCTGCCACCCAGCTCTAAAAGCACCCACTTGTGACTTCCTTCTCTCTATCAACAATTGTTGGACCTTTTCACATTATGGAGCCTAGTGATGGACCTTCTCACGTACCTGTGACACGCAAGATTGGACTCTCGTGCGCGGAATGTCGAAGGTGCGAACTCGTTATTGTTGTCCGCCGTGCTCTCTACAGTCTAAATCAATCCTAGATCGAAGCTTAAATGCGACAGGTAGGTCTTGACCTATGGCCACTTCTTTCTTTCCAATGATCAAGCAGGGTGTTCCCATGCCAGTCATGCATCAGGTAGGGGTCAAATTGTCCGTTCTCGCCGGCTCCACGTTTAACGCCGTGCTCAACGTCATAAAGGCGAGGCTGTTCAGGGATCTGTCCTGAAGGTATGCTACCAAAATCGATGTGAGTCCGATGCGCCTTACAGGTACCATAGGAACGTTAGCTGCCACAAAGGGAAATCAGTGAGTTTGCATCCTGCTTACCATGAGTTCATTTCATAAAAATTCCAAGAGTTCTGATGGCACATGCTCAACGGCTAACTGAGCAAGTAAAGGCACTTACTGAACGTGTCCATGACCTCGAAACAGCGTTGGAACACTCAACTGAGGCTAACAATGGGAATACCCTTAGTCGATCCTCTAATAGTGACTGTAGTCACCGTGCGCAGCGTGGTGATTGTATGGATGCCCAATCAGTCCGTTCTCGATCTGATAATGCCTCAGAAGTAAGTGACGACAGGTTTTAAAATCTACGATTCTGATTTCATCTAGCTTTTGCACAATGCCTTTGTAGTGAGTAGGTGGAGAGCGATTCCTAAATAGACACTTACTTACATGATAGGTCGGCGAAGGGGAAGAAAGACACCTATTGCAGCAGCTTGATCTCCCTCAAGAAATCATGGGCCTTGTCAATGCCTTCCCCTTCGGCTCGAAGGAGGCTCTGCATACCGATGTCGTATTCATCAACCATATTCCCCCTAAAGAACGGGCTGAAGAACTGGCCCAGGTTTACTATCGCGATATTGCATGGTTGTAGGTCTTTTAACCCCAGGATTTGAACATGTTGAAAATTTTGCTAGGCATAACCCGGTGGTGCAGCACGAGTTCGATGAACATATTCTTGGCCACGTCTATGGCTCTTCAGGTTTGGTCGAATTACGCCGTGTCCATCCTCATCAACTCTCCATCTTTTTCACAATTTTGGCAAATGGCGCCTCATTCGAGTCCTACGCTACGGCGGTGCCTGTCACTATGCGTTATTATGCTATGGCTAGGGCAGCCTTTGCGCTTCGAAACCCATTGCATGAAGTGTCATGTGTAACCGTACAGGCACTATTCATGATTGTCAGACTTATGTATACCATGGGTACCGCAGGATACGAAGAAAGATGGATCCTCGCTGGGATTTGCGCTAGATTAAGTCAAGTGGTAAGCCGTTTGTGATTTTGCACCATCTCAACATTTCATAAACCTTGCTTGCCACTAGCTAGGTCTCCGTACGTGCCCTCTCATCCCTAGTCGCACGATTTAATTCAGATCCTCCAGAATGTGATAACGGCCCATCATCTTTGTCATCCAGTGAAGTACAACGCCGTCGTCGGGTTAGTATTTTTTTTATTCCTTTCAGTTGAGGAATACCCAAGAGTGAATTCTTACAGCTTTACTGGGAGCTCCTTACTTGGGAGCTGTGGACAGTAAGTCAGGTAATGATCAACCAGCAATTAGTTTACCCTTTCGCCTCCGTAGAGCCTTGTCCATGGCCGACCTCCTGCGCTGCTGCCGCAATATGCAACCTGCCCGATTCCGGAAGAACACATCATATACAATACCGACCCGAATGCTGGGGAAGCATGGTGTAAGTGAAATAACGACCTCATTTCGTTCAATGACGTTGAAGTCTTTCCGATTGCAGGGCACTCCTGGAAATACAAGTATATTGCGAATTGCCTGTTCCCTTCCATCACACATCTTTATGGCTCTGAACCCTCAGCCTATCCCACCATTCTCGACCTCGACAAAGCGATTCGCGCATTCCCAGCACCAGGCAATGGATACGTACTTGGAAGGGCTCTCGATGGCGATCAACGCTGGTCACAGCATTCGGCGATCGCTCTGCAGCAGTACTCGACTGTCTGCCTCACAGAGTCAAGTGAGTACTTACATGTGCCACACAAGTCGAACTGACCTAAAATAGACTTATTGCATCTCCATCGGAGCTATTTCATTCAAGCAATTAGAGAATGTTCGAGTGATCCCCTTCAACACGCATACGGAGCTTCGGTCATGGCCATCTTCCACAGCGCCTGTCGTCTCACCTCCGGATTGCGAAGTCTATACTCCGTTCATCCTCGCCACTGTGTACAGTGCTGGTTTTTCTCGTCGAATGTCTATTTCGCTTGTGTAAGTGTCCTCTCAATGACTTGTCAGCCACATGACGAACAACACGAGACAGCTAGTCCTTGGCACGTTGGTTATGGAGAGCCCGGCTAGTTCATTGGCCGAGGCCTCGCTGCGTGAGCTCGAAATGACGGTTAAACTCTATGGCGAGAGGCCGCGTCCTTGCCTCCCACCGGAGACTGTGGTTCGTATTAACCTATTTCATCCAAATGCATCAAGTAACCACGTTGATCCCTAGTCGGCCCTACAAAAACTAGCTGAAAGGGCTTCCAAAGAGTATGCCACTGCGAGTCGTGCGGCGGCGGCAGAAGGAACCCTGGCCCAAATTAATTCATCGCGGATGGAACGCAACCGGTCAGCAGGGCACAGGGGTTTTAGCCCCGCTACCCCCGACCAGGAGCCCGCCGTACGATCTCAGGACAACGCCCCTTCCATCCATCCCGCGAATGGTCCTGCCCATAACCAAGATCCTCAGGTTGCTGAGCTCGTCATAGGGTACTCCCAACGATGGGGAACCTCCGATCGAAACTTTACTCGGACGCCCTCAACCCGCGATGTTGCTGAGGAGGGGGACGGTGACGCATATGCATTAGTAATGGGTGCCAAGAAGCGACAGGGACAGCCATCCCCACCTGAAGGCTTGCCATTCAATTCCCTTCAGCGCTACGATCTCTCGGGTTCATTACAAGCACTGACTTCAGAAGTTGGTGGGCAACATGGACCGGGTCAAGTACCTCGAACTGAGCCCTTCCAATGGCATGCTACACAGCATACCATCCGCCAATCCACTATCCATCCCACCAAAAACGCTCATTCGGAGAACAGCTTCCCAAGCACCGCCGTCGCAATGGCCCCACAACCATCCAATAGAGGATACGCTCCAGGACCGGATTCGACGCAAGAGGATGTATGGAAGAATATGATGGGTGGATTTGCTTCAGTATAAATACTGTACAAATACTGTATAGACTGCGTACGATTAATTAGTGCTCTCTTCGGGTGAACTATTTTTATCATTGCTGAGTGAATTGAGTAATGCTTCGACGTTTGGTGACACAACGAAACGCTTGTTAACCTCTCCCAGCACCACAAGTCGCTTTTCTTGCTGGTCTAAATGTATGGCGTGCTGTAAAAACGATGGTTGCGTTGCTAATTGGACCTATCGAAATCTTTATAAGTGACGATGTACACTGAAAGAGAGAAAAGGACGAACGTCGAGAAGAATGCCATTAGCCAACCGCATTTTTACAATGCCGCCTCGATATAATTCGAGCTGGCCAATGACACCATCTATTTTGGTGTCGTTCAGGTGAATTTCCTGGCCGTCAGCCACAACGGGTGCTACCTCTCCGGTGTCAGACACAGAGGCAGACTTGGTGTCCGGGGTGAATGTGACGCGCTTTCCTTCAATAGGAGTTGGTATTTGTATAGGTTCCGCAGATTCTGCAGTCTGGATTGTCGTGCCAGGGATGAAACTCGGAAATGGAGATGGAAATTGAAAGAAATATAGGCGTTCTTCCCGCAGGGATGTGTCCTGCACAGGTGTCAAGCTAACGATAATGTGTGAAAGAGCAATACGAACGGTATCGGCATCAGCTTTGATAGAAAAATCTTCCATCATCTCCTCTATTTCTTGCTCCTCTTCGCTTTCACTGAGATGTACGGCGTCGATGACATCCTCAGTTTCCAACGTTGACTCCTGCTTGACATTTCTACCGCTCTGTCGTTCTTTACGCAGAGTTTCTGGAGCCATCCAATCCATATGCCGAACATGGTCCATATCTATGATCTCGACTCCATCATCAGGATCAGAATATACCTCCTGATCCTCGTCTGGTAATTCCTTGGTCTCTTTTCCTTTTCCCTTTAAACTAACTTCTTGCTTTATGCCCGATGCACTGACGGGAGTGAGGTTCGCACTCAATTGAGCACTACTTCCCACCGATGCTGGAACTGTAGGGGCAAAATTCGACCGTGGTGGTGGTCTTCTTGCACTGCTGCCAGCGGTTGCAGGACCCAAGGCAAATGGGCCGCTAGCAGTCATATCGACGACCTGAGGTCGGAGGGCTCCTCTGCCACGTCCTCTACCATCACCACGACCGAGACCTCGGACAGGATCGCTTGAAGGTTGTGGGAGAGCAGCAGAAGTTGTGGGCTCCTAGGATGGACATCAAGCAGGGGAGGACATCAAGGAAAGCGACCACGTACGGTCTTGATGTCACTATGACGTATGAGTAGTAGTTGAGAGAGTAGTTACACGGAGCGATGAAGTACCATACTCTTTCTTGCGCCTCGCAGGCAGCGTCGGGACGAACTTGAGCTTCTGGGCACCTTGACGAGTTACATCATTGGGCTTTTTTGCCAAACTGGCGATGGCTTTTGTTGGGGGTAAAGCAGGGGAGGAGCTAGATGCTACGAGTATATCAATGAGGGCGTAAAGGAGAGATAGGCTGAAGAGATACGAACGCTGAGATTGATTTGAATTGGACATGAGAGCAGAGATATGAGGTCACATGACGAGGAGGTCTCGCAGTGAGATTTGAAGAATTCATTTAGATTATCCAGTACATACGATGTCATCCCAAGTCAAGCATCTACGAGTAACATACAATGACATCCACAATCTCATTCGAAAAGCGACACCAGCCATCGCAACTCAATTCAATCCTGATCTCCTCGTTGCCATCGGTTCGTAACCCAGTCTTCTAGCCTTCCATGTATTCATTCCCTCCCTGCAGGTGGCGGGTTAGTTCCCATCTCTCTTCATCCAATGTCCTCTTCTCTTCATCTTCTTATCCAGTGGTTTCTTCCCTGCCCGTGTGATGGTAAGTCAGGATCACCCATCTACTTCATCTTATTCATCACCCCGCTCTTCCAGCGCACTTTTCTCCGTGAGGAGACTGATAAAAAAGCGCTTCAGATCCAAGCCATCGGCCTTTCACTCTATGAGCCTATACCCGGCACTACAGCCGAGCAAATAGGCAATGAAGTCATCCGTACCCAGTGGCTGTCAGTAATTCATCTTCCCTCAGTCGACATTCCTTAATCCTACTCTTGCAGTGGTCCCGACTCAGGGAAGCTCCTTCTTGGCAAGCACGTCCTTATCGTCGTATGCTACATTTCCTCTTTGCGTAATTCCCTATTGACTTTTACAGGATGAAGTTGATGATACCCGAAAAACACTTCAGTTGGTGAACCTTCATTGCTTTCGGCACAAAATCTGATTTCTTCCAAGTTATGCACTTTCAGAATTAAAGAAAGATGTAGAAAATGAACTCCTTACCTGGCCGGAGTCCGAGCGCCCATCGTTGCGCTCTGCGACAAAGTTCGCCATCTTCGTCGTCCACAATAAATCAAAACTCAAGCTAGCTGAACTGCCATCAAGCATACAGTGAGTCTAAGACGTTTCTGCCTTTTTCTTTTGAATTCCTGTTACATCATCCCAACCAGATACTTCGCTGGCGCACACGTCGATGATGTCTGGTAAGCGTCAATTATATCATTGCACGGTCAACGATCTCAAACCTACTAGGCTGGACTACCCTTGGGAGGCCATGTACGTGTACTCTCACAAACGCATAAGCGTTCATTGACAGTGTTCCAGTGATATTGAAGAACATGACCGACTGGCCAAATCCGATCGAGATTAATAGCAGGAGCATACCAGTCTCATGTACTTGTGTTATTGCTGTAACCATATATAGCCATCAAAGCAGTGGTTTGCCGTACAACTTTTGTCCCCCACAATTGCAACCACGCCACTCACCCGGCCCGACATTAACCCTCTTTCAATCCTGGAGTCCGAAGTTCATAGACTCTTCGCATTATGCAGAGGGACACTCATAGTTCTTCACTCTTTCAGATTATTATGGGCTCTGCTCAATTCCTGGGCGAAAACATCCCCTTACACTTCACCAATTCTGGAAGGCTTTGACACGATGAATTCATGCGGCTGGTGGGTGTTATCGTAGGCGTATGATCCTCTGACAATCAGCCAATGCCATGGCCTGTGAAAGCTGTACACGTATGTTCCCCTCCTTCTTCGCCAACACGAGGCTGATAGATACTATAAGGGGTCACACATATCAAGTGCTGTTGCTTTTGATCGGCGCAGACACCTATGTTAATTTTCTCGATCCTCCGTTCTTTTCTCTACACCATCACTTGGAATGTCTCGCGCTTTCAAACTCAACAGACTCTTCCAGTCTGTCCTTGAAGGTACTGTCGGTATAACTCAACAGAACTATACGCTCTTCCTTGAAGCAGTGTCTTTTCAAGCCAACCCCGCGATATGCCTCGCCAAACTCGTCCCCAGCAAATCTGGTCTCGCATCCTTGCAAACAGCGATTCGCTGCGATCTGACCGCACAGTTTTTCAACCGTGTGGCCTCCAAACTGTTGTCTTACCTCCAGAGCCCCAGTCTCCAGAAGTTTCCCGATGATGAATCACTTCGCCAGGTCATACTTGCCATGGCGGATACTCCACTATTCTGGAATGCCCTTTGGGCAACTTTTGAACGTGGAGAACTGGATCCCGAAACCCAGATGGGATTTTTGTGGCTCCTCTTGCAGTTAGTCAAGTGCGACAGGAAAAATGCACTGCCCATCATTGACCAAATTGAGCAATCGGGTCTCCTCCGAAGGTTGGGCAATTCATCCGCTCCAGGAGTACGCGCCCGTATCGAGGAGATCAAGCAGGCGATGCAGTCGCATGCAACACCCGTCATTGCTTCTCCATCAACTTCCATCTTCGCAAGCCCAGGAGGGCGGCATACGAACGACCACCCAAACATCCGTGATATTTCGATACTGCCAACGGCAGACGAGATTCGCTCGGCCCAACTCCCATTCCTCCGAGCTAGCAGCTCGCTCGATTCCGAGACTGGCGACCGCTTTCCGCTCCACATTGATAATCAATTTCGATTGCTCCGGGAAGACTTTATCCACGAATTACGTGAGGTGTCGGAAACGGTACTGAAGAAGAAGAAAGGTCACCGACTCGGCCTTAAACTGAAAAAATTACAACTTCTCAAGCTCTATTACGGGGTCCATCCCAAGAGGCGCACCAAATGGGGCTTGGCCTTTCAGTGTACTGAGGGCCTTCCTGGACTACCCAGAGAGTTAGATGAACGCCGCAAATTCTTGCAAGAGAACCATACTTACTGGAGATATGGTTCCTTGGCCTGCATATGCATTGATAACGAGATCATGGCCTTTGCTCTCGTCATGCGCGACGAAGACTTGCTTACCCGGGAAACCCCGGTTGTTGTCCTCCAACTAGATGGCAAAGAAAATGTAGTGCAGCTGTTACAAGCCCTCAAGCGTTCACAAGAGGTCTCTCTCTTTCAAGTCGATGTCGCTTATTTTGCGTATGAACCCGTACTTCGTGCCTTGCAACGATTAGCACCATGTCCTGTCTCCCAAGATTTGTTATGCTACACCACCCGGCGCCTCAGCGCAACTAGGTTCTCATCGACGTTATCCGACATTATCCAATCACTACAAAGCCATTCCGATATTGACTTACAACCCCTCCTTTGTACCCCGAAACCAGTAAAGCTTGATAAATCCCAAACGCAGTCGCTTTTGGCTGGTTTGACACAGCAAGTAACATTGATACAAGGCCCTCCAGGTATGCAGCACGTCATAGGCATCTTATGCTATAGTATGGTGATATTGACGTCGCTCGTGTTTAAGGCACAGGAAAATCATTTATTGGCTCGTTACTCGCTAAAATTCTTCATGATACAACAGATCTAAGGATACTTGTCGTGTGCTACACCAACCATGCACTTGATGATGTCCTAATAGGTCTCATGGATGTCGGGATACCCGAGAACGATATCGTTCGCCTCGGCGGTGGTAAAAAGACGAACCCTCGAACTGAGCAATTGAGTTTGTCCAAGCAACCTAGGGGTCAGTACAAGCGTAACAGAGGAGATTGGGCCATCATCGAATTACTTCAGGGCGCCGTCAACGATAACATGAACAAGTTGGACGTTGCGTTCCAGGCTTACGCGCCAAACAAGCTCAAAGATGAAGATATTATGGGGTACTTAGAATTCGAGCATCCTGATTACTTCTCAGCCCTTAAGGTTCCAGAAAACTCCGACCAGATGGAAACTGTTGCACGCGGCCGGGTGGTGCGTCCTACATACCTTCTAGATCGCTGGAGGACTGGAAAGGATGCAGGAGTATATAAAGCATGGTCCCGCGTCAGGGATTCCCAGATTTGGCACCTGCAACACCAGAGACGTCTCGACCTTCTAGGAGAATGGAAGGACGCTTTGACGGCAGACGCCGTACAGCAAATGGCCGAGATGGGTGAAGAGTACAATACTTCGGTTGATAAGCTTTCTCATCGAAACAACGATACGGACATAGCTACTCTGTGTTCCAAAAGGATTATCGGATGCACAACGACCGGGGCTGCCAAGTATGCAAAGGCCATCCAAGCTTCTTTACCGGACGTGGTACTCGTAGAAGAGGCAGGTGAGATCTTGGAAAGTCATGTTCTGACGTCCCTTGGCTCCCGCACGGAACAACTAATACTCATTGGCGACCATAAGTAAGTTTTGTTACACTCCGTCCAACTGGGCATTTATGTTCTGCCATAGGCAACTCCGACCCAAAGTGAACAATTACAGACTTACGGTTGAGAAGGGGGAAGGATTTGACTTGAATGTCTCTTTGTTTGAGCGTATGATCCTGAAAGGCTACCCTCATAGTATACTGCAGCAACAACACCGGATGCGACCTGAAATATCAAGCTTCATACGGCACCTCACCTACCCAGAGCTTATTGATGCACCTTCAACTGCTAACCGCCCAGATTTACGTGGCGTGCGGGACAACATCGTGTTCATCCATCATGGCTATCTCGAGGATAGCCTACCCAATGTGCCCGATAGGAAGGACTTCACTTCGCCCTCATCCAAAAAGAATACTCACGAATCTGACATGGTATGGAAGATCATCCGTTACCTTGGCCAGCAGGGATATAGGACAGAGCAACTAGTGGTGTTAACTCCATACCTTGGCCAACTATCCAACCTACGTCATACTTTGCAGAAGGAGAATGACCCCATACTTAATGACTTAGACGCTCACGACCTCGTCCAGGCAGGTCTGATGACAGCAGCATCTGCCAAACTAGGAAAAAAGCCTATTCGATTGGCCACAATTGGTACGGTTCCTGATCGTATCATATACGGACTTACAATGCTGATTTCCCCTTCTGTTCTAGATAACTATCAAGGAGAGGAAAGCGACATCGTCGTCGTTTCGCTCACAAGGAGCAATCCCGAGAATGACATCGGCTTCATGTCTTCACCTGAGCGCCTTAATGTGCTCCTATCGAGGGCGCGCAATGCACTCATTATGGTTGGGAATGCGAATACATTTGTCAACTCCAGAAAAGGAAAGGAGTTGTGGCCGACGTTCGTCGATCAACTTCGAGCAGGTGGTCATCTCTATGATGGACTTCCGGTTCAATGCGAAAGACACCCTGGTCGACAGGCAACCCTATCAACGCCCTCCGAGTTTGATACGCACTGTCCAGAGGGGGGATGTCAAGAGCCTTGGTAAGTTGAGATAGTGTTGATTTATACTGTCCTAACGCAATGAGCAGTGGAACTAAGCTGGCTTGTGGGATTCATGATTGCCCTTCAAAGTGCCACCAAATCTCGGATCACTCAAAAATGAAGTGCCAGGCCATTATGGGAAGTAAATGCACGAACAACCATCCAATCAACTGGAAATGCTTCGAAGGTCCACATCCACCGTGTAGTCGATGTGAGCAGGAGGACAGATTACGCCAAAAGAAGCTTAAAGAGGATTACGCCAGGCAACAGCAGAGAGATGGTGATATCGCGGCACATAATCAGCAATTGCAAGACCTGGATGATCAAATTGCCAGGGAGCAACAAAGACAAATTGATCATCGCAAGGCACAAGAGCGAGTGCAGGTCCTACAGCATAAGAACCATGACCTGCAAGCGGCCAAGGCGAGGACTGTGGAGTTATCTCGCACCCCTACCACGAACACCGGGGTTATCCGGCAACCTCGTGGCCCGGGTGCTGGAGGATTTGGTAGAAAGAGAGACAGCATAGTTGGTACAAGTAACGGCCAAGTTCCCAACACTACACGAGTTGGGGCTGTCGGACCCCTTCCTCCGTCAGTTAACGAAACGGAGAATGCTAGATCTCCTACTTCGAAACCAGAGACTTCAGACCCTCCTGCGAGTACAGTGGGCGTAAAACCGCAGCAAAGCCCTTCTCAACGACAGTGGGAACGCCAGAAAGAGATCGAAGGCGCCCATAACGACGCAATGGACAAGATTATGTCCCTCACGGCCTTGGAGGAGGTGAAGGCCACAATGCTTCAAATCAAGGTCAAAATCGATGTCGCTAGGCGACAGGACAAGGACTTGGGATCAGAGCGGTTCAACACTGCCTTCCTTGGAAACCCTGGGACTGGTGAGTGGTACCCATTATCGGCTTTGCGTGCACCGCTGACAATGATATCAGGCAAAACTACAGTGGCTCGGCAATACGCCAAGTTTTTATCCTCTGCGGGAGTTTTACCAGGAAATGAGTTTGTTGAAACTACGGGTTCACGGCTAGCAAATTCTGGGGTTGATGGCGCTGAAAAACTCCTGGAGCAAATCTTATCATCTGGTGGAGGGGCCATATTCATCGACGAGGCATATCAGCTGACATCACAAACCTCCTTTCAGGGGCGCCAGGTCTTGGACTATCTTTTGGCGGAAATGGAGAATAAAGTTGGCAAAATTGTCTTTTTACTTGCTGGCTACAGCAGACAAATGGAGTCCTTCTTTGAACACAATCCGGGCATACCTAGTCGAGTGCCACATCGATTTCGATTTGAGGATTATACTGATGCTGAGCTGCTGGCAATGTTTACATCATTGATCAACAGAAAGTGGTCCGGAAGGATGTTGGTTGAGAGCGGAAATGCGGGCCTCTACTCACGAGTAGTCATTGCTCGGCTTGGAAGACAGAGAGGCAGAGAAGGGTTCGGAAATGCCCGGGATTTGGAGAATCTCCTCGATCGTATTTCATCGCGTCAAGCGACAAGGGTTTCGAAGGCTCGAGATGCTGGTTCACGGCCCGACGATTTCTACTTGACAAAGGAGGACATGCTTGGCCCAGAACCAACATTGGCCCTAGCCGGTAACCCTAGTTATGAACGTCTTATGAAGATGACCGGCTTAGGGTCAGTCAAACAGTCTTTGAAGGATATGATGGACATGATCCAAACAAACTATTGGCGTGAACTCGAGGAGAAGCAGCCACTACAAGTCAGCTTGAACCGGGTTTTCCTTGGGCCCCCAGGTACCGGAAAAACCACAGTTGCCAAATTGTTTGGTCAAATACTTGCCGATCTGGGTTTGTTGAGCAATGGGGAAGGTGAGCGACTGGCTGCGACTTCCTCTAGATTACTTCGACCTGAATTACTTTTGCTAGTCGTAATAAAGAACCCAGCGGACTTTATCGGTGCCCATCTAGGTGAATCTGAGGCAAAAACAAAGGCCATTCTGTCCGCCTCTATTGGAAAGGTTCTTGTCATCGATGAGGTTCGTCAGCTCAATGGCCAGTCAAGCAATTTAGCTCACCTCTAGATCTTGTCACCAGGCCTATATGCTCTACAGTTCTTCGTCTGCGAGTGGGAATGGAAACCACACAGACTCGTTCAAGACTGCGGTTATCGACACCATTGTGGCAGAAGTACAGAGCGTTCCAGGAGAGGACCGTTGCGTTTTATTACTGGGCTACAAGCCAGAGATGGAAACAATGTTTCAAGTACGTTTGATACATTCTGGGACATGGAACCTCCTTACTTATAACTCCCAGAATGTCAATCCTGGTCTGTCGCGTCGTTTCAACATCGAGAATGCTTTCGTTTTCGAAGACTTTAGCGATGGTGAACTCTTGGAGATTCTCAATCGTAAACTGGATGACCAGAACCTCGATGCTACGGAGGACGCGAAGACGACCGTTATCGGGCTGTTAAGCCGGCTCAAAGCGCGACCTAACTTTGGTAATGCAGGCGAGATCGAAAACCAACTGACACTGGCCAAGCAACGTCATCAGGGTCGCAGCTCAACTTTGCCTCCAAAGGAACGGGCACAAGTACAATTCTTACCGCAAGATTTTGATCCTGACTACGATCGCGGCACCAGAGCGCTCGAAGATCAAAGCGTACAAAAACTCTTTGATGGTATGGTTGGATGCAAGGACATCATACAGCGACTGGTTGAGTACCAGAAGCTCGCTGTGGAACTTAAGCGGCGCGGCTTGGATATGCGCGAGTACATACCGACCAATTTTGTATTTAAGGGACCACCTGGTAAGTTCAACCGATCACCGTAGTGCCTGCCACTGACATCCTGGACATGACAAGGTACTGGCAAAACCACTGTTGCTCGTAAATTCGGCCACATTTATTACGACATGGGCTTCCTTGCGTCTGCTGAAGTCATTGAATGTGCCGCGTCCGATCTAGTGGGGCAATATGTTGGCCAAACAGGTCCAAAGACGAAAGCGATGTTGGAAAGGGCCTTGGGTCGCGTGTTGTTTGTGGATGAGGCATATCGCCTTGCAGAAGGTCACTTCGCACAGGAGGCTATTGATGAACTCGTCACATTATTGACGCAACCCAAGTTCCATCGCAAAATTATCGTTATCCTGGCTGGTTACGACCACGATATGGACCGCCTACTCGAAATTAATGCCGGGTTAAGGAGTCGGTTTCCCGAGCACATCGTGTTCTCTAATATGCGTCCAGAGCAGTGCTTGGACCTCCTCCACCAGCAACTCAGGAAACATCAAATTCAGCTCCCGGCGCTGGAGAACACATCATCCAACGCATACAAAAATATGCAGTCTGCCATTGGGCAACTCTCACAACAACCTTCATGGGGTAATGCTCGCGATATAAATACATTGACAAGAGAAATGATCAATCAAACCCTTCTGGAGTGCGCTGGCTCCAACATGTTGGTATTGAGAGACAGCTCTGCCATGAAGATACTCATGGCCACGCTCGCCAAGTCCCCTCAACCATCCCATCATCAGCCTTCTTCCTCACCCAAATCTCCAGAGCATCATTTCCCTCCCATGGAGGTACAAACCAGATCACGCTTTGCGCCACGACAGCTTTCGACGCATGCCTCCTCTGCGCACAATATGGAGGCAAATGACACACCTGTGATTCCTCATCAAGGCTTACAAAATGGACATCCCCGTGACCCTGGTGTCTCGGACGCTATTTGGCAAGAGCTCCAAGATGCGCAGCGAAAGTCTCAAGACTTGCTTCGGGAGGAGGAGAGGCGGCGCGATGCGACGATACAGAAAGAGAAGGAATGGGCAACTAAGAAACAAGAACTCGAATTACAAATTGAGGCACTGAAGAATGCTCAAAGCGAAAAGGACGAAAAAAGGAAACAAGAACTGGAGAAGGCCCGACTGCTAGCATTGCGAGAGCGAGAGACGGAAGCACGTAGATTAATGGAACTAAAGGAACAAAGGCTAAAGGAAGCTGAAAAACAAGCGAAGCTGCGTTCCATGGGTGTTTGTGTACAAGGTTTCCGTTGGGTCAAACAGGCTGGTGGATATAGATGCCAAGGGGGTAGTCACTATGTCTCCGATGCCCAGCTGGATGCGCAGTAAAGGCTGCTGGCGCACTTGCAGGAATGACCATAAATCGTTTCTTTCGTATATCCATGAAGTAGTACGGTAATACACATTGGGTCATATGCTTTATTTATAAGATAGCTGAACGAGAGAGTCCATCAGCTTCTGTCGTGCATATTATGTCGCTACAATCTTGCGCTTTCTTCTACTACAATTGTGACGCTTAAAATTGTCCAAGCGTGCAGTTCCATACATGCACAAATGGCACTGGTAAGGCATTTTTTTCTTCACAAAGGGAGACTTCTTGCATGCGGTTCGCACATGTCTTACCAAGTTGCGAGGACCACTGAGAGCTCTTTGGCACCATTTGCAAATGCAAATTTCGGGGCTGCAACTGGACTTATTGAATTTAGTCATGCTTGACTCGTGAACTTCGTTCCGTGCGTCGTGGGCGATCGTTGCCTCCTGCAAGGCATACATGGACATAGGCGACGATTTGGTATGTTGCCGCCTTGAGGTCGTTTGGTGGCGTGTACCACGAGAGCCCCTAAGCTTTTTCTTCGCCTTGGGCTCGCCGTGACCAGCGCCAATCGTAAGGTGTGTGGGTGGATACTGCGATGACTGTGTGCCTGGCTGCCATGACGTGTGCCCGGTCCAATCAGTATGTTGATAGTGTTGAAGGCGGCCGTTAACCGGCAGGCCGCCTGTTGGGACGTTGAGTATATGACTTGGGTCATATAGTCCAAGCCCTTGGCCAAAGTTCCAAGCGGGCGGAAGTCCCGACATGTCATAAATCCCATGACATGACGACAACTCGTACGGCTCTTGCCCTGGTGAGCATGAAGCCAGTGACTGAGGCGAACCATAACCTCCAGAAACATCAATTCTGCCAACGGCAGGACTGAGATGGAAGTTATGGGAAGCACCGGGGTCCCTCACAAGAGAACTGGCTCGTGACGTTGTCACTTCAACCATAAGATCTATTGGAGAGACGGTACACCACCCAGAGTATGCTAGATCAGGTAGTCTTGCATCATTTTTGTTACAAGGGCTGTGACTCCAGGAGTTGGAAGACCTAAAGGGAAGCCTGAAGCGAACGCAAAATTTGTCACGGGACTGTAGCAATAGCATTAGACTTGAACTTACGATGCCTGCATCTTGAGGGAGGCTAACGATGTGGATGGTTTATTGGGGTTGGGAGGATGCAGATGCGAGGAATAGAAATGCTCTTATACGAAAAAGCTTGTCGCGATGGACATTCAACTCGAGACAAGAAAAAACAACAAGCATAAAAACAACAATTGCAAGAAGGAAGGACGGCAACGAAAGACAACGCAATGGACCAATTGATCCTGAATGCAGTGTAGATGGAAGCACACAAATGATGTGCCATCTGACTATGCTTTCACCATGGCAGCTTTGTGGGCGCAGCACCAGGAACTGCCATTGTACTGGAGCTTATCTGATAAAGTCTGCTTAGTCAACCTATTGTACAGATTTTTTCTCTGCTAATTTATCCAACGTGTCAGTAGGTTCACTTTCCTGCTCACCGCACCTCTCTCTTCTCTTCTCCGTCGTCCAGTCAATCTATGGCAGACGAAATCGACTACGAGGCTCTGCCTCCTAATGCTGGTCTGTCTGTACGTTGCCTGCCTTTTATCTATTCCTACCCCTGTACTTACCCATAATCACTCAGGTGAACATGTTGGCCGGCGCCTTGGTTCGTTGTCCTCATCACTCCGCCGTTCTCTACTAACATTTGGATCAAGGCTGGTATCTCGGAACATGCGGTCATGTTCCCAGTAGACAGCATCAAGGTTGGCTAATCCATTTGTCTCCCTCTGTCTTCTCAATTTATTTGACTTGTATTGCCAGACCCGAATGCAAGTTTTCTCTACGTCGCCTGTTGCGGTGTACACTGGGGTTGGAAATGCATTCTCACGAATCTCCTCAACAGAGGGCATGCGGGCACTATGGAGGGGCGTCTCATCGGTTGTGCTAGGTGCTGGTCCTGCTCACGCCGTGCACTTTGGCACCTTGGAGGCTGTTAAGGAGCTGGCAGGCGGGAATGAAGCTGGAAACCAGTGGTTTGCTCATTGTAAGCTATTTTACATCCCCATATTTTTTGGCATCTCTCCCACGCATCATCTTTAGCTCTTGCGGGCGCTTCAGCTACCATTGCCAGTGATGCATTGATGAATCCATTTGATGGTAGGTCTTCCATTCTTCATCTCATATGCTGCTGACAAGTATGCCATCTGCGTTCGTTCATCAAGTTATCAAGCAACGTATGCAGGTTCACAAATCCGAATTCAGGTCTGTGTGGACTTGTGCTCGTGTTGTGTATAGGAGCGAAGGGCTTGGGGCATTTTATGTGTCATACCCGACTACACTCGCCATTTCTATACCATTCAATGCCATACAGCTCACCGTGTATGAGCAAGTTAAACGGTATCTGAACCCTCGACACGAATATTCTCCGACTTCCCATATAATTGCCGGAGCTGTTGCAGGAGCTGTTGCGGCAGCGGTCACAACGCCCTTAGATGTCGCAAAGACAATCCTACAGACGCGGGGGACATCACATGAAGCTGATATACGGAACACCAGGGGGATGGCGGATGCATTCCGGGTAATATGGAGGAGAGATGGCCTGAAGGGTTTCGGCAGGGGCCTGACGCCTAGAGTCTTGACAATAATGCCAAGTACCGCCCTGTGCTGGCTATCGTACGAATTTTTCAGTAAGTGATTGACGGTAGGTGATAATGGCTTAATTTCTCACCACTTGTATATCACAGAGGCAGCAATACGAGCCGACTAAAACAGCGTAGATTTATGCCCGACATCTATTTCTACTTTGCGTTGATGCCGTATCCTTAATATTTGCTATTCCTACCGGCTAGACGCTGTAGTCATCGATGGGCGTGCCTTATCAAACTGACACGTGTGTCTAACCCCCCTCATTATTTTGTGGTTCCTAGATTCACTAGAGTGATCGGCGCTTGTCCTCTACCACGATGTCCTGCAATGCCTCCAAGTCCTTACAGCATTACTATAGAAGATTCCGCCGCTTTTTATGCATTTCGCTTTCTCTTTTCTTTGCCCTTTGGATATTCCTTCGGAGCTCGATTGTTTCGCCCAGCTGGTTTTCGATAACTGGGTCAACTCGCTCATTCGCAATACAAGGAGAGTTTGAAAAAGCCCCTCTTGTAGCGGAGCATTCCGTAACGGCGATCCTGGCAGTCAGCGCAGGTTCTTTGCCCAGATTGTCAGAGATTCTTCGGCCATTTTTCCAGTTGTCTGTTAAGAGACTTCGACATGTGGTCGTACTTGCTCCAGAGGACCTCGTCCCTGCCACTAGACGAGCCGTCAGCACAATCATACAGCGCCATACTACGCGTCCCCATCCCACGTTTGTGCTTAGGCCATGGGTTCCCGGATATAATTCACCCAATAATCTGCTCGAAGAAGCTATGCAAGTAACGACGAACTGGACTCTACTTATGGATGTGCAGGGGCTTTTAGGTCTAGATCAACAAACGCAATATCGCCTGCTCAATCCGCTCGCCATTTCTGTTCCCGTAGGACCTAAGGGCAGCAACGTCACTTCCGGAGGCACAATAACATGTTCAATGCCTTCAAATTATCCTCAGACCGCTTCTTTCTTGCACCCACCTTTCGTCTCGCCGACACGTTGGTTGAATTCTTCCAGGCAATCAGGTGCGGAGAGCTGGGAGGAGGTTGGTACTCACATTGCCCACGCACTTGGAGATGGGACTGGTGGTATCGTTGTCGGTCGTATGTTTCATCAAATGGATTGGTGTCGCTCCTTATCTAAGAGTATCAATCCCCTTGGCACCCATCAAGTATCCGATGTTGGTGTAAACTTTACGGCCTTGCTGCCAGGATCACCCCCCTTAGGCGTCTTCGCTGTCTTTCTTCCAACCATCCAGGATCTGACCACCTTTGCTCCTGTTATCTGTCGACTTACCCGAAGTGGTCACTCTGTTCATGTGCTCGTCTATCAGTCATCCGTACACTGGAACTTTGGACCTTTTTCTAAGACTGCCTGGAGCCAAGGACTTTTGGATACTCAGTTCTGTCGATTGTCTTACTCCACGCCAGTCCTGTCCCGAGGATTTCCAAGAAGGCAAGGCGATCTCAAGGACCAACAAATTTTGGCGTGGTTCAGCAGCCTAGGCGTTAATGTTGACATCGCGATTACTCTGGCTGATGCGGTGGCTGTTCATAGGATGCTGATGGGACCGACAAACGCCGTACACATACGCATCCCCCCCAGCGATTTACCTTATTGCGCTTGGATGGGTTCTCTTGGTCTTGAGGAATGGCAAAGTAGGTTCGTCAGTCATATTGGGAGATGAGTTGCTCATAAACGCCACAGATTGGTACAAGCCCCATATTGAGATCAGTGTCATAACGAAAGATAGGCCTCGATCTCTAACACGCTTACTCACGTCCTTGGGTGATGCCAGGTATTATGGCGACAGCGCCAATCTGCGAATTATGATTGAGCAGTCCACTGAACGCAGTACCTTACGCATTGTCGACAATTGGAACTGGACACACGGGAATATCTTGACTCATCACCGCATCATTCATGCTGGGTTACTACCAGCTGTTGTAGAGTCCTGGTATCCACATGGCAACGATACATATGGCTTATTGTTAGAAGACGATGTCGAGTTATCGCCGATGTTCTACGCCTGGGCAAAGATGACGGTACTCAAGTATCGGTACGGTGGTTCCTGATTTCTCGTGCGCATTAACATTACTTTAAACGTTAGGTATGCAAGTCCAGCATCTCCGTCGTTATTTGGGATCAGCCTTTATCAGCAAAAGCATATCGAGCTTCCTCTAGAAGGTCGACATGCATTCAACCCACGCACACTTTTTAGCGTTGCTCAACTCCCGCACCCAACTACCCCCTACCTCTCCCCCATTCCATGCAGTTGGGGTGCAATATATTTTCCGGAACACTGGCGAGAATTTCACGAATACTTGGGTATTCGGCTGGAAAAGTCACAGAAATTGGTTCCAGATGCGATCGTTCCAGGCGTTCGCTCGAACTTTTGGACAAAGTCATGGAAAAAATATTTCATCGAACTTGTATATTTGCGTGGCTACGTGATGTTGTATCCCAACTATCCCAACTTCGTCTCCCTCTCAACGAATCACCTGGAGTTGGGATCTCACGTCAAATCAGCGCCTCGAGAAAAGCAAGCACTTTTCACGCTGCCCCTCATGCCTCTGCCTATCGCTCCTGAGGGAGCACACACCGGCTTGCTTCAGCTCCCAGGGGAAACCCTTCCATCATGGCAGCAACTTCCAGTGCTCAACCTGACTGGTACCTTGACGACACTGGATACGCTCCGAGTTCAGGGTGAGGAACGACGACAAGAACTTACAGAATGCAGAGAACCGCCATCCATCCCATACAATGCTTCGCAGCTATTATGTACCTAGTATATGGATATCCCATGTGTTGTCGAAAACAATGAAAAGTATAATGAACTGGGTAATACAATAGATAATGGGCAAAACACCGGATGGCTAGTACCGATCAGAGAGCCAACACTTGTGCACTGTCTATGCCAACAGCCTTCAGGAATAAGTTCACATTGGCGAGTCTCGTCTCCCATTCAGGATCGCCTGCGGCCCAGGCTTTTTTGATTACTGCAACATCATCGAGGATCTTTTCGCGCAAGGCAGACACCAATATGTGATGCTGATCGGCTGCTGCATGCAGTGCGAGCGCAGCGAGGAATTGCCAGACAGGTTGATCTACAACATACGCAGGAGGCTCCGATGGGTTGGGCACCGACAAAGAAGCCGTACGGATTGAGGGAAACAGTAAGGGCAGATACGGTGCAAGCAGAGTGAACAAGTGATTAAACATATTCTGCCTGAATTAAAAGTGAATAACATTCTGTACGCAGGATAGGATGACTAACCATTGCTCTGCATCTTCTGCGGATGGTAGGTCAGTCGCATCTGTGGCAGCCCCAATTAAAGATTGCTTGATAACCTCGACTCGGCTGAGAAACAAGGTTAACAAGGCCAACCCGGGCTGAAGGCTTGGCGGTCAGCCTGGGCCGGAAAGGTCAATAGGAAGCTAACCTTTGTTTGAGCGATGGATGCCACGTGGCCACGATCCATAAGAAGACTTAATAGACCCGTGACAAGGCGAAGACCAGCTTTGGCTACAACAGGAAGGATGCTTTGAAGGACACTGCCAAGGAAGGCCTGAGTCTGACGCTCGGCGTTTGCATGTTCCCTTGTCTCTGCAGGGGAATCTAGCAGCGGCGCTTGAGTAATCACATCTAGCTGGTGGAAGCAAGCGACAAGCAGAGTTAAAAGGGTGAGCATCCGTTGATGACTTAAGTGTCTTGTAAGTCGTGGAAGAAGCCGTTTTCCTTTTGCAGGCATAAGGAGGGAAATGAAAGGATGGGGGTCACTGGAACACGAGCACGTAAGCAGACGTGTTATTGCGTGATGGCGCCCTGGACAGACCTAGTTTCTAAAGGCACCATAACTCTCAAGCCTTCCCACAACTGATCCACAAAATCGTCATATTCATCCTGCCTATAAGCCGCAAGTGAGGAAAATAAATGAATCACGACTAACTCGACTCACCAGGATTGGGCAAACTCATCCTCTAGTGGTGGCTGATCTCGTCGGAGTTGCTCAACCTTCAGCACCATTTCATATAAACTCTCCAAGGCCAGAAGCACCTGCCTTTGAGACAATGGCTCTCTGCGGACCAAATTGTCTGTCTATAAATAGGTTAGCCATTGAATTGATTGAGGAGGTGAAACCGTACGTCAGCCGCACTGCCTAGGGCTTCGCGTCCGAGCTTTGCGGCTTCTTGTGCTGCACCAGATTTCTGAATCGACTCCTTGGATATTGACGTATGGGCGGGTGACACACTAGATGTGCTTCCGTCGTCAACTTGCAAAAGTTGTCTTGGGGCCGCCTTGTAACTGCGACCGGAAGTTTTCCCCAAGGCTCCCTGCAGGTTGTGCAAAGCTGACCAACTCAACACCGTAACTCCAGGAATCTAACATGTCAAACTCACCATGTAAGCCTTTTTCTTCTTCGCGCCGACGAGCATTAGCAACAATGCGTTCCACTTGTTGCTCCATCCTTTGCATCGCACTGGGACGTCTGGCAGTCGATTTTGATGATGTACCAAGTCCTACACCACCACCTGAGCCAAATTTCAACACACGATCGTCCTGGGACTGTAGGCCCATACGGGACCTCAAGATAGCGCCATAAACTTGCGCATAGAAGTCGTCGGCATATGGGTCCTGCGTCACCAACTGCGAAACCTGAATACGAGTGATGAAATCTTTGTCCGACTGCGTCATCAGATCGTTGTAGCGAGCCTAAGAGAGGACATCAAAATATGAGATACTTCTGAGCAAAGACGACGTACCATATGAGCAAGCTTGTCAGCTTTTCTGCGCCTCTTTTCTTCCATCCTCTCGGCTTCTACTATTTTGCGCATGGCCTCAGCCCTCAGTGCTTCCTGGTCAGCTTGGCTTATAGGGGTTGCTCCGTGAACGTCCCTCATGAACTCCGCTTGCGCCAGTTCAGACAACAGCCGTTGCTGCATTTGTATGTTCTGTGGATTTTGTAGGGCAGTATCGGCTTGATATTGCGGAGCCCTTACGGCCGGAGACTGAGAACGGGGTCGACGATCTGATTGCAAATGTTGCTGCTGCAAGGCGTGAGCCATCTGTAGCTCAGTCAAGGTCGAGTTGGTGTTCTGGCGATATGCATCTATGTTCGGATTCATTTGAGTTTGTTGAGCAAATCGAGAAATCATCTGTCGTTCCATCTCTTCATATCGCAACTGCTCTTGCAATTCTTGAAGGTGGCGTTGTTGCTCCTCCTGTTGTTGCATCAATAGTATCTGGCGTTGCTGCTGTTCAAAAAAGCGAGGTGACTGGGCAGTGGGTAACATCCTAGGGGGGGTACGGACATGTTGGACATCGCGCTGCTGAATTTGCTGCTGTACCAGTCGCTGAAGATGTTGCTGTTGCTCTTGTTGAAATTGGAGCCGCTGACGTTGCAACTCCTGCTCCTGCTGTTGTTGAAGAAATATTCTCTCTTCCTCTTGCCGTTGGAGTAACTGCCGCTGAAGTTGCTGTCGTTGTTGTCCGGCAATGCGTGCTTGTTGTGCAGATCGCATTTCAGCCTCAATCTCCTGTAAGGTTCTCACTCCATTTTGGTGGATCCCCTGGGCGAGTGGTGGCTGCGATTGAGTAGCCGATGTATCATTAGCAGCGAAGGGTGAAAACGTTGAAGTGGCGAGGGAAGGTGAAGTTCGCGTCATATTAGTGGAGCGTCCAGTGCCATTGATTGTCCTGGGAAGAACAGAAAATGGTGACTTGTCATCCCAGAGCGCTTCTAACGATTGCGGAGTTGAGCGAGCTACACCCAAGGCGTCAAGAAATGAAATGGCAACCACATAATGGCTTCATACGAGGTTGAATGGGCTCAAAAGACTTTTCTTCGGCGTGCAAGGCCATTTGTCTTTGCACTTGTGGTTCAGTAACTTGGGCATGATGAGCGAAATCGGGAAATGTAGGATTGGCGAAGTCGAAGTCCTTGCCTAGATATACGTGCATAGTGAATTGGCGGTGTGATACAAAGCTTTGTCAATTTCACTTACCGATATCTCCAGTATCTCCAAAGGTCTCCTGATTCAAATCATCGTTACCCTCTTGAAGGGTGTCACCGAGCCCATCGTAGGTTTCCTCATCCCAGGGGTAATCACGAGCAGCTGGGACGTGAGCTGTTGCACCACGAAATTTCCGTTTATCCTGCTCTAAATCGTTCTGTTCAAAGCCGAAGAAAGACATGAGGGCATTAAATGAAAGTGAACAGGAGTTGGCGCAGGCCTATGAAGGCCGATAAAATGTGGCGTGCGTAGTGTTTCAGGTTGTTTAACTGGGGAAGCATTTACTAAACAATATCAAATACAATCTATGTAGTGGTCACAACTCTAACGTCACGCCTTGTAAGCCGGAGTGTGCATCTGGTGCACAACCTCTAAGAAATCGAGGAGCGTACTTGCACTCCAAGCCTGCGTATTACACGAGTCTGCGCAGTACTTCCCGTTCTCGTTAGTCAGTTCTGGGAGGCCGGCCCATGCATCGTCTTGGATATGGTATCGTGGTGACAATAGGATGCGATGCAGGTGGTGTAGTGTCGTCTGCATATTCTGTAAATGATGTCAGGTATATAGTCGCGTCTCTGCATTGATCCTTACCTCCTTGCCAGAGCCAACGAGCGTGTCGAAGTGCAAGTAGGCGCGGAGAAAGTAACCTAATGGCCAACCCCATTCGGGACCCTGTTACAATGTATGACTATTTCGCATATGGTTGATTGAAAGAAAAAACTCCACATTGTGGTAATTCAATCCCTTCGCAATATTAGGGTCCGTTGAATCGTTCGAGTTATCGTACACCGGTCGGTACTGGAGATCAGCGGGGTCAAGGGTCTTCATACCAAGAGGACCACGCAACACCCTGTCGGCAACTTGTAGTGCGTGCAAGGCATGCTTTTCATCAAATAACTCTGGAGCTACAGCCATAGCAATGGGGAAGTTGGGTCGCAACTGATAATCTGACCACTCCCGCCCTGGGCCGGATCCGTAAACGTCCTTGTAGATACCCCTCCGATTAACTAATCCAGTGTTAGTATCATGTTTGGAGTCCTCGCTGGGGTCTGGTGATGCGTCATGATGCATAAGAATCTCGCACGAATGATATTTGAAGAGCTTACCAATCGGAACAAAATAACAACGTTCGAACGAAGAGCGGATTAAGTTGGACCATTCGCCATAGGTAATCAAGCGTTCTTTACCCTCAACTGGAAACTTTTAGCATGTAGAGGTGTCTCCAGGTAAAATATTCACTTGTCGTAGACACTCCTTTGAAGGGGAATATTCCTTTCTTCGATAACTCATCCAACCACCTCAGCGTACTTTGCAGAAGGCCAGTAATTTCGATCGGGGCACCATCTCTCGGGGTTCCCGGTCTTCCTTTCGTACCCGCTTTCACCGATTCACCCATTTTGTCCATCCATGTCCCACAATTGTGTTGATTTCCTCCAAAAATCAAACCGGTCTCCCAGTTTACCACGATATCAATGTCAAAGCCCTTGTCCGACATCTGCATATCAAGGTTTGGGCCGGCATTGTATTCTCGAAAGTGTATCCCGCTGGCATGTCGTTGCAAAATTTCCTGGATGATTTCGGCTATCATGCTGCTGTACGAGTATGCTCTGGGATCGTCCCATGACACCCAGGTGTCGTCTTTGGGGAAGCGACGCTTAACAGATTCCCCAAGAATAGAAAGCCCGCTTGGTGCCATGTTGACGTAATCCTGGATATTCTGGAGCATCCACCAAGGAGAATCACGAGAGTTGTACCTAGTTAATAGGGTGTCAATCAGGTCAAGCATAGCCGCAGCCAGACCTACCGAGGATTCCTGCCTGAATCTAATAAATTAGGGATAAGCCCATGCTTCAGGGTCGAGGCGAAGGCAAGGATATGTCTTCTGGCTCCCTCGAAATTTCCGGTGGTTAGGAACAAGCCCCTAAGTGAAATGAATACGTCGCGGCCCCAGCATCTGGCCCATCCCGCAGCGAAGTGCGGCAAACCAGCTGCTAAAGAAGGAACGGGCGCTGACGGAATAAGCGAAGCAGACTTCACCGAGCCATGCATCTGGACAGAACACATGGCAAGATCGTGGGTGAATTTATGTCCTGACACCACGAAATCAGAACATTGCTCCACAACTGCCTGGCGCGCAGCCTTGTACGCGTGAGAGATGATAATAGCGAAGTACTTCGGGCGCATGTAGCCTGGAACCGATGTCCTGACTCTTTCAAACCGACTGTGGAACCATTCCGCTGGTTTCGAGAGGTTGGGGAACGTTCCAGTTTGTCTACACAGCATTAGCGAGGAGATATCTTGATGAGGTCATCACTTACTCGCGGAGGCGGCTGAAAATATAATCAAAGGCCCATGTTCCATTGCGGAGGTGAGAGCAGAGAGCGTGACCGAGGTCGTTAGATTTGATGACCCCTCTCAGAGGATGCATCCATCCCTCTAAGCCACAATAAGCCAATTTGCCATAACCGGGCACATCGTAAACCCCAAAGACGCCACCCGTAGCGTCCCTCTCCTCCCCATCGGCACGGTGTAGAATGATATTAAGGTCCACAAGGTCGAGATCCGAAAAGGCTTTCTGTGCGTTGGATCCACAAAACTCGTCCAACGTGGGATCGTATCCTTCCAGTTGTGTCTCGTACAACATGATGCTACCCGGTGGGAAGTACTGAGGAACAATTATCTCAGAGTAAGAGCTCTCGTCATCATGGGCTTCGGATACAGCAACTGGATCCGTCTCTTTCAGAACGGCGCGAAGACCATGAAGCGTCTTTTCATCTTTTGAAGGCTCATACGAAGAGATTTCTATGCTTGCACCGAAGATGAAACGAGCTTTAGTACGTCGTAGCTTGATGGGATTGACTAGACAAAGTTTGAGTGGGGACGAAAGTAGTAGCATGGGCGCTTACTATATCCACGATCTTTATTGCCCTTATGGAAAGCAGTGTGAGCAATAAGCAGATACCCCTTCTGCGTACTTGGCTGGACTCGATGAACTGTGATGTACTACCAGAAAGGGCGTCAGTGTATGAAACATATCCCTATAATGAACACTTACATCGTTCTCTTGATGGACATGGCCCTCTTCGAACCCTCCTTGTACCATTTCAAAGTGCAAGTGGTTGAGAAGTCTCTTGGCACGAGAGATGCCACTATCCGCACCCAGACCAGTCAACTCGTACTTCCTCTTCTCGCCTACTAGGTCAAGTAATTTGGGGTAGAGGTCATCAAAGCCTTTGACGGAACCGATCGCTGAAAGACTGAATGTTGCAAGCGCCCCTGATGAGAGAGCATCCTCCGCTGAACGCTTGTCCATCGGGGATTCGTTGTCGTGGGTCAGGTCATATAACAATGCGTGGGGCAATGAACCTGCTACGGGTGAAACGACGCATCTCCGTATTGGGCCCTTTCCTGTCGGCGACGGTACCTCCTCCAAGCTTGTTTGGCAAGCAGAGTCCATGGAACCTGAACAGGATGTTAAGCATTTCAAAGGACATTTTGAGAAACTTACCTATGGGCTTGCCAACTCCATGTCGATAGAGCAGTCTCGACAATTCTTTGGGATCCCAAGCATTGTAAGTCTCGCGAATCAAGCTATTGATTCCCAAACGTTTTACGAAGACGAGGTCCATCTCTTCACTGCCAGTGAAAAGTTCTGCGCAAACGTATAGGTCGGGCCGCACGACACGAGCAGTGTCCAACATAGCTACTCCCACCTCCAATGGGGTTGAATGGCAATTATCTATGCGGAAGCCGTCAAAGGTTTTGGCGAGACTGGTAACGTAACTAAGCATGTGTTCCCATAACCAAGGGTTGGCTGAAGGACCAGAGCCGTATCGCAGTTTGACGCAGTCTCCCCACACGATGACTTCCCGCCTCAGATAGGCTTTGGAAGGTGGGAGAGCAAAGTTTTTGAGAGGGTCGGCATTCCAGATCCACCCGTTGTTGGCTAAAGAGTACACAAGCGGGTCTTTCTGGGCCAACTTCGGGACCCTAGTAAAATAGCTGTCGACGAGTGGCCGGCTGGATGTGTGCGTCAGTACAATACACAGACCAAAAACATGCTCAATCACCTGGCTGTGATTTCTCCAACTTTAGGGCCATGGTCGTCCAGGCGTGTGTATTTGAGTCTATTCTTGATATTTTCCAAGGCTACCTTTGTATCATCCTCCCATTCAGCGTATAGCGGGACATTGATCACATCAACTATACGATGCCATTCATCAGCAAGAGATTCGGTCGACGATATATCGGGGAATGCGGCCTTCACCAGACCAGCAGCATAGGGAGCGCTGACACATAATCCGAAGCGAGCACTGAACTGACCCAACCCCTCGACTTTGTCTGATGTTCGTACTATTTCAGCGAGCTGGACAATTGTCTTTCCTGCGACGACCGTGTCCCGAGCAGTCCATGGAATGATGTTGTTGGTCAATATGGCTGATTTGACGGCTTCGCGCTCCCGAGATGCATTGAGAACGTAATATTGCCAAAGTTTCAAATTTTTCATGACATCAGAAAAGGCCGCAATCAATGCATCAGCGTCGGCGGCGGATCGGATAAAAGTGGGCAATCCGCGCTCTTCGAGTGTTCCTGAGAATTCAATTATTGCGTCGTCGAGTTCTAGTGCAGCTGTCAGATGGGGCGAATTGGCTGGGCTGTAGCCTGAATGTGAAATCGAGTCAAGATATGCAAGTCATTTCTTAGGAAGACACATACCTGCCTCGGGATGGTCTGCTAACCATGGACTGTCATTAGCCGTGTGGTTGAGAACTACATCCGTTAGGCTCAAGAGGCCATATTCGTCACGAGCAGTTTCGAGAATGTTTTCGACGTGAGCCCGGGCAGTCTCTATATCCAGTTTCTCGGCGAACAAGCTGGGGTCGTATTTCATCTGGTCGCGTATAGAATAAGGGCTGTTACTTTCACCCCTCTCCTGAAGTGGTGGATAATGTAGCATTGTATAACCTCGATCCTTAGCCTCCTGGAAGTATTCTCGCCAGACAGATGTGGGGCCCATCCATTTAGACACGATGGTCAGGATTGATAAGCCATCCAAAGGCAAGTTAACATAATCAGTTCCGATTGATCCCCCAACCGACGGTGGGAGCGGTTCCAAATCCTGAGAAAGTATTGAGGTGCGTGACTTCACCTTGAGGGTTGGGTCAACATTGAAATACCCCTCGCGTCCTTTGACTCGTTGCCCTGGATGCTCGCCATCATACTCAACCCAGTACACGAAAGCACCTGCATGAGATATAGGAAGATCCACGTGGATGGGCTTTGAGAAATCAATGGGAAGTCTAATGAGAATACATTTGCCGTCAATAATGATTTACGGCAATCATTAGGACGATCCTTACTTTCGCCTTGCGTATGTATCTCTTCCGAAGGCACCTCCATCTAGCGGGAAGTTGGTGATGAATACACCATTATTTGCGGCTGGAGTCCCGGCATCAAAGACAACGCGTAGAATGTATGGTGTATAGGAGGGAGGCAGGCGGATGTACTGTGGGATAGATAACAATAAGCAATGATAAGATTTGTTCAAGAGATCGAGGACTAACGGAATGGTCCTTGCGAGGCCCTCCATCTATGTCAAGGCGTAGCTCATATACGCGTAATGGTACTTCTCCCGGAAGAACTTGGGACTCGAAGAAGTCAATACCCTCATCAGCGGGCGTCTTTGGTGTAAGAGGCGAAAGAGCGCCTCCACCTGAGCCATCCAGCGGGTTCTCTGGCTTCGGGATTGCAACATGAGGCACAGGCCGCTGCAAGTCGTGCCTTCTGGACTTGGACATGGCCGAGGGGGGATTACAGCGAAGGGCTAGTGAGAGGCCTGTGTCAGTGCCAAGTATTTATGCGATCAGCGTTTACATCTGTGACATCACGCAAACGAAGTCCATTAAGTGTGATTGGATGTATCGTTGTTGACATAAGGGAAATTATCGGAGCACTGGGCTGAGGAAAGGTGCTCAAGCTCAAGGATAAACTAATTCGCAGCAAGTTGGGATGACGGCATTCAGGGTAGCTGCGTTGTAGAACACTTGAACAAAAATAATTGTTGATACAATTGGGCATTGCCTACACATCCTATGATTACGTCTCCACCCGAATGGGCTTACATCAAGGCACTGAAGGTGGTTGCTGGTCGGCGCTTGTATCCTCAGCCTCTCCCTGACCTCCTTGTCCATCAGATGCTTGTCTTATTCCCACTGCTATGACCCTTCCTCGACCATCAGTCGTAAACTCAGGTTCCTGAGGTTTTGGCTGTTCAACGGAATTGGCACTACGTGGTGCTTCGCGAGTAGCATTCCAGGTCACCCTTCCTCTCCCGTCAGTCATAAATCGGGGGTCCTCTAAACTGCTTGCCGCCTCCCGTCTACATGGCCTATCTGTAACCAATGTTTCAGGTATTGAGCCCTCACTGATGCTGCTGCCTTCTGCCTGAGAACTTATCCCAGAAAGAGCATCAACATCACCTCCTGGGTTTGAGCAAGCAGACGAGGCAGATACTTCGTGCTCTGGGACAGGGCCACCCTCTCCTACAAATGACTGATTGTTACTTTCCAAGAGACTGCCCGTGGTCAGGATGGGTTGATATGCAATCCTCGGACTAGCAGTTTGTGAAGAAATATCAGCAGCTTGGACAGGTATCTGGGGAGAAGATATATTTGATATATCAAATGTATTCATGTCAGTACTCAATCGGCCTTCCTAGCAAGGGCGTTATTAGTTTGAGATCCCGAAGTTGCATGAATTTCTTACGGATTCCTCTTGCACGTCGTCCATTGGTAAGCCATTCTGCCATCTGAAGTCCCAATCATCCATGGGGTCGGTCGACCATTGGTATACGCCATCTCTGAACCTAGTAGCAAGCCTCCCTATGGTTTCACGTATCGAGCCAAGTGCGCGTTGAATGCCCTGCAAAGCTGTTGAATCGATATAATCATCCGCGTGCGATCCCATTGACTCCTCCCCAGTGACCTGGTCAGCATCGTAATCTATGACACGAGCCTCTTGAACACGGCGAAGGGCACGAGTAGCAATCTCAAGTTGATGAGCAAGCTGCTCTCCGGCTTCTTGACCCATCTCATTGTCATCGCCAAGGGAAAAGTCGAAATCGAAGTGAATAGGAGGGAAGTCTATAAATTGACGCGTGCGCCGCCGGTGATATATCTGGACCGATGTGAGCAATAGAGTGGTAAGGTAATTTGCATTACATACCTTCATACAGCTGTCCACACCGTCCTTGAAGTTGTAGGGCGTTCCATCGGCGTTAAGATGCTGATAGAAGCAATCCTTTCCAAAAGGACAGAAAGGGTAGGTGTCCTTAGACTCTTCAAAGTACCTGCTCATTGGATTAGTCAGAGAAAGGGGTGATCAAGCAATGAGAACAGGATCTAACTTGCAAGGAACCCGAGCCATGCTCTCCTTGTACTGCTGAATTACCAGGTCCTTCTGCACGTCCCCTGCTCGGTAAAATTTGGAGGACGGCGTTATGAACTTTGTGCGTTCCCTGCACATGGGACATTTCTTGGTATTTCCAGAGTCTACGACATCCGTTGACTTCCCCTTGTGATCCCGCCATTGACGTATGCACTATCCTGTTGACTGAGCATGGATCCCAAGGATATGGAGAAGAACGAACCTGTAAGCAGAAGATATGGCTGCAGCCACCTATGAAGGTATCAAGAGTCTATTTACAGTAGTACAAAGCGCAAACTCACTGAGAAGACCATAGATAGCGGGTTTCTCGAAGCAAATGCAGCAGGTTTCATCCTCTTGTGCGACAGTATTTGAAGCAGGATCAACATGCCTAAACCAACACTGGTCACCCCTCTTACAGAAACCTAATAGAAGTGTCAGGATATCCGGAAAGAAGCAAGATGTCACACCCTTACCTCTTGCATAATAATGGCAGGTCTTGGAGGCGTCATAGGGAGTTAATGTGGTCGTGTCTGGGCCACCGTGTAGGAATTTACAGGTGGGACCAGCGAAACACCCTTGGGGCTTCTGGTAATATTTGCAGATACCTCTAGGTCGTGAGGTAGGTGGTCGGTCCATAGCTAGGTCATCGCAGCGAGAAGAGGGTATTGGGGAATAGCCGAACACCCTGGGTGTGTTCACGTGAGCAAGCTCTCCATTAAGCCCCTTGTCGAGTTACTATACCCATGTCTTTATCTTCGACGTCTACCATCAAAGGCCAACTAACCGCAAACCTTGGAACAAAGGCACCAAGGTACTTTGAGGGCCTCAAGCTATTTGTATCCGGGAGAACCTCACGACAGGAATTTGAAGAGGTTGCAATCCAAGTCCTCGATGCACCACACCTTGGTTAGCCCATATGCCGTTTTCACTATTCAAAGGTCTTGACTGTTCGCAGTCCAACTTCATAATGCTCTTATCATCTCCCTATTCGACGCCACAGCCGTACACAAACGGCCGGTGACCCCGCCGCCTCCAGCAGTACCAAAACCACCACCACGAAAACGCCGACGTACCCTACTACCATATCAAGGCCCTGGAACACCAGACTCCGCGCTCACGCTCCGCTCATCACGCTTGAAAAGATGGACGCTGGCTATGGGGAAACGCGAACGCGATAGAATACAGCTGTTGCGTGCAGTCCCGCCAGTTGTAGAACCCCCACGACCACGACCTGAGATCGACGAGATTGCACGGGAACGGGGTGTAACTCTGCTTCCTGAGAGGGGAGGTACCTCACTTTCTAATCTCACCTGATCCGTCTGACGTAGGATATCTGCAGAGGCACCTGGAAGCCGTGTACCCGTCCATCTTCATTCCACGACTCATGCTCCAACAATGCAACACATCGCAGACCGTGTCAACCTTATTTGTGCTCAGCATAATCTCAATACTCCAGCCCGGAACGTTTCCGCTCTTCTAAGTCTTGCTTGTGAGGTGAGAGCAAATTGGCTCCCGGAAGTACTCACATTAAGACCGAGCTTAGGCTAAGTTAAAGCAATTAATAACACATGCCCTCACTTTGACATCAACCTCTACCGCCATATCATCCATAAATCCCTCTGGACCCCAACCAGTAAGTATCCTCAAGGTTAGGAATTAGACGCCATTAACACTCTATACAGCATGGCCACAAGGTGCTATCGCCGGCCTCTTTCCAAACATTGTTCACCTTAAAACCCTCCGAGCTGCCCACCAAATCCGCTGCTGCCACGCATTTATCACTAGGAGATCCAGATGAATTCAATGACGATCGCGACGTAATTCTTCTCAAGGATAGGGAAGTCCGTGACCAACGCTGGCAAATCGTTGCACTCCTAGGAGAACGTAGCACAGTAAAGAATGTCTTGCGAGGTGTGAGGACATAACATCTGCACGCTGTTTGTGTTGGTCCATGTACTCAACATCAGCACCATCAAACGAAAGATCAAGCAACTTCTACGTTGCTGCAGGTGTCAAACCCTCGTACTCTGCCATTCCGCACGCTCGTACCATGGTAGTTGTCGACCATTTGATACATTTGAATTGGTAGATTCTGGCTGATGGCTCTCTGATAGCGAATTTACAAGCTATGGAAGTACAATTCAGGACTATATCATACATTCGTCCCATTGTCTTTGACCTCTCCCTGTCTTCAGAACTTAATTTGATCGCCACCATAGGCGGTTTTGTTAATGACTGTTTTCACGTTGATGCTGCGGCATCCCTTTAGGATGGTGACACGGATAAAGATAAGCTGTAATGTTATGAGCAACTCACGCACTAAGTCGACACTCGAAAAATGACAACGTTATTCTGAGATGGTTCGAAGGTCACCGTATCGCTACCCCAGTACCCATCTGCATAGGACACATCGTTGCCTGTGCTTTCAGGTGGTTGGCTGTCGATGGCCATCGACATAACTTGTGTAGATCGCGAGACGCACTTGCTTTTGAGCCCTATAAGCGTCGTTTTCCTGGGTAAGAAAATCCTTCGCATGGCTGGCGGTGACCTGTATAGTCAATTGACGGATCGACTGCCGTTCGCTGGGTGCACAACCGCTTTGCCGAGTGGCAACGTAGGCATCTTGCATTCGTCTAGTGTATATCTGATGCGGTATGGTAGTTCCTCGTGTTGCTCAATTGAGCAATGGGACATGAGCACGATGTATCATCCTGGCGTGATGGTGCTTGTGATACCAGGTCCTTGACGCATGCAGTACCCCTGGTTAACAGCAATTTGGAGCTTGGAGCTTAGTTTCTCGTGTATGACGCCAGTGAAATCGTCTCCGTTTCCATCGAACGGCAATCTTGCATGGGCCATATAATTGGACCAGTGCATCCATTCCCTATTGACACATGTAAGAATAGAAGGCGAAAACCCTGCTGACTAACTTACATTGAACTCGACGCGAGCGGACCCAACTTCTCTCGACTTTGATTCCGAACAGTACCTTTACTGTGAGTATAACGCCACTCCATTTCACCCCGCTTCAATGGAATGGGTGAATATTGATGAACGGGCACATATACTGCGCTTTCTGCAGGAACCTCGATGACTCCGGGCTGAATTGGGACCCTTGGAGCACACTCTGGTGCCTCAGTTGTGACAGCAGTACTGTACTCACCATCGAGACATCACCTTTCCTTTCGCACACCTGAACATAGGATTCCACAACCACTTAAGAATATCCTCGAGGCGGTTTCCGAACATAACAATTGGTCAGGACTGATGTCATCGTCGCCGCCGCGGATACCCCCTCGGGGTGCCTTTGAATCCTTCCTTCACGAAGGCCAACAGCATCCTTTCCCAAGCTCCAGGCAGAGATAAGATATCCCTTTTCGCGTTGAATGCGCAGCGGGAAGACTTGATACGTTATTTCACCTCTGTTGACGGGCAGGTGAACTACAACAGGGGAGACGCTGTTGACCCAAGTTCGGCATAGGCAAATCCAAGCAATCTGCATGCCTGTAGATCTGAGGTCGGGTTTCCTTCTGTTCCAGATAGCTTACCGGTAGTCGGGCATGTCTCTCGGGGTCAGTTTGTATGGATATTGCGGCAAGAATCTTCCTCTCAGTTTGCATCTCAGTATTGATGGCGACATCCAGCGGGGCGACACTCCACGTACTCGACCAACTTGGGTCCTTTTGGATAGTGATATTGAAGAATTGGCTCTTTAGATGGACCTGTCTCATGGAGGTAGAGCGGGTCATGCCGCTCTGGCAAAAAGCTAGAACGCTAATCAGCCAAAGTAATGAAAGTGGGGTATGAGTTCAGTACGGACATTGAAACATGATGCCCAAAGTCTGTCATTCTGCCTATAGCCTATCAGTATTGCAATAGCGCAGGAAGAGCATAGGATCTATCGTAGAGCCTGCATTGTCGAAGCGCCATTGATAGGGTCGTCTTGTAGGATCGTGGTATGGAATCCAAACCAGCCAGTCTCTAAGACGGGGCCAGCTCCAAACCAAGGGAAGGAGAGATGTGCCTTACTGTTGTGCATATGGGGAGATCCTCCAAGGACCCATTTAAATCCGTGGACATCCTCACCTATTCAAATGTAGGTCAGTATTCACGATAGTCCTAAGTCATAGGAGAAGTTCGGATGCACCATCAGTCCCGCTGCCCTTTAGGTAAAAGTTCTGGGGTAAGCTCTGGGCTGTTCCGTTGGAAGTCAACGAGGTTCATCAGGATCAGGATAAACAGGTTGGCGAAGGACAAGCTTCTCGGGCCCGAAACGGGATTTGCGTTTCGTGTATTTGATAACGTCTGCGCTCGTAGCAAGGCATCCAAAATCTCCAAGATATCGCACAAGAGATCTTCCGAGGGATGATTGCACCATCCAGCTGTCGGTCTTTTTATCCAGACGGTCGTCCCATCGCGAACAAACGATGAAGAGCAGGTTTGATCATCCAGCCTTGACCAAGAGTAAATGGGCCAGTAACCATAGCTCCTCCTGTGCCATCGTGGCCTCCATTACCACCCATGGAGGCGGGGCTAAATAAAACCTTGCTAAATTCACGGTCCATTGAATCCCAACTAGCCTGTGAGTTAACTTTGGAATGAATTTGAGTGAATGACGAGAACTGACTACGAGAGTGTTACACTTGGGTCCACGGCTTGCAAAGCAGCCTCCAGTTCCAGTAGCAACTGACGATGCCATGGTAAGAACCTAATTGAGGAGATAATATGAGCGGTGGGATATGTCAACAAAACGCCTGGGTCATCATGGGCAGGATCGGCCCACCCAGCATCATTGCGGGAAACCTTGTCATGTTTGCGGCTTCGAGTACGATGCAACTCGACGGCACCCATGTGAAGTGCGGTGAAATCATCGTAGATGGAATAATGCCTCCAAGACAACTTTTAATTTTGATCGCTTGAGGGCAGCAATAAACCGCTTTCACTCGTCAGCGGTTAGATGCTTTGCATTCTTTCGAACATTGCGAAGAGACGGTTGGAATGGTTTGTAGAACCACAGGATCAGGGCGTATCGTGTCTAGTTTAGAGCTTAACAAGCTAATTTAGATGCAAGTTGGCGTGCAACACAATCAACTTGCATCTGCGCCCTTTCTAGTGACGTTCGGACGGTGCCATGAGGAACACAAGAACAAACATTAAGTAAGAAGCGACGAGGACCTGCGCGGTTGTGCGTCTGGTGGATTGGATGACCGGAGAAAGCACGAATCAAGGCGCAGCGACGTGCTGGCAGGAGGTGAAGTCACAGCACAAATCCAGCAAACTCCAAAGCGCCCAGTGGAAAGGTTTCGACGACGTGATGCCCAATGTCCTCCGCTCTCCCACACTACAACCTATCCCAGATAATACCAACGTTATAACACCCTTGGCCCTGCAATACTCAGGCCCACGTTTCTCCCATCTCAGGTCTTCCCAGTGCGGCATGGATCCTCTTCACCGTCTCGCCCCAAACCTACCCTCTCCAGATTCTCCTCCCGTCTCGTGTTCCTCTCCAAAAAGTGCTTGTATGGATTGCGTTACCGAGTGCACCGAGCCCTTATGTCCCTCGGCTGATATCGTTATCACCTCTCAATGTACTGACCAATGTGTGGTCATTGCCTGCGACGACCCCGCCCATGCTAGTAAGATGACGTGCCCTGAAGATAGGGATCATCTTCCATGCGACTTCATTTGCGACAGAACGAATAGCTGTGTCGATTGCACCGGCCTGGATGAATTTGTAAGTCTATCCATTTTCTACTCATCTTGTGCAAGCAATGTTGGCTTATCACTTTTGACCATGTATCCCAGCTCCGGTGTTGCACGGACAACCATTGGTACCCCAATACTTCGAATCAAGGGCGATCCCCTAGTGGTCATTGTAACCCTGCTTTGTCATGGGATCCTTGCTTCGATGCATTCCTTTGCGAGTGCATTCGTGGTTCCTCCTCACCAAAGTCGCATTCTGCAGATACACCGGCTTTGTCAACTTCCTCACCAACGACCAGCTGCTCAGCAGGACCATCACCCCCAAACTCAGGGTCATTCGTCGTGCCGCACGAACCTTCTGCATACACAACTCAAGGACCCCACGCTCTGGCGTCCCATACTTTCAACTCCAATCCACCAGGCGAAACCCCTGCCTCGACCGCTTTTGGCAATCATCATTCACCAAAACTCCAATATCTACCATCCGATACCACAACGAATCCTAACTCCCTCCAGCCCTTAGAAGTCGCTAAGTCCGAGATGCTGACCTGTATGTGGGGCAATTGTCAAGCCATGTTTTGTTCATTGTCAGAACTAGTGGGCCACGTTAACCTTGAGCACCTTCGACTGCCATCCACCTCCCCTTCTTCCACCACCCCTCCTTCACATAATCAACTTCAGGGCTCGCCGTACCCTAAAGCCGAGACAGACCCCATCTCATCGAATCAAGCGACCGCAAGTAATGTCTCTTGTCTCTGGAGAAACTGCAATCTTTATTCTACACCTGAATCTATACCTGGTCCTTCTGGGTACAACGGTTCTCCAAGCAAAAATCAGACGGTCGGAATGCTGGACTTCCTTGCATCCCACTTACTTCAGGACCACCTTGGATTGCCCCCGAATACACCGCTGAACTATAGCTACCCCTCAGGAGTTCCAGCGCAGTCCCTGCCTGCATCGCTTCTGCCCAAAAGGAATTATCAGGATGCTTCAAAGCTTTTGCCTTCCTTATCTCCTTCCTCAGTCAGCACTCCTGCAATATCATCACCTTCCGTTCCATGTTCCCAGCCGCCTTATACTCATGTCAGTCCTGTAAGTGCGACCTTTGTGTCGCAATCTCCGGTATCACAGGCGTCTCCAGGTACCTCGCACTCTTGCGACGGAAGTCTCACTTGTCAATGGGCTGGATGCTCATTGTCTTTTCCAACATGTGATGAGTTAACGGCACACCTAACAGCCGTTCATGTTGGTTCTGGAAAGGCGCAATACGAGTGTTTCTGGGAAGGATGTGGTAGAAATGGCGATAATGGGTTCGCTAGTAAGCAAAAGATATGCCGGCATTTACAGGTTTGGACCCTATATTGATTTGCTCAATCATTTGCATCCTAATTGCTCATATTTTAGTCACACACGGGACATCGCCCATTCCAGTGCCAAATCTGTCAACAAAACTTTTCCGAGGCCGCTACCCTGCAGCAGCACATGCGCAGGCATACGCGTGAACGTCAGTACCCTCCTTTCTTCTCGGTAATTACAATCTCGAGGCTCAACCTGACCCATTAGGCCCGTATGTGTGTGATTACCCTGGATGTGGCAAAGCCTTTGCCATTACTGGTGCGCTCACAATCCATAAACGTACTCACAACGGTCAAAAGCCTTTCAAGTGTACATATTGTGATCGGTAATGTCATAGCATTCAGGGGCTTTACGTATTTTGTTCATGCTTGCTTGCTCCTTTAGCGCATTTGCGGAATCGTCAAATCTATCTAAGCACGTAAGAAGCTCTCAATGCTTGCGTTTGTCTTGGATTAACCGTCTTACTCTTAGCTTCGCACTCATACCGGAGCACGACCATACTCATGCATCGAGCCGGGCTGTAACAAGTCCTTCGCCCGTCCTGACCAACTAACCCGCCATATGGGCGTACACAAGAGGCGGCTGCTCAACAATACAGCCGCAGGGCCCGCAATTCATGCCCGATCAAATGTGGAATCGATACACGCCACAAAACCGACCTCAACTCCAGTCACTCAGTAGATGATATATATTCTTCTGTATTCGTATAACATTGCGCTCCCATCTGCTATGCTGGACATTTTATTTTTATGATAATTTGACGTGCTGTATCAACGTCGACGAGAACCAGCAGCTGGCATTAGGAAATTATAACATCACACCGTGACTCAATCCGGAACGCTCGTTATACTCGGTTATTAGGCTAACACCGTTTAATCCACGTCTATCCACGCCTACGAAAATCCTTGAGCATAACTCCCAGCTACGAATGCGTTTGACCGCTACAGTCTGGGTAGCAGTACCTCTAAACGGGGACTGGTTCCCTAAATCTGTCCAATATGTCTACCGAACAGCAGCTCGTATCGTCTATTAAGTGTTCCAACCCTTTGCACCTTGGAACCATTATTTTTGCGACATCAGCGATGTCGTCTTCATTGGCATATACAACCAGGTCTTTAACGCAAGGGACCGATAGTCTGTCGATTCTGCACCTGATGTCGTGTGATGCTCTTCCTTTGGCTCTCCAGCTGGTTCTTGCCCCTCTTCTTCTTTCGTTAAAGGTTGTTCATGGTGAATGCTGAGCTCCAAGCGCTGGACCCTTGGCGGTGATGTCAACAATGCCAAATGATCCAGAACGTCCAGGACAAATGCCTCTAGGATCCTAGCCGTAACACGCGAAAATTGGGCACGTAGGGCATTCCGGTGATCATGACAGACAAGCGATGGGCTTCAAACATGATCGTGATTGACTGGCATGCCAAATTGGGAGAAATGGTGGGCATTGAGAGAGAGAAGCATTCGCATCTGCGACAAGCCAGGTGGTCCTGGAGAAGAATACCTAAATATGCGGAGATCCGAGACGGTCATGGAATGTAGGCATGCTTGAAGGAGATAGCGAGATAGATGTGACGGAATAGGGCATTCACCAGGGGCAAAATAGTCATGACGTGAATGCGTTCCTTAGGAGTGAAAGCCATAAGGTGTTGAAAATTACTTGGATCAATAAGAGGAAGCCATGGCCAGTGGACTGTAGAGGGAGACATGGTTGTTAAGAGTACGGCCCATCAGCAATGTCATTTTTAAAGACTGTGATTAGCGGTCTATCTATAGTTCTGTAATTCGTACAATCATGCTTCTGGCTAGTGCTAGTGGTGATGCCAAGTATACGGTGCCTTGATGCCATGGAATCACCCAAGGTTTCTGCGTGTTTTATCTTGAAATGAATAACAACACACTCCAGGTCACCGCTGCTCTCGTCCGTGTCCCAGTGGTCTGCGGAATCTTTTGTTATTGGACGTTGAGCGATCGAGAGCTATATATTCAAACGGAGAAATACCCATCGGAGGGGCAGTGCTTGTCACCTATATATTATATGGCCCCGGCCCTTGTATATGTAGTTGTCATCGCATATGTTCAAAAACCCTTCACCACATCGACACTTCAGCGTGTCCGTTCTTTCTTTGCTTTTCAGTTCTCTAGGTGGGTCCTCAATCGACATGGAATGGGTCGCGGTTGACACTTCGATTGCTATTAGAAGGTATAACTCGATTTCATTCGGTCTGCTTGCCCTTGGGTCTGATCATGTTTTCCTCTCACCATTTGCCAATAGACTCCTTACAACCATAGTCTATTCTTTCTAGTCGTCTGTAAGAAGTTATACGTTTGATATCATCCTCCATGTCCTGACACTTTATTTGCAGATACACTCTTCATCTGGGATGCACTACTGCTGTGCGTTAGCCATCACACGCAAGCTTCATCGCTGATTTCTATCAAAGAATTAATGAAGAGTGGGAACTGGTTCGTTTTACAAGCCCCCTTCTGGTGTCCGTGATGGAACACCTCGTCTTTACAGGTCCATAAGGCAAAGCTCAACTATGTCAAAGTCAACTACCTAATCTGTCGGTTCTATCCATTCATTGCATGGTCAATAGTCATCTGTTATTGGGTCCTTGATCACGATCGCGAGACGTGCGAGAAGGTCCTTATCTTTGTCAACACGCTTCTAGTTCCTCTTTTACGTGCCAACCGTGGCTACGCTTCTTCCTAGAGATGTCATAAGCTTATCGTAGTTTCCCCAGCAATTTTACCCTCAAGGTCGAAATTTAGAGCTCATTTCTCCCACATGGTTATTGACGGTATTGTTCTGCAGCGGTGCTATTAACTCGAGCATGGGCGTTTTCTGGGCAAAACAAATACGTCCTCGTTCTATGCTTTATGTGCATGGGTTTTCTCTTGTCGGTCGAAGTATGGGCATACGTTGTTGGTGTCAAGTTAGACTTAAACATGTTCAGTTGGTTTGGGAGGTCGACTAATTCTTCAGCAAGGTTTGTATCATGGGCCAGTCACTCTTCAAACAAATGTTTGGTCGTTGCAATTTTAGGTCTATCATTATTCGCCATGATGGCACCCTATATGCGGTAACGGCAGCTTTATATCTGGGGTGAGTAAGAAAAAATTCTGTGTACCTGCGATCCCCTACGTCCACTTTCCTACCATACGTACCTATCTGCTTACAACTAGCAACGGTTCTCACCACCGTGCGCGAAACCCACGTTTTCCAGGCCCAATCGATTTTTGGACGGGGTTTCCATGCCTTTCGTCCTGGTATTACCGAATCTATCTGTGGGTGTATCTATCCCATTCCCCTTTAACCCTCCAGAAATGTTGATGGTCCTGTCATACGAATTTTTAGGCATGTCGCGTGTAAGTGCCTATCTTCATTGTCCGCTTCCATTCACCCTTTCACTTCATTTATTTCTGGTAATTATTGATCTATGCAGCATTCTACAAATCCGACGGCAGTTTACTCCAACGGAAACCCAGGAATTGAATATCCTGTCATTCGTGGTCCAGGATGCAATGAACGTCATTCTTGATCAGCCACAAGGAGATCAAGAAATCGGAACACATCGACGCCCACGCATCCTTCAACGGAAATTTCGAAGACTGCTATACAGTTGATTTTGACATCCATGTTCTCTTTTTTTTTGTTTTTTTGTTTTTTTGTTTCTAATTCTTCTGTATTCCGTGATCAACAGATCATCCATGGTCTCATGTGTGTTAGGTTGGACGCCACGCCTCCGAACCAGGGCCAGCTTTGCCATCTTTAAGGCGACACGCACCGGACGCCATCCCAATGCCACTGCCACAAGCTGGCCAACCTCCACGTTTTGATGGTGCTAAATAAAACCCCAACTTCGTCCCACTCGTCGAGTGCCATCATCTGCCCAAAGTTACCCTAATAACTGGTGAAATTTATTGTCGCTCCCTTTTATCCATCGCCATCGCACAGCCTCCAGTTGCAGTGCTAGTTCATTAATCTATTCCAGCTCCCTGCACTCATTGTATTGTTTGCTATGTTGTTCAGGTGTGTGAATATTATTGGGGATTTCGGGTTTACTATTGGACCAAAGGCAACGAGATTGTCTTTGAATTCTACAGCATTGCAATCGATTGATTCGATTCCAGTAAGATACCATCAAGATAATAAATGACTTGTGAGTGATGACATAGAAAACTAGCTTCGTCATGTGCAGGGGAATAAATCATAGAGGCCCAAAAATGCCGGTGCAATATCTCTCCAGGCCGTCTGCATCTGCCAAAATACCGCCTATGAACCCATCCGGTCTGACAATGACTATCCAGCAGCCTTCAGCCATATCATAGCCACTATGAGCGTGATATTTCCTATCCACTAGAACAAAGTCAGCACCCTCGATTTGAGGTAGTTGGGTAAGTCCAGGGCGTATGATTAATCCAGCTCGCATCGTTCCTGCGGGACACCTCGAGATAACAGGTAATATTCCTTCCCAGTCGCTTTTCGAGGTTGTGAAAGCCAGAATGGTGTGGTAATGCGAGCCAAATATATCGAACAATCTTTGTTGTGGAAGACGGTGGTGAGCATCCTCCAGATTTGGTGCATCTGGTGCCCTATCGCCAGCTCGAAGCTGGCGGTCGAGCGCCTCATAAGGACCATTGTTGGCATCCTCATCGTCGTCGCTTTCATCCAGCCCATAGATGCGGTTGTATTCAATCTCTTCCGCTGTTAATTCCTTCTTCTTCTGTTCATCAACTACGATCGAGCTCCAGCGATAGTTGATTCCCAATTGCATCAATGATGGACTTGTCTTCCATGGTGCGTCATCCTTTCCTTGGAATGTTCGTTTCAGGATCTTGGTCGTTTGATCTAAAACCTCTGCGATAACGGGTATACGTTCTTCGGTGTAACTGTCAATTAATGTTTTTGGCGCAAGTCCCTTTGCAACAAGCGCAAGCTTCCAGCCAAGGTTAAATGAATCTTGTATACTGGCATTCATACCCTGTAAATATTAAGGTAATCCCGGTGAGTTAGGGCCTCAAGAGCTGAGTATTAATTTGATGTAGCGTTACACTAACCTGACCACCAGTCGGACTGTGTACATGGCCTGCATCTAGAAGCGGAGTTAGATCAAATACGGTGGGTCGGACGGAGTACATTACCTCCAGCGACATACACACGACCATACCCAAATGTATCGACCATTCTGATATTAGGTCTAGTTCGCGTCGTCAGTCTGCAGTCGTTAAAAGATATATCGTTGCCAACACGAACGTGTAGTTTGACATCCAGGGTATAGATCCAAAGAATAGGTCAGCACGACTCCCTGTGTTATCCATGAAACAACGAATAAGTTCTTCCTGGTCCAAGGACAGCCGACGGTGGTCAATATCCCGGCCAGCAATCGTAAAATTGAATAAATTTGGCGTTTCTGTTGGCCGTAGCGAGACGCTGTGTATTGCGTGAGCTGAGGGGAAGCATCTGGACGAACAAGACATACAGTGTCGTGCATGCATCCCCCCACATATGCCAGTACTTAATTACCAAGTCAGTCACCACGCACAGAGGCAGTGGCGAAGAAACTGACCTTTGAGCTCAAGCCCTTGACAAAAATATCACCAACGACAAGATTCTCCACAACTCTCGTTTCACCGAGAAATGATAACCCCAGCATCTTCCTTACGACGCCTCTGGCGCCATCAGTTCCGATAACCCAATCATAATTCACGGTTTCTTCCACGGCGTCAGAACCCCGGACGCGAAGTTTTACTTGCACATGATCCTCCTCCTGATCGAAGTTCACTAATTCAGTTCCTTTTTCAACTTTACAGCCGTACTGGGCCAATACGGTGTGAAATATTTCCTCTAGGCGATCTTGCCCTAGCAATACAATGTTAAGCTGCAGAAAATGGGGGTTCGAGCAATCATTCCCATTGACGATCGAATGAACGAACGAACGTATGGACATGCAGGAGTAGGCTTGAGAATCGGTGTCATATCATATGTATGCAATGGTTTGACGCCATCTGGCATCTCGTACGATCGTACTGGTGGAGTGGCAATTGCCAACTCCTCCACCAGTTTGTGCATTCGCAATGTCCTGAACAATTCAAGCGACCTGGGCTGTCATGATAACTTACCGTCACCAAAAGATGGCTAACAGTTAAAGTGGTGCTTACCATGATACCTGCTCCACGCTGTCCCAACCTTGGTTCTGTTGTCTTCTCAATGACCCGAATGGGGACATTGTTCTGTAGGAGAGTGATAGCCAAGACTAACCCAGCTGGACCGGCCCCAACCTAAAGGAGTCAGCAAGAGTATAGGCAAAGCAGGCTGGCAAGAGGGTGGACTGACAACGAGGACTCGAGGAGCTGGTTGAGTCCCCGACATAAGAATGACCAGAGTGAACTCAGGGAAAAAGAGAACCTGTGTAATGAAAATGCTCGAAACATTGTACAGGGGTTTATATAATGAGTGTTGATTTTTTTTCTTTAGGAAATTTTGGGATGCTGCAATTTAGCAGAAAGGGGCAATTGGCGTGGTCTGGGCATGCAACCAGCAATGCGGGTCATGAATCTTAACGAAAGCCCTGACAGGACGGGCTTATCTGCCTGATCATATTACGAATAGCCAGCTCGCCTATTATCCAACCTCGAAATAACACGAATTCAACCAATGGTCATCGAGTGTACGGTCGTGTGCACGCATGAATCTATACGGCATTTAATCATCCAAGCTCAGCACCTCTAATCACCACAATGCCACCTGAATCAATCAGGTTGGCTCATCTTCTACGGAATTATTAGCGCGAAGATCTTCAAGGAGATTTCGAGGTAAGTCGGCCCTACTTGTCGTCATTGCGGCTGTCTCATTCTTCCATCTGAATGTCCACTGTGCTCGCCTCCACGACACTAACATGCTTTCCGGGCCTCGAAATGACAATTTTTTCAGGGTCTAGGCTTGATATTCGAATAAACCGTAGGAGGTCCATGTAAGCAACTTCCTTTTGATCCCAGCGCCGGAAAAGTTCAACAGTCGGTGCATGGGTCAGGTCTGGAACCTCTAGATCAACAGATTAGATGGCTGTATGGATAACCTGCAGGCACAGACATAACCATGGACGGTACTCACCTAAGCCAGTTCTATACTGCTCTTCGTTGTTTAGTTTGATCTCCTCGAGTTTCAGTTCCTTCGTACTCTTTGGCCGTCCCTTTCGTCTGGTCCCACGTTCGGATTCTAGCTCCTCGTCGAACCTACCCAGCCATACATCCCTCACGATCTGGTGCAGGTCCTCGAGGCTTAGAACACCCTCGTCCGGCAGGGCATGGTACCAGAACCCAGACACATCAGCTATGTTTCGGAACAAATCAGTGCCGTAGAGATCATCAGTGGTAAATGCCCCACACCAACTCTATGTTCTCGATCTGCACGCCTTGTAGCGTTATCGTGCAACTTGGTTTTGCGTAGAGCCTGTCGGACCAGCTGACCAGCCTTCCTTGATGATGGATGAAAGACCTTCTCTTTCTTTAATTTGCCTTTCTCTGAATTTGAAGGTGCCATTATCTGTCGCCCGAAACAAAATGCCGTGGGAGCGTTTTTCTTATCGTAAACGGCAGCACATGGCATCGGACTACAAAAAGCCAGCCGAGGCTTTCTGGGAGTGGCTTGCTTGGTACTGGTAGCAGCTGCCTCTTACGATTGAAGAACAACCCCACTCCGCGCTGATGGCAACACGGGAGTCTGATCGTATTAGTTCTGCTCAGCAGACCTTGGACAGTGAGTGCACGCCGTCTCGCCTCCAGACATAAAAACAATATAACATCGTAGTCTTGTATGAAATGTCGCAATTACTGAACACCCAACTGGATAGAGAAACCCTTGCCACTTGTGTGGGTTTGGTAGAGAGTGGGGTCAATCCAGTAGCATTGGCCGTGAGCAACACAGCCATTGGTACCCGGAAGGATACTTACCCGTATACAGTTGGTAATCCAAGAGCTACGGCGCTCCAATGCAGCATTAGGCGTCGCCAACGGCATAGAACCAGGTTCACGTTGATGCGATATTCAAGATCTGAACAATATAATAATATTGCGGTCATCACGGCCAAAGTGCACAGATCTGGGTGCATAACCAGCTTGACCTGGCGATTCTCTGGGGCAGTCTTCCCGCTGTAGATACGCATTGTAGGTAGAAACGACAATAATAATAGTAAAGTAAGAGGACGGGCAGACAAGAAAGCCCAAATGAGGAGTGTCGCTGTCCGAACTTTGGCGGAGACACCCATAATTACATACGCATCCATCTCCTCCTACCACATCCACTCCTCCTCCTCCTCCCTCTCAACCCCGTCAGTGTGGTGGTTCGGGACATTGTTTGTCTCTCCTCACCACCTTAGTTTACCCGCTCGGGTGCCCTACTCTCGCTCCTTTACACAGTCCGAACACAGTCATGACGACGCGCACTTTGCAACCCTCGGAATATGAAATCCAGCGAGAGGTAGAGGTTTTACGAGATCTCAGGCGCCGCTCCACTACTCCAGGCGCCCTTACCATCGACCCCGACTTGCCCAACCAATCCCCCCAGGTATCACCAACGTCCCCCTACTGGTCTGCTACCACTGCTGCCTCTAGTTCATTGGCGCCTCGATCTGAAAGTCGCTCCTCTACGAGTTCTATTGATAGCAGTCAGTCGTCGGACCACGGCAGTCAAATAAGCATCAGCACGGGCGCTACATCAGAAGGTCCTATTGACGATCCTTTCCATCTATTCTGGGTTCCCGCAAGCCTCCACCCCGAGATAGCTCCAGCAGAATTTCGTGCTTTTCTAAAGGAACATGCCAGAGCACCTCCTCCGACTGATGACTCCTCTCTGCAAAGATCAGAGTCCCATTCATCCTCGTCGGTGCTTGCTCGGAAGAGATCAATGCTCAGTCGGCAGTATAGCCCTACTGAAAATGATGGAGTGGAGGACGAGAAAGTGGTACCGCTTCGACGAAACCGTAGTCATCTGCATGTGAATCGTGGCCCTCAACTCACTATCAATGATCTCCAACGTTTGGAACAGTTGGCGGAAGAGACTGAAGATCCATCAAAGCTCAGAAACGTTTTACGGAGGAGTTTGAGTATGAACATTTCTCCTACGGGTTCGTCTTTTTCTCTGCAGCGGCTCGAGCTACAAGCACTTTGGTTGACATATGAACAGCAATCGATCGATTGGACGACATCACTGACATGGGGGACGAAGCAGATGTCCCCATTATAGTTCCACCACCCGGTCAGATTCTCCGCCGCGCGGCCCGTACCAAAATCCGAAAAGCTACTTTACCTGGAGACGGTGGTGGTCATCGATTTGGTGCTTCTAGGCGTGGTGGTGCGAGACCGGGTGCAAACAAGAATGAAACCAGGACCTCTAGTGACATGTCTTCGAGCGATCATGGCGACGATGCTATCCCTCCTGTTCCACGACACACATTTTCCGATGACGGTCATTCTCACCATCGTCCCGACTCATTCATGGAGGAGCACTCTTCCATCATCGAAGCATACGTTAGAGATGAATCTGATGATGGCATATTCGTAGTTACGTCTCCACCAAAGCCTCCTTCTATTGAACTTCCACCGAGCATATCTGCACCGCTCTTTGATTCTGCAGCTCCCTCCCTGCTCGAAGCCCTTGAGCCTATCATCGAACAGCCGCAGCCTCAACATTTGCCGTTGCAAGTGTCGCCCGATCCCTCTCCAGAAGTATCAAGAACTCCTTCGCCAGTTGCTGAGTCCACCACTCCTGCTTCCCAGACACTCCAACCCGAGCAATTGCAGCCCAAGCAGTTGCAACTTGAGGTTTTTCAACCTACATCTCAACCAACATCACCCCCTGAAGAGCTTGTCCTGTCGCCATCGCAGCTACAACCACCACTTGTCCAGCCCGCTCTTCCTCCTGCTCCAACTCAGCCATTAAGGAAGGAGAAACCAAGCAAAGGGCTGTTTAAGTGGGGCAAGTCTAAGGGGTCTGAAAAGGAAAAGGATCCTGGTTTTTTTGGGACACTATTCGGTACAAAGAAGAAAGAGGAACGAGAAGGCTCAGGAATAAGTCCCGGTGTATCAGCGGGGAGAGAGGCAGCTCAAGCATTACTGGGAGCATCAAAATCATCCAAAAATTATGTACCACCCACGTCGCCTGGGTTAGCACCACCTGTTGGCAATGACTACGCAAGATACCCCATTCACGTCGAACGAGCCATTTATCGCCTAAGCCATATTAAATTGGCGAACCCAAGAAGGCCACTTTACGAACAAGTCCTCATTAGCAACCTCATGTTTTGGTATTTGGGCATCATCAACAAGGCGCAAAATTCCAATGCTACACAGCAAAATGCTCAACAGCAACAAGGAGTAAATGGCAGCTATCCCGGTCGCACTCAAGCCACGGCGGATGCTGAGCAAAATGAACAGCAGGAGAAAGAGGGGCCCGAGAAGGAGAACCCAGAAAGGGAACGGATGGAACGGGAACAGAGAGAAAAGGAAATGGAGGTGAAGAAGAAGGAATCGGGCAGGCGAGGATCGTTAACTAAGAATCCAGCACCAGGTACGCCTGGGGGTCATCGTCGGGCCGCCGAAATGCCGGTGAGAGGACCTCAGTATGAGATGCAGCACCGGGTCATGGAGCAAGAATACGGCGGATACAATGGGCAGGGACAGCAGGACGCGCCACCAAATAGGCCTGGACAGCGGCTACCTCAGCATTATTCGAATGGCGCAGCAAAGGTTTCACAACCTCAGCCGATTCCTCCAGATCAGTTTTACTATTCCATGAACAACCCACGACCTCAGCAGGCATCATCGAACCAGCTCCCGCCTGTGGCCATGTCTCCAGCTGATCAAACAAGCCGGATGAACCAGCAATCATATACCACCCGGAAACAAGATTCTTCATCACCTCCAACAGGCGCAAATAGTTCCAGGTCCCCACACCAGGCCACCGGGAAGTCACTGGATACGATGCGGTACAATTCCTCTCAAGAGAACATTACATCTGGGAAGGATGGCAATGGAAATCGACTTCCTGGTCGATCACTGTCTGCCACTGCTACACCAACGCACGCTCCAGTGAACGGTCAGAAGACCCGTAAGAACAGCGCAACTGCAGTGTTGCCCGGTCAAACGAAGCGCCCACGGGCAAGTGAAGGGAAGCCGGAGCAGATTGGTGAGGAGGACGTCCCTCTGGCTGTTTGGCAGCAGCAGAGGCGGAGGTAATGACAACCAATCCACCGAGGTCGGTAAGTTTTGCGTCATTCGGGACATTCAAGGACTTTATATACCTCAGTTGCTTATTTCTTTTCTTTTCTTTCCTCCTTATTTCCAGAGCCCTACCATGTAGCATTCGAATACCTTACCCCGTTTCATTCTGTTATCTAGATACTGTTGCTTTCCTCCACATCGAATTGTGGTTATGTTCTCACGGCGGACTTTCCCTTGACATTGGGATAATTATAGCGACCCCACCCTTTCTTTAATTTTGCATTGTTGCCAGTGACGCTGTCTATATCTTGATATATGGCCCTCTACTAGCTTCACTTCACTCTCTGTCTCTAGTGTAGTTCTCATTCGCCAAACTCGTTTGGCCAATTGATCTGACTACTCTCAACCAAATGTACTGTATGCATCGTTGGGCCGCAACTGACTTCCCAGGGCGACGTCATCTACTTGCAAATGGATACAAACAACGCGAAGTCACCGAGTCACGGTCGTCACCGGTCCATACTCAAGGATCACTTTGATTAGTGCACACGATCTGGATACTACTTATTGAACGGTTTGAATATTCGCGCAGTATAGCGCCCCTCTTCTGCTTTTGAATTTTCAGAGATGAGGCAACAACCAACTCTAGCGCCATCATCCCCACTGGTAGAGACTCAAGGATTGCCCGAACAGGAGACATATATCCCTGACGCTGGTGCGCCTAGCTATCCAACACCACCTCAGAATGTCGGAAGCGCACCATTTGGGATCCTAGTCGGGCTGTTTGAAAAACTACAGGGAGAGCGAAGGCAAGAACGGAGGAAGAGGATGCTTGAGGTTTGGTTTAATGTGAGTCATTGGATGACTGGCGGTGCTTCCGCGCTGTAGACTTATGTCAATCAAGCATTGGAGAAAGGAGGTTGGATACGACTTGTACCCTGTTTTGCGCTTGATGTTGCCACAGGTATGCTTGGACGTTTGCATAAAGTCGACTCCTATCCTCAATCCTGACGCAGAAAGACCGAGAGCGCGCGGTGTATGGTCTGAAGGAGAAGAACCTGGCCAAGACCTACATCAAGCTTATACCATTAGGTATGAAGGATCCCGATGCGATTCGTTTGCTGCATTGGAAGCGGCCAGCTGAGCGCGAGGTAGGCAACCATTGCTGCCTTTAAGTAGTTTATGTCATCAAGATGCCCCAGAAAACGTCGGGAGATTTCCCCACTGTACTATATGAGGTTGTTAGCAAGCGGTCATCAGTTATTGATGGCACATTGTCTGTTGAGGATCTGAACGAGTTGCTCGATGACCTTTCCAAGAACATGGGCCACCAGTAGGCTATAACCCAAGCGCTATCAGCACATGCATTAACACTTGATATAGGGATGTCCAATCGAAGATCTTACAGCGGGTTTACAATCGATCTACTCCGGAAGAGCAACGGTGGATAGTTCGTATCATCCTGAAGGGTATGTCTTGAGTGGTGGAAGGTGGTTCACTCGCCCACCCACATTTACAGATATGCAAATCTCGGTCAAGGAGACGACGATTTTTTCTGTCTTCCATCCAGATGCACAGGACTTATATAACACGTGTTCCGACTTGAAGAAGATCGCATGGCAGCTATGGGATCCCTCCTACAGGCTCAATGCTGAGGTATCGTACGGCTGTCATAATAATGATATCGACTTATCCTCGCCTTAGGACAAAACCATTCAGATTTTTCACGCTTTTGCACCAATGTTGTGCAAGCGACCTACGAAAAAGGTTGAGGACACTGTGAAGGAAATGGGCGGGGCAGAATTTATTATGGAGGAAAAGTTGGATGGAGAGCGCATACAACTTCATAAAAGGGGTAACGAGTACTTCTATTGTTCCCGGTGTGTATCTGTGGTGAACACATTGACTATATGTCTCAGTTAATATCGGCTGTGATCTGGTGTAGAAAGGGCAAGGATTACACCTACCTCTATGGGAAGCACGTCGGACAGGGGAGCCTAACCCCATTCATTGACGCGGCTTTTGATGCAAGGATTAACGAGTTCGTTATGAGTTGACTTCCTGCTTCACTTACATTGATAATAATGACATTCAGCATCATCCTAGATGGCGAGATGCTTGTCTGGGATCCAGTCTCTGAGCGGAACTTGCCCTTCGGCACCTTGAAGACAGCTGCCCTTGGTGAGTTATACCGCACCGCATTGACCTTTGCCCTTGACTTGGTGTAACAGACAAGACTAAGCAGGAACATAACCCGCGACCATGCTGTGAGTGGCTATCATTTCTGCTCTCACTGATACCCCTAATATATCATAGTTAAAATTTTTGATTTGCTATACCTCAATGGGCAATCCCTTCTACACCGTTCAACTAACTTTAGGAAGAAAAATCTTCGAGCGTGCATGAAGGAGATTACCGGGCGCATTGAGTTTACTGTTGAATATCGCGGTGCGACAGCAAAGGACATCAGGGATAAGGTCGACGAAATTATGGCCAACAGAGGCGAAGGCTTGGTCATCAAGCATCCATTGGCAAAGTACGTTCTGAATGGACGTAACTTGGATTGGATCAAGGTAATCTCCTTACGTCTCCCGCTTAGTTGCATGGCTGAGCTTTGGTCTGCTTCAGGTTAAACCTGAATATATGGTGAGTAAGGAATACTTGACAATCTGTGTCAACATCACCTCCCGATTTTCAGGACAACTTGGGCGAAACTGCTGACGTGCTTGTTGTTGGTGCGTGACCGAGCATCATTCGTACAATTTGGTTGAGACCAATCTTAGCTGGTAACTATGGCAAGGGAAAGAGAAGTGGAGGCGTTTCCACACTCATATGTGCTGTCTTGGATGATCGCTCGATGAGTGATGATGAGGAGCCAAAGTAGGTCATCGAAGTAGGCTGCAGTGCGTCAGTGGTGACCATCCTTAAACAGATACTCGACCTTCGTGCGCATTGGTTCTGGGTTTTCCTTTGCCGACTACGTCTGGATCAGGGACAAGCCATGGAAAGAATGGGATCCCAAAGATCCTCCTGAGTTCTTGCAAACAGCGAAAAAGTCCATTGAAGATAAGGGTGACGTTTATTTGGAACCTCAGGAGTACGAGGATTCCGCCACTTGTGAACTTTGTCTAACACTCATGAAATTCCTAGTTCCTTTCTCGTCAAGGTTCGCGCTGCAGAGATCACTCAGACCGGTGAGCCTTCACTTATGTGCCGCATGGTGCTGAGCACTCAGCCATCCTTAGACCAGTATCATTTGGGATACACGATGAGATTCCCGAGGGCAATGAGTATTCGAGATGACTTGACAATTGCAGATTGCATGACTGCGTCAGGTACATAGATCTCTTACCATGCCTTCTGTCGAACTCACCTCAGTTCAGACACCATGATGAACATGAGATCCGAGCGTAAACGAAGGATGGAGAACGATACGAGGTTAGCCATCTAACGTCCAATTTGCCAAGGAGCTGCGTTGAAATGTGTGCTCATCAATGCATCAGTATAAGCCAAAAGAAGCGAAAGACAACAGCAAGAAAGGTGGTGTACACTCAAGTGTTGCACGAGAAGCGAACTAAAGATTCTTCAAGCCTGTTATGCTCCCTGAATACAAAGGTCCCAAGCTGAAAAATGTGGCTGTCGAAAGCGACCTTTTTGACGGTGTCACATTCGGTATATTGTTCCTACTCCTAGAGTCTGTGTACCCGAACTCATGACTTCATAAGTTGTGATGTCCGATCCCAAATCGCGTACTGGTGAACAAGACAAAAAGGCACTCATGAAGTTGTACGTCATATCTAATCTATCATTATTGCTACCCATGAATAATGCCATGCATCATCGAGAATCCATGCAAACAGCGGGAAGTGTGCTCAGATCGCCGCCAACCAGTCACCACTTTTCATTGTGTACGGGGGCACAGTGATTCGTCAGTAATCATTGACTTTCCTATAGTAGGCACGACACTTGACAATTTTCGCAGCGTACGACTTGCAATTGTTGCTGGATAAAGGGTATTATGATGTAATAAAGCCTGAATGGATCACAGACTCTGTAAATAGTGGTGATTTAGAACCACTCAAGAAAAGGTTCGTGCTTATAGGCAAGTTTCGATGAGGAGCTGAACCCCTTGGCAGATATTTTTTCTACGCATCAGAGTCCAGGAAGGCCACTGATGAATACGCTATGGACGGCGAGGAAGATGAAGAGCAGCCCGCAAGCTCTCAGTCTGGACCCTCGCACTCGTACAATCAGAGCAGGAACGACTACGAAACTGTTCCAAAAACCGAAGAGCCCGATATTGACCCTTCACTCGCTGGATGGTTTAATATTGGGCATGAGGATCGAAGGCCAGTTGTTGTCGAGGATTCCGCTACAGACCCCGATTCAGATAACGAAGACGTCATCCAAGATAACACTGACGAGTGGGTAAATGTGGGCCCAGAGTCCGTCACTCAACGTTCTACCCAAACTCTGGAGGTACGATCTGTTGAGTTTAACGTACGGAAGATGATTGACAGGTTCCAGGACCTTGAACGAGAGCCAGAATCTGAGTTAGGGCAAGTGAAAATGGGGGAGACTGACACAGCGATGGAATACGATCAAGACCGGATATTCAAGCATCTGTAGGCTTCCCTCGCTTCAACTGTTGATCTTTACACATGGTCTCTGCAGTTGTTTCTATCTCGATTCCCCTACTAATGCAGAGAATAACGGAATGGTCGTTAAGGCAAAGAAGAGGGATGACGTCGATAAGAGGTAAGCTCATAAATGAGCGTTTGTTGCAGGATATTCAAAGTGACTGCTTTTAGTTTTGAGGAGGTAGCCAGGCTAATTAACGCGAACGGTGGACGAGTGACCAGCCTTGATGAGCCCAAATTAACCCACATCGTATTGGACAAGCGTGACACGAGCCGGCGTATAGAGCTAATCAAACGCACGTCTAAGTGAGTATCTCCGTATGTCTGTTGCTGACCTTGCCAGACCTGTGTCACCCACTCATAGGCCCAAGCACCGGCATCTCGTGATTTCCGAATTTATCCAGGCCTGTTTGGATGAGGAGACTTTACTCGACGAAGACGGTGCGTATCGCTGACAACGTTGATCTGTACACCATACCAACGATGTTATCTCTAGTGTTTGCGCCTTAACGTGGTCAGAATGTGGATGGGACGAGAGATGGCTCTTTAGTAGATAGGACATTCCTGTTGTCCGGCACGAGTCGGAGTTATTGCAATTTATGGCACTTAAAGCCAAATCAATTACCAACCCTTGTATCCATCTATCGCTAATATCTTCATCGCGGTTTTGCGTCTGTCCCCCTTTCCACACACCTTTTACGTTCCATTCATTCTCGTTGTTTCTCAAGTTTCACGACGCTGTGGCCCGTCCATAGTCCATCAACAGAATTTTTACAAAGCCCATTGAATTAGACACTCATTACACGTTGCATCCCACCCAATTCAAACATTCTCTTTCGACATGGAGAATCCCCAGTTTTCTCCAATGTCTCAACTACTCAACTCTCTTGGACTTACACGCGAAGACCTGAACAAGCGTAGTGACCAAATGAGAAAATTCCTAACGTCCGATGCCATTCCTCTACCACGCGTTCCCGACCACGATGTGTTCCGTAAATCATCGTCATCTGGAGATTCGAAATCAACATTCAAGCTTGGCCCTGTTGCCAGTCAGACATCAGCACGTTCATCGACTCGGGGAAGGTCAACACCTCCTTCAGCGCCAACGGGAAGCCCGGTGAAGGCGGAGCCGAACGATGGCGTTATTCCACCTCCAACAAGACACTATGACAGCATGGAGATGGTCATCGAACGTCAAAGACAAAACCGCAAGGAGAAGAGGAAGAAGGAGCGCGTAGCATCAGGGCAGCATCCACCACCATCGCCGACACCATCCTCGTCCAAACCAACATCACAAATCGGCGTAAGCCTAGACTTATTCATGGAGGCGCGCGACGATAAGCGTTCCGAAACTGAATCCACTGCGAGCAGTGACGATGCATTGGTGTGTTAAGGCAGTCCACTAGCGCTCAAGCCTCCTGTGTAACTAATTTGCCGCCCAGCCCCTTATCGAACCACGACCCCCTGTAACGCCCAAGAAAAATAACTATTATCGCGAGCATACCCATCTTGGCTCAGCAACTGTAAAAAAGGTTCGCTAGCCTTATTTACTAGTTGCGCCATGTCCTGACCTCTTCCTAGCGTCCAACTGCAAGGGAGGATTCGCCTACACCTCGGGCACGTCCTCAAGCGAACAGTTATTACGGAAACCATGCCTCCAGTTCAAATTATCTACCACAACCATTCCCAAATGCTGAAGTTGGCCCCTCATCACTGCTTGGGTCGCCGCAATACCAATACATGGAGCTTCCTTCCAGACAGTATATGATTTCACCAGTGCCTTCTTCATCGCCACCGCCCTCATCCCCGCCATCTTCTCCTGGGCGGCGCGTTGTTAATCTTGTTTCCTCTCCCGGCCCAATGGGTCCAGCACCCCTGGAAGAAGATTATGGTGACCTTCCCTACACCCTACCACCTGGGCCCTATTCTCCAACGAAACCCGATCTGTCCTACGCTGCGCTTGTCGGCCAGGCAATTTTATCATCAATTGATCATCGATTAACACTACAAGAAATTTACGACTGGATAACGATTGTATATCCCTACTTTAAACGTGGCGAAACGACATGGATGAATAGCATACGACACGTCCTGAGCACGACGGTGTGTTTTCGCAAAGTACCAAGAGAACGATCCATTGGTCGAACACAATGGGCGATTTGGGACGAAGACCTCGAGTGTTTTAAGGGCGGTGGATTTCGAAAACATCTATGCAAGGATTATATGAACTCTATAGCGAAAGACAAGCAGGGTGGACCCAAAGGTAAAGGGCGATCTAGAAAACGAACCGAGGACGATGAAGCACCTGGAGAGACACGGAAATCCAAACGGACGAAACGAGAACCTGGGCCACCTTCCAATCACCCATCTACAGACGCACCGCCTGCCGTTCCCGTACCGCTGAGTTCGCACCCTCTGTTCCCTCCAACACGCCCATCCACCCATCATCAATCTTATTACGATAGTTGTGTGTCTCATCAAAAAACCACTCAAACCATACCGGCCGACCTTATTTTCCCCCCACTCCCAGCTGCTGCCGCCATCAATCAGATAGCACTGTCACCGCCGATTGACGAACCACCTGCTGAGGCTTCCACGCCGACAACGGGGCCCATCAAGTATGAGACGCAAACCAAATCAACGTCTTCTTCCCCTTCAGAAGCACCGCCTCGATCAGACTCTTCATCTTTGCCGGACCTTACGCCTAGTCATAGTTCATCAAGTCCTCCTGTATCATCTTCGGAAAGCTCAGCGAAAGTCAAAATTGAAGAAAGCAATGAGCCCGAAGTGGATCTGGACAGCAGAAGTGCACTTGCTAGCAAGCCAACTGGCTATCCCAGGCCTGGCTCGTTACTCACCTACCATTCACCTAATGACCCCCATGACAAGAAAATAGACAAAGGAAAGAACAAGGTATTGTCCAATGATGTGACCTATTACCAGATTGTAGATGGTCTGACAGCAATTACAGGCTATTCCAGGTCTAGCGATGCCACCTTCCCCGACATTAGGACGCAGGACGCTGGGTAAAGCACCGGGAAAGTCATCACCCCCGAAGTCTTACCCTCTGGATCATGGTATTACACCCTCTGCCCTTCTAAATCCCGTCGCAAGTGCTTCAAGTAATCTGCCTATACCCACAACGCCTCCCACTCGCAAACGCAATTTGCCTGTAGATACACATCAACAGGGTGGGCTCCAAGCACAGGGTGCGCATACGCCAATACATGGCAGTTTCACCATAGGCGGTCCAACAACACCAAGCAATGTCGGATTCTCGATCGGTGATGGAGAGTCTCCGCCATTCAGAACGCCATTGGGAGGGATAGGGGATTCACCATTCAGAACGCCAGGTTCCAGACTAATTTACGATCCTCACGACCCGAGAATGCTCCTCGATGAAGAGCTAAATCGATTAGGTGCCGGCCAAGGTGAAAGCCCTGGAGGATTGTTTGGAAAAGGTGCGGGGAGACTGCTGTATGACAGCCCTGGACAATTCATGAATACTCCGGACAAGTGGACAAAGTGGTGGTAAGATATTTTCCAAGTTGACGATTACGACTTTCCACGCATCCATATCCAATGACGCTACGCTTTTGTGTTTTTAATCGGATATTTGGCCCCGGTATTATGTTTTCTACTCATCCCATTTATGCTAGCATTCCATGCATTCTCATTTTCTGGCATTTTTGTTTTTTTTTTGGTCTGTTGACTGTTCTTCACATCTTCGCACTTATCTGACGATTATAGAATGATGATCATTAATTACCGCCTGACTCCAATTCTCATGTCTTGATGTATCTTTACGCGCGCTACAAGATGTTTGTACGATTTTGACGACAGTCTCATAGTTGGTTGTGTTCATCATATTATGCACTCTGATTATACATCTTTATTACGATCTTGCTAGCGAGAAACAGAAGAGATACCTCAGTGATACGACTTAGGTCCCACCGAGAATGCTGGCTTTGAGAGCAACCTGCAAGAAGAGACGATAGTCAGCAAATTGGATCATGAGAACTGGTGTGAGTGTTGGTATCAGTTGGCTGTTCTTAGTTTTAATGGTATTTCCCCATAGCCGTGGCTCCAGTGAGGGTGAAGATGTTCTCATCGTCTAGGGAAACAATGAATGTGCACGTACCGTTAAATCAATGGGAAACGGCGACATGCTCACTTTGCAGTAAAGTCGCAACACAACTGCCGAAACCTGATAAGAAGAAGGGCGTCAGAATATATCGAAATACAATAGATCCATAGCAGTCAAGATCAGAGATGCAAAAAAATTTGGCTGTTTGCTCTACCAATCATCAAAGCACTATGGCTATGACTGGGGCGGCAAGAAATCATCAAGAGGTGGTACGAATCAGCTTGAACTTACCTACAAAGCTCAGAGGGACTCCGATGGAGTCAGCTGGGAAGAAAAAATGAATACTGATGATATACATAGCCAATGTCACGTGTCGTGGGAATGTATATCTGGTTGGTCAGCCAGTCACTCTCCACCCTTCACTCACTCACCCTTCCTCGAGGTATAATGTCTCGTCCGAGCTCTCCCAGGTTGATAGACTCCTTCACAGTTCCTAAAGAGGTTCTTCAAGAGTTTGCTGATCTTGCAGAAGAGGAAGATGTCGATCCCTTCGCAGAGACAGCATCCAAACGTCAAATTGCTGCGCGGCAGTCGGATTATCATAACCGTCGCTTCAATCGAGTTGCTTTAGAGAGTGCAGATGCGTTCAAGGAAGGGGGAGCGGATGGGGATGGATACAAGGAGGCGATGCGCCTAGCAAGGCTGGAGCAGGAGGAGTTGCGCGTACGGAGAGCAATCGAGGAGAAGGAACGCAAACAAAGAGAAGAAGACGAAAAGATGAAGATGGACCTGGACAAAACCCCCCCTGCAGCCGAGCTTGAGGCTGAAGAAAAAGCACTTGCGGCAGCACACGAGCAAAAGGATGCGGGTACCAAGCGGAAGCGGAGATGGGATGTAGCAGACCCTTTGGATGAGCAAGCTGACATAACCAAGCAAGAGTCTGGTGAATGGTCCGAAAATGCTCTTGAAAGTGCCGCACCAAGAAAACGTCGTTCTCGTTGGGATGCTACCCCTGCAGATGCTAGCAAAGAAAGTGGCGTGCCGGAGCCAACACCAAAGCGTTCACGATGGGATCAAACTCCAGCGCCAGCGCCAGAGCAACCCATGCAACAAATCATCATGAATGCCCCCGGTATCATGCACGAAGACAAGCACAATCGATACCTTTCTGATGAAGAGTTGGATGCCATCCTTCCCTCCTCCGGTTATGCTATCGTCACACCGCCACCTGGTTATGCACCCTTAGTTAATCCACGTAGACTCATGGCAACACCGATAGGCGATTCTGGAGGTTTCCAGATCCAGGAGAGCTCCGATGCCGCTGCTATTGCTGCTGCTGCAGGCCTTGCGCCTGAGTTACCCACAGAGATTCCAGGGGTCGGCAACCTAGCCTTCTTTAAACCGGAAGATGCCCAGTACTTCTCCAAGATTTTGAAGGAGGAGGACGAGACGCAGCTGTCGGTCGATGAAATGAAAGAGCGCAAGATTATGCGCCTATTACTGAAAATCAAAAACGGTACCCCTCCTGTCCGCAAAACCGCACTCCGACAGATCACCGACAAGGCCCGTGAATTTGGTGCCGGCCCTCTATTCGACAAAATTCTACCTCTCCTTATGGAGCGAACTCTGGAGGATCAAGAGCGGCATCTACTCGTTAAAGTTATTGACCGTGTGCTCTACAAACTCGACGACCTAGTTCGCCCGTATGTGCACAAGATTCTTGTCGTCATCGAACCTCTTCTCATCGATGAGGATTACTATGCCCGTGTCGAAGGTCGTGAAATTATCTCTAACCTTTCGAAAGCTGCCGGTCTCGCCCATATGATTTCCACCATGCGTCCAGATATCGACCACGCAGATGAATATGTTCGCAACACTACGGCTCGCGCCTTCTCCGTCGTGGCCTCTGCACTTGGTATACCGTCTCTTCTTCCTTTCTTGAAAGCCGTATGCCGCTCTAAAAAGTCGTGGCAGGCTCGTCATACAGGTATCCGTATTGTGCAGCAAATTGCAATCATGATGGGTTGCGCTGTCCTTCCACACTTGCGAAATCTCGTCGATTGTATCGCTCACGGCCTTTCTGACGAACAACAAAAAGTCCGAACAATGACAGCTCTTGGACTTGCGGCTCTTGCAGAGGCAGCGGCACCTTACGGTATCGAGTCCTTCGACAACGTTCTGAAGCCCTTGTGGCTGGGTATTCGTCTCCATCGTGGCAAGGGCTTGGCTGCCTTCTTGAAGGCTATCGGTTTCATCATCCCATTGATGGACCCAGAATACGCCTCTTACTATACCAAAGAAGTCACGGTCATTTTGATCCGAGAATTCCAGACATCGGATGAAGAGATGAAGAAGATTGTTTTGAAGGTGGTGAAACAGTGCGCTGCCACTGAGGGTGTCACTGCCGCCTACATCAAGCAGGACATCCTCCCGGACTTTTTCAAGGCGTTCTGGGTTCGTCGTATGGCTCTGGATAGGCGTAACTACAAGCAGGTCGTCGAAACTACGGTCGAGTTAGCCCAAAAGGCTGGTGTATCGGAGATCGTTGGGCGGATTGTGAATGAGCTCAAGGATGAATCAGAGCCGTACAGAAAGATGGTGATGGAGACAATTACGAAAGTAGTAGCCACCCTTGGAGCTTCGGATATTGATGAACGGCTGGAGGTTCGTCTCGTTGACGGTATTATCTACTCGTTCCAAGAGCAAACGACTGAAGACCAAGTCATGCTCGACGGTTTTGGTACCGTCGTCAATGCCCTTGGTATCCGCGTCAAACCATATCTCACGCAAATAGTATCCACCATCCTTTGGCGCCTCAACAATAAGAGTGCCAAGGTCCGTCAGCAAGCAGCTGATCTGACGAGTCGCCTGGCTGTGGTCATCAAGCAATGCGGTGAAGACCAGCTCTTGAGTAAATTGGGCTTGGTTTTGTTCGAGCAGCTCGGAGAAGAGTACCCCGATACATTGGGCAGTATCATCGCTGCTGAAGGTGCCATCGCAAATGTTGTCGGTATGACTCAAATGAACCCTCCTGTGAAAGATCTATGTGAGTATGCTCCTGTCGTTTCTAACTTCCCTTCTGACTGTAGTTTACTAGTACCACGCATGACCCCAATCCTGCGAAATCGACACGAAAAGGTACAAGAGGCTTCCATCAACTTGATCGGTCGCATTGGTGAGTATCCTTGAATATCTTAGGGGCGAGGGAGCTAATGCATATTGTCATACAGCCGACCGTGGTGCCGAATTCGTCCCAGCACGAGAATGGATGCGTATCTGCTTCGAGCTCCTCGACTTGCTCAAGGCCCACAAGAAAGGTATTCGTCGTGCCGCCGTCAACTCTTTCGGTTATATCGCCAAGAGTTTGGGTCCTCAGGACGTTCTTTCCGTCCTGCTTACCAACCTGCGAGTCCAAGAACGTCAAAGTCGAGTATGTAGTACAGTTGCAATTGCCATTGTAGCGGAAACCTGCGGTCGTGAGTGCCTTTCGTTGCTAGTTTATCGTTTTGTTGCTGACAATATCGCCCAGCCTTCACGTGTATTCCGGCCATCCTCAACGAGTATCGTACTGCTGAACTCAATGTTCGCACGGGTTGTCTCAAGGCTCTCGCATTCGTGTTTGAATATGTCGGGCCTCAATCTGCATATTATTGTGATTCCGTTGTCACGATGCTTGAAGACGCTTTGACGGATCGTGACCTTGTCCATCGCCAAACAGCGAGTACAATTGTCAAGCACCTCGCCCTTGGAGTAGCTGGATTAGGTTGTGAGGATTCGATGCTTCATCTGATGAACCTTGTCTGGCCCAACTGCTTTGAAACATCACCGCACGTTATTGGCGCTGTTATGGAGGCGATCGAGGCTATGCGGGTCACCTTGGGCCCGGGCATCCTCTTGAGCTACACCTTGCAAGGATTATTCCATCCGGCGCGCAAAGTGCGAGAGGTGTACTGGAGGGTGTATAATGCTCTTTACCTAGGAGCGTCGGATGCTTTAGTCCCATTCTACCCTGACCTGAGCGAGCTCAGTGAAGGACAGAATGTATACGATAAGCATCCATTGCAGATGTTCATCTAAGGCTTTGTGGCTGCTTTTCCTACATTTTATATCTGTCACCTCGGTCACATTAATTGTCAGGACGTTGGTACTTCCTTAGAAAAATGTATGTATATTCCTACCTGTGGTGTAGAAGCGATTTCAAATGTCATTTGACATCTCTTTGAAAGACTTCATGCAATTATCATTCAGAAACTGTGACTGGTATGCAAACCGGGGCTTGAAGCAACGATTGTACAACATTACAAACGGACTGTTTGAATCTAATACATCATACATATTGTAACTATCATGAAGCACCGCCTGTAATGTCAGGAGGGAAGCCAGCGAAATCGACCTGATCTTGGACTGGTTGCCCATTGATATTAAAGGATATCCTGAGACGTAATCGAAGGATGCTCTGGACACGGCATTAGTTCTCCGAATGGATAAGTAAAACGACCAATGAACATACTCCAATTGGAGCTAGTACACGCATCTGTTGTGTCTCCACTGCTCCTGGGTTCACATCAGCGTTCGACATGGGCAACATCTGTAGTTGTTGTGACTGTGGGGGCGTTAGCTCAAAATCCTAAAGCTCATGGCACCGACTGTACCTTTGGAACCGCAGCTTGGAAGTTAACACCAAATACTGGGGTGACCCCATTGACTTGGAAACGAGCCATGATCATAACAACACCTGGTTTCGTGGGTGATGTTTGTGGAGTTAGAGTGATCTTGAGCTCATTCTTGTCGTATGCCGTGAATGCAGGATAACGTGTGGGGCCTGCAGCGGCGACTGGAGGTGTCACCGCCTGCGCCAAAAGATTGAAATTGGAGGGCGTATTAGACTGGGGCGGCGGTGATGCCACCGGAGTCGCCGCAGTAGGCGTAATATTGGTGGAATTAAACAAGCCAAGAATGTCATCGACAGTACTTTTCGGCTTTTGCTGTTGTGATGGTTGCGCTGGAGTTACGGTGGAGGCAGATGATGAACCAAAGATATCTAATAGTGCTTCTATATTGGATGTAGGTGCGGCAGCCTGACCATTGGTTGCTGGTCCCCCCAATAGGATGTCTTCGCTTCCCAGCAAGTCACCCTAGTATCACCAGCGTGAGTCAAATAGTGATAAGTTGGTAGAACGGAATACCTCTTTCGATCTTGTGGAGCCAACAGGCTTGTTCTCACTCACTATGCAGTTTAAGTGATCCCAGCAAGCCGCAATAAAATAAAGAGAATACCCACCGACACCCATGACGGTAGCCTTGAGTTCGGGCGGAGGCATCCGCTCTAGTACGCCCTCTCTTATGTCGCCTAGAGTAAAGAGGCTTGCGAATTCAACTGCTCGTTGTTGCAGTTCTAACTCCGGACTAGTCGTATATTTAGCTAGGACCTCTGCAATACGATCTTGCTCCGGAGAGGTCGTCGTGGGTCGAGACGAAACCTTTGTGATAGCAGCAAGCACGAACTGTCTCACCAAGTAATTGGCGTAAGGGGAATCTAAGATGGATATTAGCAGATCGATAATTTCTGTGTCACTTATCTAAATTTGATGTCCGCGATCAGTTGGTGTTGGTGCGTAGAACTATTACATACCCTCTTGGGCTCCTCTTCGTCAACCAATCCCCCCTCGATCAGCACTTCACTGTATTCGCCGATGACCCAACTGGCGGCCAGAGTCAACGATTCCTGAGAAATATCCGCTTTGAGTGCGGAATACAGCTTTGAAGCTGTGTATGATTGCAACTCGGGAGTATGCGCGACTAATCGAATGAAAGCAGATAGGATTTCTTCACGGACGAAGTTACCAGCCTGAGAGTTACTCCATCTGATCAAATACCCTGAATAGTTGCAGGGTGAAACATACCAATTTCAGTACTCGCAGGAAGGTGTCGATATGCCATCGTTTGTTCGGGGCATATCGCTCGGCTGCTAGACTTATTTGGGTAGTCATACCAAGCTTAAATTCGTCGTCTGCGACCTCTAGGAAAGCGAGCAACTCTCGGACGAGTATGCGAACGTTCTGTTCGTTGATTAATGCATATGACAACTCCAAGGCACGGCGTCGAATAGAGATATCGCCGTCCCTGAGGCAATCCAGTATAATATTTCGGTGTCGTTGAACAGCATTGGTGTCCATTCCAACCACTTTGTTGAGCGTGTTCAATGCAACATACCTCCAGCATTCTTAGCAAATCAAACTGCAATCATTGAATAGCACTTACCGGATGTTATTATCACGATTACTCAAAAATTTGCCTAGTATATTGATGGCCATGACGCGTAGACCACTGTCAGCTTCGATATCCAAAACGGTCAGGACCGTCTCATAGAGGATTGAGTTGCCAACGTTTTTGGTACCATCCGTGTTAGTTGCAACCTTTGATAGATATGAGCGAGAAAATTTGGCCTTGGATACAACAAACCTGGGCAAGGATGTCGTTCATGGCTTCACTTGACTGAGCATCACCTTGGCCTAGCATACGCAAGAGTCGCAGGATCTTCACTTGTAGGAAGGGATCTGTTATTCCTGAAACATCATGCTCTGGGCTATAGCCAGTGGTCACGAGTGATTTGAGATTTCGAACAAGCAGCGGGACTGCCTGGTGCGAGATGTCAGAAAGGAGTCGTCCAACGAAATAACACTATACATTTCTGAATTCATCGAGAATACCAGGATCGATTTGGCACATCTCTGTTACTAGCGTGATTGCGGAGAGCAGTACACCGTGATTGCGGTCGGTAAGGAGGTTCTTTGCTTTGGCAATGAAGTGGTCGTTCAACTCGGGAACCCTTTTTAGCACTCGCAGAGCGCATAAAGCCGCCTGAAGGCACTTATCAGGAGAGGAATAGATGGAAGACGCGCAAAAGGCCAACCTTCTTCCGAATGTAGGTGTTACTTGATCCTAAAAGCTTCTCGATTTCATTTGCCAAGTCTCGCGACATCTCCTCCGACGCAATGTTGGCAAAAGTGCACAATGCTATCCCCACTACATACATATTAGAATGATTCATGTCGCTGGTTGACAACTTGGTAAGATGGCCTTCGGGGCAGAGGAAGCATAGGCGACGCACTTCTTCAAAGAATTCGTAACCAATGTTAACACTTCTTGGTTTTCATCTAGCAGCAGCATAATTCCCAAATATCCAAGACGCTTGTCCTGGAAACGCGGACTGGCGACGAGTTTCAAACATTCTATCTGACCGAAGTGGGCGGGAGATCCGAGCATATGGATATATAGAAGCTTGGCAATATTATTGTACCGTTGGTATGTGTCCTCTTCGCGGAACGATGCACGGATGGCAGCTGATTCTTGCTGGATAAGAGCCCGTTCATCGGCCACCGTCTACCACAGAAGAACTTGGAATTAGCAAGACATGGAAGTCAATGATCGCTGGCATAATGACCTTGCAAGCCCGGATACCCTTGATTAGGGCTAATAAAATGGTTAAGATGAGAACAGTAGGTTGAGGAAAAGATGAGGGTACCTTTGAGATTGTGAAAGACCATGGTACCGAATCAATGCTTGATGTTCCTCGCCTGGGCAGATGGTGTGACATTAATCGCTGTCACAGCGTGACACCTGGCAACCTCACCCGCATGTCCTCCTGTAAAGTTCCATGGCTTCCGCAGCGCTTTAGCACTCCTCCGCGTTTGCTCTCTGGGCTCTGGAAAGGATACAAGAAACCTGCCAACCAACTCTCCTGCTTCCTTGTATCACCTTCACCCTACTCAGAGAAGCCATTCTCGGCCACTCGAGCACTGTCACCAGATTCTCCATCTCTCGTCTGCTCAATCGACACCATGGGCGAGTATATGCTGAGTTTGTCGCATACTCGAATAGAGCATCACTGCGCTCAATGATGTTCGTCACTATGAATACAATCATCAAGTGTTTGGCTCATTCCACCCAGGACATTCATCGTCGAGGGGATGCTGGTGAACATCATACTTGCCCTGGCCATGATATGGCTGGCTGCTGGGACCGTCATTTGCGACCCTCCCCGCCACAGGGCTGGGTTGAGATACTGACCTGTTGCACTCGAGATCCCCTCATCGCCTTCTCTGTTTACACAATGGCTATGAGTACCTTGTGCCAGTGTTTCCTCATCCTTCGCTATTGGTCACAAACATATCGCATCTCATTCCGCGCATTGAGTGCATCGGACGGTGTGCTCAGGGAGCACTGTTCCTCACTCCGTGCTAATCTGAGCATTGATTATTACGACATCTGGGACACCTAGGCCTGGCAGCACACAAGAACTGGTTGATGCCTGTGCCAACGAAGGATATAGTCGTGATGGTATCCATAGTCAATTCATTGAGTGCCAATCTATATATCCATAAAGCTTGTATCATGGTTTAAGATCTTTTGTAGATCACTGCTATTTACCTCCACGATAGCTGTATATTGTAGATTGTAACCGGTATTTTATCGTTGTAGGCATTTGTGATGCAGGATGTCATATGTTCCCAGCGCCTACGATGCCATGTAAACAATACCCTTCGTCAAGTGCCATGTACATAACAAACACACGCGTTCACCGCCATTTCACCCTTCAACCGAACTTCCCTTACTGATGACCGATGGTAACAAACCGATATGCAAATATTATCCTCATAAACCATGTCCGCGCGGCACGAAATGTTCTTTCATGCATGTGCAGGCTCAGACGGGAGTCACCTCGACATCCTTGTCGCGTTCAACTTCGGGCACACTAAGGCAGGCGCCCTCGAAAAAGGCAAACAAAGATGGGAACAACGCCCCCGATAATTGCACCTTTTACTTGAAGGGGTCGTGTAAATATGGCGATGCGTGCCGTTACACCCACCCTTCATCACAGGCACCTTCAGGTTCTAGTGGTGAGTACAATCGGGAGGTGTTATAGGTTATTCAATTGCTGAAGTTGCCAAGCATCTCTGAACCCCCCGACAATCACACAAGACGAGCGAAGACCTTGTAGATATTGGAAATCGGGATTTTGTAAAGATGGGAACGCCTGTGCCTTCAGACACGATTGTGCAGCCAACCACAAGGTCTCGCAGAGCAACACAGAGGGTAAATCGAGTGCGCTGTTCGAAGGAACGAATCATGGCGATGATGATGAAATTCCCGAGGCCATTGATGTGAAACCCACTTCGTCATCCACGCCTCGCTCGCCATCTCCCATTGAGCCTTCTGGTCATAATCCCGATGGGCTTGAAACACAATCCCCTGATGATCAGACTATGAAATCAGCGGATGACGAGAAACTAGACCATGGCGATGCAGCGGATAATAAAGGCGCCGGCCGGGATTCGGAGGCAGTAATAGCAGAAGATGACCGCCACTTCCAACGCAAGGACACATCTGGGCTCTCATGTGTCCCAGAAGTTCCACCGGACAACGAGGGTACACATACCATGACGTGGGCGGAAGAAATGGAGCAAGAGGTATTCCAATTCCCAACGGCTTCAGCCGTCGATGATGGCACGCCTATTCTTCCTAATCGTGAGGAATTACCAGACTCCATTCAAAGTGTTCAATGGGAGCAACTCGAACCTGTTCTGGACGTGCCTGCAACACAAGATGCAAACCGATACGACAGGACTCATGCATTGCCTGCCCCACCAGCCCATTTCAAAGAACCCCATTGGACTGAATATGCAGATCCACACGCTAATCCTCTCACACCCTTTTGCAAGTTCTTCGCGCGGGATACATGCAATCAGGAACAAAATTGCAGGTTCAGACATTGCTTAACTACGCATGATCACTTCCTCTTGTTCCTCGATCCCCGCCCCCCATTGTGGAGCCGGATATCCATGGAGCAGCAGCAAGCAAACTCCAACGCAACTCCGATTCATTCACACCCAAGAAGTGATCTTGTGTCTGCCTTCGGAAATTGCAAATTTTACCCACTTGGGAGGTGTCGAAATGGCGATGCATGCCCATATGCTCATGTCATGTCTGATGACATTACCCAGCATGAACCAGAACCTAGGCCTTTTCGGAATGAAAACGAAGACGACCGCGATGAGGAGCACCAGGGAACTTATGGAGATGGCTGGGCAAACGGAGCCGAGACGATAGATTGGGATGACACCGGCGGTGAGGCATCGGGGCCACCCAGGGATGGACAACAGCAGGGTTGGACCACACCGCCGAAGGATGGTGCTTGGGGAGCTAATGGGGGGCGTGAACACGCCTCATACCGTGGTGGCGTAAACAGGGGGTATTGTCGCCAGCATGCTAGGGGTCAATGTCGAAGAGGTGATTTTTGTAGATTTCGACATGACGACCCATCCAGTCCGCAGGTCGATGCACCAGTGGAAGAGAGTGCACAGTACCCAAGTGCAAACGAGACTTGGGATATTCCCTGGGATACCCAAAGCCAAACCTCATTCATACGCTCACTGGGAGGAGTCGCCTACTCTGATGCAGGCTGGCGTACACCAAATGATGAGCGAGCAAGGTCAGTTGTTACGCGTCGAAGCTGTTCAACACAGCATTCTGGCGTTGGTGAGTGTCATGTCTCATCCCTGGAACACGCCGTTGATCTGTGTTGCATTTGTAACATAGATTCGGGACGCAGCACTCCCGTCAGTAAGACATCCAGATTTGATCAAGCTTCGGTTGGCGGATGGAGTAATACCTTGGACGATCTAAACAAACAAGACGAGTACGACAAGCCCATCAAAATACGCAAGCCATGCAAGTTATTCGGACAAGGGTATTGTTCAAAGGGCGATCGGTGCATCTACCTGCATATTGATCAACCAAATCGAACCAGAGCTGACGACGAAGAGGTAAGGCCAGATTGCATTTAACTCACTCTCTTTTTTTGACTCGGTTCCTAAAGCAAGAAGAGAGTTCAGGTTGGCCAGAAGTAGGGGAGGATACTAGCCAAGACTGGAGTGTCCCTCTAGAACTGGTAAATTAAAGTGGATCCAGGTTATGAATCCGACTGATGCTGTCACAGGAATATATCCGACGAGAGTTCCGTCATTGCAAGGTCTTTTATGGTCCAGGCTGCACCGTGGAGAGAGTGGTGACTGAGCATGAGTCCCCCGTAGTCAACGTCCATGGAATGTCCCGTGATACGGCACGACAAGACGTGGTTGATCTTGTTAGCAGTTCCGGTTACGCACTGAATATATCTCTTCTCGAGATGAAGAACGACATAACAGCCAGAGTCGAGTTCTTGAATGCAACGGAGGCCTCCGATGCCGCTCGCAAGCTGTCAAGCGAACATCCGTTGTTTAGCGTCGTACGAGGAGAGATTCCCTTGATGAGTGCCGACAACTCCCACACGCCCCACCCTCAGACTACAAAACTCAGACTCACCTGGCCTGCCCCGTCTGCTCAAGCTTGGTGCCACTACCCAACAATTTCTGCCGCAAAAGCGGAAGAAGCCCGCCTTTCTGGCCTGATATTAGCACATCGTGAAGTCAAAGCTGTTTTCCATTCGCCTAGGAAGGGGCAGACCCATTCATTTGCAGTCCAGCTCACCAATCTTCCAGTCGCCACTACTCGTGAGGAGGTAGAGCGCATGTGTATCGGTACTACTCTAGTGGTTATGGACAAACGAGCATACATCGAGTCGCCCGTCGACCAGATTGTGGCCTTGGTGCATTCTTTCAACCCATTAGCCTCATTTGACATCATCCCCCCAACAGAAACGGACACCAAACATTCGGCTACTTTCCTCTTCGCCACGTCATTCGAGGCGGAAAATGCGGTTCGTTCCCTCAATGCTGAGAATCCAGAATTTCTGGGCAATGCGAGACTGTGGGCAACATTGGTACACTATACCAAATTGGCAATTCCTTCCCGAGAGTTCTGGTCAATCCAGAATGGCTTATTGGATCTGCAGAAGCAGCACCCAAATGATTGCAGGATCGACTACTCGGAGCTAAATTTCGAAACCCTCATATTTGTTCATGCGCAAGCAGTGTCCATCGAAGCGTACAACATTACCGTTCAGAAGGTCCAAGAATTGGTAAAGGGCCAGATATTATCTCACGAGGGGAAGCCCTTGTGGGACCATTACTTCGACCTACCAACCAGCGGCAAGGCCATCGAACACCTAAATGCGAACGATGACACTTCTTATTTCATTACTTGCGACCCGGGCTCTCAGACAATCAGTGTTATTGGGGATTCCGCCGGTAAAGAACGGGCTAATGCCGTAGTATTGCGCCTTTTAGACAAGGTTCGATCGCAGCAGTCCATCATACCCGTTACACCCTGGATCATGCACCCCTTACTTCACGGAGGGTTACAAAAACTCTGGGACGAGTTCGGAGAGGTTAAGGTAACACTCGATGTTTCAGCCCTACAGTTGATCGTGCGAGGTGGCTCTGAGGTAATGGCAAAAGTTCAAGAGTCTTTAAGACATTCACAACCAGACATCTCCGACTCGGATAATCCCATTTGTCAGATTTGCCTGCATGTCGCCAAGGATCCCATCGGATTGGCATGTGACCACTCGTTTTGTACAGCATGCCTGCGGCAAGGGATAAGGAACTGTATCGGAGGACAATTCAGGTCATTAACTTGCTTCGCTGTACAGGAAGGTTCGGGCACACGGTGTCGTCAAACTATTCCGCATGATACCCCACATTCCCTACTACCAACCGCTGAAGAGAACTTGCTGTTAGAGTCCTCTTTCCTAATGGAGGTGCGCAAGGGATGGGATGGCCTGGCGTTCTGCCCTGCCCGGAATTGTGATGCTGTCTATCGAAAGAATCAACGCGATTCTACATTCTTTTGTTCTAGATGCCAGTCTGCTCTTTGCCCCTTCTGTATAAACTGGGCACATGAGCGCAGTCATTGTGGGATTTAGGTGCACGTCGGTGGTGGTGCTGTGACGATTTCATGATTACATAGTGGCTCGCGATGTCATTTGGAAATCACCCCTATCTTCTTCCTATATGTCATAGGTTTTGAACATGACGGACTGATACGGACCTTGGCCCATCTTGCCTGCAAAATGGCAATAGCCTGTTTCTTCAGGCCTTTACAACAATAGCTTGTTCCCACAGGTCCCTAAAATAAGACATACATCACCACCAGGCCAGGTGATGGTACTGATCGTAGACATTCTGACGGCACTGTATAATCCGATGAATACAACCTTCCTATCTTGGAATGCACTTACCGATCCATTCACCGCGTCCAATAATAAATGAGATGTTCGTGAGGAGCCGCTTCTGTACCGATTTACTACCCCACAATTATGTAGGTCGGAAAACGTTTTCCACGGTTATAACGGACCAAATACGTTAAAATTACTCGACAATTATTATTATCTATTGTAAGCGGATCAGTTTTGGAACTTTTGGTCATACCTGGGTTATGAGTGGGTTAGAAAGCGAGTCACGATGGGTTACAAGTTCAGCTTAAACTGGCAATGGTGCATATGTGGTCATAACCTGATAATAACTACAAATCATTTTAACCGTGGGAAAAGTTTTCCGACTAATACGGTGGGCCACCTACATGTACTGTACAGTGATCAACCGCTCCGTGATACACCGAAACTTTGTTTGGGCTCGGAATTGGTGGTGTCCACTGGGTTTCCCTCGCAGTAGCACTGAGGGATATTGGAATTAGGTTGGTGTATATTACTCGAACACTGATCCGTGATATGGAGAAGTAGAAATGTCAAGAGGGACAGAAGAGTGGAATTTTATCGTCTCACTGTCAGCTCATTAATGCGCTGAGTTACTTACGTAACGTAGCCAGCCATACCAATTTTCATTTCATTTCAGCTCATCCTCACCTCCAGAGGGTCACGTCACGCCGATTGATCGGCAAGACTATTTTCTCCATCGTCGAAAATGCGTGAGATTATATTCCCATGCTATGCTTGATGCTATGGGATTGCGACCCATCACGAATGTGAATAAAGGCAGCTTAAATCCCAGGTCGCAGTGACGAAAGAGGATAAACAGTGCTTACAGTTCTTAAATATGCAAATGATTTCGAACCTCTCTATCATGCATATGGACGATTTGCAGGTGATTTGAGCTCGGGCGCTACATATTAGATTAATAAAGGCGTTTTTGCCCGACGTTCTTACACACCATCACCACGCTCGCTTTCATTTTGTATTTTGGTTGGCCTTACGGAGTACAGGTAAAATCAGAAAACCTATAATCCTCATTTTGTTATTATTATTTTGATATCAGTTGGAAGACCTTTGTCTTCGCATCCAAAAAAGGCAGATTATCCTATGTGACAGCATATCACACACCCGACGTTGTCAGTGATGGGGATTTACATTAACACAACACTGCTGTGCTGTTTCAAATGCACGGAATTGGTATACACGCTCCTATAATATGTACTCCAAAAATGAAAGCAATAGAACGGACCGATGACTATCAATTAACATACAAATTTCCCCTTTCTGTCGCTTCAGCACTGATAATGATTTCAACGGCTCAATAACCTTCCTCAAGGCCACAATTCAGGTCTAGCAGGTCCGATGTATACAAAACAGCGTATCAAAAATCCAAGCACAGCGTGCGTCATGAAAGAAGTAAAATCTCTTTGTCTTAAGGAGTGGTGGTGTACCAAAGACTGCTATACTGAGTTTAATAGTAGATCAATATCTGGCACAGACAATAGTCGATGTGTTCCCAGTTTAACCCTGCTTTATTTATGGCTGCCTCCGACCTCCTCAATGGATCGATATCAGCACATTAAATTATATCACCACAAGTTGCGGATTTAAGATCCAAGGGCGATGCAACCGATTGAATTAGAATGGGATAAACCCTGATAAACCAGGCCCATATTTCTCATTTTTTATATCGTACTCCTCGGGTCCAAGGGATGCATGCCTTCATCAACCCTGCAGATGAGGTGATGGACGTGGTGGTCTGGCCACACCCCGAGACATCATCAACTCTGCCCCTTGGTCGTTGACTGGAATGTAAAAAAAAATGTTCAGGGTACCGTGTTCCATGGGATCAACAACAGATCACGCTGGGATTGTCAACCCCATCAAAAGATACTCAGGTATGGATTGTATGGCGTCCTGTCTCGCAGGAAAGTCCCTGGCTCGATAGCACTACCGCCCTTGAGAAGATTCGAGAGCCTGAGGTGTATGTACCCCACAAGTCCAATGGGATCGCCGCGATACTAGTGTCATCACCCGTATGACAGAGGGCAGGGATGCATGTTAATGCCTACGGCATGTAAGCTGTCCCCGCCGGAGCATATTCCACATGGCGGCCATACATGACCTGAATGGGTCGCAAAGATTTCAGGGTGTGAAGGCACCAGGAGTCGATCACATAAGATGAACACAGAATTGGTGCCTATGCATCTCGTTAAGCATCAACACCCTTCAATGGTGACTGTTGGCTGCCGTAGGTATCTGACGATTAACTTCTAGGATGTGAAGAAAATCCTATTGGCACCAAGCGGAGAATGGATATTGCTGAACGAAGGGCCATCCGTATCTTGAACCACATTAAATCCATGAGAATGCCGATATGAGACCATAAAGCCCGTCGATCAAATCGACCACAGATCTTGCACCACGACGCAAAACCCCGAGTATCATACTATCAAGATACCGACGAGGTAGTAGCTCATGTGTTGTGAGCACTACTTGCAATTGGAAGCAAGTTGGTGCAAACGGTATTCAAGTCGTTCAGCAGGTGATGGAACGGTTACCTCAAGATGTGGTTGTGCATCAGAGAGCGCTCAATGTGCAGAGGTGTCCCATTTCAGCCTATCCCATATGCATGAATATTTTTGCAACGTGTAGCATACATACAAAATGTGAAGAAAGCGTAGAGTGGAACGCCTTTTACTTGAGAGGGATGCTGTACCAAAATTGTCAGGGTAAGTCATCATCTGGAATAAAATTACTGACAATCGAGATGCTGTATATCATCCCAAGACGGTGAGTCACAAATACCTCCGCAGTGGACAAGTACTTACAGTGCGTGGCACCAATCTGATGGAGAGGGTGAGCAGAAGAAAAGATCGGAAAATAAAATAGACGTACACCTGGGCGACCGTGCTTGACGGGCTTGTATGAAACCGAAAATTCACCAAGGTAATGGCCAGTCATTTCGGGCTTGATTTCGACAGAGTTGAAAGTCTGCGAGACCAAAACACGATGAGGAGCTGACCACGAGAACAGTTCTCAATAGATATACAAACCTTGCCGTTGTAGATACCGATGACGCTTCCAATCATCTCTGGCACGATGATCATATCCCGAAGGTGTGTCTTAACAACAGCGGGTTTTTCATTGGGAGGTGCCTCCTTCTTTGCCTTCCTCAACTTCTTGATCAATCCCAGTGGACGACGCTTTAGACCGCGTTGGAACTTTCGGCGCGCACGGGCGTGAACCAACTGAAGAAAGCCATTAGACACATGAAGGTAGGAAAACTGGGCTTGTCTTACTTCCATGAACTAGAAAGTCGTCAGATGCAGTTTAAACAAAAACTTAAATGCATTTTCACCTCTTCATTGCTCAAATCTAGTAGTTTGTCGAGCTCGATTCCTCGGTAGGAGAATGTGCGGAACGTTCGCCTTTTCTTCAAATCGGCGGCATATTGGGGGTCGGTAACGCTAGCGTCAGCCTCAATTGATTCGAGCTAGTCAGCTTTCCTTCTTTTGCATCCCACAAGCAACATACCATGGTTGTACGGCGTCGTCAGTTTCGATTTTGGCCAGCTGTCCACCTTGCTCAGATTGGGAGGGTAGCTGTGGCTGGTCGTGGGAATGTATCACGTGGTGCTATACAGTTAGTAGCAGGGAACTTACGGTCATCATCCACTATACACCACAAAATCGTTAGGGCTAGTATTGCCTTCAGTTCGCCTTCGACGGTCTTAGCGCCTTTCTCAAAGTACTCGAATCGACACAAAAGTACGTAACATCGGTGTTGCGTTGTGCACGTACTTACTGGAATCCAGATGCGCCACATATCCGCTTATCTTCTACTTCAACTCGGTGGCAACAGCAACCCTTCGGCGGCAGATATTAAGAAAGTGTTAGGCTCTGTTGGGATTGAGGCCGATGATGAGAGACTAAACAAACTTCTTTCCGAGCTAGAGGGCAAGGATATTTCTGCAGTGGGTGGAATGGCTCAAACGCTGTGATTAAGACCTTAGTTTATTCTTTCTCGCAGCTAATTGCAGAGGGCTCAAGCAAATTGGCATCTGTGCGTATTTTATGCATGGAGATATACAGGGTCTTGTGCATGAATATTTATGTGACTGTCTAGGTGCCGTCTGGAGGAGGAGGAGGAGGTGCAGTCGCTGCTGCTCCACCTGCGGCGGGCGGAGGCGGTGCAGCTGCACCCGCTGAAGAACAGAAGAAGGAAGAGCCTAAGGTAAGTAAACAACGGCGGTATGATGGTCTCAATGATGGTAATATTGATTTCACCGAGTACAGGAAGAATCCGATGAGGATATGGGCTTTGGTTTGTTTGACTGATTGCCGAAAAGGGAGAAGGGTCTACCATAGCATTTTCGTTGTATTACTCAGCTATACATCACATCGCCACGATATTGACTCTTTGAGGGTCTGTGCACCTTCACGATCCATGTTGTATGAAGTAGGGAACGTTGAGTATGTAAGACCGAAAACATGATTGTCGCGATGTGATTCTATCTCGTGTTCGTGAATAATAATATAAATTATGGAAGTATTACGGAATCATTTGGTTGCCGGCGGAGCCTGAGTGGGCATTGGTGCAAAGGGCTCGGCGGGGTAAGGGGCAGGTGGCCGAAGCCGCGGGTGTGTGGAGTGTGAGAATATGCCGGCGGACCGTTGCATTTATTTATTATGGATATAACCCAATTAGGAATCGGGCATGACCGATGGCTTCTGTTGGGTTGCATGTTTTGGCACCTTAAGCCTCACAAACTACCCATAAACCCTCCCTCCTCTTCCTTCATGTCCTCCACCGTCCTTCATAATCCCTTTCCCGTGAACAACGACATTCACGACGATTCCAAGGACGGCCTTTCAAATTCTGCCTTTATGAAGGGCCCAAAACGGAAACGTCTTGCAAAGGTTTGTCGTCCTTTCTTCCCCATCTCCGGCTTGCCAACACGTAACTCCTTCTTTTCTAGGCTTGTGATGCCTGCCACAAAAGCAAAAGACGTTGTGATGGTACTGGTGCGTTTCTCTGTCTAGTTCTTTCTCTCTTCACCCCTCTTTTTAACTGCGATCATTACCCTTCCATCAACCAGCTCCTTGCAGCAACTGGTGAGCCCTGTCTATCTTCAATCGCTCCCTTGTCAAGTTCGCGTCTTATAATGGTTCAAACCGACTTCACTTACAGTTACTATGCCTCGAAAGTCTGTACATATACCGATGCTTCCGGTCGTCCTGTCCCAGCACCTCGCGCCTTTGAACGCCCAGACCCCCAATCCACTGCACCCGATCACGCTTCCCTCCATCGACAACAGCCTCATGTACCTCCCCCATCTTCAGCTATCCTCCATGGTTCCGGTCAAATACCCTATGTCCACCCTACGATACCCGCCCATCACCACGTGCCAACCAACACTTATCCAAAGACCGTTAATTCCGACTTAAGCGAAGACGAATCAAAGCAACGCAGAAAGCGGCAGCGTGGGGAATCAGGTAATGCTCTACCCGTACCAGAAGATCGAAGCCTTGACGGTCCCATTGGAGGTGTTACAATGGATCGACCTGAGCCAGTTGAGCTCGATCACGCACTGACGAATGAGTTGACCAATCGTAAGCCCTGCTTCCATCATCGTTGTCCGACTGCTACCATTTCTTGCGCTTGCAGTCTTTTTTGCCCATTGTCACCCAGCCCGTGCCATCATTCATAAGCCGACTTTTACCGCCGCACTTTCCCACAACAGGGTCCCACTATTCTTGTTACACGCTGTGTGTGCCCTTGCGGCTCCTCTATCGAAGCATCCAAAGATTCGCACAACGCCTGCACGTTTCGCGGGGAAGCATTTCGCCCAAGAAGCGCTCGTTTTGATGTTCGATGGCGCTGGACGTTTAGTATGCAAGAAAGACCTAGCCAGCGCACAGGCACTATGCTTGCTGCAAATATATAATCTGCTTACCAAAGAAAACATGATGTGGAATTCTCGGTATCATGGTATTCGTGCACCATTGTTTTATATCACATGTGCTAACTTGAACACTAGATCTTGCTCTCCATATCGTGGAAAGCCTGGGCGTACATGCCCCAGACCATCCAACGCTGACACCCATGCCATCCCCTGAATTTATTCAGGGTGCCATAGAAAAGGAGTGCATCAGGCGTATCTTTTGGCTAATACACCTCATGGACGTCCTTGCCAGCATTTACTTCAAGAAGCCCATCTCTGTTATTGAGGATGACCTAAAATTGCGGCTGCCCGTAGACGAGAGCAGTTTCGAGCTGGCCGTTCATTCAACGTTGCCTGGTAGGTTCTCCCTATCAAATTGTGAAAGCAACCGTCTGATGCGTAATCAAAGAATATTTACACTTGCCTGCTGTGCGAACTCAGTACGCTTCTGAGTTCGGCCACCTAACAAGGGTGCTTCGTATATATGCTAAAGTGGAATATGCGCTCGCTGAATTAAATGGTGAGTGACACAGTAAATGGGTTCGTACAACGTCCTGATTAATTTTAGACCCAGAAACAACAATAAATCCTCCCGTTGCTCTGAGCGATTGCGACCGTCAGATAGAGGTATCATCAATCGCTAATTAACACTGCTGTAGACCTCATTTCATCTCAGACTTGGGCTAAATCGCTTCCTGAGCACCTACGCTTCTCGGAGAGCAGTCTTACATATCAGCGTAGCATGTTCGAAACAAGCTCAAACACAGGTGCTTGGTGCTATTGCTACATGCACGTAATTCACGCATCTGCTGTTCTTGCCCTCAACCAGGTAGGCAATTATTCTATGGTGGATCCTGACCTCACTAATGCGCCTTGACAGGGATGGTATCGTCTACAGCGACATAACGGGGAAATTCCTCAATTGGCAGCGAGCGTCTTGGATCAGGTTTTGACCATGCTCGGTGAACGCGCGAAGAATACCATTCTCAGTACGTGTCTTATCCCCCTCGTTTGGGTCTCCTGCTCAATTATTTTTGCAGTGGGTTCCGTTGTTTGGGTATGCTGGCTTCCCAAAAATCTAATTACACTTCACTGATGATGTTCTATTATAGTCACTAGCTAAATACTGCAAGAGAGAGGATGAGCAGATGCGTCATTGGTCGAAGCTGTACCAAGACTTCTGGGGAACCAGAATGGTAGACCTTGCAGTAGCGGAGCGCCGGTTGCAAGCCTCACCTCCCCTTCCCCCAGCTCAACCACCAGTACAGCAGCAACGGCAGCCGCTAGCCCTTCCACCTCCGGCCCCTCAATCCTCGTCCTCTATACTCCGCCGACACACCGATGCGCGGAATTCCTACGGCAATAATCCCTCAGTTGTGGTACCACGGCCCCAACTTGGTGGTGATGTATCGTATGGCCCGCACAGGAGGTCCCCGGGTTCGCCTACTGGCTTCATGCACGAAACTCGATCGCAGAATGTTAACGGGCAGGCTCACTCTGGAAGTGCAAATGGCAATTACAGTTCAGCAACACTCAACAACTCCGCGCTGCGGCATAACTCAGCACCGCAACATTCCCTGGAAAGGGAAAGAGACCATCGAGGGCCTCCACCTATGTCTGGTGCATCAGCTACGATGAGTTCAGGGTCAATGTTAGGGGACAGAGAGGTAAGATTCAAGATCTCGCATGTGGGTTGATCGTTCTGACTCTGCACGTCAGAGCCCACCCAGCGGGCTTGTGAGTGGCAATCCGCAACAACAAACGCTTCCTTCGTTGAAATCAAGCGGCTTGTTGGAGTGGCAGCGATCGCCAAAGCGGACATCTCCCCCACCGGGATACTCACATTACGATGGTGAACCAGCACGATCAGCGGGAATGCCAGTAGGCCTGCCTTGGCTCGCCAGCGAATAGCGCCTCTCCATCTAATTTCGTTGTTGCCTTGGCCATTCACGGCGTTGCCGCGGATTTAGTGTTCATCTAATTATTCCCTTTGGCTGAGTAATACTCAGCCAAAAATGGTACCGTGGACCTGCTTCCTCGTGCAACCCTATACCGCAGAGGCCGCCAGACTGTTCTGGGTCTGGTTCTATGATTGTCACGAGAACGTTCGCCCTTCCTCACCTAATAGATTGTTTGGAACCTTTCTGGTGCCCATGCACAGCGCTACCTACTTAACTATATACGTACCTATACTCCACTTAGTCCTGTCTTGCTCCTGAGCCAGTTGTGTTTTGTATGTGTAGTGTGATGTTTCCGTACCGCCTTCATCTATTTTATCCGATTTTTTCGTACAAACATTGAGTACAGGCCCTGCATGTATTACGTTTGATACCCTCACAGTCATGTATTGGCACATTAAGCACAGTTTTTGGACCTTCATTTCTGATTTGGATAGTCGAATGACCTCAGGGAGAAAGCGGAAGGCGGGCACTAACCCGAGTATGCCGAATCCAGAGACCTTGGTCAACGTCACCAAGGCACTCGGAGGTGCCATGAAACCGCATGCAAGATCACTGGCAAGCATAATATGCTGGGAGGCACCGTGATGCCTCAATCCCCTTGATAAAGCAGGTCGCCAGCGCTAGACCCTCTCACAACACACTGCAAGGAAGCTTCTGTCAATGGTACCGCAGGATCATCAGTGGTCAAGATAATGAGCAATGCATTCTTGATCTCTTCTTGATCCTTTGTCCCGGCAGGTCGCGTACTATGCAGTCAAACCGCGGGTTCCAATACTGTACTTGCGTGGGCATATCGGACCTCTGCTGAGGCTCTGATATTGCAAATGTCAGACACAGGGCTTTAAATGCTGGATGGGATAAATGGATCCCTGCCCAGAAACATGAGCGATGGTATACTGCATAATGACTGATGTTGGATTACAAGGCGTGTCTATGATTCGAGCTTCTTGAGGTTACGATGCAATTGTGGCTCTACCAAAACCACGCGGTCAAGCAGCTTCTTTACTACTTGATCCTTGCTGTTGTTATACTGTTGTGTGATGTCGGCCACCTTTCCATCAGTATCTGCATCGATTGCACTCTGCGCATTAGATGTAGAGCCTTTGTGCTAATGACACATGTGGAATGGTGAGATATACACGGCGTGAGTAACAAGGAAGGTATGTCGATGCGAACACGCACTGATGCCTCAAAAGCGTGAAATTCTTCCTCCTTTGCTCGCTTATACTCTTCAATTTCTTTGCCAGCTTGGGCACGAGCATCTCTTAGCCTCTGCACGCGGTCTAAAGAGTAGAAACCGCATACTTTTAGCCCAACCTTCTACAGCAGATTGGAGCCGAGATAATACAAACATTGGCGTGCTTGCTGCACGATCTTAGAGGCCTCTTTTTCAGCCTCGAGCAAGGTTTGAATTCCTTGTGATTGTTGTGCAGCCTGTATGATCGGTCAGAGTGATGCTGGAGGATGCATAGTCAGACATACCATAGCGCAGTAGTCAAGATTGTACTAGTGCTTATAAGTTATTATATAAGCACTCTGAGCAGGTATTATCACGTGACCCTGTGATCGGAGAACCCTAGGGTTGGGACTTGCCCCGCCACCGAACCTCGTCGCAGCTACCATTGTTAACAGCGACAGGTGTTAATGGCGAGCGTACCAGCGGACCCACTTCAGATACTTCAAGCGGCGTTGGCAGCGCAGGCTAACTCTAAGGAGCAAGCCGATCTTCTCTCGACATTACGTGAATCACTTGAAAGCCATCCAGCACCCATCCCAATCCTCGTCGGTACACTTGTTGGCATTATCGTGAATGCGGGAGACTCCTTGCTGAAGAGATGGGTTATTGATCTCTTACATTACGCTATTTGTCGCTCTCCGTTGTCAGTGGAACAGCGAACACAGAGTTAGTATCAAACTATATCGCATTTGAGAGGTCTTGTGAGTTTTTTTAACCCAAAACCGGTCTTCTATAGTGGCCTCTCAGGCGTTGGACACGCTTGCCCAATTACTCGACGACTCAAACTCAGCAACCGTGAAGGTCGTAATTCAATGTCTCACGGGTGTTTACCCTCTATTATTCAGACTACTGTGCGCCTCAAATCCCTAGTGTTTGTTGGAAAGTTTTGCTAATTCCATCATAGTTGCACGAACCGTAGCAATCCGGGCGCGTGGACGACCCTTGTAACATGCAAAGCGCGCATCTTGGAGATAGTTTGGGCACCAAATGTGGGCATAGGCTTGAAGCTGTCTGCGTTAAAGTTCTTGCAACGCGTTATTTTGGTGCAAACGCGAGGGATGCCGGACCCAAGGGTGCGTCGCGACCATACTTTGAATCTGCTCATCTGCTGATACCCCCCCTGCAATAGCTGCAAAATAAGAATGATCCTAATATCGCCATATGCCCAGCCGATCACCCCTTCATCTCCGTGCCCAAACTCGAAGCCGAAGGACAGAAGCTATTCGAGGGCGCTATCACGCTGCTTTACTCGAGCGCGTATGTGACTCGTTCTGGCCGACTACCAATAAGCTAATTCTCTTGAAGGAACCCAGATCTGCTATCAGCCTTGCTTAACAGCTGGGCTAGCATGGTCAAGCTGCGGCCCGCGCTGGTTCCCTACATCGTTTCGTCGCTCAAGCAATGGACGCCAGCTGCTCTAATAGCTCTTCCAGCTTCAAGCATCAAAAGCGTAGAGAAATCCATTCGTATATTACTAACCCATATCTCTCGGTGTGCTGCATTGCCTTTCTGGTGCTCGTGATATTAATTTGGATATGGCTAGCAATCCTGCGAACTCGCAATATATACCGCAAATCAATGAAGCCCTAAGTATACAAGGGGCTAGAATCGAGAAAGCCGCGGCGGAAGAGAAGAGGCGCAAGGCAGCGATGGCCGAGAGCAGAAAAAGACCTCTGTCGACGCCGACAGAGCAGCCCCCTGATACGAAACGAGCTAAGCTTGAACAAGAGGGCCCCCCTCCATCTTCATTCCTGTCGTCATTCGATTTTACAGCACTACCGTCGACGCTCATTACCGATTTGATCGTGGCCAACCTCGATGCTTTTACTGAAGCAGCTTTGCTCGACCTTGTGCAATCGTACAGAAACACTCGTAACCTACCCACTCCCAGCCCTGCGGCTCCCACACCTCCACAACAGCCAATCCCTACATCAGCTCCTCCCACAGGTCCTCGTCATGGGAGCCAACAACCAGAACCCGTACGACCTCCCACACCCCCTGCAACTGTACCCGTGGCCACGGTTAAGGATGAGCCAGTTGATCCACTACAGATGGATATTGATCAGGATGAGCTAGAATATGAACCGGATAAGCTTAACGAAGAGGTACGTGTATTACCTACTTATGCATGTCATAAGCTTATTGCCTGATTACTTTTAGCTATCAGGTGGTACTGCAGCAGCGGAAGCGGAACTGGCAGCTGAAGTTGACAATTTTGCTACGGACCTAAAATTGATTGATTTCAAACTGCCACCTCCCGAGGAACTCTCGGAAGATGAACGGTACCACCTAATAGGTGGTTCATTCAGCCGAATATGGGCGGGTGCCGAGGAAATGAAAGCTCATGAAATCACACCAGCGGAGAGCACGTCACAAACTGGGCAATCTGCGACCGACATGTGGATGCTCTTAATCGTGAGAATGATAACACGTGTAGCAAGGCCACCATCACCACCTTCGGACGAAGACGAACCGTCGGAAAAGGAACAAGCTATAGACGATTACTATGCACAGCAAGACCAATTACGGCACATACTTTGCAATTATATCATGGACGACTTTCCATCACGGTGCGCTCCAAAATGGGTGACCGAGCGCCTGTTTTGATTAATTTCTATAGTGTACGGCTTGCAACAATGTGGATGAACGAGGAATGGTATAACGACCAAATACGGGCTGGTGAGAAGGGTTGGGTATGTTCGTCATACATATTGAGTTATGTCGTCTGCTGATGGAACTGCAAGCAACCCAACTACGAGACATGGCTCAATCAAATTGTGGCATCGTATCAAACGCTATTGGATGGCAAGGACCGAACATTCTCTCGTTTCTTACTCGATCTGCCCACTATACCTTCCGATGTCCTTGGTCTATTGCGAGAACTTTGCATTGACTTCAGCAGGTGTGTCTGCAGTGTTCGTGTTTCGGGAGTCGATCAATTGATTTGTATCTAGCCCTGATCGAATGCAAGTCGGATTCACGACTCTTCGTGGGCTCGTAATACAACGACCGTCGATGCGCAATGATGCATTGACTGTGCTACTGGAGCTGACGACTCACCCAGGTAAGTTATGTCATATATCCAGATAACGGTAACTAAATTATAGCAATTTGCAGAGAAAAAAACACGCATGGCTGCGATCAATACCGTCAAACTATGGGTACCACATAGTCAGCCCATGAGCTCAACCATCCAGGAATTCGCTTTGGCAATGTTGCGGAAGTTGCAACTACAACCCCGGCCGCTATCGAGCCCTGTTACGCACTCTCCGAGAGCAGAAGTGGATGGGATGGTCATTGATTCTGCAGAGGGACAGCCGGAAAACGGAGATGCTCACGCTGTGGAGCAAGAGGAAGCAAATGATAAGATGGAGGACATCAAGCCATCCATCCAACAAGCTCAGGAAGAGTTGGTGCACACGCCATACCTTCCCGAGCGGATCGAGCTCCCGGCTCAGAAACCGCAGGTTTTGCAGCATCTTGAACTCCTGTTCGCACTATCCGTCAAAGTACCAACCTTCTTGGATGAGTAAGCGTATTCATTTCCTATTGCTGCGGATTAGTGAGTTGATGAATGCCTAGGATATTTGCCGCGTATGGTCAAATGGATATCACAGTCCAGGAGGCCATTCAGGACCTCATTACTGCGCTTATTCGTTCACTGGGTCAAACCCATGGGAAGCTTTTAACGCTATTGAGGACATTCCCTCCAGGTGCTGAATCACTAGCACTTCGCGTATTAAATATATTCACCGAAAATGGACGTCCAAGTGCGCAACTCGTGGCACTAATTAAAGGTCTAGTAAATGAACGGGACCTGGATGCTCGGTTCCTCATTCCTATTATTGGGGAGATGGACAAGGTAAAGGTCATCTTCACAGGGACAATCCCCCCACTAAATTGATGCATTATTCCGTTGGAAATTGAAATTTCCAAATGCAGGCTGACATCATGCGACACCTACCCCGCATTGTGTCCATGTTGAATAATCAAGCGGAGCCAAAGAACCTGGTCCGTCAGGTTTTCAGTACAATCGTTTCTGCCCCTCCACATACGTTTGGCAGTGTTAGCTCAAATCAACCTCGCGTCCAACAAAGCGAGGTGCTAACGCCACAAGAATTGATGGTGCTCCTGCATGAGAAAGAGAGGGAGATTGGCTTGAAGAGTACCATAGAAGGTACGTTACTTAACGCGACATTCCGCTTGAGAGTCCATAACGCGTCGTATTAGCGATCAATATCTGCCTGTCAATGACGGACGTTTTCCGTGCGGAAGTACTCGGCGCGGTGATGCAACAAATTCTGGACGCGCCAGTGTTGCCAACGTTGTTCCTTCGGACGGTAAGGATTTTTACATCACTCGCTTATGACCTACGTACCATTAAGTCGTCATTAGGTCATACAAATCGTGACAACGTACAAGACCCACTTGGGTTTCGTAACGTCCACTTTACTTGCTCGGCTTATCACCAAGAAAATCTGGACGAATCAACAGCTTTGGGAAGGATTTATCCTATGCGCCAAGGCTACTGCCCCTGCAAGCTTTGGTGCTTTATTGCAGCTTCCCAATCAACAGCTTAAGGAGCTTGTGGACAAACAGCCTAGTCTTAAGGTGTCACTGCGGGACTACATTAGCAATAATAAGAAGTCGGCTAACAAGGCTCGGCAACAAACCCTGTTGGAGATTATTGGTGAACCGCAGGAGCAGCAGTGAAGTAGCGCCTTCAGTGTTTAGTTTTGGGATGGGGCGAAAGTATTGTAGAATCTAGATAGTTCAGGTACCAGTGTTGACTGGTAGAGGTACTTTTTATACTATGGTTCCGTTTCGAGGACGACCTAAGAATTGATGGATTAACCGGGTCGCCAATCGGTGTAAGAGCAATCTAAATCCGTGTGACGCACACTCTGGCGCGCTGACGGTTAAGCCGCTTAAGTTGACAACTATTCTTATCCTGTCACAATTCAATCATCCCTCAAGCCGTCTTGCTTTCTTTCCTTAGCTTTCTTGGTTATCACATCCACCTGACGACCTCTCTCGCCGTGCCAGGATGTCCATTCCTAGAGCTACCTCCAGGCGTCAACCTTCTCCTCGTCGTGTCACTCGAGCAAGATCAAAACATGGGGACGACAGGTCTACCTCGCCAGTCCCATCACCTGGCTCGTGGCATGTGGATCGCGGTAGATCAAGAGTCCGCGGGTCTTCAAATCCATTCTCCGAAGAGAACTTACGCAGGAAGTATGTCCATGGAATGATTGTAACATCATAACACTCCATGTCACCGTCATATTCGTTATTTGCCATGCTAATTCAGTGCGTTTCTTGCTAGGGGCTACCATTCCTTGCTGTCTTCCTTTGGAAAAGTATTTCACGTAGAGAGGCGGTGGAAGTTAATCCGAGAGATGGGCTCTGGTGCCTATGGTGTTGTCATGTCCGTACTCAATGCCCACGTCGTTCCTGTCGCCATTGTCAGGTTCACAATCATACTGACTCCGAGACTCTCCATAATTTTGTGGTTACGACAGCTCTGCTGCGGACGAAATATCAGGGGAAACCGTGGCAATTAAGCTTGTTACCCGGGTGTTCGACAAGGTTCAATTGGCAAAACGTGCATTGAGGGAACTCACGCTGCTGAGACATTTTGCCAACCATGAAAACATCACTGGTCTCATAGATGTTGATGCCATCTCACCAGACTTCAACGAAATGTATGTAACGGAATTCTTCGCCGCAGTCTTAGAACTCACGAACTTTAACGCTGTGGTCTAGATATATATTTATGGAGGCATGTCACACACTCTTTACGTTGAACCAGACTTACGTATGCCACCTACCTGTCAGCCCATGGAAGGTATTGCTACCTCCGTAAGCAATGATCACTCACAAATAATTCTGCTCAGCGGATCTACACCAAATCATCAAGTCGGGTCAGACCCTAACTAATGAGCATGTGCAATACTTTCTATATCAAATACTGCGTGGTACGTAAGATGACAAGAGTGATTCCGCTTAAAGCTTACTTGAAGCTCGTCAAGGCATGAAATATGTGCATTCTGCTTCCGTGATTCATCGAGATTTGAAGCCGGGCAACTTACTGGTGAATGCTGACTGTGAATTGAAAATATGCGATTTTGGTTTGAGTCGTGGATTTGACTCCAGACCTGATGAATACGCGTCCCATCTCACGGAGTACGTTGCCACCAGGTGGTATCGTGCTCCCGAAATCATGCTGGCCTTCCGGTGAGGTTTCTTTATTTCTTTCAGTTTAGCGTTATCAGTAACCCCAGTCCAGGCGTTACAGTACTGCGAGTAAGTGGAAATGATGCCCAGACTGTTCCTTCCTAATTCTGCACCAAGTTGATGTATGGTCTATCGGTTGCATTCTCGCTGAGCTACTGCTTGGCAAGCCCTTATTCAAGGGGAAGGAGTGAGCCCAGATAGGTCTACTGTCCAACTTTCCCTGACTGTATCGTCCAGCTACGGTTAGGAACAACAGTGATATTCTCCATTGCCTTTGCCTGAAATCTGTCATTTGGTAGTTGATCAACTCAACAAGGTTCTCGACGTATTAGGTGAGCCGTGCTTTAACGCAACAGTCAGTCCGGTCATGCCATAGCCGAATAGGGACACCGGATGAGACTGTCATCCAAAAAATCGGTAGTGAGAAGGTAAGGTTGAACCTATCAAATGTGCATTCTAACATCTGCCCTATCTTTCGCAGGCACAAGCTTATGTGAGGTCTCTCCCATACAAAAAGACCATTCCATTTAGGAAAATACTTCCGGCTGCTGATATCCTTGGTGCGTAGCTAGCTGCATAGCGTTTTAATGACACTAGTTGACAAAACTTCATAGCTATTGACCTTCTCGAGAAAATGCTAACCTTCGACCCAGCCGAACGCATCACAGTTCCAGAAGCGCTTGAACATCCATGGCTAGCTGCGTACCACGATGAGACTGATGAGCCCAATTGCCCAGAAGTCTTTGACAAGTGGAGGCAAATAGAAGAACTTGAAACTTTGGATCAGTTCCGAGAGGCACTCTGGAACGAAATCGAGGACTATCGTCGGGAGGTCCGTGGAATGAGTATCGACCTTTCTGCCTTGCCTCGACGAGTCAGCACAGTGCAGGCTGAATCGACTGAATCGACGCATATTGCGGCGCCGGTCATGGATCAGGAGCTCACTCTAGCTCCAGCTGTTGTCGTTGACGTGACCACTAGCCCCACACAAGAACCGGGGGTGCCTGACACAGACGACATCACACAAAAGCTCGCTGCTGTCGAAATTGAAGACGAACAGAAGCCGCCACGACCAATCAGCCCGGAACAACGGCGCTCTGTGGTGATGACGCCTACCGACCCCCTTGTGAAATATGCCCGACGATCCAGCATCCTGCAGCCATCTCGCCAAAACTCGACATATAATTCGCCAGTTCCACCTTCTCAATACCTGCCCGCTTTTGTCGAGGAAGCAATGCGCTCGGATTCTGGGTCTACAGCATTAGGGCCAGGAAGCGTTGCTTTCCCGACGCAAGGTTACATTGTTCCTGCTCGCTCTCGCACAGGTTCTGTGGCTGGTGGAGGGGAGGCCACGCGAAAGCTCTTGCGTACGCTCTCCACAGTCTCGATCCATGAGAGTGTTGAAGGATTAGCGGGAGGTTTGGCCGGTATTGCGCCCATTGGAAAATTCATTATCGAAGGGGGTCAGACTGAGGCAGATGCGCCCCCATCAGAAATGCCAAGGGACTTTGGGATAACGGAGGCACAGGAGAGTGAATAATCACAATGAGGGACGAGGGTTATAACGTATTCAAAGAATGGAGGGTTTCCAGGGTGGATCGTCGTTAACTCATTCTGCTTTCTTCTGAAGCTGCTTTCCAGATAAATGAGAGGTAATACTACTATCTATGATACAAGGGAATTCTAGTTTGGATATGCTCTAGCAATGGGTACTTTGCTGCTTGGTCTACATTAATCTCCAAGAATGTTTTTGATTTCTGCATCCAATATCCATCAGCATTAGCCAAAACAGAGCAGCGAATGAACATACTGTCGATAATGTCCAGGTAGGCTAGTGTTGCAGGACTATCGGGGTATTCGTCTAGGAAGCTCACGCCATAATCGGCACTCATTCCTATCCGTGGATCTAGGGGCACGGAGCCCAACAGCTCTACACCGGTCTCTTCAGACAACTTCTTTGCACCTCCAGTCGTAGGCTTAAATATTTGTGACTCCGTCTTACACTTGGGGCAAACAAATCCAGCCATATTCTCCACCAAGCCCAGCATTCTAATCCCTACTTTTCTGCAGAAGTCTATTTCCCTTCTCACGTCCTGTAGGGCGACCTCTTGTGGTGTTGTGATCAGCACCGCGCCATCAATTCCGCTTTCTTTCAAATACTGGACAATGCTAAGGTGCTCGTCTGATGTGCCCGGAGGTGTATCGACGATGAGGTAGTCAAGCGTGCCCCAATCTACATCCTTGAGGAACTGAGATATTAGTCCATTCTTCTTGGGGCCTCTCCACATGACTGCATCTCGGGCAGAAGGGAGCATAAATCCTACGGACATCACCCCAAGGTTATCCTGGACATAGACGGGTGACCATCCTGAAGATGAAGCATGAACTTGTTCTGAACCAATTCCCAATATTGTGGGGATGGATGGCCCGCATATATCCACATCCATGATTCCGGTCTAAAAGAGATGAGTTCGTCCATAATGTAACATGATTCAAGACTTACTTGTGTTTCGTCATCCGCTGCGAATGCCCAACCAAGCTGGGCGGTAAATGTAGACTTCCCCACTCCGCCCTTGCCCGATAATACTAGTATCTTCCGTCGTACATCCTTCATGCGTTCCTTTACGAGAGGCAGAGCAGGATCTGGGCCTTTTGTTTCCCCAGAAGCGCACACCTCTTGATTAGGACAGCCTGCACAGGCATCAACTTTCCCTGCCAATTCAGACTCTGTGCCCTGGAATTCCTATGAGCAATCTTTTGCAGAGAGCACCAAATTGACGCACCGGGCAATGTTCTGGTGCATTTGACGGTACCAGACGAGGATCAGGAACTTGGGAGGCAGTCTGTACTGCAATCATGGTGGTGAGTAAATAAGTAATGAAGGTGGATTGCAGATCACGCAATCGTGTGTGCTCATGTTTAGGTATCATGCTTCCTCATTTGGGTGTCTAGGGTCTGGAATACCGAGGTGTTTATTTCGGGGCTCGAGATGAACAGATGGATCTTATGCAAGGGTATCGTGAGTAGTTGCGATTTACGTCCATGTCATACTGATAAGTAAGCTTATAGGCGGTGGGGATATAAACTACATAGCGGTAGAAACCAAAAAATGAGGACAAATGCTGAAAGGAAAGGACGGGAAAGTATACGATAGACGGAAGGAAAACGAGTGAGCGGGCGCAAAGGTGCATGGTTTAACACAAGCCCTGCCAGTGAGAGTACCATGTTAAACTATAAGCACAAACGGAAACAGCACGTAGCAACCTGTTCTCAGGACATCACGTACGCTGCCAAACTGTTGATTGGTAGCTATTAGGGTTTGGAGAGAAGTTGGGGGCTGGGTGATCGACGCTTGGTCTGGACGGTTGGGAATAGGATGCAGGTGGTCGTACACCAGAGGATGTATTTGATGGAAGTGTTGGTGGCGTCCAGTCACCAGCCAACTGCTGCTGTGGTATGCGGGGAGTGGATTGCTGATGCTGCTGCTGATATTGCTGTGGGTGTTGCTGCATGGATGGCGAAGCTGACCGTTGTTGGTAGGGTGCAGCTGCGGGCATCCCAGGATGGGGTGAGGGCCGGCCATTTCGGTCCTGTTGGTATCCCACTGTTGGACGTTCGGGAACGGAAGAAGTTAGGGGTGGGTATCGTGAGATCGATGCGCCGTTGGCAGGAGGTGAACCGATATACGGACTACCGGGTGATGGGCGGCCACTATTAGCCTTGAGCCTCATATACGTATCGCATTTCTTCAGAAATTCCTTCGCCGGAAGCTCCATGGAATTAATGAAGTAATCCTGGTCTTGTATTATTGATATGAATTCTTCTGGCACAGCATAGTATTCCTCTTGACACTCGAGGAACTCTTGAACAACGCGGACAGCTCCGAAAGTTTCCTCAGGCATAGCGTTGTTGGAACGTCCGCGGAGAATGGTAGGCCCAATAACTGTCGCCAGGTTGCCGAGGTCCATCTTGCTGCCCGTCTCCGCGTCCATATGAGCGAAGGAAGCCACCCACTTTAGGAAAACGAAGAGCACTTCCAGGGTATCTCGGTGACTCTTTGGCAATAGTAGTGACACCATATGGAGATAGCGTCTGCGGTCTGCCTCTTGTGGCAATGCTGACAGCAGCTGAGTATGAAACACCTGATAACGGACATGAATAGGCTTACATTGCGTTGCAACAAGCAGGCGTTGAAGCTTATAGGTCATAAGAGGTTCGGGAAGCTCTCGGAAAAACCTCTTGAGCAGTGCTGCCAATTGAACTGGATTATCTTGGCTATAATCTGCCGAGGACGAGTCCCGGTCGATAGCCTCAGCGAGCTCATTGAGGTGCCTGATATTCCCATTCTTCCGGAAGATACCCTCGATGGACATGTCTGAAGGTGTACCTCAAATTAGCAAACCACACAAAAGTGCAGAACATTACTCACCCATTTGTCGCATGGCAGATATGATGTCATCAATAAAGCTAGGCACGCGCAATGTCGCTCGAGTGGCACCTAAAACAGAATCCGAACCATCTCTCTCGACCAGTAGCTCCAAAGCGACGCCAAAGACACCTTATGGATTGTTAGAGAGAGATTTGATTAAGTTGGAAGCGGTTGGCCCACCTTTTTTCTTAACATTTTTCTTCTCGCCCTTAAACAGCTTCTGCCAGAACCCACTCTTCTTCATCTCTACCAATTCCAGGATGTCATCCACATCAATTTGGTCTTTCAGGGGTGAGCGAATCAGTGCTAAGAGAGCGGAGTGCTTGACAATGGCCAATTCTACTGGCGTAAGCTCCGCAACGAAAGGTATCGAATTCTGCCGTGGCAGAGAACGGTGTTGCTCCCGTGCTTGCGCCACTTCCATCAGTTGCGGGAGATCAGCCAGCGTAATGCCATCATCCAATGAAGGCAAGTGAGGTTCTTCTCCAACTGCTGGTGAGTTGGGTGCACTCTCATCAACGATCATGACCTCCGTGTTATTGCGAGTCAAGTTCGGTCGGATACCCTGTCCAGATGGCGTAATCTCGATCGGGAGCTTGCCAAGGTGTGGACGTGCTGATTGTTGTTGTTGCGGCACGGATGAGGATGAGGATGGTTGTGTGTATGGAAGGGAAGAATATGAGGCCGATTGTGAGGATTGAGTGGAAGTGGGCTGGCTCTGAGAGATTTGAGTTTGATACACTTGTCCTTGTTGCCCATAGTGAGCCTGAATAAGCGGTGCTGCTTGCTGCGGCGTGGGCGCTACGGCCTCTTGAACGCGCTGTGCAGCGACCACCTCAGAGGGGTGTACACTTCTGCCAGTAGGGCTTTCAACAATTGTAGATCGCTTCGGAAGCCTTGCAGTGGTAGACAGCTTTCGATCTAAATGGACGGATTTCATTCTTACGATATCCCCAGAATTACGATAAGGATTATGGTCCAGGGTAGCCTGGGATTGATTTGAGCCCGTCGAGATGAGGACATCTAACCACAAGATCAGCATATGATCAGCGCAGGCAGTGTGAGGAACATACCTTGAACAACCCCTTGTTTCTTAAGTAGCACATACAGCCTCCGTAAGGCGACATTCAGAAGGAAGGCATATTGTTCCAAGCGCTGAACAGCTTGAAACCCGCCGCGGCAATTGGCGTGAGCATGGTCGTTGCAGAGGATAACGGTAGGCACCTCGCCAAAGGAAGACGTGTTTTTCTTTGAATCCATGTCGAAGACGAAGGCTCCAACGTTGGCTGGTGGTCGTCGTACGTTGAGTACCTTTGAAGAGCCGTCTTTCTCCTTTCCCTCCTTATCATCGCCGTTTTTGGTTGGTGGGGATGTGTCCTTGGGGACAGGGACTGCAGCAACCTTGCCACATACTGCACAATGTAAGCACTGAGAGTGCCATCTTTGGTAAGTGCCTAATCGGACACAATCCTCTTCGACAGTTTGATTGCATCTGACGCACAGGTCAGATGGGGGGTTTGGTGGCGGCTTCACATTAGGGTCTCTATTGCCAGACCAGCTGAAGGGAGACTCTCCGGCGTTTTCAGGGGCTAGACTCCGGAAACCGTAAGTCACACGCTGCGTCCCATGATTGCCGTTAGGATGAGGAGCTACGGGGTCCCCATTCGGTCCTTTGATTAATCGTTTCGCAGACGGATTTGCTCCTTGCACGGCCAATAGATGGAGCTTGTCCAGGAAGGACGTCATTGCCTCTCGGATGTTGTGTTGGCGCTCGAGTGCCAATGCACCAGTGAGGGCGATACGGATCAAAATCTTGAGGTAGTGTGCAATTCCAGTGACTAACGCCAGCAACTCTTGTGTCATACCCATCCGTCGTGTGCCAGTCTCTTGCGTGTGCGAGAGCAGAGTGAACAACTCAACTGTCTTCCTGCATAGCATGCGGGCCTCACGCACATGCGACATCCCTAAAAATGACATCAGAGACCCTGCTTTACTCGCAGTAGATCAGAGAGAGAGAGTAACATACCCCTCAGGTTGAGACGTGCATAGAACCAGTCCAAGTCATCTATGGCGGCGAATAAAACTTCCACATGCACTATGAACTTTTCAGCCATCCTAATAGCCTCCAAATACTGCCCATTGCTGACGTGACGGAGCATTTCCGCAATACATGCTGCACTAGACTCTTCAAACGCGGACAGTACGCTAAATGTGGCACATGTGTAAATATAAGGTGAGATACACCAAAGATGAGTACGCACGTCCATATTCGGTAAACTTGCTGCTCCATCAAGAGCTGTTTTTCCTTCAAAGACGCGGGGGATTCACGCTGCTCCTGTTCTACGTATGCAGGCACATCAGACTCTCCATTCGAGGATATTGCACTTGTTGGCCTCCTAGCAACCACTTTGACATTCCAAAACTGCGACGCCGGGAAGGTGAGAATTTTGATTCGCTCCAACTGAAAAGAGCAATTACCTTATTGATCATATAACACTCTGGATGCCAGCACTCGTCCCTCATGTTGCGATTAATCTCCACAAATTGCTTGAGGATGGCACTGTTGCAACCAGCACATTTGGTGGCGAATCGTGTCGAGTAGTGGAAGTGACAGTAAACGTCATTATCGTGCTCGTAATAGGAGTCTTGTGGGCCGAACAGGGTCGAGCAGAGGGAACATGTGAAATGCTCCACATGAAATTTCTTGTCTAAGGGATAGATGAACAAAACAAAGTATCGCCTGAAACAGGAACGTACTGCAAGCAGTAATATAACTTCCACGCAATGCCATCCCACACTTGGCGCATATGAGGTTGAGCCGTCGAAAATAATCCCGCTCGCAAAGAGGTTGTTGCCTTCCATCGGGCCCTTCAATGGGAAAGAACTTGGACGCAACAACGTCGCCACAATCCTGTCGGTAATCAGCAACGTCCTGCGCGCAAAACTACTTCGATCGTGAATCCTTACCATGCAAGTGAAGCATTCCAGATGATAAACAGTTCCAAGGGCACGAACGAATGAACCTTCCATTGCATTTCCGCAAATGGCACATAGCCTGTATAACCGCAATAGTTAAAAAGGTGTTGATGCAAGACGTTGTGACAGAGGAAGTAAATGTCAATTAGAATGATACTGACGCTGACGGTAGGTGACCTGAATTTGATCCTGGTGCGGATGGTGGAGACCTATACTGTATGTGATTGGAAGATCCACCATTATATGAGTACAAGGTATGTGAAGTAACGCTTGTTTGGTGATTGGAGTCGACGGAATTGGCGTAAGGGGAATGGTTGTGCTTGTGTGGAGTATCCGGCCGACTTGTCGGTGACGACGATAAACCGGGTGGCGCTCTTGGTGACGGCACAGGAATACCCAGCGCAGGAGGACTTGAGGTATTTGCATGGTTCAAGTCTTCATTACGGGCTTGATGTGAGTCTCCCTTGGACGAAAGATTGCGATCAGACTCCACAGAACCAGTGGTGGATGATCTAATTAGCATATTCTGATGCTCAGGAAAACGGCCAGCATCCCCAGTAGTATCAGCGTAAGGTATTTCCGTTGGGGTGGTAGAACGGGGTGGATGTTGTTGAGAGGACTCAGCATCGGCAGATATTCCAAGAGAGGTATTCTGGTTGTTTATGTGGCCGTTTGGGCGGGGGGGCTGCGCTTCGGCCTGTTCCTGGTCTCTGCTCATAGCTTGGGTTCAGAGTTCGCCAGGTCGACAGAAAGGTGTTGGAATACAGGAGGTGGAACAATGTAATGAAGGAGGAGAGGTGAAGGAGGGGACCAGGAGCACTGACAACAGGCAATCCACCTCGTGACCACCAGGTTCTGTCACGCTGTCACGGCTGCTACAACCCCTCTGGTCCTCCATTGTAAGCCTTCGGACAATTGACTTCATATGAATTGGAAATGTGCAGTGTCGCGGAGCACGCAAGTTGCCTACCGAACCCGCTTGATTTTATTTCTAAGTCTCGACACATGGATAAACCTGCCTGCATCACAATTTGCTCTGTTGCCTTACAGTTCGTACGTACACCGATTATTAAAAACGCCCATCTGATGACGATTCTTTTTTTTCTGATGGTAGCTAATGGAAAAAATTGAGAGGAATACTTCATCAAACCATGCAGCAGTGCGGCAGCCCTCCTCCCCGTCTAAAAACCCCTGATGTCGATGACCAACGGATCCTGCCTGCTTCAGAAAGTTTCCTCCGACCTGGTCCCTCTGACGTATTTACAGCTCATGTCGGTGAATTGTCTACGTCTAATCAGGGTTGGAGGTCACCCACCCTCATTCTACTCCCTCCGAGCTACCTGCTCAATTTGTTGCCTCCATTGCCAGCGCCTTCCGGTACTGGACGGCGATGGCTATGCGTCCAAGTATACAACTTTGATACAGCATTCGCAGTGCCACATTCATTCCTGCCGATGAAGTACACTCTGGTCACGTGGTTAACCCCACCCGATGGACGCGTCACAAGCCCAGAAATTCCTCTGCCGGCGACATTGCGAGCACACTACGTCGAGTCGGCCGAGACGACCACGACTACTCTTGCCGCCCATACAATCGTTATTCGCACTGCCGGGCCTCTTACGCAGACAACCTCTATCATATAAAAACTGACCATGCTGAAGTTGACGAACCTCATTAACTTTCGAAGTCCTCCACCTGTTGAATGCCCTCTTGCTTCCGACCAAACTACACTGCATCACAGAACCACATGATGTACTACCACAGAGGTCCCTCTCGCTTCGTCTGGTTCGTCATTGGTGCAGTAGCAGCCACAGCATGGATCAAGCACCATGATATGCGCGATCGTATGGGATCCTTCCGGGCATGTGTACGACCATCCCTTGAACAAATCGCGGACTATAGAAAGAGGCGAGAAGAAGACACCGAGGATTTTAAGGCCCTGACACAAGAAGCTGCAGAAGCAGTATGTGTATCTGCTCGGGATATCTAATCTTAGCTAACCCCTTGGTGCAGATGGGTGACATCTCAGAGGCGACCCTTGATGCGACTATCAGTACTCTTGGCACAATAAAAGCTGTAAGTTTTTTTTGCCAATGTATATTGGGTCGAGCTGATGATTATTTTAGAAAATAGCTGAATACCGTGCAGAGCGGGCAAAGGTTCGAGAGCATAAAGAGACGAATCCCGAGAAGCCCTCGACACCCCCATCGTGACTGAAGCACCTTATCATCCGTCATAAAGTATCTACGAGTGAAACGCCCAACTCCATATGTACACTTTCCAGAGTTCCCTCGAAGTGACCGCATCACATTACCACTATCAGTACATTTGTCATTGTGTACGTTTCGGACACTAATCTATTGTCATGTATACTTGCATTGCTCTGTTCTCCCGAGTATTGATACTCAGATCTCATTGCCCTTTGTGATTTCCTTTGACAAACGATAATCCAATGGCATCAAAGAAAAACATGAACATATGGTATACACTTGCAGCAGTGACATGCTGTATCCTTTCCCTAACGCTTTGTCGTACGATGCATATTTCTCCGCAACGAGGTAGATTCTCGTGGAAGATTACACGACTGCTTCTGAATATTCCGTGCCTGAAGGCCTATCACCCCGTTTCTGAACATACTTAGGCCTTTCTGGATTGAGTTCTCCTTGCTCCTCCGCTACGATGAAGCCATCAGTGTCTGTTCAGTGGAATATATTGAGTGATAATACTCACGTGTAGAGTGCCAGAAGTATACGACTAAGCCAACAATAATGAGCACAAAAGAGATGAAGTAAAGCCAGTATGGTTCATAGTTCTGGGGAAAAGGAGCTTAAGTAGCCAGATTATCACCGGCAGCATGGACCGCCCTTACATATAAGAATAACCCTAAATAATATCGTCAGTAAATCTATGTTAACCCCTACTATCGGAGAGCAACACACCGAACAAAAGGCCCCAGAAGTCACTTGATAGTAGGCTCAGATTATAGTAAGTTGAAGAGGCAGAACGGTAAATCATCGGGGCCACAGTATACAAAATAAACATGGCTTGTGGTTCGATCGTATTGTGTCAGTTCCCGAGATGACGCTCGATCTATTCTGCTCACCCGCGGTAAATGCAAGTATAAGTCCAACTACGAAGGTTCCATTCAGTCCTGGAAATAGACGAGGTGATGTTCTGTCTTACTGTTCGCACCATTCCATGTGGCGTTACGGATAGCTACATGCTCCAAACCAGCACCTTGAGCAGCATTGATTATGAGGCCGAACATTCCTAGCTGGCCAACGACCTAGGTATAGGCGACACCGATGTAAGCTTACCGCTCCGTGATGCAGATCGAATGTACACACCTCGTACAATGGACGTTTGCGAACGAAGAATTCCTCCGTAGCATTCGCTGGTTGGTAATGAGCGCGTTTGAAACTTGAGCAGTGTCTGGATATCACTTACTGATGCCGTACAGCGTAGCTCCAGCAATCATAAAACCGTCACCTTTCGCTCTATTCAATGCTTCCCAATCTTTGTCTGTAATTTGGTCGGAAGCAACGAGCAGTCCGAGGCCAGCAACACAGACTAACACACCCTTGTATCCACGAACAGGTTACCCGAATGACGGCGGTAGAAATCTGTGACTGAACTTACCATAATTTGTGTCCAGTGATACTTGGGTCTCATGAACACCCAGGAGACGAACATACAAACGGGAATTGCCCATCTATATATGAGAGTTGAGACGGATTCTGATCAAAGGCAGTCTAGAACTCGTACGAATCAAGTAGCATGCAGGATAACAAATCGGTGTATTGGTACGCCTGGATATTGTCAGTCCGATGTAACCTCAAAGTGATGAGCGCAACACACCTTGATGACCATGAAATTTGCCTCCACATCACAAGCGGCGAGGATAAAGTCTGGAAGGCACCAATGAATAATTTTTCACAAGCGCTGAAGGAATGGACATACATCTCCACCCATCACGAAGCACCAAGTTTGCCCAGCCTTTGAGTCCGTCTATGGCCCGCGAATTAAGGAATGGCCCCACTCATAAAATGGAAGCACTTACACCGATACATTGTGTATGGCGTATAGACTATGAACAAGGAAAAGTAGCTGCATTCGATGCCTCAGCTCGTGGACTAACGCTTTGAGCTTGAACAAGCAACTCACGTAAAGATAGATTGTGTCATTGGCAAAGAGAAGTTCCTGCTAACCAACTCTGTGGTTGTGACATTCGTACAAGTGATGCACAAGGACACTACTTGGCCGGCGACTAAGGAGAAAACAAATCTCCTGGTCCAAATACTCTTCCATCTTGCGGAAAAACTCCTCCCAAATGCACTTAAAGAGGAGTAGTCAAGCGGGGGACGTTCAGGGATTGTAGGTGTAGTTTCAAGAGCAACTGGGGGAACCTCAGTATCCTCTTGTATAGTTACCCCTGGTTTCTTGAGAGAGTCTCGATCGTCTTGCTGCATCTGATTGACAAGAAGTGGAACACGTCAGATCACCGGTAAAGATCCATCGAAGACGCTATCATACTAACCTTGTCGTTGATCGTAGATAGTGTAGAGGAAATGCTCAGCTCGTTAAGGCCACAGGAGGGTCAGAAGAAGTCCACCGAGGAAGACACAGGCGATAAAAAAATTGTTCTCGAAGGTGAACAACTCCGTGGTCAAGAACCAAGGAAGATTTTTCATTTTGAAGCCGGCCAAATGAGCCTCGCCAGCATGACATTTATGTCCAGTAAGATGAAAATTGATTGGAATTGAAAAGAAGGTTGATCTCCATGTGGAAAGCGAACCAATTTGACCAAGATCTTTCAAGATGAGCCTCGTCCATTGGTTCATCTGACCTCTCCCTCACGCAAAATGATACCCTGGTCCTGACATTCATAATGCTTGTTCGCGGAAGGAGCAATTTGATATAGCCGTAATGGCCGGCTTGGCTATAACTGTTGGAAGCATGTGGTGCTCGGACGCGTCAACTATTGGCTGTTGTGGTCGCATAGCTCGCTGGTGGTTCTACATACCCCTGTCTGTACCTGACTCCTTGTCAACGACGGCTTGTTTTGTCCTTATCATAGTCAAGTCGACGCCACAGGATATTGGAAGGGATTAACGCAACCTCAGTTTAGGTGCCAAACTGTCAATGATAATCATCTTGAACAACACCTGTTTTGGCAGTCTTGCAGGCACGCCACACGATGCCGTTGTGACATTCAAGGCACATGTGCAACTCCTCGATATGTATATGAGCAGTTGGACAGAATCGTTGCTATATGGTATAGCACCTAAGAACCCTTACAGCTAATTGGCAGGTACAAGTGACGCGTGCCAAGTCCCGATCACCGACTCCCACGCTCAACTGAAGGTGCGCCATTTCCACCTGCTCCTCACCTCCAATCAGCTCCGAGTTCACATATGGCGTCTGCCGGGAGTAAGGAATCAATTCCAGCACCACAGGACAATGCAACTCCCCTGAACTACCGCGAACAGTTCTCAGTCAGTATCTCTATATGCCGTATGCTGTTGAACTAAGACTGGAGTTGACGTTTACCATCACCTCATTCCAAAAACATGCTCGTGTTCTGACATTTAATGCTCTAAAAGGGCCGACATTCCACGTCACAGTTCATCGAGTACGCAATTCTCCTCAGAATACGAAATTTCATCAATGCCCTCTAATCTGTCTTTCTCTGGCTCACCTGTAATGCATCCATGACGCGGAAATAGTCCATGTGCCGAAGCATCAAAAGCATCCTTGGATTGTCTGGTTCGTAATGACTACTCTAAGTCTGCATGTGTGGAGTACTTCCAGGCATATAAGGATTGCAAGAAAGCTTGGGTTAGTTGAGCCTCGATATCTGTATGTCTCGTAGCTCACGGGCAACCCGAATAGATTGAACAGCGGAAGGCTGACAGACGGGCAGGTCGGCCATCATCCTAATAGGCATTTATGCAGGGATTCGTAACTCACACACATCACATCTTAAGAGCGCAATGTACCATCGGGTATAATATCCAAGCAGAGGCAGTTGTCATTCGATCTACTTACAGCCACCGCTTTCACCCGATTTACGGAATTTATCCCAAGCTCCTGGCCCAAAGCCACGAGGCTCGAGAGCATTATCCAAATCTTCATCATTGCCAAAACCTTCTCGTCTTGCCACTTACTCCCAATTAATTGTACAAAGTGTCTTATGATACAACCCATTCTCCACGCACTGTGACCATGGCTGGGGTTGAATGTCAACCCTTTGTGGGCGATTCTTGGTAAGGTTGGTTTTACGCCAACCTTAGTGCGTGGTTGAAAACGAACCTTACGCACCAACCTGAGCAAGGGTTGTTTTCAACTGGTTAATGTCCCAAGTTGATAAACAACTTCAGCTCAATGGCATGTCACGTCGCGCCGTAGATCGCGCTAGCTATAGCGTGCAGCTCAATGGAAGCTATATCCACAGAAATATTATTGCCTACGTAGATCTAGGCATCAGCCTTATAGAGAGAACATGCTGATATTTCAATATATGTATGGCATAAATATAAAATAATATATACGATACACAAGCCATTGGTTGAGGGAAAGAGCGGATCATGGTAAGAGGCTGGTGCCGAGAGAGGTTGAGCTCGAGTTGTGGACAGTGGGCTTGCGCTTCTGAAATTCATTGCAGCATATGGTAACCATAGTAAGGTGGTGCAGAGCGATTTTGAGCCCTTAATGACAGGCGCCCGACTCTGCAGCAATAATTTTTGGTGTGGGTGCGGGATGACTTGGGTGGGAGGCGCCCTTAATATTCAATCTGGATCCGTACTTCCTTCCGGTGCCAATGACCCACTGCGATCAATGATGTACCACATCTTTCGCGGGTCGTATACTCGTCCTACGAGACACTGAAGTGTTGTGGCATCGACAACATCCAACAATCCCATACGTTGGTAGGGGTGTATGTCTAGGGCTGACTGCCACTGGTTTGTATCATCTACAATGCATGAACGAACTGCAGCAAGTATTACAACCCCATGTGATTCTTCTAATCCAAGTGAGCGACGTCCTCCTAAGTCTTCAACCTGTATTGAAAATATGTGTTTGAGTTGACCATAGAATGTTTGTAACTCATATTCTGGTCGACAGTGCTTGTTCCGAGCATGCTTGTCAACGTAGGTTTCATGCTATTCGGAAATGTGAGTAGTTGTAAGATTGACGTACACGAACAAAAGTTGTATCTCGTTTATCATCCTCATCACCAGACATATCTCACCGCAGGGCGCAAATAAACTGACAATCTTAATATCACGAGTGAAGTCTATTCTACGTCGACAAGCTCTCATTACAGAATGGGCAAGAGTCAAGAGGATTGATTCAGAAGAAGGTGATACAATGCATGCATTATCCATTGCATACGGTGGAACGGGACAGTGGAACATCGACTTCATGATCATGACCTTGCAATCAACCTATGCTCATCGTCTCCCGCCCACCTTCCATGACCAAACCCGTGAATTTGCTGACTTCCATGAGGCGGTATCTTCTCCGGCAGGGATATGGCAGGTATTGATAACAGTAAGTCATCATTGCCACCCTCGCATGTAATGACACTTACCGACTTCATTCACTATTCAGTTGCTGGTCATACCATGCTCCACACTACCGTCACCTCCCTCGAGCGCATTCAACGGCCCACCACTCCAATTCATTTCATGGCGACCGCCTATCAACTCTTCATCTCCTTCTTCGCTCGAGCCGGTGTTACGAAGGAACACCCCAAATTCAAGGCTTCCGCCGACTCCATTGAGTTGCGACGAGGCTCTCCTCCCGACTTGAGGGACTTCTTGAGGATCAAGTGGAACTGCTGACTCATTCCGGGAACGTCTTTAACCACCAACCTGATATGCCCTTGACAAGTTCATCTGCCATGCTAAGGTATGTCCCTACTCTACTTTGAAGCATCCGATGTGCTCACTTAATCGTCTTGTAGAGTACCCCCAACGGGCAATGGTAGGAGGTTTTGCAGTATCAAGACTTGCCGCTTCGACATCGAGTCGAGACCCGGTATCGAAACCAGTGAACAGCAATAACTTGCCTTCAGCGCCGCTTTCATCACCGTCGCCCTCATGGCCTTGTTCTCCCTCTCCAGATTCATTGTCAAGGCCAGGACAGGGCTTGCCGCGTCAGGCTGGAATGAGGAGGGAGTTGAAGATTTTATCTTTTATGTTGTCTCGATTCTCATGTCCTTGTTCTTTCAGACCTCCCTCCCCTGGGCCGTAACCACTAAGACGAGATTGCTCAATATCTCTTGGTGCCCTCTGCCTCCTCTCAAGTTTCCTAAATGGCATTCTGGGATGTCAAAGGGTTCACTCGACGTCGGGTATTAGGTCTTCTCTTACGATCTTTAGTGCATGATGTTCCAACATGGTGTCATGGATTGCATTTTATCATCAGTCATTGATCATGGATTTCTTTTTGAGCAATAGTTGACTCCTATCAAAAATTTTCCTCCCTACGCCATCTGTTATTTCATACTTCCAGCCCAGATTGCAGACCAGGTGCGACATCCAAGCACACCCTGTGGAGTCTGCGAGGCGTCCTAACCCGCCCTCGCTCCTCCGTCGGGTCACTTACATCGTCGCCTACCGAGTCGGTCGACGCCTGCGGCGTTTTCGCCCACATGCTATCTACCTGTCACTAATCTTAGGATAGAACTCGTACATATGTCACATATCCGTATCAACAGAAAGAGCATAGTTGTAAGACCGATCTGGAATTTATTGATTCATCAACATCCATTAACGTTCCCGTTTTTACAGGACTGAATTAAGGAAACTTTCACATGAACAAGAAGTCGGAAAGGAGGTTGATGGTATTGAAATGAACATATATGCATGTTGACAACGGTATACTAGTATTGTGTATTTAACTCGACTTCAACCTGGGATTGGTAGACGGTCGAAACCAACCATCATTTACGACAATCAGGTGACTTCGCGTATGAATTCCGGGGCAATGAGTAGTTTCTCCGGCGTAATGGAGCCTACGACGTCGCACAACTTGTCAAGCGCTTCTTGCGCAGTTGGTCGTGCAAGAGGATCTTCATGTGCCATGTCTTGTATGATTCCGTCAATTTCCGGCATATTCGCCTGAGAAGTCACCGATGAAAAGAATAATGCCACTGGATGATAAGCCTGCTTGCTTTAAACTTCTTTATAAGACTGATGCCTAGCTGCCAGACATCGGTCTTGAATGGATCATATGGTTGTCCGGTTGACATTTCCGGTGCATGCGGACGTCCATATTCTTTAAACGATCCACGTAAAGGCAATCCCACACAGACACATTGTTCAAAGGGAAGGCTGTCAGGGAACAACACGGCTACTTCAAAGTCAATCCAATATGCTCGTGGACGAGACACTGGTACTTTCTTGGTCAGCATCGATTCTGGTTGCCATTGAATCAGTATATTGTCATAGAATGCATCCTAAAATTGTGTGAGCCCAATCAGGGAGGAGAAGCGGCAATTCCGCACTTGATGAACTACTTTCATGCTATGCATGAATGCCAGTCCCTGTCCAAGTTTCAGCATACAACGATATGGCAAGGAGGAAAGCACACTTCGAGAGCTTGCATTACTATGTCAACGACGTCACCAACCAAGGCTTTGGGAAATGTACCCATTGTTTCCCAGAACATCGCACCAACCATTGGAAAAACACCAAAGATGATATCGTGAAAATGGAATTCTGACCACAATGGAAGGGTGTGGTTGTTGCTGAGCAAGGATGTTGGTGCGGTCCCAAGCTTCCTAAGCACTTCCAAATGGTTCCAACCTTCGTTATTGAGTACAATGACGCGAATCGCATTTTCATGTCCATCTGATGTGCGTCCCATGCGATTGAGCATATTCTATACAACTCATAAGATGAGAACTCGTGCAGTAATGCCCAAAGGACGCACCCTATAGTTGAACCTTTGCATTTGGTGCGCCGTGCCAGGACCCGTATCAACTATGCCTCGACCTGGGGTCACATACCCGAAACCGTTGGAAATAGTATACTTCTTTCCTCTGGGAATCACATAACTTAATCCGTCATGCTTCCATAATGTAATTCCTGTTGCACTAAACACAGGCTCCAAGTCGCGCCAAACCTGTTCCACAATATCTTCGCGTTCCTTTGCTGTGAGATTTTCATGGTGCATAGATGGAATGCTCCATGTGTTGAGGTCAGGAGGTAGCTGAGAACTTCTGAATTTCCCCGCGTGGATTTGCTATTGAAAGGGAAACGAACCTTTGAGCGTATATGCGCAAATGCGTTTCTTTTGCGGATGATGCGGATATGATACGTGAGTGCAATAGATGCAAGAAGACAAGCACATGCTCCAAAAGCTGTTGAGCGCATTCTCGATACCGCAGACCAGGGCACCATAGTGAGGTATCAGGCGCGCACCGAAGCAGTCAGGGATTTTACTTAGGAAATGGGAAAAGTATGTCACGCACCTGGCTTTTGAGCCACAATGGTTTGTCCATACCATCTGTTATCACCTGTGGCACTTATCGCAACAGGCACAATACTCTGTACGTCAAGCCCTCTCTAAACCTTCGTTTAGCATGACTGTTGTGCAGGGAAACTACCGATTTGAGAGGGGCCAAGGGTCATATGTTGGTGCCTTCTTGCACAGGACAATAAGTAGGGTGGACGTAGGTTATTACTTCAGTGCAATGTAATGTGAAGTCTCAGCATGCTATCAAGGCTAAAAATAAAAATAAAAACCCAGAGGCACGAGCCCCACAAGTTTGGGTGGCACTTGAGTTCCAGGACGGTTCCCAAACCTTAGTACAGGCGGAGGAGTGCAGACTAACAATGTGACCCGCTTGAACAAACCACCTTGTACTCCACTGAACCATTTTATAGTGATCCTATATCGCCAGCACGTCCCCTATAAGTCATAGACTGAAGTAGTGTAGGGACTGAGATATTGACGATCGACAGTTACGATATCATTTGTATTTTTACATAACTACAATAATGGCCGATCAGAATGGATTGGATGGGCACGTATTTTATAAGACCAGTCCACTGGTTTATTTGCCCTTCCCAACACTATGAATCTGCGCGATACTTTGACACCGAATTAGTCAGGGAGCAACGACTCGGTTACCGAAGCGGCAACGTATTACACTACGTGGAGGAGTCCTAATTAATGATGAGCATATTCGAGCATACTTGACCACATTCAAGCACAAGTCTCCGTCTGCGTGAATGAAGACAAAGTCAGCACAGACCAAACGCATTGACCCGCGGGTAAGTTCAGTGTCAAGCCCTGCCCTGACAAGTTTTAAGGCTTGTCTTCATAATTGCGGCAGGTGTGGAACGTACACAACGCCTGGAGGTGGCCTGAAAGCGCACCAATCTAACTCTGACCTCCATTCAAGTTGTAATGTGCAATGTCCCGGCCATGATCATCTTTCAAAGGTGGAGAGGAAACCAGGCTCCCCCTCACTGGATCTGAGTCCTTCACTGCTCCCACATCTTAGAGGTATTCAACCGGCTGGAGTGGTACTTTAGTCAACACAGACAGAAAATAGTGCCATGTGTACATCAGAATTCTTCGTGGCGGGATTGTTCGCCCAAGTCGTGAATCCTATAGCAGATCAACACCCACGATATCATCTGCAATGCAAAAGCTCAGTGTGAGCGCCGAAACCCCAGTTAGAAGCGCACATTTATCCTTGATACTGATCTAAAGGATAGGTCAAAAAGGCGACCAATCATCTTGAATAATTGCTACCAAGCGCTAGGGTCCCGTCAGCTTCGCAATCTTTGTCATCGCGAATTCTTCATCCAGTTTCTCGTACGCTCTTGTGCTTAGGTGAATAGAACTACATAAACAGAGTAAGCGGTAGTACGTCCAGAAAAAAACTTTGAGATGAACGCGTAAAATAACAAGATGACCACGCGCCTTCCGTCAAGCAATATTCACTAGTTCGTTCCTGCGCCAAGAGCGCCCTCCTGATGAAGGCATTTACGACTTGGTCACATCTGAGGAATGTTCCTCAGGTTCAAGTCAGTGCACTGTACATATGAAAGGCTGCAGTCGGTGTGTGGGTCAAAGTGGGACATCTGAAGCCCCTTGTCATATGCTAAGATGTCCGGCTAAGTTCATCGAGAGATGGTGCACAAAAGTCTGATAATCTGATATACGCATACAGAGCGAGTAATACGAGTAGTTCACAGCACTGGCAACTATCATCGAGGTAAGATATATACGCTTGAAAGCTGCAGAAAGCCTATTACGATCAAGACGAAGGCAAAGGCGGCGGTGCATCAGGTTGAGGTGCAAAGATTAGGTTCAAAGGCGGTGTCGTTTGACTGTCATCATTCAACAAAGTCGCAATGATAGACCTGCCCGCGAAAGATCTTCCAGCCAAGCTCTTCAATGCATCCGCAGCAGATTCTGGGTCTCTATACTTAACATAAACCCTTCCGACACCAGCAGCTTCGTCGATCCTAATCGCATCTTGCATGGCCATGGTTGGTTCGCCCCATTTGCCTTTGTCCCTTTTGACAGGTCGGGGAATTCTGAGGTCCTCGAGCTCACCAAAGTTTCCGCATTCCTCCTTGACGTCTTCGTAGAGGTCGCCGTATTCCTCGTCGTCCTGAAGGTCGTCTGGTGTAACCATGTTGAGCATGAGAAGTATACGTGCAGTTCCTGAAGTGTTGTCTGTGCCAGCGGGCATGATAGGCCGAGGAATCTCGGGGAATTGATCGTACGGCAAGTTAGGAATTCCGGGTGTGCCAGGTTTAGCGCCAACAGATGCACGCTGAACAACGAGAAGTCGGTCTCCCAGTCCCATGCCGTTCAAACTCTGGATAGCGACGTCAGTTACGGCAATATCGGCGTATTCGAAGAAGGCAAAGCCCTGAGTAAGAGAGCACGAGTCAGCACCTGAGCGTGTTCTTAACCAAGTATATACCTTTGAAGCACCTGTGCCATTTTCCCGGACCAGATTGAATGCTTTGAGTTCACCGAAACTCTTGAGAAGCTCCATTACTTGCTCCTCATTTAGGTATGTAGGGAGACCTCCCACGAAAACCTTATTAACAGAGTCAGGGACATTCGTAGAAACAACACCAGGCACATGAATATTCGGTGCGGCAGCTTGTTCGCCGCCATAATCCTTAGGTCGACGAATCTTGAGTGGACCATTAATGAAGATGATCCCATCGAAAGCCATAGCGGCAGTTGCATCTTCGGCGCTACGGAACTAATGGAGATAGGGTGAGTAAGCAACACGAAACGCATTTAATACAGGGGCTTGCCTCAACAAACGCATAATTCTTTTCGTAATTGCACTGAACGGCCAGAACGGGTGGGCCTTGTGCTCCCGTGCCGATTTTCATTTCCGTCATCTTGTCGTTGAAGAACTCAGCCAAGTTTTGCTCATTGACTTCCGGCGTAATGCTGCCAATATACAGCCGACGAGATTGCCTAGATAAGTTTGGATTAACCCCGGTTCCCATACCGAAGCTCTGCACGGGCATAGGAGGTGGTAGGCCAGCAATGCCCAATATGGGTGGAACTTGTGTGCGATTAGCACCAGGTAAGTTAAACAGCCCTAGAGGCGACAGGGGCATTAATGTCAATTGCTTCACGAAACAAGGCAAATCTCCAACCTGTTTGCTTTGCTTGCATCGCTGTGTATTGCTCATAGCCGGGTGCATGAACATCCCAACCTGAAGCTTTTCGTTTGCGTTGGGACAAAGACGGGCAACCCTCGGGAGTGGGTGATCTCCTCTCGGGGGTCCCTAAACCATCCCGGTTTCTTTTTCGTCCTCCTCTTCCGCCTTCTTCGCGTCCACGGTTCTTATCCCTAAATCCGTCCTCCTCATCACGAGGAGGACGATGCTCCCTTCTTCGTTCATCGTCATGGCGCCTTGAAGGATGTCCTTCTTCAAATTCTCTTCCACGGTATCTTTCACCCCGGTCACGTCTGTCGTCTCTTCTACCTCCGCCGTATCTATCGCCGCGGTCTCTTTCGCGGTCTCGTTCTCTGTCTCTGTCAGCTCGGTGTTCCCTATGGTGGCCAGGTCCGCTGGCTCCTACGTTTGCACCGTCTCGATCGCGTTCTTCATATCTGGATGGACGATACCTTTCTTCACGGAACACAGGTCTGCCTGTCAAATAAAAAAAGGGGGGAAAGCCCACGAGCTAGTGTAAGCAACGGTTTTTTGTGAGTGTGAGGACGCGAAGAGTGTTCACGTGTTTTGTGTGTGCGGGATAGAGATAGCTTGGACCTAAAGAGGTATAGAGCATGCTATAACAAAAAGGAAGAAGGGACGACAATGCATGGTGCATGGGGTTCTGGTGATAATCCAAAGAAAAGATGGGGAAAAGAATGCACCGTGAGCTCATCGTCCGCATTGAAAATGAAAGCATTCTCGTCGTGTGGTGGGGAGTAGGGACACAAACAGCAGAAAGTGAAGAAAAGAAATATTACTTACCGTATTCATCACCCATTCTTCAGTGAGTTCAAGGTAGTTAAAGTCGTTGACAGAGTTGTCCCTAAACCCAACACTCACCCAGTCCCGAATTTTCAGTCTCCGATTCAACCTTCCGCTACTTTCCGATCCCGCATCTATTGAGGTCATCCGAACAGCCTTGAAAGGAGCTTTCCTGAAAGCGTACAGTCGGCCGCAGTCCTGCACTTTTCTACCTCCTTGCTCGCTTTTGCCCGCCCATCCTTCGAACTTGCATAGATGCCGACGGAATTGCCTTATGCTGCAGATGCAGAGGTGTCTCTATCCTATGATGAACTAGACGTAAGCCCCATGTACGCAGCGTCTAACCGTGGGCATTAATTTCATTATTTCACCCAGGTTTTAAGATTACAGTATGAGAAGGAGCTTGCTCAAGGACATGTAACGATCCAGACAAAGTTCAATTGTGCATGGGGACTGGTGAAAAGCCCAATGAAAGAACACCAAGTCGATGGCGTTCGACTTTTACAAGGTAGGTAGGGAGTCAACTACCTGCTCATAGTTTTCTTACCCGTCCTTTTAGAGATATTCAAAGCAGAGCCCACAAGACGAAGAGAGTGCCTATATTATTTGGCATTAGGTCACTACAAGATGAGCAACTTTGACGAAGCACGGAGATTCAATGGTATGTCTTCAGCACTGTTAATACTCATCCTAGCTCACGCTATCCCCGTCTAGCACTTTTACTCGAAAAGGAACCCACGAATCTCCAAGCCCAATCGCTGGCAGCGTTAATAGACAAAGCCGTCACACGAGGTCAGTTTTCCATCATCATTACCCTTCCCTCGATCGAGACATCATCTCACTTGTTCTTTATCGGTCATACAGAGGGTTATATTGGCATGGCATTAGCCGGGGGAGCTGCTGCAGTCGGAATGCTCTTAATTGGCGGACTCATACGGCGAGCAGCACGCAAATAATTCTAGCTATCCATCTCTCCCCGCTGACTCTGGCCTCTCCGTTGTTTGCTTTGCCCCATTCTCCACACAAAACGGCTGTGCCTCCCTACCTGTCTGCCTGCCTGGCGGTCTTTTACAACACCGCCATGGCACAACTGGATGTCTCCAAAAAAATCTCTACCTACCCTTCACTCAACCACGCACCACCGCATGAACCTGAATTTATCCACACTGGGCCATATCCACGCGCTCACTCTACACCACCTCCACACCACTCATTTTTTGTCCTCGTGTTTGAATTACATACACCGTCACATCTACTTATATGTGTCTTTATCTGCATGACGAACAGCCATCAGCATTAGTTCCGTCTTGCAGTCTATATCAAACTCTATCACGCTTTTTATCACATCTCTACGTTCATCGCTCATGCTATGTTTTGCTGCAATATATAATACGAAATCCCATATCTATCAAATTTGTACATGGGGGAAGATCCTTGCCTCGCATTTTTCCTCCATTGTGGTTCGTCACAACAAGCAAGGTATAAATTATGCAGCTACTGAGCGTGGTGATGTTAACTAAACGATAAGAGTGTTGGGTGGTATACAAATGGGATTGGACAGCAAAATAGGAATGGGACGGAAACAGACCGCTGCAAATTTTCGTTAAATAGAATTCATTGATGGTTACAACATGCGTGTATGGTGGGGTAGTTGCGTATGATTCGTAATAGTGGATATCCGTGTAAGCGTCATCGTCATTCCGTTCATCCCGACAGCGTGAGGTATCGTGGTATCTTATGTGGGTAGAAAAGTGGCTATGAATAGAATAAGGCCTTTCAGACGCTTTCGAGCTAGAAGCACACGACGTACCAGCACGAGCATTCATCTCCTCAGTAGTGAACTAAACGTATCGTCAGGACCAGTCTTAACATCACCATTTTGGTAACGCACCCTCAATTTGTAAATTCCAAGCACAACCACGCCGGCCAACACTCCGAGTTCAAATAAAATCCATATTGTGGCCCATACTTCCGCTCAAAGTTAACACAGAAACAGAAAATGTCCGTAACACGCACTATGACTTTTGATGCGAGGGTGCAACATTTCCCATTGTTGTGCATCTGACGTATTGGCTTTCTGGAAGAACTTGTCGTCTGCGATGTCCCCTGTATCCCAAAATAACCTGTCAAGATAAAGCTGAATTCGACAAGGGCGTCGACATACACACTGCAAATAATACGCTGGGAGTGACGGTCAGATTCACTCATTTGAAGCAGAGCGAAGACCTACTTCATGACGCCAACGAAAAGGCAATACCATCGTAGCGGTTGGCTTTGTTCGTGCCATCGTCAGCAAGGATACGAGTCTGACTTGGATAGGGCACATACGCGTGGTCAATGAACCAAAATCCAATCAGCAACGCCTCATAAACGAATGTCATCAAGATAGTCCTACCCTCTGCTCAGTGCTTCGCTACTCCACTTGACAAAACCCCACTCACAACTTATCCCGAACCAGTACCAAGGGCATAATGAGCCCCACCCCCAGAACAAAGCTGAGGATCTTTGCTATTAGGGTATCCCATCCTGCGAGGACAAAAACACCTCCGAAAAACGCGGACCCAATGTAACCGGCAGCCAGAATGATACTCGGAATCCCTCCTTCTACATGCGTTGCGCCTCCTACGACAGGATCGATAGTAATTTTTGTCACGCGCCCTCCAGTTAGCACACCCTGCAATATGAAATGAACACATGCGCTCTAGGAATAAGGGCTGGAGAATACCGCTACTATATGGCACAGCTCATGCCACCCTATTGTGAACAGCTTCAACGGGTTGATAAAGTTCCTCACAATAGGAACATTCCAAAACCCAAAGATAATCACAGCCATGGCAATTATCTACCACCCGAAAGGAAGTGATTCCATTGTAAGGTTTCATCGGAGGCGCATGGCGGACACGTGTTGATAGGATGGGGATTACGGTGTCAACAAAGACGGGGAGAGTATCGAGAAGCGCAGTAAGTTGACTTTTGCTGATCTGAATAAAGAAGAAATGACGTACGACATATAGAACGACGACCTGCGTGTTCGTGAGTTGCAAAGCAGTTCGAGTTCATCAGACCAACGAAGCAAAGGTTTGAGTCAGTATCTGTCTCAGAGGCAGAGCTGCCTTTTGAGCTGGAAATTGGCAAAACACACGTACCTGCTCGCTGTTGGGCATTAATGGATCTGACGGTGTTTGAGAGACTGCAGGTATTGGAGGAGAAATCGGCGGAGTGGAAGGAGTCGTAGCCATGGTCTTTTCAGTAAAAAGGGTGTGGCAGCAGGATGGAACAGCGCAGGAGGAGGAGGTGATGCTGCTGCTGCTCAAATACCACGAGCCTTCAATGTGCCTTGTGTTCAAAGATCACGTGCTGTAATTTATGCACGCGTGTGTCATGTGATCATCCAAGATCCTCGAGTTGGCTGGTAATCTATCATCATTGTTGTTGCTTTCAGGAGTACCTCAGAGCTTACGGTGACAATAAATCATGATGTTAGACAACAATAGCCAATCGTATCCTATTGCGCACACAGACACGTAAACGAAAATCACAAATTTCAGGACTACAGGTAAGAAAGAGAGCAATACAGCGAAACCAAATTGTTCTCCCTAAATCCCATCCGATCATTCCTACAAGTAAGATATACAAACGAGTCGCGATACAAGCCACCCCGCGACCCATTTATTTCCTGTCCATTATATCATCCTCTGCATCACTAGCCATGGTCCTGCTCGACAACGCAGGCCTGCGGCCTTTCCTACCGGGACTAGATCCAGGCCCTCCTGCAGACACACCACCCCTAGTCAAGTTCTGTACCATATTTGCAACATTTCCACTTCCCACTCTACCACCTCTCCCAGCTGTCCTAGGTCCACGCACTCCATGTCCTGATCCCGACCTCGAAAGTCCCGATGGAACCGACGCCAACATGAACTCCTCATTCTGTGCTGGCGAAGGGGTACGAGTAGGTTCCTGTTGAGCGATGCGAGCTTGATATGCCGCTCCAGCACTAGGTCCTCTTCTATGACCAGGAATGAGTGCGGGAGGTGTACCCGGAGGAACTGACGATGGCCTGTCCACCATTTGAGGAGCACGCGCCAAGAGCGGTGGCGGCGGCGGAGCTACAAATTTCCCAGGGTTAGGTGGTACAGGCGTCTTCGCCTTGTCCTTACCATCTTCTGCCTGGCTACCTTCCTCTGTTTCATCATCGTCATCGTCCTCTCCTTCAGTTCCCTCCTCCGATTTCGCAGTAGGTGCATCGATAAAATTGGGTCGAACAGGCGTCTTCTCTCCCTCATCTGATTCCAGTCCAGGTTCTTTGGACATCGGACGTGATGGCAATCCCTCATCCACAGGAGGAGGCTCCTTGAGGCTTGGCCTCTCAGGCTGTTGCGTCTGAATGAGCGTCGGTGGAGTTGGTGGCGCAACAAAAGGAAGCGAGGGACCCGCCATCGGTGGGGGTGAATAAAGTCTCCTACCCAAAGAGGGATTCTGAGCCAACTTCTGTGCAGCAAGAAGTTCCTGGGCATTCGCATCCACCGAGATTCGACTACGGCTTAGACGCATATCAACCATCTTTGTTCGTTTACGGACTGGAACCTTGCGCTCGGATTCGCGTTTCTTCTTTTCGATTGTAGGCGGTAAGAGTACAGCATAGTGTTTGACAAGTTCGATGACCAGGACTGAAAAAGGTTAAGTAACATAAATAGGAATTGAAATCGTCTTACGCGTTGGGTGACGATCCTGAATGGACAGTTCGGTCTCCACCTTGGGTCGAATGATGGCTAGATGCAACAATTAATTGAAGATAAACATCGAATCCTCACCACGATACTTACTGCGTCCGATCAATTGGGCAAGCTTGGCGATGTAGACGTCATCTTCCTCTTGAACATCCGTGTTATCGATAAGCCTAGAAGCAACAGATGATTACCAGATGACGCTATTACCTGTAGCCGGGCTTACTCTCTGAGATGCTTGAACAATGCGTCCAACACATACAAATGGACTCTTGGCAGTTTCAACAAAGCAGCCTTTAATTCCGAAAGGTGTTCCTCAGCCGATTTTTCGCCATCAGGCTTCGAATGTCCAACAATAGGATAAAGTTTCCTAACTTCATCCCAACCTTCATACAAAACCAACGGAGGATCCAATTCCAATAACCAAAGTTTGAGGGCACTCGCGATGCAGACTGGTGGGTGCTTGAGGATCATTTCTTCAGAGAATGGTTGTCCAGGGGGGATCGCGTTTAATTCTTCGCGGAGGGTATGTATTTCATGAAGAGCAACTTCTCGAATCCATGATAATCGTCTCTCTGGTATGGAAGCATTGTGTACGGTAATACAAATGTGGAAAGAGAACGAACTTACCTTCATCGCTTTCAAGGGTGCCGTAAGCCTCCCAGAGACCAGAGAGCAACGCAGTAAAGACGGGAGGAACCGATTCTCTCTTCTCCTCGCCAGCGGTTAATTCATACCAACCACCCTCAGACCACTTCCTTAGGTCGATACCAAAGACAACATCCGAATCATCATGCGCTACGGATTCGTAGACTTGAGGGACAGGTCTGAACGGACCTGTTCTATAGCGCTCAATAAGCGCCGTCAGATCAGAATCGGGTTGGAACGCAGCAATGAGGGTGCTGGAACGCTCATAGGAGGAGCTCGTTGAACCTGGAAGGGTGGCCAAGGTTCCTTGGTACTGGAGGAGGACTTTTGACAAGTCAGCGATTAAACCCATGATGACACAACGAGAAACCTACCAGTTTTCAATGCCCCCAACCGCTCTAGTTCCCACCTTTCTAGTGTCTTGAACGTCTCCTCAATAAGCTCTTCGAGACCTAAGCGTTGTCTATCCAGCTTCCTAACAGAGACGCGGTATTCTTTGTCGGCATCGCCTGCCTCGTTTCTCGCGCGGATATGTGCCGGTCCCGCATTGCCGCCGCCAATATTGCTCATGGCGCGACTCACAAGGCTCGCCAACCCACCCGAACGAGCTAACACATTATCTGATTGAAGCTTCACAGGTGATTTCGCTGGCGTAGATGGGGTTGGCTCTACTTTCTTTGCGCCGAAATCGAAAGCCTTGGCATGGACATGAGTGCCTGTAGCGGACATTCGTAATACAAGGTGAACTTACTTTTGGTCTGAACTGGTACCATGCGTCGTTCATATCCTCAAATGCATTCCCGAACTCTCCAACTCGTCGTAGCAGGTTTTCCCGCTCCGTGAGTTCTCGAGCGGCCTGCTCGGCTCGGTCGAGATCACCATCGAATGCTTTGACATTGGCGCTTAACCAGGTCAAGAACTCATCACCGGTGAAGCAATCTTGGTATTCTCCGAGAAGAGGGAAACGAACTGGCCTTAGAGACAAGCTTGCAGCTGCCCTGGTCAACAGAGCAGAGACCTCTTCGGCATTCATCGAAAGGCCAGCGAGGGTAATTGGAGGCGGTGGTGGAGGCGGTGCATTAGCTTCTGGAATTTGCAGCTTAGGCACGACTGGCGACATTGCGGCGGGGGAAGCCAATATTATCTCTTTCTCCTTGCCTTTGCCTTTGTCAACTTTCGGCAGTGGTATATCCTCTGGCTCTGGTGAATCGGATGTTTCATCAAAAACTGTCACTGTTAATAGTTGATCATGAGGGTGACCAACTATTGTATCTACACTTCGTTTTTGGAAATCCCTGAATCGAGCTGCGATTCGTTCAGAAACGGTAGCCGTTCGTTGAGGTGGTAGGCGGTGACCATCAGAGGCACTTTGAGGAGAGTTGGTATAGCTATCACCACCAGGAGCAAATTTGGCGCTGGAAGGGGAAATGAGATATTTGACTAAACAGGGGCTGTGAGATGTGGTCTCACTCATCTTCAGCCTCATCCGCGCGTCTAGTCTTATCCAAGTACTGCTGCTTCAATTTCTTGACTTCTGCCTGAGCTTCCTCATACGATTGCACCCAAACGTCCAGCACATTTTCCTTGTTTAGTTCGATTCGTCCCTAGGATGCACTGTCAGGCGGACCGTCTGAGGGCTTGTCTGTCTACCTACCTTGTAGGCTTGCGCCCATTGATCGTATGGATCAGCAACAGCCAGTAGATCCTTGGACAACGTGAGGTGAGCTTTCCCTTGTACGACTGTTTCCTCCTGAAGACCCCTGAAAGCCATGAACAAACCGGCGCCATCATCTGCATCGAAGCCTGTACCTGGATGAGGAGGGCAGATGAGGAGGAAGAGAACGTAATGAGCGATAACATCATACCAGCAGGACCTGAGGATGCCTGATTGATGAGAGTGTCGGCGAACTGAGCCTCAGCCTTAGCACGAGCCTAGAAGGTAAGGAGAGGGCGCATGAGCCAGAGACATGGTAGAGGGTGGACATTGAAGTACTCTTATGAATGCAACAACTTCATCGTTCTCTGCAATACCCTAGAAAATAGATGAGGGTTGAAGGGTGACAATGACCAGGAATACACGCGGACCTGTTCTAGCTTGGCATAAAGCACCTCCAGTCCCTTACGATAATCCTGGGACCAGAAGGAGTTTGCGAAGTTGGAGGGCAGCGAGATGACTGTCATTGGGCTAAATAACGACGCAGCTAGTGGTAATCGATGAAGATGATACGAGAGATGAAGGCTATGCTTGCTCGAATGGCGAATCCGCGTTACAGCGCCTCCCGGTCACCGCGCGCCACGTGCTCTCTGAGATGTTCTCCGCTGTGCCGCTGACCCTGAGAGGTATCGGCTAATTCCGAAGGGGTCGATTTTTTGTTGGACGCCGAGTTGGACTGGCCACTGACCGGCAATGGGACGCAGACTGGTCACTGCTGCCTCGAAGATAGCCTCCGTATCTGCCGCTCATCTCTCAAAGTTCCCGCCAAAAGAGGCCATCTTCGTCCACCGCGAAATCCCAAAAGCTCCTTTTTCTCCAGAAACCTGGGCAACATTACAGCCACCACCACCTTCTACGCTCTCCGCTTTCGCTCACAGAATTGGCCTAGACTCCGTATTGACCTCTCACCAACTCGTTCAACAAGCCTGCACCCACTCATCTTTCCTTCCTATCTACCGCCAACACTATCCCGGACATCCTCTACCCGCAACTAATGCTCAGTTCGCGACCACCGGAAACGCGCTCATGGGTCTCTTTGCCTCAGAGTACCTTCACGCAACATATCCATACCTCCCCACACGCGTTTTGAAAGCTGCTGTCACTGCTCACGTCGGACCCCTCACGTGTGCAGCTGTCGCCCAAGAAATGGGTGCAACACCACTACTACGATGGCATCGTCAGGCATGTTCATTTCCTTCCTCCGCTACAAACCCCAACGTACTCACACAAACAAATTTGCATATAGCAAGCAACTCCAACACGACCTGCAGTCCTACATTCAGACGCACTCGCCTCCATACCTAGAGCCCTCACAGCCCTGATTTACCAGCAGCGCTCCCTCCTCTCCGCCCGTCAATTCGTCCATTCCAACTTTATGAGCAGAGACATAGATTTACGTGGTATGATCAAATTCCGGGACCCCAAAAAGGCCCTACTAGAAATGGTGGCCAAGTTCAACCGAGAACGTCCAAAGTCGAGGTACGTCATTGGCCTTTGTGTCCATTTTACATCATATTTATTTCCTGGTAGACTGCTCAAGGAGACGGGTCGTTTCTCAAATTCGCCCGTTTTCGTTGTTGGCATCTTCTCTGGAGCAGACCAGCTGGGTGAAGGATTTGGCAGTTCCTTGAAGATGGCCGAATTCCGGGTATGTGCTCTCGCTTTGTCTCGACTAGGTCTAGGCGCTGATGCAATACTCCAGGCTGCTGAAGATGCCTTGCACCGCGTTTACCTTACACGCACTCCATCCGACCACGTCCAACTACCCACCAACACTTTCCCATCCGGGCTGGGAGGCATATTTGGCCAAGAATCCGAGGGTGAATACAAGGCTCCAAAGCTGGTGACTGCAGAGATCATGTATGCGAGCTCAGGAAAGAGCTCTGCTATTGCTCCTCGACAATCCACTTTGTAGTGTATACCTAGACAAGTCATACAACTAATCCCTACCCTCTCATGTGCAGTTTGCATAATATAATGCCAATTAAGAGAAAGCGTTTCAATTCGTTCCAACTGTAAAGCTCCAATAACCCTTGAACGGGTATCCTAAAATATTCTACGAGCACCTGCAATACAATACACTAAATGAACCCAGGAGCCCACTCGTCCATATCATGACTCGTATCTATTCATTTCGCTCCCTCTTGAACACATACCTCGACAATCCATCTTTTCCAATCTCCTCGCTTCTTACCAACTTGTATCCTCCCACCCGAGGAAGAACATGCGCCCACGTCACCCAATACAAGAATCCCAAACCAAACACACACCAACCTGCAACAGCATGTGTCCAGAATGGTAGGTTCACATACGGTTCAGCGTTCGCCGGAGGGGGGGTGAGTGGGACAATGAACAGGAAGGTATTCGCAGCACCGAAAAATGCTGCTGCTAGTTGGGCTGGAAGACTGACTGTTGGCCACTCAGGGTATGGACGAAAGGCGAGGTAGACGATCCCAAAGGAGATGACGGCGTTGATTATTGAGAGAGGATAGGAAATCTAGTATAAAAGTGACAATTAGTCTCATGAAATTTGGAGGAGGAAGATCGGTACATACGACGTTGAGCACAAAGTTGTAAGCATCTCCGGGCGGAAGCGCGAAGATGACAATGATACAGACAAGCCAGTCTGATAGTAGGTAGCATTCAGCAACAGGATCCTTTGTTAATAATTGCCAACCGACTCACGTAAAGCAAGACCAACAAGTGGTGCATTGAAAGGTCGATTGGATCCCCAGAACTTGCTGAAAGGTAAGATACCCTCACGTCCAAGTTCTTGGTTGACACGTCCTTGAGAGAAGATCTTGTATCACCGTCAGTTCCATCCGTATCGCAGCACAGTTCCGTAACCATGAAAACCTACCACCGACATGACGTTACCAAGGGCAGACAAGGCAACAAACACTGAAAGAGCGCGTTCAGCTCTAGGACCGTAGACGTTACGGAAGAGCAAAGCAGCCACCAGACGTCCTGAACCGGTGATCTCCTCCTTAGTTGCACCCGCAAAATAGGCAATGTTGGCCAAGATGTAGAGGACAGTGATCAAACCAATGGCAAGAGGACCGGCAATTCGTAGTGTTCGTGCAGGATTCTTGACTTCCGATAGAGCATAGTTTACGTTGCTGAATCCAACATAAGACCAGATGACCTAGAGAACATCATCGCATTAGTCCCGCTTCAGCAATGCACCAAATAGAACCGCCTTACATTGTACAAGCTCAAGCAAAACGATGATGCACTAGCCGTCGTTCCTTCAAATGCATTCCTAAAGTTATGCGGCTTCTCGACCTTCATGTTTCCACCCAAAGCAACGAATCCCGTGACAATGACGAACAAAAGCACCAGAATCTTGAAGATCCCCAAGAAATTCTGAAGCCTCAAACCCCATTTCAGAGCAGTACCATGGACGAGCAACGAAAATGTCAAGCAGGCAAATCCTACGACACGAAGAGTCCATGGTCCAGGATTTTGGTTGGCAGCTCTGAGGATGTATTCGCCGAATACTAGCGAGTTACCTGCAGCCCAAGCTGTGCAATACATGATAAGTATGAGCATCCACTCCTAGAGGTGGACACCAACCAAGCAGGACACCATTTGCGGCAAACATGGACGTGATGAGGAATTTGGGTTTACGGAACAAGTATTCGAGATAGTTCTTTTCACCGCCATTTTTCGGGAGGGCCTGCAGATCACTAATTAGCCTTATACCCTCGATCTAAATCAGTATGCACTCACAGTACCCCAAATGATATACACATGCATACCAGCGGCTGCAATGATCGCGCCGATAACCCACATGAAGAGTGATAGCCCTACACTACCACTCAAGCCCAAGATGGTACTTGGCGTCGCAAACACACTGCACAGAAGCAAAGTCAATTCCGTTTCCCTAATCTTCTTGGTGGTGGTTGCGACCTACCCAGTACCGATGATACGGTTGAAGATGATAAAAACAGCAGAAACTAGGCCAATCTGCCTTCGTCCTGGTGTTTCCGGTTCTGCTGAAATCGCCTCATCATGGATGTCCACAATGTCAACCTTTGAAGAGTTTGATGGCTGGTCATTCTTCGCATATTGCTTGCCCGTCATTGCACTTTGTGAGATTATGATGCCCAAATGTACAAGATGACGAGTATTGAGCAGGGCCAATTGACTTGTAGCCGAGGTGCGAGCAAAAGGATTGCCTCAACAATCAGAGGGAAGGGGAAACGACGCAAGGCGGGCGAGCCAAGGACACTTCCTTTAAATTACGAAAGGATTATCCTCCCATACACCTTCATCGCCGGTCCAAAAAGTGATACCATAGCCTATTGCTCTGCTCAGATCGAAAATTTTATTTTCGACGCCCACTCGCAGGCAAAGCCGTGGTCGAGCGCTGGCCAAACAGATGACGCTGTCACTGGCGACCGATGGCGCCTTTTTTGCATTCTAAAATAGCTGAATGGAGATTATCGGAAGCTTGGAGGCTTGAAGTGGTAAGCTGGGAAAGACTGGATTATAGCGTCGAATGGTGCCAGAATGGCGTATGTTGACGCGTAGAGGCTAGCTGCCATGTGGACACCTAAAGGTTAATAATAACCGTTTGAGCGATATGCGAAATGCAACTTTGAAGCAAATTTGCCAGACGACAAATTTTCTAGTATTTCTACTGCTCCAGGGTATCTGACAGCCACTTGTGTTGTAATCGTTGTTTAAGCAAGCACGCTCAGAACAGACCCGCTGTCGCTTCGCGGGCTTGAAGTCTTTGGCGCACCTTGAAGGCATGGGCAGTCGATATAAATCTGGACACATCGATCACTGGAATGATCGAGGCACATCATTTTCACTTAATTTTGCTCAATAGATGTCATTCGAGATGCACCAAATACTGAAATACTCATCTTGTTCGGTGTTGCCAACCGTCAATGCTACGCGTAGAGAAGTTGTATGGTGGGATCGATGCTTCGGTTGGCACAAATGACAGTGCTATGTTGCGCCCATAAATCAAGCTATAAATATCTGTCTGATCACCACTTACTCCTTATATCAGTCCCAACTTCGCTTTTCTCCTCGATCTTCTCTGCTGCGCGATAATGAGTCTCTGCGATGATTGCATCAAAGGTAGTTCATTTGTATGGCATCATTTATCAATCTGGGCTGACCCACCCCTGGCTAAGGTGTTCGGCATGAGGGAGAGCCGGAAGGTGAGATTTCTTATCAAGGGTGTTCCCGCCCCCCAATTAACTCATATCAGGCAAATGGGAGGTTATTGGCGGAGTGAACAGCTATGTTTCAACTCCAACTGGAACCTTCGACAGCACCAAAGTCATCCTTTTTTTGCCGGATGTGTTTGGAGCTCAATTCCTCAACAATCAGGTACGGTTATTGCAACTGTCCACTGTCGTGTGGAGCTCACGAAGCACAACTGTTCAGCTACTTTCTGATGATTTTGCGCGCAACAATTTCAAGGTCAGAACTGATATATGTTTGGTAATTGCGCCCATATATTGATTAATTTATGGCTCTGATAGACTATCATCCCCGATTACTTTGCAAATGACCCCATTCCACTAGACGCTCATGGTCCTAATGTATGCGCATCACAAGGCCGAAATCCTCGTTATGCTGATGCATCTCGATAGAGCACATTCAAAAGGGACCAATGGTTTGCGAATCATGGTGCAGAGCAAACTCGTCCTCATATCGATAAAGTCATGGCCGCCTTGAAGGCTGCAGGCGTTACCAAGTTTGCTGCGGTTGGGTTCTGCTTTGGAGGCAAGCCGCCATCATTGGTTCACCAATTAAATGCTAACACTGTGTCCCGCAAATTAGCTCGTTATGTCTTCGACCTTGCATTCGAAGATCTTCTGAATGTCGCCGTTGTCAATCACCCATCGTTATTGAAGAACCCTGAGGATTTGGAGGTATGACCAGATGAGACTTTGTCAGGTCTCACTGGACTTACACTGTTCACAGCACTACGTCAAGGCATCCAAGGCTCCCCTCCTTATCAACAGCTGCGAAGTCGATTCGCAATTCCCGGCAGACTTCCAAGCTAAAGCGGACGAAGTGTTCAAGGGTTTCGCACCTGGGTACAAGAGAGAATACTGGGCAGGGTGCACACACGGATTCAGCGTTCGTGGCGATATGAGCAACGAATTGGTCAGAGCTGGCAAGGAAGGCGCTTTCAAGTCAGCCGTTCAATGGTTCCAAACGAAATTGTAGAATGTTCAGTAACTCCTGTTGCAGTAGTGTGCAGTATGCCACATTGAAAGAGTATGAGTAAAAATTCAATCTACCAGTCAATATTAGTCAATGACGCTCACCACCACATGAGAGAACTTCCATCCAGTCTATATGAGATTGCAGTTTCTCTCGAGTCCTAAATGTTATCCTGGAAGCTTCTTCGTTATGCTACGCGTCCAAGGCAGCTGCGTGCTTTTTGTGGCCCCTCCTACCACAGCGCACTCAGCACCGAGATATTGGATCCACAAACCTGTATAGAACATTCTCAAGCACAGTTTACGATCCAATGCCGCTAATTCAAATGTGAATGCACAATTAGGTGCACCTACCGATTCTAAATTTGCCACAAGTCAGACACCACCTGGACGTGTCGAGTAAAAATTGTCTCGTGCATGATCGTGGGTTGCGGCGCGCGATCAACACAGGGGTTTACCAAGCGGTCTTATGAGAAGGGGATTGCACCAGCTCTTCAATGAATATTGGATAATAAATTGCACACATGCCTGCAAGCCAGAAAGATAACTATATTAACAGGAATATTAGTGAAATCAATCCACCAAAGCCAGGAAACACAGTCGTGGGTACATACGAGGTGTCGCAAATCAATGCCACAACAGCCATTACCTCCAAATGTCTCGAAGATGCTCTAAGAACATAACCACATCCCTAGCAACTTTTCCGTCACTACGTTCATCCCTGGCGGTAACTCTTGATTTGGCACCATCGCCACCACCATAGTCCTCATCAGACTCTTCACCATTTGCATCACCCCGGACAACACGATCATACCACATTACAAGCTCCTGTGCTTGATCCACCAATTCGTTTAACTTTACTTTTTCATCAGGTTTTCGTTTCGTACGTCCTATCTTGGTATCTCTTTGTGTTGGCGGGATAGAGGAATCTCTAGTATGAAGGCAGTCATCGCTTGATGCCAAATTCTCGATCGTCGGGAGTGCTGAGAGTATGCTCTCTTGATTTTCGGGGGAGTCCATCATCAATAGACCAAATATAACTGCAAGGTGACCGCGTAGGAATGAAGCTTCTGCTGCGGCCATATCTTCAGCATCGTCAGTGGGAATGCTATGGCCATTCTGCCGTGACGAAAGGCCTCCAATAATTGGTAGGTAATGCGTGTAGACCTTGGTAAGAATCTCCAGAATGCTCTGGCTTTGCGAGCACGTGCAAGTGCTTAAACATGTCCTTCGCCTGAGCTTACAGTACGGCGATAGACCTGGATTGGGGAGCGCGCATTAGAATCTAGAAGGCAATTTTAATGAATGGGTCATACATCTTACCCGGAGTACGGTCTTAACCTCGCCCACCATTTGGACTAGATTCGCCAACAGCCCAAGGGCGAGGCATAGTCTATCCAGTGTTTGGGAGAGTCCATCCATGTTCCCATCCTCCTCATCCAACACATCTTCTTCTACTTCAACTGATTCATCGGGTGAGGCGATCTCCGTTTTACGGCCATCATCTTCCTCCTTGATGGCCGTTGATTTTACTTCCCCTCCTTGTCTATTCTGCGTACTGTCAACATGTAGCACACTGGCAATAACTCTGGTAATCCATAGTAATGCCCCATCCGTGTCGATGACGGCCTGGCACCACTCTCTATCTCCATGGGTCAGGCTAACCAACACCCGAAGCACCATTTCTACGCATTTCCGGGCTGTCTTCTCTGCACGCTTATATTGTACCAATCCCTTGGCACAATTCTGCAAGCAGATTTCGTTCTGAACGCCCAGCCCAATCAAAGCTTTTACAAGCCAATCAAATTGCGGTGCCTCAAGAGTCCGATTACGGCCTCCTTTGATGTTTCCAGCCATGACACCATCGTCACCCTGAGATGAGATTGATTCCGTTGCTTGACTGAAGTCGTTAGGATCTGCAGGTTCATCGGCCCATTGGTTCAAGAGGTATGAATCCAAAAGTCGTAGATGCAAAAGTACGGATTCTAGATGGGGTAGTCCTTGGCTGGTATCTCCAAGCCAAATCGCGCCAAGGTTTGAGGTGGAGGTTCCAATCCCCATTCGTTCAACCTCCGCTTTTAGGGAGGTCAATAATGCTGGGAGGTGAATGGTAGGTATAACATTTGGCGGTAGCGCATTGAGGGTATAAACCACCAGTAACGGTGTCGATATCTATCATAGCTTTCATTAATCCAATTAAACGACGGGAAAAGTGGTAGGGCACATGCCGCAGTAAATGAATGAAATAAACGAGCTCCGGACGATATTGTAGTGTGAATCGTTGTGAGCTATAGTCAGACTTCACGTAAGACTCTGCGTCAGCGAAACGAAAAGACGCATCTACCATCTCCTTGTCTTTCTTTCCGATCTCCGACCCTCGTAGGAGGGTATCAGCACCTGATGTGGATTGACCATGCTCCTTTTTCACCGAAGCAGAGTCCAGGAGGCGGAGCGGGTCCTTGTCTGACCCGAGTAGAGAGAAAAATAACTCCACAAGTGGCTTCGTCTGAGTAGTTGGCGTCGTAGTAGACTGACGCTTCCCCTTCCCATCTGATGTGGACCCATGCACAAGTGGCTGTGGTGCGACCGGTGGACGCTGAGCAAGGTCCAACAGCGAAGATGGGTCGCGCGCAACTAGTGCTGCGAAGAATAAAAATAGACAGTCCAATAACTGGCAAACTACATCAGCATGCTTATCCCGTATAATCATTGATACTCACAATATCATCTCCTCTACCAGCACCTGCTTCACAAAACACGTCCCAGGTTTGTGATAGAAAATCAGCGGCTTTGGCCTTCCTGGAAAATTCCAGATCGCAAAGCTTTGTCGTGATTTCCAGAGCACTGATCATTGAAATGAGTGAATCTCACTGATCACAACGATGGTAAAGCAGACCTCGCTCGACGAAGACCCAATCCACTATTTGGGCTCATCCCTTCCATGAGGTAGCCAACTTCGTCCATGAACCTCCGGCTTTCACCATGACTACGGAGTTCTGTTATACTCTTTAGCGGGTTCATCATTCCATTAGGTAGGAACACAGGTGGCGGAACTGGAGGCTTGGAATGTTTCCCTCCTTTGCTGGTCTTCTGACCTCTGCCAGGAGAGTTGGACTTTGATGGTGAATGTTTAATTGGCGTCTGACTGCCCGACTCAGGTGCAGGATATGGGTCGTCTTCAGAGTTATCGATTCCCCACCGTGTCCTCAAGTCGGCATAGCTCTCTCTCTGCGAGTCATCCTCTTCTTCCTCTTCCCATTCCGGGACTGCGCTTGTACCCGGTGTATTGGCGAGAAACGCACGAGATGCCATGGACGATGCAGGTAAAGATAATAGAAATGACCGAGACTTCCCGGCATATGTACGTGCGTTGGTTTGTGGCCGAATAGGGAGTGGCGGTTGTTCAGGGAGTTCAAGGGGTGAAGGTTCAATTGCATCAGTACTGGTTGGGACCCAGGCAGGTGCAGTGGTTGTGGTCACGTCGGAGGAGGGTAATGAAGGAGTACGATCCATTGTTGGATTCGTTGCACGGGTTTTGACTGTAGGCTCGGTCTTTGACCTTCCTAGCATACGTCTGGCTATCTCCTTTGGTCTGGTTTTTGGTGGGATGTACGGCGAGAGTGCATCATGAAGTATTTCCTCGAAGCCACTGCCACCCTTCCTAGTGGAATGTGCAAGCCTTTCTGGCGGACTCTGACCACGGGACTTGGACAGAAAGGTGTCCCGCCCTGCGCTAGAAGTAGAAATGTGAGCCACCGATGTCACTTTGAGTTTCTTGTCGGTTGCCGCAGCTCCCCTAAGAGCTTCAGTTTCGGTTACAACCGACAATCTTGGTCGCTTCGCCGATATCGAACCGGGTATTCCTGTTTCCTCATCATCACTATCTTGTTCAGCCGTTCGCCTTTTCTTTGCTTGGCCTTTTCTGCCGTAAGTTCGCATGATTGTAGAGGATGGAGGCATCACGGGCTTGTTGAGGTCGTAATAAATGAATTGATGGGCCATTCTGGGAAGGAGTTCAATGAGTGGAACGACGCGTGACGTGGTTCCCATGATTGTCACTCCTTTCTCCATCGCCTCTCACAGCCCCAACGCTCACGTTCACCACCACCTCCAGCACGTCATGAACGGCTTGCAGGACAGAATTGACTCGTTCCTCAAGGCAAAACGCGTCAAATCTATCAAGAAATTCATGAAATGGCCACACCCATTAAACGATCGTTCGTTCAAGGCAACGCCAGAAGCGCTGGCCGAAGCTGGTTTCTATTACAATCCCAGTGCCTCGCAGAAGGACAATGTCACATGTTTTATGTGCAACAAAAGCATTGGTGCTTGGGAAGAGGAGGACGATCCCTTCGAATTCCATTATAAGGCATGTGGCCAAGAATGTGATTGGGCCTTTCTGCGGTGTGGACTGCGTCGGGATGTTGACCGTCATGGAAAGTTAGTCGCTCCCCCTTCATACGTATCTGTGGATATAACAGTTCTCGAAATCGTATAGCTTCGTGTTTCCCGACAAAACACGCCTGCCCAGGTCCAAAACGATCGAACGCGCGCGACGGGCTACCTTTAAAGATTGGGGACACGAGAACCCATCAGCAGACAAGGCATTTCAGTCTTTCCCTGCTCTTCGTGTCTGGAGTTGCTAAGCTGTTGTTTATACACCTAGATGGCTCAAGCAGGCTTCGTCTATACCCCAATGCAATCTGGCGACGACTTGGCGACTTGCCTATATTGCAACGTTGCACTCAGTGGCTGGGATCCGGATGATGACCCTATGTGAGATTTCTAAACATTCTGCTATGCGAAATGCCTAACTAAGATAGAGAGGAGCATCGTAAACGCGAAGCCAGAAATGGCCCCTGTCCCTTCTTCCACCCGCCCGGTGTTGCACCAGCAACGAACTCATCAACAGGGGATACGGTAACTAAACCGCCGTCACGCTCAGGATCTGCCCGACCTGCGTCCCGGACAAGCGTCAAACCACCTTCTCGCACCAAAAATAATACCCGCACCACTTCTGCACATCAAGACATACTTCACCCAACTAAAATCCATGACGGTGACGAGGATAGCGATTATAATTCTACTCAGAGCGCAAACACTGGTGATAGAAGAATGAGTAGGGCACCTGGCAAAAGAGTGGCCTCGGGAGCCTCTCGAAGTCGGAGCAAGGGGAAACAATTGGCAGACGTCGAGGAGGAACAGGGCGCAGACGAGCCAGAAGAGGAAATTAAACCCAGAGGGAAGAGGAAGACAACCGTTAAGTCCAAGATAGTAATCAAGGAGGTAGAAGTGGAGGACGACACCGAGGAGCCCACTATCGAAGATGAGGTGCATACGGTGGAAGAAGAAGTCAAAGATAAGCCTAAGAGAGGGAGAGGCAGACCGCGAAAGACAAAACCAGTTGAGGTGCAGGTGGATAGCAGAGAGGATGTGCAGGTGGCACCACCTAAACCTAAAGCAAAGAAGAAGGGGAGGCGTACGAAGGCTAAAGCACCCGAACCCGAGTCCAAAGAGGAACAAGAGTTGGAAATCGACGAAGAGGATGTCAGCGTTCCTACAAAGAGCAGGACCAAGGGTAAGGGGAGGCCGAAAGTGTCTGAAAGTGAGGATGAGATTGCAAACGTCCAACGGGTGGAGAAGGACGAGTCAGAGGTGGACGAGGAACCTACTAAACAGCAGCACCCCTCGAATCTCAAGAACCCATCTCTATTCACTTCAGACCATGTTTCCTCGGCAGAACTGCCCCCTTCCAGCAGCGATGCTGAAGTGTTACTGGAGACTCCCAGCAGCCGCAAGCAGAGTGCTAATGCGGCAACAGGGGACGTTGTCGCTCAAGAAGATATCATAACCTCTTCTGACGAAGAGGAGGTCCTCAAGAGCTTAATACCAGGGCAGGACGATATCACGATGCGCGTTTCAGCACCAGCAGTATTGACGAAGCGGACTTCGTCATCGAACCCTCAACCTCAAGTCGAGCCGAACCAAAATGTCACTCCCCCCGCCAGAAGACGCAGTTCTGCAAACAAGATGGTCCAGCGGTCGTCTGTCAAAACAGAGCAGCAGCCTGATCCCGAGCCTATACCCTCACGACCACTGCCACCACCACCTCGTGATCCAACTCCCCCAGCTCAAGATGTGGACATGCAAGATAGAACACAAGACGTGGTTACGCAGGAGCAGACACATCCGGAACGATTCGTTACCCCCCCTAAACAAGTGCGAAGCCTACCTGTGCCTCGGGCGGTCTCGCCTCCTCCGCCTCAGCAAAGCACCACAGTTGAACCTCTTCCCCTTCCTGCAGCCATTGAGGAGGAACCGGTATACCCAACACCGCCATTATCGTTACTTCCATTCACACCGTTGACCTCATTGACGTCTGCTGAATTGGACATGACTGTGGAAGAATGGATACGCTATCAAATAGGTGTCGAGTATGACAAATTGAAAAGGGATGGGATGAGAGAGCTAGAGAAGTTTAAGAAGAAGGCGGATGATGTTAGGAAGATGATTGATGGTCTTTGAAGCTGTTGTGTCGTTTCTGGGCTTTGCTTTCTCCCTAGCTGTGATGATGTCCTTAGACTCGAGCTTTAGGATCTACGCATATAGACACTTGGATCACTCTAATCGATGATGCACCATTTCTTCGGGTCATGCAACCTGGGCACAATTGTAAAACGCCGCAAGAAACACGTTACGAACTCGCCACGACTTGAAGTCCTGGTTATGTCGTACGCCTAAATCGGCGTAGTCAACGATATTGCCAGCTTTTTCTATCCAATAGCATACTAGCCGACGCTAGAGGATGCTAATATTGGTTATGCTGCTTGCAATCATGATAAAATACACTTGATTGTTGGGCATGATTATAGCTACATGGGATCAAGGTGTGGCAACCAATACCTAATGATAGAGTCATTAACTCATGCACGTAGCGTGGACATAAGGCGTACCGCTGAAGGGGTAAGCCCGAGTTCCTTCAAAGACTTCGAGAAGTCTGCACGGGAAAACACTTTTCTAAATAGGATTAAGTGCTCACTCATCTATGTTGAACGGTTCCATGAATAGCCCACCTTGGGAAAGTGAGGGAGAAGGACACAGTGTCGGCGTTTACCTGCAGGGTCTGACTAGCAAGGAACTCTGCAACAGCACTCAGTGCTAATATCTGTCATGAGTGAAGTGCATTGTCAGTGAGATAGGTGACGACCTACGCGAGTCGCTTGGTAGTGTCGTTGTATATGGCTGCCCTCCTGTCGAAAGCCGAATCTGCAATCTGGCGGTAGCGGCATTGCTACTGCTACTGACTTTAGCTGCAGCGCTAATGGCAGAGGTGCCAGCGGCCGGCACAGAGGCAGCTGAGCTGCTTGAAGGTACGGGTTGGCCTTCACGGAGAGCCTTCTCTTGAGCAGCCTTTTCTGCCCTAGCCTTCTTGTCGGCTTCGATCTGAGCTTTTATAGCTGCTCGAGCTTTGGCATCCTCAATCTTTTCTGTTCAAGATACCAAATCAGTATTTTGTCTAGGCAGGCTGGAGGTCCAGAGGGTACCTCTCCTCTTCTGTTCCGCCTCTTTGATGGCCTCTTTCGCTCTCATCTCTTCCTTGATTTTGTGCAGATCCTACGAGCACCAGTCAGGGTTGTGGGGAACTGTTAGAGAGAGGGTATACCTTGCCTGCCTTTCTTCTTATAGCCTCATTGGCGACGTTTCCACGAGCGTCTTCCTCTGCCTTCTTTGCTCGTTTTTCAGCCATCTTCTCGCGTAACTCTGCGAGCCTGGCTTTCTTTTCCTCTTCGGTCAAAGGCTTGATCTATACAAGGGGTCAATCACTGGGTAGATCATGGACGTATAGAGGGCATACTTCTTCAGTAGATTCCTCAAATTGATCATGGCCACTCTTCTCTGCGTGGAAGTTGGCAACTGCAGTATTCCTGAATATCTTACCGCATGTCGAGCATTTGATACTCTAAGTATGACCATGCGATCGCGTCATTTATCGGCTCGATCGGGAGTGTACCAGTCGGACATACCTTGGCTTCAACAGCACCAACGGCAACAACACCAAGGTCCTGGAGTGCCTGGATATCCTCCTCGTCATCATCATATCCCATCGCGCCACTTGATCGCGCAGAGCTCGGAGATTCTGTGACACCACCGAGATCTGGAACTGCATCGTTCTCATGTTCCAGAATATGATCCATTGCGGGCTGGAGACCGCGACCTCCGGTAGCTTTGATGGCCCCTATTGGAATTCCATTATGCGCGCAGCAGTTATCATGGGGTAAGAACGAAATGTGAGCGAATTAGCTTCTGGTTCTCTCGATTGTGGTTAGCAGAGATTAGGCGAACATTCGACGCGTGCTGGGTCAAAACCCATTGATAGTAGAGTATCCTTGTCGCTCGGCATTGCTTGATAGGGATGTAGGTTGATGAAGAGTGCTATGAGTATTTATATCGTAGCGGTAGAATTGTGTCAGATCTGGGGTCTGGATGGGCTTTCTCACGGCAGGGGCGCCAGGTTAGGAATATCTGGGAAGCCCTGCGTCATTAATGATGGTGGTAGAGGCCCTCGTCAACTGCAAGCAATGACCATGATTGCTTGGCTTATTGACTAAAAACGATAACCGCAACGTTACCGCGTCCCATGGCGTTCAAAGAAGTGTATTGCTCTAAGCGAAATCTACTCAGTATTGTATTTTCCGTAAACTTGATGGCCAGCAAGATAGGCTAGTCGTCTGCGGAACTACGATGATCAAAGTACTGGTTGAAATGCGCAATGAAGGACAAGGAGCACGGAGAAAAGAAACTCGGGGACTGGTGGAGAAAGATGACCGTGACCGGCACAACTCGCGGCTCTGATGTTGTCCTCACCCACCAGCATTCACACTGTTTGCTGACCTATTTACCATTCTTTTCCACATTTTATCCACATCGCGTCTCGAATCATACTTGAATATTATTCTGACCACAATATCCGTGCTGACCGTCGTTTCGGTCTTTACTTGCCTCTTATTTGACATCGACTAGCAACCGCGTAGCAACAATGCAAGCTTCCAAACCTCCTGCTGCACGCCCCGGAAGTCCTGTCGACGAGGACCTCCAAAAGCTGTACAATGAAGTCTGGGCAGGTTTTGCTGAGGATAACAACAATACCACGGATGGAGATCTTGATACCATATATACCGTCTACGGTAACTCTGAGTACACATCGAACCAGAACACCAATGATCACGGTGCCAATGGCCAAGGGGCATGTATGTCCACGTCGTCACAATCACGTATGATGTTATCTTACGAGCAGGATTCTTTGCTGTGCTTCTCAGATTCGACAATGTCACAAGCACAAACACACCACAGGCCACCCTCACTTCCTTCCATCACATCGAATAGGCCGTCGCCAGTTAGACGCTTACCTCCAACCCCTGGAGGTTCCACATCTTCACCAATGTCTCCTACATTTTCGATGCCAGAGCCAGAGCATTATGGGAACTCGCCTCAGAGGCCAGGACACTACAGCGTCGATTCCTTCGCATCAGCGTCCTCTGCCTCGAACGACCTACTCAGAAAAGCAACAGCGGGAAACAGCGGTCGTAGACTCCCCCCTGCACCAGGATCCCTTGATTCCAATCGTCCACCAGGGCCGGTCAGACCTTCTGGTCTTCCTCTTGATCCACGCCCATCTTCCCGGATCCAGACCAACTTGTATCAAGAATCAATCACCTCACCTGGTTCAGCTAGCACAAGTTTCTCTTCATCGTCACGCCCACGGAATTCTTCAACCCGGCCACCAGGCGCATTGCAGGCCACACCACCGGGGGGGCATTACCTGCCAGATGATAATTATCAGTTTCCTGGTGCTGAGTATTCCCCCATTGAAGAACGACTGGTAACGCCTGTAGACTATCGAACGCGTGAGGACAAACCGTTTTCTTTCCCCACGGCTATGGTTCCTCCGGAGCTGCCTTCCAAGCCTGTTCGTGATGGTGAATATATGCCGCATAGTGCAACTCGACCCAGTGTCCGTGCGTACCTGTTCCTACCAGTCGGATCTTCCGGGATTTGACATTAGTTTAGATGAGCCACACCTTGACCGTAGCGATAGTGCCACATCTTACGCTAATCAGCACTCACCTTTGTATCCGGGAGGGCCAAGTTCCGCCAGTCTCAATCGTGGTGACTCCGTTGGTTCAGGCGCCCCGTCGGCGGCTTTGCAGCCAAGGGGGCAGAACTACGACTCACACTCTGTGTATGAATTTAATTCGGCGGATCTGGTGCGACATCCGACAGAAACATTGCATCGACTCGGCAGCTATGGCCAGCAACCTGTTGATCCCGAAATGGGAGTTTCTGCCTCCCGTGGTCCTCTCGAATTGCACGACACAACAGGAGTAGGGTATTGGGATGAGGACGAAGAGGAGGAGGCTGCCAGGTTTATCAACTATTCCTTACTATCACATATCGCAGTTCAGCTTCGTGACAAGATACCGAGAGCAACTCATGTCAAAGGAAGCATCCCCTATCCTCGATCATTCACCGGCAAAGATATAGTGGTATGTCATATCTTATCAGCGGATTTCCTTCTTCCGAAATAGGCACTCACCCACTTGCGTCCGAAAGTCGACAATCCAAAGCATTATCCAACGTGAACTAGCCATTAACCATGGAATGTCCACGAGTGATAGAAGGGCTGCCTTGCAAGTCGCACGAAGCCTGCAAAGCCAACTGTTCTTCTATGAAGTTGAATGGGGTGGCAGGGATCTGCAGGATGGTGTTGAAGATGTTTTCAATTTCCTCGACGACCCAGAAGGTGATGGACCTGGAGAACGTGAAGAGTTACCGACCGGCGTCATCGCTGTGCTTACTCGTTGCTACTCAGCGAGTTGTAGCGAGGGAGCAGTTTGCTATGCCTATGGTTGTCCACGCAAGGTATTGGCGTTTATTTTTGCACCTTTACTTGATGTTGATGACATTCTTTCTGTTGCATACAGGGTGACTCTATCACGGAGGCTGTTCTTCCCAGTGAAATTCAGACTGTACAGAAGACGGCCGAGGATTGGTCTGCTACAGTCAAGGAAGAAATTATTGATAGCCTCCCGGAAAGCGAAATTAATCGACAGACGTGTGTCCTTGTATCGCCACAATGCCATATCGTTAACTCTGACAAATCGTTTGCAGGATCATTCATAAAATCATCACCAAAGAAGGGCAATACCTACAGGACCTTGATACCATCGAATCGATCTTCCTCAGGCCACTTCGAGCCTCTAACCCTCCCGTCATTTCACCCCTCAGCAAACTTGAGGAGTTTATTGATGATGTCTTCGGCAACGTTTTGGATTTACGGGAATGCAATCGTCGTCTCTTGGAGGTTATGTATGTCAGGCAAAGGGAACAAGGACCAATCGTACAGAGGATCGGAGATGTCTTCCTGGACGCTGCTACTGAGTTCAAACTAGCGTATCCAACATATATTGGCCACATGCCTGTTGCGGAAAAGAGGCTGAAGGAGGAGATGGAGAACAACTCAGAATTTAGGTTGTTCCTTGAGGTAAGTGCACTGGGACATGATGCCGGCCCTTGTATTGAAAATTCATTATAGCATTGTGCTCGACAACAATCTGTCAGGCAAACCGATGCTCCTCGTCTCGATTTGAAGCATCTGCTCAACCGAGCTTCGGAGCATCTTCAAAAATACCCTGTACTGCTTGAAGCAGTTAAGCAGGAAACGGCTGAAGGCAACCCTGATATCGAGTTCCTGACTGAGGCCATTCATGCGATCAAAAACCTGCAATCAGCTGCACAACTGAAAACCTTCCAAGGTTCTATGGCGAAGGGAAGTGCTGGAAAATGGGGGTGGGATGATCTGATCGCCGCAGACCTGATGGACACTTTGCCCAAGAAGGAGGCTAAGAAACAACAGTGAGTCTGACGGCGGTGCCTACTGTGAATTTAATTCATTCGATACCCTAGTGTCATCTTCGAGTTGATAAAGGGGGAAATGGCCTACGTAAGAGATTTGGAGAACATTGAACTTGTAAGTTCCAAACCGGTTGCAAATACTGATCCACGCTTAGCCCGTTTAGATGTATATACGACCCCTCCGAGAGGCCAACCCCCCCATAATCGATCCTCAGAAGCTCGAGACTTTCATTGAGGATGTGTTCCACAACTTCCGCGAACTCCTTAGTCACCATCGTCGCTTGATGCAGCAGCTTCATGAAATTCAGAGGGAAGAGCATCCTGTGATTAAGAGCGTTACTGCACCACTCTTCGATGCAGCTTTGAATTGGAGAGATGCCTATATGCAATATATACCCAATTACCCCATAGCAGCATACAGGATCGATGATGAAATGGCCAATAACCCTGCATTCAAGTCGTTTGTTGACGTGAGTGTCTCATAACCTTTTTCACGCCTACAGGCTGCCTAACGTTGCCTCACCGTAGCAATGCACTCGCCACCCTGACGCTGATCGCTTGGACATGAAGAACTTTATTAACCGACCCATCCCACGTCTCCTACGTTATGAACTTCTGCTCAGGAACATTATGGATGAGTCGCCAGAAGGACATGAAGACCTGGAAGCCATTCCCAACGTGATTGACGTTATCAAATCCTTAGGAAAGGAAACAGAGCCCGGTGTCGTCAGTGCCAAGCAGAAGGTCGAGCTCTGGAGGTATAACTCCAATCTCATATTCAAGAACGGTGAAACTGTCGTAAGATCCTGACACCTTATGTGCTCTACGTGGTCGTCATCGTTGATTCTTGAATTCATAGGATATGGACCTCTTGAATGCCAACAGATCACTCATGTTCTCTGGAAAATTACTTCGTCAACCAGACAGCGGTCTAGAATGGAACGGATGGAGTGAACTCTTTGTGTTGTTATTCGACAACTACCGTGTGTGGCATAATTTCGCAAGTTATATGATACTTATTTTCATGACCTGCAGTGGTTATGACGAAACCTAAGGAGAAAGATGGCATAACGAAATATTATGTCCATCGCAGAGTACGTTGCGTCATATACATTATTACGATGTCCTAATACCTCGATTGTTCAGCCTGTCCCACTGGATCTATTGAACCTTGTCAACTTCAATGATCAACCGACACAACGCAGTGCTGGTCTACTGCGTGGTCTCCGAGGCGATCGCCACGAATTGAGCAATCCTGCTGTCTCAGCTGAAGATGCGCGTATGGTTTATCCGTTCACCATTCACCACAACGGTCGATTGGGAGGTCCATATACCTTCTACGCAGAGACGGGTCAAAACCGAAGCGATTGGAAGCAGAATTTGGAACAAGCGCTCGGTTTGAGGAAAGCCGTGCAAGACTCGAATAAAGTGTTTGAGATTGAGACACTCAGCACTGATACCTTCATTATGCAGTCCACATATAATGCATCTTCCGTACCAACTTACAACCAAGACACGACATTCACGGGGAAGGTTACTTGCTCTGTTCCATTTAGTGATTGCCATTTCTCCCGTCATGTTGCTGTGAACTGACTGAGTTATTAGACACTCCTGATGGGCGAGGCCTTGTGGCCATCGGATGTGCAGAAGGCGTATGGATTGGATATCGCCATGACCCTAAATGCATGCGCTTCGTGTTGGCTTCCATCACACTTACTGACGGTTTAAATTAGCCATGCGAAGAGTACTTCACCTCAAGATGGTTACACAATGTGCAATGCTAGAGGAGTTCGGTATCTTCCTCGTGTTGGCAGACAAAGTGAGGTCAAACCATCTCACCTGACATCATTCTAATCACTCCTAGTCCTTGTTTGCATATCACATCGAGGCTCTAGTGCCAACATCGCCTCAAGGAGTCAACAATACACAAGCACCGCAAAAACTCAACGGCAACAAAGATGTGCACTTCTTCAGTGTTGGCACATTACATGGACGAACGTTGATTGTCTACATGAAAAAGAAAGGCGTACGTTGGAAGTCACGAACGGTGTAGGATAATCTCTGACGGCCATCTCCTTGCAGTTGGACAGCATTTTCCGTGTTTTGGAACCGGTTGGCGATAAAATCAACGAGCGAGTGCGAGCCCCTGTGGGATTGAGTTCAAGACTGGGATTCCGTTCTGCCAAATCAGAATGGTTCCGCATATACAGGGATTTCTTCCTGCCATCCGAGTCATTCGACTTGATCTTCCTGAAAGCAAGAATTGCTATTTTGTGCGCTAAAGGCTTTGAGATCATGGATTTGAATAAGTATGTGAGATTTGCTGTGGGTGATACGCTGTCTTGCTGACTGTTCCGTGTAGCTTCAGCAGTATCACGATTCCTCAGCGTGAAGATCCCAGGCTAGCACAGCTTGCCAAACGTTGCGAATCTTCCAGACCTATGGGTATGTTCCGATCAGGCGAAGACGAATTTTTGCTGGTCTATGACGGTAAGCACATATTGAGCTGCTTATTGGTCTGTACTAACTCAATCGACAACCAGAATTCGGTGTCTACGTTGACAAACACGGTGACCCCAATCGTTCAGCAGCAACGATCGACTGGGAGGGTACAGTTGAACGAGTCGCTCTACATTCCCCTTATATCCTCCTCTTCGACAGTCGATTCATCGAAGTACGAGACATTCAAAATGGGCGTTTGATGCAAATTATACCTGGAAATGATATCCGTTGCATTTGGGATGGAAGGGGCGCAGGTGCCAGTGTTACGGGTGCAGGACAACCGACTACACTGGGCGGGCCTGATGCGATGAACCAAGAGGCTCAAGTTCATGCTGTTATGAGTGTGGCGGAACATATCTCTGGGGTTAACGGTGGACGAGGAAGAGTAACTGCCCAACATGTGTTTGAGCTTATCCCGACTGTTCCTCTACCCCTCCCCTCTCAACCAGGACAACCCCAATCGTCTGGACAGCACCAACACAGCAATTCGATCCAAACGATGTCAGGGATGCCACCTCATCCCCAACAGTTTGGACAGATGGCGGGACCTTCAACTGGATTTCACCACTCACAATCAATGAGTATGTATCGAGGAACCACATCTCCACCGGAATCGCCTACTCTAAGGAGTTCGAGTTCATGGAGGTCATGAATGTGATTTACCTTTTTGTATTGTGAGTACCATCATCTTATCCATACTACTATCTTCTCTTTGTTAATCGTATCTATTGCATCTTTGTGCAGGGATCTAATACCGGACGGCATTGTGTTTTTCTATGGAAATTTCTACAAATGCGATGGACTCGGTTGATTGCGCATATTCTTACCTAGTTCCCATTTTCAAATTACAGGCCATTTCCCAGAGCCTGGATGGAATGCAATCTTTGACTTTTTTTTGGTCCCGAGTAATAATGAGGGTAAATAATGAGGTTGTGTACAATGCTTCAATACGAGCGGTCGTGAATATAAGTAATGAACGCCTGTGAAACGACTCTAATTGTGCTCTGCACTCCTGTGCAATAGCACTAAGCACGGAATCTCATGTACGCCATGAGCAGCGCGGAGCAACCAGTTACAAAGCCGACGAGATATTGCAGCGTCGTTGCCTAGAGAAGTCATGTGTAAGTTGTATATGGCACTGACTGGGGACCACTGACCTTGGAGGCCTGGATAGTCGTCCTTAGACCAGCCAATTCCTGTTCAATCCTCGTGTCTACCTCCTTGATCTTCAGTTCTTGGCCACTACTCTCCTCTCTCATCCTTCCCTTTTCTAAATTCAAATCTAGTCTAACGCCAGCCTGTGTACGTGTGATCTCCTCTCTTAGCCGTTGCTTCAACTTGTCTATATCATTCATGAGGCGATCATTTTCTGCTTTAAGCAATGCGAGGTCGTTTTTCTCCATTAGCTGGAGTTCGGATTTGAGGTGTGCAAAGTCGACTTGTTGGGTGTAATGGTGCTGTCGCTCGTCGTGAGATCAAACGGTATCTCTAAAAGTAAGCGCAAACCGACCTTTTCCTGTTCAGCTTTGGTAACCATATTGGCAGTCATATTCCTTATGGCTTCGTCAATGACCTCAGCCATGGCAGTCATGATACCTTCGGCTTGTGCACGGTTCAACCCCTCCCTCTCCAGCCTCTGAACAAAGTGGTGGGTATCAAAGTGGAAATCTCGACGTCTTGAAGTTGTTGATAAGGAGCGTGATATTAGCTGTGGGTGTTGTGATTGAGACTGTTGGGTTTGGGCTTGAGACTGTGGAGGCGGTGAGTTGGGTGGAGTTGGTGGATCACGAAGGGTGCTCGTCGTCGTGTGCAACAGTCGTAGACATGCCCTACGACGACAGTAAGATAATAAAGCAGGATTGGAGGGTAGCGTACGCGTTAATGAGATCATGGTAGTTTAAGTATAAGCTGGCGGAGTACAATGTCGATTCCCATTTGGAAACAATCAATCACATGACTATCATCACTAGATTTCTCTGCTCAGTGCTCGAAAGTTGTCCTCCTCATCAAAATGCAAGCAGACGACGTGATATGGTCTGTCATAAACCACCAGTTCTGTTCCTACAAAGTCAGGTATGCCGTGCTACTACTAGGACATTTGTAGGTGTCAATATTTAGGATGACCCAGGACAAAGACGCAAAACTTTTGTCGGAACGAATATAATGTCACTGGTCTTTGCAATCGACAGTCATGTCCACTAGCAAACTCGAGATATGCCACCGTTCGGGAGAAGGAAGGTGAGTGGAGTGCATCTATGCGACTGGAAGATCACCTCAAGAACGCCCCGTTATCAGGCGTGCTCTTCCTCTACGTCAAAACAATTGAGAGGGCACATACACCTGCTAATATGTGGGAGCGGATTAAACTGTCCAACAATTACACCAAGGCATTAGAACAAGTGCGTATCCTGTCATATCTCGAGTTGTTTTACAAGCAGACTGAAACGGTTACTCAGATTGACAATGAGCTAATTTATTGGCCAAATTTCCTGGTCCATAAATGCAAGCAACGAGTCACCAAAATTACCCAATACCTCATCAAGATGCGTCGTCTAAAACTACGGCATCAGTATGCCTCACAGTACTCGTTACAACCTTGCAATCAGCTCACCCTGCCGTCCCTAGACCTAAACTAGTTGGCGTAAAGAAAAAGCTCGAACGCCGTGAGGCTACTAGGGAACGAAAAGCACTGGCGGCTGCCCACCTCGAACGCTCAATAGAGAAGGAACTTATTGAGCGTTTGAAATCTAAAGCTTATGGTGACGCGCCATTAAACGTCAACGAGGATATATGGCAAACCATACTAGACAAGGAGAAGAAAGGTAGTAAGGCCCAAGACGCCGAAGAATTAGATATGGTCGATGACGAAACGGATGAAGAGCTTGAGGAGGAGATGGAGGAGGAGAGGGAGGGAGAGGAGGACGTTGAAGGTTGGGGTGATAGGGAGTTTGTTAGTGACATTAGCAGTGACGAAGAGGATGAAGGCGATATGGAAGACCTAGCGGTAAGTGTTTTTGCCGTAACGATTAGTCTGAAACCCGTCGTACTAAGGACTGCATGTAGGACCTTGGCTCAATTGGTGAGGACCTAGATGGTCAGGATGATGATGAGGCCCAACCCTCGGAAGAGGAGAAAGGTCAAAAGCCAACAAAGCTTGGCAAGCGGAAAGCAACCCCAACAAAGCCCTCAAAACCACCAAGCAAGCGACCAGAAAAGAAGCAGAAGAGTGCGTCCACATATCTGCTGGGGTTCAATGTCTGTACTGAGCTTTTGTTGCAGGAGGACCAAGAGTGGAGGTGGAGTACGAGCACGAGATGGAGAGTGTCCCGCTTACCAAGGAAGCTCTTGCCAATTGGTAGCACTTGCACCACCCTGGTGGGGTTTCGACGTTATGGGTGTCGCAATACCCTGGCTGGACGCCTTGTACATGGATCCTTGTACGATTCAAGCGGCCCGATTACTGCCAGGATAGGAGCCGCACACAACAAAACCATTGTATTCAAAAGTAGTAGCATAACACTATTCAGACTACGACAACGATCCTCGAGATTCCAATGAAATTAACTAAACAGAAGAATACCAAATATTGACTGCGATATTTAAAGACCCAATGACTAGCATGTATACGACGGAGAATTGGAAGCAGGTATACAGAGAAATAGACTAACCCCATAGCACGCGATAAGAAGTATAGGATGAACAGGGATCGACGGAAGGTTACAACCACTGATAGTGGTATTATCATTAGAAATGAAGCAACAGCGCGTCTCGATATCAAAAGCTCTACTCCGCTTTTGCTTTTTGCTTGCGTTTCCCCATTTCCGCTCTTGTGAGCCGCGTGCCAAGCAGGACATCCCAATGGATGAAGAATGGCTGCGCAAAGTTGGACTTGATGCCAACGATCTACAATGGAACGTCAGACCATGTGCCAAAATATACCGGGGTAGGCAACCCATAACAACGTTACTTACCTGATGATGAATGTCATGGTAATCTGAATTATTGGGTGTCATCATTTGCAAGGGGTCGAATGGCAGGCGATATCCACAATGGTCGTCAACGGTCTTGAAGGTCGAGATCACAAATAGAAACATTGCCTGCCTAGCCGATAGGCCTGCCAGCCATTCCGCCGCAACCGCGCCGAGGGTGTCTAAAAGGAACCCCTCAAACGGGTGATTATACAAGGCCCCGAACGCGTAGGGCACATATAACCGATGGTGCCACGAGTGAATGTGCTTGTACATAAACTTGTTCACATGCATGGCACGATGCAGGAAATATTGCCACGTGTCGATGACAAATCTGAAAGGGAATATCCCAAACCGTTAGACGCGCACAGGACAACCAATTGAAGACTTACATTCCAGCAAGGAACTGGAGGATAGGTATACCCCACCAGTAGATCATGTATGCCAGGTGGTCAAGATGTTCGCCCTCCACATGGACCCCCCCTAGCGAAAGCGCCCAACCCTGGATGGCAGCCTTATACCCATCTATGATGGGTTGATGGTTTGTCGTAACAAATTTTGGTTCCAACCACCAAAGGCCCATGCACGTCTGAATTACTTGCTGCACCAACACCCCTAGAACGACGTGCGTCCTGCTCGCAAGGTTCCTCTTCTTCACCTCTTCGGATTCGTGAATTCGATACTTGTCCAGCCACTTCCAGCCGGAGATATCCAAGCCATGGAATAAGAGTGATAGTGACCAATACGCAATGATGGGTACTGCTAGAGTGAGGTGTTCGTCGGATAATCCTTCAATAAGCCTTGATTTATACGAATGATAGAATGGCACTTTTGGTAGTAAACATGGTTGTGTTTCGTTGAGCCATTTCAAACAAGGAGCAGCATTCTCGGTCATCAAGGCCATGTTGGAGGTGGAAGTGATGACTGTTACTGGCCAAGTCACTGCACCAAGGTAAGAGGTCAACAGTAACAAATAGTTTAATTCTCCAATACAATATTACGAGACAGGAGATGGTATACTTTTGTGCGACAGTTTGCCGCGGGGTAGTCGTCCAAGGTCAATTAAAACATCGTTGTCCTGGACCAAATTTCGCTCAACTTCTTTGACGTGGTGATATATACTTTTTTATTTTTCTACGCTCGAAAAGACACAGTTCTTTACAGTACATACTATTTCAACTCCGCGAGATAAATCATACCAATGGGAGGGCAACGAGATACAGAAAACAACGATTGATGTAGAGGTAAAACTAAATGGTGGGCTGATGATCACAATGATTAATGGGAATATGGAGAGGAAAACTCGGCCAATGGCAATAAAATGAGTGTTCTACGGTCAGAGTTCAACGTTCAAGGTTCATTCAAATTATTCAGCAATGTAGTTAAACAACGCTTGGTCACCATATCGCCCTGCAGAGGTTTCGTCAGACATCTGACACAGAGTGGAGTACAGTAGACTCACCTTTAGCAAGGCAGCAAAAGTCTGGTCACGAAGAGGCTCAGGTAGACAAGCCCTCAATGCTTCCCTAGCACTGTTAACAGCATACCGATAAGCGGCTATATCTCCACCGAAACAGGAGGTTGGAAACCAAAACTCACCGCATATTGTCACTCAAGCGCAGGTAACACCTAACCACATGTTTAAGGAGTCTAACCGCCTGAGTTTCTACCAACTGGTGGACCATATTGCTGAGAACAGTGCCAACTGCGTAGAACCGCTCGTAGGTGTGGCAGATATACGTCAGACCAGTCTCGTCAAGCAGAATTTTTTGAACGATGAAGATCGCCACCGTTTTTGAGAGCTCCGAACCAGTCTCCATGATACGCAAGCATAGGGGTATGATTTCAGTGGAAAGAAGGAAGTGAATAACGGTATTATTATCGTTTTGCTGTTGAAAGAAAATAAGGGCGGAAACGCTCAGCTTGCTCAGCATGTGCATATAGTTGCGCAGACTCACTTTTACAAGTGCACCAATAACGCCCAAGGAGGTGAGACGCAGATATTCAAACGGCCGAGTTTTAGAAGTCGTATTGAGGAAAGGATATAAAAATAGCGGGATATGAGCTGTCAGGAAAATGGGGCCATGAGTTCGGCTATGCTTGAATCCAGTTGAAATGCGTCTCACCATTTAAGAATAATTGGCGGGTTTCTGGATGAGAGGCGACACATTGAAGAAGAGCAAGAGCATTGCAGACACGGTTGGACACATGCGCAGTAAGATTAGGCGGAGACAGAAGCGGGTACACAGAGACAATCTCTTGCAGCAACGCTGGCATGATACCTGGAGCAAACCGATCAGTCGAGGCACGATAACACAACCGAGTCCGGCCTCTAATCGAGGAAGCGCAACTCTGGCCTCGTCAATATGCGAGTCGGACCACATACCAAACGAATGCCAAAGCACCAACGCTAAATCATCGTATTGCTCTCTTTTCTTGCTCAACTCCAACAACGCAGCTTCTCTATTAGCTGGATCCGTAAGGTCAATGACAAGCTGGTAAATTTTGCTATCTTCTTGTACGCCAGGGCCAGGCCCAACAACGTTGGCGCTAGTCAAATATGAGGCTGCTGTTTGATGTGTGGGAAGGCCTAGAGCGGATGCGGATTGAAGTGGCGGCGTTTCTGAGTAGGTTGAGATGCCCCTGGCATAGTTGTTGTATTGAGCGCCGTGCTGGAGATAGGATACAGGCTTTGGGGAAATCAAGCCTGCCATGGCAGGTCGCCGTTACAGTCGAGAGCTCTGTGTATCCCAGCATGACATAAGGGCTACTCTATATATACAAATAACTACAAATACGTCCCTACATCCCCGACGCATGGTGCAGTAGTCCAAGCAACTTGACCTGGAATGTCGTCCACAACAAAGTCAGTATGCGGTCAACTTGAGCGACGTTCCTGACCGACCTTTTCTTCTTCTGAATCAGCAAACATCGACCATGATCCCCGATCATCAATGAATTCAACAGCAAATGAATGCGGGATCGCCTCGAGTTCCTCATATCCTTCATTCCACTCCCGCAACCCTCTGATAGCCCCTCGCAGGGCCACTGTTTCCATGATTTGATGCATATCCTATACCCTAGTTTGAGTACCTTGTGGTCGTTGGTCATTCAAGTGCCACTGACCTTAGGGCTGCGATAAAAGAACACCTTGTCTCCCATCAGGCGGTACCACCTCCGTTTCCAAACCAAGGAATTCGTGGTTTGCATCGTCACCCATCCAGTTACCAAGAACTCGGACTTGGTGTTCCTTTTAATCTTCTTTTCAATTTGCAGCATTTTGCTTCTCTTGAGCTCTTCTTCCCGCCTTCGTTCTGCTTCAACCCGTGTGGCAGCAGCCTCTGCAAGCCGAGCCTGTTCTGATCTCCACTCTTCCAACTTCAGATGTTCCTCCAGACGCCTCTGTTTCTCGAGCCTCCTCTTCTCCTCGAGCTCGCGTTTCTTTCTCGACTCTTCCTCTCTCTCAATTTGTTCTTTCTTCCTCCTCTCTGTTGCAATCCTCTTCAACTCTTCCTCAAGCTTGATCCTGCGCATCTCTTCCTCTAAACGCTCTTGTTTCTCTTCTTCTTCCTTCATTCTTCTCCTTTCAAGCTGTCGTCTCTCCTCTTCCTCCAATGCATGTCTTTCCTCCGTTTCCCGCCGCCTCTGTGCTTCTAACCTAAGCCGTGCTCGCTCATTGGGGTCTTTAACGAGCGCATGCTCTGCCAGCCACTTGTCTCGTAATGGGAATGACGGCATGGCCGTGAGCGTCTTCTCTTTCGTTGGCATTGTCTGTTGATTTGCTTGTGGTTGTACGTAGAACTGCCGTTCTGGGCTGAGAGCTCGGGGATGGGAGGACATAGGACCTTGGACTTGCGCCGATGTATGTGGGGCCATCTCACCAGAATACTTCCTTGATGTGGGCAGTGGCGATTGTTTAGATCGCTAAGACAAACCACAATATCCGCGCATGGTAAGTCTCTCATAATAGGAGAGTTAGGTAATTCCAATATCCCTTACCTTGGGAATGTTCCACTGGGCAGTATAATCTGGATGATCTGCATCTTTCGGTGGGGGTAATGGTGCCTCTTCGGGATGACTTCGCCCTGCCTTCTCAGAGTTATTCTTTCGTCGCTTTATGAAATTCGAGAAAGCGTTTCCGCTTTTAACTGGGAGCGGTGGAGGCGGCTGGTATTCGGCATAATCATTACTGTCATGAGTGCGGTAGTTATTGGCGCCAACATCATCATGCCTATCGGAGACGGCACGCCGAACAGGTTGAAGGAGCAATGGGGTTTGCCTGTCGGGTTTTTCTCCGAGAGGTTGCGAGATGGCCTTTCCCATTTCCGTACCTGTGGGAGGTGGTGACGCTGGCGTGGTTGGGCGCTGTGTGGCGGTACTTGGTATTGGTACAACCGCTACGGACGCTGAAGTAGTTGGTAATGTAGCTCTTGGAAGGGATCTTGACCGTTCGTGAACTCGTGAAGATGAATGAGGTGGTACAGTTGGTCGTGATGGTATAGTCGGTTGGGTATTGTGATCTGGCTCGGCCAAGGTACTTTCGTATATGTTGTTGGTAGTGAGTTGGGAAGAGCGTTCAAACGTCAACGAAGTGTCGTGGTTCTATTTAGCATTTGAGCGAGGATTCGTTGTTGAGCCAAAGAAGTTGGATGGGCGTTAAGACGATATACAAAGGGAGGAGAACAATGAGCACCGAGTCGTCAAGTAATCATATATCTCATTATGGCCAACGGCCAGACGATAATGGCAGGGGCTGCTGACACTCTGGTCCAATCGCCTTTCGGTAGATAACCCGGAATACAAAGGGCATCCAGAAAACAATAAAGAGAAGCGAAAGTGCGTCTTACCTTGAACATCATCCCAAGGTACCTTGAGTGTACGAGTGCACGGGCTGGTTACCACGACGATCATTGCAACCACATTGTTAGCGGTGATACTTAGCCCCGGGAAAATATCCACGCACCTTTTCGTACGCCAGAAATGATGGTCGGGATGTAGTTGATCAACACGTATATTGGTCTTTCATCTTGCAAAAGATTGTCCTCGCGGTAGAACCCCAATAGAACTTGCTCTAATCCTTCGAGATGATTTCTGAGTTCACTCAGACCGTCCGATCCACTAGCAAACAGCGCTAGCTCGTCTTGTTGGCCCTAATGAGCACATGTCGATGAGAAGACGACTGAGCCGAACCTGCAGCTACTTACACTGCTGGGGTATGATAGCAGGTACCTGTTGTGATGAACAAATGATGAATTGTGGTGTGCTCAGTATACCCGTCTATGACACAAAAATAAGGCTCATAGAGGTCCCACCATGATATGTCCCCTTGCAGTACAGACTGGTATAATGCCATCACCTTTGGCATATCTCTTACATTGACAGACATTGTTGGGTATAATAGTCGAGCGCAGTGGAGAGGGTGAGGCTATCAGTCGCCGCGTTGTGGTCGCCGTTTGTGGTCGTCAAGAAGTGTCGTGCGCAACGCAGTCACTCGTCACGGTGGTGATGTACAACGCGGAAGCAAGTACCTTCACAGCAATGTAAGGAGATATCACTCCACGTGGGCTCGCTCCTGCGTCGTTCCCGCAAACGGCGCCGAAGGCAGTGGAAATGAAGATGCACCATCATTACCCTTGGCCCTGGATCCTGAACGTACATGCCGTACTACAGATAGTATGAACTCATTATTCCGCTGCTTCAAAGCCCTCGCGCAGCTTCAGCTTCCGCTGCTAGCCCATCCTTCTCCTCCCTAAACTCATAAACAGGGAAATCTAGCAAAAGCGTCTTCTTTATCACCCTTGGGATGGGTTTATATATCACCGGTGGAATAGGTATGAGAATCGACGTTCTGTCCAAATAAGCCTTATATTCCGTCCAAGCAGTCCTGTTCCCCTGCACATTATCCTGACCGTCGGCAACAGGACTGCTGGAAGATCCTGAGCTCTGAGCTGATATCATGTAAAATTTTTTGGCCTGGGGTTTTTCCGCTGTGGGAAGTCCAGACACGAACATGAGCAGCCTTCATCAACACGCGCGCACAGTGGGGGCGAACGTGTCAGTGAGGAAATACCACAAGAGTCACGAAATGGTGTAGCACTTACAGCACAGTAAATACTGGCGACACGACAGAGCCATACAGAGCAGCTCGGGTCGATGAAGGCAGGGTCCCATTCGTAGCTGGGGATAGACACAGGATCCAAATTCCCCACCAGCACATTATCCTGAGGAATGAGCATGTGGGTAAGTGTGACCCTACAAATTCATGGGCCTACTCACTCTCCAAAATACGGAGGATGACGAGACCAAGCCCATAGTCCTTTCTATGAACATGGAGAACGTGTCAATGCAAAATAGATAATTCACGTTGATATCATCCTACGCACGTCCATGGGCCTATTCTGGGGTATCGCCTTGGTCGCCTTGCGTTGGTACTGTCAATGATACATCCTAGATCAATACAACTAGAAAGGGGCACCACAGAACGAGCCTCCAGACTCACCTTCTGAGCATCAGCCACCGATTCGACCAAGAACCCCAGAGTCCAAATGACAATTCCAGCAATATCACGCGAAGTCCCAAATCGAGGATTCGACCCCGACCTGCGAACGTCCGATACTGCAGGGGAATTCAAAAGCACCACTGGGAGCGAGACAGCCCAAACCTGTCCGGGAATCGAGGGGATGTGAGGATCATTCGTTCGTAGTTAGCGTTCATACGGGAGTACCACATCGTCGGTATATGATAAGCGATCGTGGGCGTCCCATTCTGAGGGAGAGGTATCACGTTTAATTAAACCAGAATCAAGGAAGAGTTGAGTAGCACGTGCCACAGCAGATATCCAGGGCATATCCAATAGGAATAATGATTCAGTTTTGGTTTAGACGGGGATAACTGTGCTAATGCGCACCCAGACAATTTGACCTGTCAAAGCCAAAACAAGGTTTCTCGATCAGTAACCACCTATCGAGCTTAGCGGTGCCTTTGCAAGCCCGGCACAATTCCAGCAGCGATGACGAAATGACGGGCCCAACATGCCACCGAGATAAGTCTCTGAACTTACCGATCCAAAAACCTAATCAGAGGTGTCATTCCAGAGTTCACACCATTCAAGTCGACGCGGTGGGTTAGGGCATGGAGCAAAAATCACATAAACGATGCAAATGTGTGATTAGTATCGTATGTTCAATCCCACGTTAAGTCAAACCAGATGAATGGTATCCGATGATGAACACATCGGAGTGTCAGTGATGCTTGAGAGTGACAAATCACGTGGCTTGACAAGGTTGGAGAGAGAACAAAGAACAATGGGGAAGAAAAAAAAAAAAACAGAAAAACGCCACTGAACCTAAAAATTTCCAGAAATGCGAGCGGATCTCGTCAAATCGTCGATCGCTCCCTCGCTTAAGGACTCGAAAGAGCAGAAAACCTAGATGCGTTCAGCGATTAGAGTTCAGTGATTATCCACAAAGGCACGCATGAATAAGGGGGAAGCAAGGGGTGAATGTGATGAGTGTTAGCAAGAGCTGATAACCTTCACTAGATCAAATACACACGAAAGGCGATGAGTGTGTATTCCACTAGTGGAGATACCCGAACACGCTGCAACTAGTGCAGGTCCATGTTCTGTAGGCGTATATTACAGCGGCCAGGCCGTCGACCCGACCTCAGAGATTACAGGACTTACCTGCAATTCGGACTGCCCACACCATCACGAAGACACTCGCGACTGGATTTCCGTAGCGACAAGTGCAGACGAGAGCATCGCACGTACGCCCACGGAAAGGGACCGCCCAACCCGGGGTCAATTGCAAGGTCAGGAGTTATTCGATTATGACCACATAGCAACAGGGAATTTCCATCTTACCGATATTGCGGGCATGGAAGGTACCCCCAATGAGCAAAGTTATCAGCGCTGTGTGAACAGTTGACGTTCAATGACGCAACAACAGAGGCAGACCAGCAGTTCATGTCAACCCTCGCTGCGATGTAATGCATAATGACTGAAAATAAATCCCATACCAAGTATGAAAAAGTTCGAGCCTGGGGCAAGGACATGTGCAGAATATGTCATTAGCGAACGATGTCATGGAACTTGGGCAGGAAAGATGACGGAAACGACCGAGGGCCTACCTCCAGTGAAGTCGGTTACTTTGTCAAATTGAAAAGTCCACGCGATATAGAAGCCCAGTAGTTGGAAACCAACAGTGATTAGGAAGGTAATGAGCAGATAGAAACGGTCTAGCACGTATATTGGAGCCATCGTTAAGTCTGATAAGGTGACCTGTAAGGTCAAGATCAGGGGTAAGTGTGAGAAGTGTACATGTATCAATCCGAGGCTGACAGTTATCTCTATATGATCATTGCCTCCAAACCTGGTTGTACGATGACGGTCAATGATCGAGCTCGGGAAATTTCAATCTCGCCATCTAACAATTAATTGGCAAGCACAACGAAAGTCTATCATATGTCTAGCTAAGTAAAGAAAATCTAGGGCGGGTTTTGCAGGAGTATGACGTCATCGGCGTCAATATATCAACTTTCAGGTGCTCAATCAGTAGAAGTTAGCACGTAGTGAACGCATGAGTCTTACCACGCTGGCACAGTCAGGGGTATCTTCACGGATGTCTAGAAATTGAGATTCGCATCAGATGCGCATGAATCTTTATTTCGAAAAAGTCATACCGCAAGGCCCTGAGATGGGACGAGCATGATTAAGTTCCAAAGTGGCAAGATATACTGTGGGACTTACCGAAAGACTCGTTTCCTTGTACTTGACACTCATGTCAGCCGCTGTAACTTTCATTGCCTCGATGGCTTCATCCAATGACACGCTATAAACACCTTGGCTTGCCATCGACAACTGTGCAGCAGTGATTGCTTTGACAGCTATCAAAGCACGACATCAGCTTAAACAACGCAAACAGGTAGATGAGTTACCTCCAAGACTGTTACGTTCCTATGCGAACAGTTCAGTTCACAGACACACGAAAAAAATTCCAAACTTACGATGCAAGGAACTTGCACCAGACCATCGATGGGGTCGCAAGTCAATCCCAAGTTGTGTTCTATGAAACAATAGTGTTGGATAAGCTAACCTCTACACACATGTGGCACATACCTATTCCAATTTCTGCCGCCTATCCATCGAAGGTCAGCCAACTGAAACTCATTAGGCAGAAACGCCGCTTGCCTGCAACACAGTCTCAGGCGATGCTGTCTCTCTGTCACTGGTGCTATCGATAAAGGTGCATGCGTTGCCACGTACCTCCCATACACGCAGCAAACCCCGCTGCTGCCATAGAACATGCCACTGGACAACAGTCAATATAGATCACCTCACTTGCATTCGACGTAGCACCAACCTCCCACTTCCGCTTGACAGCCACCTTCTGCAGCAGAAATAGTACTTCCACGCTTAAACAACATGCCGATAGCCTACAAGACGATGAAGCAGGCCTCAAATACAACTGGAACACGCACGTACAGATGCCGTCAATAGGAATGTTTCAATACTTTTCTCTGGGTCGTCAGTAACAAACTGCCCCGCGGTCAGTTGACATAACGTACTTCAGATAATTGAACCAAACCTCTATGATATATTTCAGCACAGCCGGAATAACGCCCGCTGCTCCATTGGTGGGAGACGTGACAATTCGTCCACCACTGGCGTTGACTTCATTGACTGCTATGGCATAACAAGACAGGAAATCCATGGCTGGGATGACTGTTCGCCTCTGACAGTTGAATCAGATGACCCGTTTAGCTCAGGCAGACTTGAGGTATACTTACTGGAGCCACTGGCAGGACAGGGTGGTCGAAAGAGCCAACGATCCTAGTGGCGCCCCTTTTACGCAAGCGGGATGGGGGAAGACGACGGGTATAAGGCTCGTCCGTGATTTTCTCGGACTCTGGAGCATTGATAGCTCCCATTGAATGTCCGGCTTCAATCGCAGGAAGGGCGGGAGACGACATGCCAGGATAGAATCTAAGAAATAGGTTAAGCTGTCTCGCCATAGACAGAACCAACGATCCATACCCACGCATGAGCCTCCTGTAGAGCATCGGGGCACGACGGCGGAGACTGAGACGCCCAGGTAGTGTCCTCTCTGATGTAGTGACGCCTGTACGAATACATTCGTCCATAACTTGCCAGATTCGCATTATCTAGGCAATACATTAAGTGTCCGGCTGAGGATCATTCGTGTATGATATACCTTGGCGTGAACCTCTTCGTCTTTGTAACCAAAAGATTTCTGAAAATTCTGAGCACATTGCACCTCAAATCTACTACAAGATATGATGTCATACCTCGTTATCGTATACAATTTGTGCGATTGTCATCTAGACCGAATGAGGTTATAAATGTAAAGTGAACGATGACGAAACGTACGTTATGTTTCTTGGTGAGGGCCAAGAGGCTGCTTCCCGACTCAAATGTGTATTGGGGAGGTTCTTCAGTGGGTTTTGTGGCCATCTCACCTTGCGCAGCTATGGATGGAACACTGGGGACCGTAGGCGACTGGTTCAGTCGTGCTTCGTGAACCGCGCTCTTGTCAACGCCCTTGTAGAATAAGTTCTCATCAACTGATGATGCGCTTTAGATGGATGCCGCTTTAGAGATAAGGCAGTGATACCTTGTGTCTTCTCGTTCACGACAAATCCACCCCCAACACTGCTCAAAATTAGCTCTGTTCATATTTGTCAGCTTTGAACAAACCTAAAGTATTCATTGGTGGCAAGAAGATCGCCATTCCCATCAAAGCTACTGAAGCGCATTCCATTGGGGTGGGTAGGGAGTACCTGGTCCCAGCGCCATAACATGTCTCTGTCCATGTCGTAGACGATGCGGTGATAACCTCCCAAAAGAAGGGTCTTATTGGTGAGAATGGATTGGTAACGCGAGGGTATGGTACCCGTGTCAATTGTTTCCGGGTCGGAACCTGGGAGCGGGATACCTGAGCTCCGACCGTTACCAAGGATGATTGATTGCACAACTACCTTCGAGACCGAGGAGTATGGCTTGGGGAGTATGGTGTCTTGCGTTTATATCAGTCAACTGCGCAACTATATGTGCTGTGCTCATACCCTTTCCCTACGGAGTGGTAGAAGATAAGCCGGCTGTGAGCAATTATAATGAAGTTGAACATGCCTGTTGCTGCCAGTGAGCCGTATCTGCATAAGACATAGTCCGACGTGTTGATAAATTATTTGATTCGAAGTCACTCACAATGTAATCTTAATGGTCTTCACCTGGAAGGCAGAGCATTGAGAGTCGACTTATTGGATGGAAAGTAGAGGCGCACTTTGTCCAGCAGACCTAATTCCTCTAGGTCCTGTATGAAGATTCTCCCGGCGCGCATTGGCCCGACGGTATGGGAAGATGACGGTCCCACTAAAAAGGGTGTATCGGACAGTGCTACATATGACCTAGTGATTTAACTCCAACCTCCGATGCTGAATAAATCAAACGTCGAGATAACAGCATGCTCGGCTTGCTGGCGAGAAGGTGAGTTCTTCCCCGCATCTTCACCGTCAGGCTGGGGCAGAATTCTAGCCGCTGTAGATATAGACCTGTTAAATGAGCGATTAAAGGGGAACGTTGAAGGTGTTCTGTGGTGGGAGAGAACACGGGGAACAATTCTGATGGTCCGCAATACTGGTAGCATGAGAAGATGGAGGAGGTACTCTACGATGATGACCGGCTAACTGGATTTGATTTGCCTGCCCAGTCAATAGCAGTCGTCACCTGACCCTGGCACTCCCAACCGCTTCTCATCCTCACTACCACCTGGATCGGTTCGAAATTCTATCTCCAAATTTTCTACCAAACTACCCCTTTATTAGTTGCTTTTTTATCTCGTCCTCGTCGTCGTCAACGTTCTCGAGCACACATTTGGCTTGGTTTCCCACTTTGCTCTCGTCAGCTCCCAATTCGTTGTTTCGAGATAGCCGACGCCTCCCCACCATTCTGCAGACTCCGATCTCCCAACCCTGTCGACCAAAATTACCACCCTTTCTACCTTAATCGGACGACTTGCGCTCGACCAACATGTCCCCGACGGCCAGCGCATCGCGGGCTACTTCAACACCCCCACGGGAACGCCTTGCTAGTTCTTCTTCCCATCTGTCTCCTGCCGCCCCCTCCCAGCGTTCTGTTACCAACCCCTCCTCCTCACCAAATGCTCCCAATACTAGTCTCTCATCCGTTGGCATGCCAAACAACTCACCCGTCACAGTAGAAGCCCTGCTCAAGCTGCATGCCTCGGCCCAACATCCCCCCTTGGCCGCCTTGGAGCAGGCAGTTAACGAGCGCAACACCCTATCGGGTCAAAACGCTCAGCTCTGGAAGCTTATCGAAAAGCAGCGTTCTGGCTACAATCAAGTTTTAAAGGAGCTGGAACGTGTCCGTGGAGAGCGAGACGGTTACAAGGCCAAGCTGAGTGCCGTAGTCAATGGGCACACTGGTGCCATTGAACGAAAAAGAGATCCCCATCGCACTGGTTCTATTGAAAGTTCTGCTGCAAGATCCAGTGACGATCATGGATATACGCGCGAAGCTCCAGCGAGACATAACTCTGACGACCAAGGTCACTATATTCCTTTTTACCTGGTATATACTCTTACAGTGTACCCACAGCGACCCCACGTCCCGGCCACTATCATCCATCCATTCATACCTCTCGCTCGCACGAGCCATTATCACCCCCCGCACGCGATGCGTCTTTGCAACATTCGACGAATTCCGCTCCTCGACCACAAACTCCTCCAAATGATCGCACAACTACTTCTCCGCGTTCCCGCCAAAAGCCTCATCCTCCGCCACTCGTTGTACCACCACGATCAGAGTCCCTTCCTGGACCTACGTCTGCATCCACGATAAGCCACGAGAATTCAACGTCAGCAAAGCAAACTATCGCTACGAACGAGCATACATCACACAATGGTGATGCCTCTTATTACCAGTCTACCATTCGCGCATCAAGCCACACCCGTTCACTTGATAACAGTGACATTATTCCTGACGGTAGTACAAGTACACCATCTCCCATTGTCCATCAGTCACTTCCTGGTGACACAAGCGCTGTATTACATCTATCTAGCAACGACCATCCACATATGGATCGCAACTTTACTCAGCCGCCACCGACAAATGCTACGTCTCTTTCCACGCCAGCCCAACATACCCAAACTTCTACGCAGGATATCCAAGTGTTGACAGCTACTGAGCCAGCTTTGTCGCGAGACTCGCGTATCACCCTTCCTGACGAAGCCAAGCGATACATTGCCAATATGCCCGATTCCCCACTTTCGACCCACCATGAAGATGTATTCACTGCCCGACCCCAACAGTCAGGGCAGCATCCCTTGTCACAGTCAACGACAGTTGCGACCGGCCTCGCACCACCGAATAGGGCAAGTCGAACCGATGACAGTCCTATTGCGGAAAGCGAGTTCCTGGATCTGGACTCCGATCACCCAGAAGGGGAAGACGAGGACGTCATTGAAAGTGGCAAGGAAAGCTGGGCGAGTCACTCACCATTCGACCAACATGAGGCATCAGTGAATCGTTCTTCACCTCATAGTCACAAAGGGAAATCTCGTGCCACACCAGAGGATTTCCCTCTTCCTCCTTCCAATGCTCCCGTTCCTATGCAAAACGCCCATGCCAACGCCAGCTCTGAGCTAAACCACGCATCGTCCGATTCCAGCCACATTACCACTAACAATACGTTGGTCGACACTGAATCCTCTTACTCCCAAACATTACCCCACCATCACTCAATGATGCAGTCCGTGAGAAGCGAACTGCCCCTTCGTGACGCAGTTCCGGCCTCTTTCCGGGCGCTGCCACTCTTGTCATCAGACTTGCCCTATACCACAATCTCTGTCTCACACTCCTTTGTTCGCCCCAACGACCGAGGAAAGGAAGTCCTCTCATTTATCATCCATGTCAATCCTGGGAACAACAAGGAAGCGTGGAGAGTCGAGAAAATGTATGCGGATGTTCCGGCCTTGGATCACCGGGTTCGCAGTAGCGTAGGCAAAGGTATAGCGAAGCGAATAATGACTTTGCCAGAAGGAAAGCTATGGAAGGATCACGCTCCAGCCAAAGTTGATCAGCGAAAGGTTCGCCGGTTATCTGTGCCATGTTAAGCCTTGTTGACACCCTTCTAACGTTCAGGCTGTGCTGGAACAATACCTTCAAAGTTTGATAAAGTTGCCTGTCAAAAATAATGATGAGGTTGTTGCTTTCTTCACGTCCGATATCGTTCGTGAGACAAAGCAACCCGTGATGCAAGCTGGACATAAAGAGGGTTATCTGACGAAACGAGGCAAAAATTTCGGGGGATGGAAAACTCGGTATTTCGTTCTGCAAGGACCGGTGTTGGAGTATTACGATTGCGTGAGTTGTAACCGTTTGCTCTAATGTTCCAACGGTGTATCTGATATTGCGTTCTAGCGCGGTGGAACCCATCTCGGCTCCATCTTCATTACAGGTGCTCAAATCGGGAGGCAACAGCGAACAGAAAAGGCAAGCCAAACGGATGAAGAAAAGGAGTACCGACATGCCTTCTTGATTGTGGAAGCGAAGAAGGGACCGGGAGGGAATCATCCTCGACACGTTCTTTGTGCCGAAAGTGATGAGGACCGGGACAACTGGGTGGAAATGCTTGTCCGGTATTTCACAGGAACGTACACCGAAGAGCCACTTAATCATGGTGCTGGCAACCCTGATGCAGGTGCCTACCAAAGTAGTCCAGTCCAGGCGCGTCCTAGTATGAGTGACCTCCCTCGTCGGGCGGCCCGTGGGTTAAACAAGGATGACATCACAGTGTCAAGGCCGCAGCCTGTCACGTCGGATGTGAAATCACCAATAGATGACCAGTCATCCGCGTCCATTCGGACAACAGACTCGTCCCCTATCGACAGGACTATCGCAGGCTTCTCTGACTCTTACAATGCGCGGAAGGCTCAAGCACTACCCTCAAGCCTGCCGGATTCTTCGCCACTGTCAGTGGCAGCAACGTTTTCTCCGGATGCTGCTTCCTCAGGACAGCGGTCTAATTCTGAGCTCGGTCATTACCCCGATCATAATGATCCCCGTGCTGTCCCCGCTGGGCAACTCCTTCGTCAGCAATCGCCAGAGCGGCATCGTAACCGTGATCCATACAATGACAGAAAAGCGTTCCAGCCTACTTTGGCTAATGTCCCTTCTCCACCGGCCAATGCTCATTTTGATAGGCCTCCCTCTCCTGAGAGGGACACCCCACCCAATATGCCCACTCCCACCGGCAGGATTAAGATTTCGGGTCCTATGAATGGTGCTCCAATTCCCCAGGGATTCAAATTTGGTGGCAAGGACTCCCCTTCGGAAACCGCAAACACAAGTAACGTCATTAATGATCGACGCGAGAAGGCAAAATCTCGGTCATTCTGGGGCTTTGGAAAGGCAGGCTGTGAGACAACCCTAATTCTCCTCGTGTATCAGTATCAGTGCTAATAAAAAAATTTCAGTGATGGGAGAGAAATCACCCCAACCTGTTGCAAACTACGTGCCACGAGCGGTTTTCGGTGTCACTTTGGAAGATGCACTTGACGTAGCTCAGATAGCTAACCTTCCCGCCATCGTGTTCCGCACGATACAATACCTTGAGGCCAAGAAGGCTGACCAAGAAGAAGGAATTTATCGGTTGAGTGGTAGTTCGGCTGTCATCAAGTCCCTTAGAGATAGGTTCAATGCAGGCGGGTAGTTTCTTTCTCCAGACGGCCCCTTCACTTACTTTGATATACCCACACAGAGGGTGATGTGGATCTTCTCGCATCAGACGAGTACTGGGATCCACACGCCATAGCAGGACTTCTCAAAAGCTTCTTGCGCGAATTGCCTGCCAGCATATTGACGAGAGACCTCCATCTAAAGTTCCTCTCTGTTATTGGTCTGTATCCAGTCATGGATGACGTCCTACGACGTTCTTGCTAACTCTAACTCACAATAACCCTAGACTTCGTCGATGCGCAAGAACGGATCCGAGAGCTGTCCCAGCTGATTGCGGCTTTACCACTTGCCAACTATAGCCTGCTTCGTGCACTAACTGCTCATCTGATTTTGATTGTCCAGAACTCCAATATCAACAAGATGACCATGCGTAATGTTGGGATTGTTTTTAGTCCTACACTGGGCATTCCCGCGGGGGTCTTCAGCCTCATGCTTGGGGAATTCAACCGAGTGTTTAACGTGGATGGTGTTAACGACGAGTCTTCATTGCCGGATAGCGCCGATGAACCAGACCGGCGTAACAGTCGACAATACTCTGACGCGGCCGCAGATCAGCTGCTTGGCTTAGCGGGACGCTCTTTGAAACGTGGGTCGTTATTACCCGATGGTAGTGTGAGAGCCCAATTGACAATTTTTTTCATCGCTAGTTTCCACCTCGACTGCAAAGACAACGACAACAGAAGAAAGTCAATCTGACGCCGATTCATATTCCGTGCAAGATGAAAGTGGAGCAGAGACAACCGAAGGGGAACAAATATTGGAATCATCTGGTGGTGCAGCAGAAGTTCCCCATAAACGAGCAGTCCGAGTTTCACTACCAGCCACCCCGAAAGACGTCCTGAACTCGCCTGCTAATTCATCAAAAGCATCTCACGCAGCTGCAAATAGAGGGTTGAATGTGCAGGTGATCCCATCAGAGCGAGGCAACAGACACTCGAGGATGTTCCCTGGGGGTCTTCCTGCATCTCCACGGCCCCCTCCCTCACCCCGGCAAGTGCCTCAAGCACATCAAGCACCAGAATCTGGTGCACGGGAGTAGCAGGTGTGCTCTCAGCGATTACCTTGTATATATCAGTCTTGTGAGAGATACGCATGCCTCCCTGTATACCAAGTATGATACCCCGCAAGCGGACATTTGGGCAACTATTAATCATTTTTTCACTTGTTTTGAGATTGCCTCCCCCTCCTTCGTTACCTTGTCTTAGTATACTTAGGATAGTGTCCATACATCTTGTGCAATTAGCAATAGTCTGTGTCATAGTTTGTGCCATTCCAGTGCGCCGCGTCATCTTATCTTATCTATTGCAAAAGCCACGATCACGCGATATCTACCCGGATCTCGATCTCAACCATTGAGGGCAAAACGCCCGACCATTTTTCTCGACACGTTCCTTCTCAACAGACCAGCATGGGATTCAGGGAGGCTGCTGTTCTCGCTCCCGTTTCTTTCTTTCTCGGTCAGTTCTTGTGAAATACATCGAGGTTGACGCATACGCTCACACCCAACGCAGGTATTCTGTTCATCTGCTTCAATGTAGACCACCAGTTATTATGGGGAGAACTTACTGAGGAAACGATCACAAATGGATTCCAATTTTATACCACCTTCTATAATGCGCCCCCGGCCATCAAGGTGCGGATCGAGACCGTCCTTCTTTCTCGGTTGAGCTGACTGACGTGGCTGCTGGCAATTTATGTTGTGATGGATAGACATTACTCCACTCTATGATTGCAGTTGGCATGACCGGATTAGCTGCAAAACTTCATCAATGGGATGAGAGTGCCATGTTCTTCGATGGTTCATGCTTAGGTATGTCCGCCTCTCTTCCCTGCTTCGCTTTACATATTCTCTTGGAAACCTTGCCGTCCTGAATCCTCCCGATTTTCCTCGGGGCTCGTGCTGTCCTGTCCAACAGCCATGCTGTCCAGATCTTTTTTGTTGTCTAGTGTATTGCAGGGCAGGTAGCCGCCGCTATGTCCAAATTCTTGTCTAATTTCAATTTCGAACGCGGGGAGTTCAGAAAAGTGCAAAATTGGTTGACTGATTTGATGTGTACCAACAGTGGCATATTTTTTCAGTGTCATCTTGTATATTACTGTCACGATTCCTGGTCTCCGAACGATTGTGCTGGACCCACCGGACGAAGAATCTCGCGTGTTGCAGACTGATGCTGTTCGTGTTTTAGCAGCAGGGAACATCATAATCATGGTCTGTCTGAGTGGTATTCTGGTCCTCCAGGTGCGTGTTCCTTCACTACTTGACCTCCTATCCTACACGCTCCTTATAACGTGTCCTTCTCACAAACAGGCTGGACAAGAGTACGCAAAGCGAGCAGAGGCCCGAGCGCGCGCCAAACTCGAGGAGCAACGTGTTGAGGGACAAGACGTCAGCCCCGAGAAGAAGGCTCAGTAATGAGCTTAATGATGAATGAGATCATAGCGCAATCTAAACTGCGCCATGTCATTGGAACCTAATAATAGTGCAAACGATACTCTTCTCCTCACAAAAGTATTCAATGTAATGCCTGAATCAACTCGTAGCCACGGGCTCGGGACAACTGATGAGCCGCCGCTTTACGCGCACGACGAAATTTTCTGACTCTGAATTCCGAAGTCTTCCATTTCATGGCTTATTCGAGTTCCTTCCGTAGTCATGTCCGTAGCTTGCAATTAAGGTCGATATCTCCCAATTCCAAGTACAGATCTCCGTCTCGCTATTGCTTTCTCCTGGGAGATCACGACGTAATAGTGGATTCGTTCACCCACTTGACGACCCTCATGTACGTGCACACAAGATTTCCTTCACCTTGAGAAAGGGGAAGAGAGTCTTGGGGGAAACTCTACCCTCCTGTACAGAACTCCCCTTTTTCTTGGTCTATCGCTGCCACATAGGTACCATGCTCCGGCGTACCAGCCAAGGGCCGAGAGCATGGTGATCGAGAATATGAGGATAATCACCGATCATTCAATGAATGATTATACCCTTTCTACGACCCAGCAAGGAGCAGGAACACGGAGTTCTTTCGCTGGCTTTTACTTGCCTAGGTGCTTACTCTATTTCCCCTATTACTCGACGTTCAATCACTGCCCTGCTTAGTTTATCTTGGAGTAGACCTCCAAGGCTCGGTGTTCTGTTTTACAAACCTTCGCATTCGAGTGAACTTCCTAAACTGTCAACAATGCGCGTGTCCAACTTCCCTCAAAGTCTAGGCTTTTCGCTTTTCGCCACACTTTCAGCGATCTCTCTAAGCTGGGGAATCGCTTGCTGGATAGAATCAAAAAATTCCGTGCCAACACCTCAGTAAAGCAGCCCTCTCTCGCTTGTGTGCTCGCCGCCGGCAATGATCTTCGTCTTCGGTGATTCTCACGACGTGTATACATATATAACGCGTCCGAAGTACGAATGAATCATCGACGGCTGCGAAAATATAGGGAGCTGTCAAACCGCACTTCAGCACTTTGCTTATCAGCGAACTTCGCGCTGGCACGCAAAATCTGACACCCTGTTCACTCCACGGACTTAAGCACTTAAGGCTTGGTAGGTCAGGAGATGCCTCTCACTTCCGATTCCAGCGAAGAGGGCGGGATGCAAATCCAAGCTCCATCGGCAACGGGGAGTCGGGAACCCTGTCAGATGACGACTCAGACTTGCGGCTACCTCACTCAGGCTCTTTCACCTGCTGCGAAAATTCCGAAAATCCCGTTTCACCGTGTTTTTGACAGTCATTCCTAGCGTCAGATTGGCAAATCCCGCAACTTGTTTTTCACATCCGTTGGCATTTTTCTTGGACTATTGGTGTGTTAATCGTGTCATGACAAGTGAGAATAAGTCGCGAGTACCGTTGGCGAGGTTGAAAAGCGCCAAAAATAGTATACTACCGAGAAATCCAATCAGGAAAGTCGGTGTCAGGAATAGACAAAATGCCAACGCCGTAATTGTTCGACTTGACACGATATCAATGAGACACGAGACAATGTGAGAAAAGCCTATGCAGATCTCACGTAAACTGTGCCCTAATTTCGTGAAGGCTCTCCATCCGTCATCACTTTCATCTTCGTGAGCGTCATTTGTGCTAAAGACCGAATGAATGACTAAATCAACTTTTCGATTAGATCCATAACAGTACTATACAGAGCATTTCGCTTGCGCGATAAGCATGCAATCAAAGGTGTTTTCTGAAATGCCTTGGGAAATTTCTGGCTTGTGGTAAGTGGGAAGTCTTCTGTTCTGATATCTCCCTGGTCCTGCACCTGTATATCCATGTTGCCACATTGTTTGCTCAGGCTCTCACCGCTGCCGAGTCCGGGTCCGAACCCAACCCCTCCTTCCACCTTGCACATCTCAGGATGAAAGAGAAGCAGCGCATCGCCGTGGGCAAAATCACCAAATTTCCCAGTATGCTACCTTCTTCTTTGGGCCCACATTGACCAAGAGCAGACAAAGGCGATGATCAGGGATGCGTACGATATGGTCGCAGTGCGACTCGCCCCGGGGGTCTTGCATACATGTCTTTACTCCTGTCCAGTTTTTCTGATGTGGAAAACCGGCGTGATGACAGTAACCTAGCGAGCACGTTGTCAAACTCGTGCTCATCAATTGTCCGTATGCACGGAAAATTTCGTTGAAAAATATAATCACTGCAGTCCCACAAGTGTGCTTTCCAAGGTCACGTGTTCAGACATGATCATTCCTACACGTCGCTTAACCTACAACATATGTCTATCCAGATCCTCGAGACTTTTGGGAGGCATTTATCGCCTCGAGTGTTGCGTGTGAATGGAGGACCAGAAAGCTTGTTGCTTTTTTCCAAGCCTCGCCATGTTCATTCCACGGACCTTTATGCGATCACACCCTGACGCATTCCTGCTGTGTGCGTGTGCCTTCCTATTGTCGCATATGCAAATTACTCTTAGGTTTCCTGACGCTGTACCTGCCCTTTGAGTACCTGAAACTTTTGCTTCTTGATACAGAGAATATATAGGGCGTGGTGACACGACTTGACAGGGGACGATGGGAGGGCGGGTATGAGGAGTAAGTAGAAATCAAGGACCAGTTATCTATCCTTACAAAATGCTGATATTTTTGATGACATCTTAAACCTGTAACATGCAAAGAGTCATTTGCCCATCCATCCTGAATCTGTCAACACCCCCGTCCGTGTTGGTAACCCAGGGTACAGTACCCTCTTTCCAACTAGTGGGACGGGGATTCTTGATGCCTTGATGGACATCAAAAATTTCTTCCCGCAATAGATATGTCGTGAACACCGAAACCTCGTCGATTCGTACCGCATAATCCGAAGGCGGATGCCACGGTATGCATTATCCTGTCGTGTTTGTTCTCTTCAATCCTACGTTAAGAATCGTGGCCGGGTAATGTTATTGTTCCTTTTGTGAACGTATCGCCATGATGATCACTCAGTTGTATTTTTCTTGTGCGAACAGTGATTATGGCGCAGGGCATCAAGTATCTGTCAATCACTATACTGGTATACCAGACCCACACTATTACTTAGTCTATGTAAGTGTGTTATTATCCCAGGGAAAATAAAAGAGGGAAAGCGACACCTGCGCAAGCATTCATCTTCCCTACCTCACCATCGGTCAAGTACAGGTAACAGCCACCATAAATCAAGCAAAACGCCAAGTGCTGAGAGAGTACCAGTGTTTCACCACAAGTGCGTGAGTAGAAACCATCGATCTTGCACAGGCCTGATTGGACCGTTGACGTTTCCCTTGGATAGGCATCCCTTATACTACCCAACTTAGTCCGTCCTCCATCTCATCCAGAGGTATAATGCAAGGCACCTCAGAGTTGGGTCCTACAGTTGACATTACCTGTCTTGTGCCTGCATTTCGTTTTACAATCCAGATCCAATTCAACGACCAAGTCAGGAAGTGTCCAAGAGGGTACATGCGTGGTTTTGGGCGCCGGGGATGCGAGTTCGGTGTATAAGCAGGGTAGGTATCATCATCATTGAAGCTTTTTCCCTACCCTCCATTTGCTTTCGGTGCCTTTCCGTTACTACGGTATCTCCTGCAGAGGCTTGCAGGGCAGGTGGGGTCGTATATATGGGACGGTACCCGGAGAATTCGGTTGTTTCATTTAAGAGAACGGGAGGACGAACAGTCGAGGTGATGGCGTTGTGCATCCAAGTTTTAGCCAGACCTGCACAGTCCGCCTGTGAATCACCCGGCTAGGTGACATTACCGACTTTCCGTCTATTTAATATCTTGTGCGCTCTACCGGCTATATTTAATCTGAAGTTCGGGGGGAAATGCGCCGCAATCAGGATATGGCAATTATGCCGTGAATAATTCATGTTCCCTCGCTAAAACAAGGTAAGGGTCGCGTCAGCGCGAGGCATTTCCATGGGTGGGTGATCAAACCGCGCATCAGAAATCGAATCCTTCACGCTTGCAATTGCAAGGTCGTACGCGTGGCGGGGTGATGCTTATGTGAGACGACGCCCATGACGGACGATGCTGCTGGGATGATAGTTCTAGACTAGAGCGCTCATTGGGATCAAGTGGATCATTGATCGTGACGTTGATCGGGAGAGGATAGGGTATCGAGGGGGAGAATAGGGTATTAAATTATGCATGTCGCGATGTACAATAAAGTGATACATGGGAGGTGAATTCCATAGTTACAAAAAACGCATTGTTATTTCAAAGGGTAGTGGTGGTATTGGCATTATTCTGGCGTTGCCTACACTGTAAGGATCCAAGGTGCCTTAACCTCAGCAGCGCAGCTATGGTATTAGTCGATGAGGAAGGGAGCAGGAAGTATCGGAGGAGCAATGGTTGCAAATGCATGTTGATTACCAGTTATGGAAGGTCGGTTACTACAGTGGGAAGCGGTGTAATGTGTGAAGGAAAACGTTGTTCACAAGCTGATGGAGGTTGAGTTGGGACCGAAAATCGGTGTCCACTGATGCAAATGTGGATTTTAAATTCGGTTCGGTAGATCAAGGGCAATGTCACGGCGGTGGGAGCTTTGGCGGGTCCTTTTCGTCGATACCGTGACGGATGAAGGGCACAACGGCAGGGAATATTTACATGGCTTCGACCCGTTCTGACACTGACACCTGGACAGTCACGACGGGCAGAGGCCGTGATGTCTGATAAGATCAGGTGTTGTTAGTTGAATTGAAGCATCTCGTCAACCCGCGCCATTGTATCTCAGTTTTGAGATTTTCGGTTAACGAGGAATGAGAGTGGATTCTATTTAGGGAAAAACGGGGGACTAGTGACGAAGGCCATGTAAGAAGGGTGGTGGATTTGCTGACAATCAGCAGAGTAGGTCGAGTTTAGGATAGGTGACTAATAAACATCTTGATGAATGGCATTAATGTAGATGCTACTGCTACGGGGAGGAACCGGCCGGGGAGTGGGGAAAACGAAGAGAAGGTTATTGACGAATGAAAATAGGATGAAAGGATGAGCAAGGCTCGCATGTACGGTAAAGTGCGTCGGGGGATGTGAAATGGCATTGTTCGACCATCGATGTGTCGAGGCGGGGGCTCAGACAGAAATGGAAAGTGTCGCACGCCCACGGCAATACTGGAGAAGATGTCCGGCATCATATCAGGGAAGTTTTTTGGAACATGGATATCAGAACGCAGAGTAGTACATATACGAGCAACGGACCACTGGCGAGTTGGACGAGAGCGTTTTGGGATCCATTCGAGCTCGAGGGTTGGGTCGGCGACTGAAGGCACCGAGAAGAGCGGCTAGAAGGACTTGGCCAGCCAGGCAAGCCCAGTTTCTAGATCCAGGGTCGAGATATGATTTGAATTAATCAGTTATTTATTTATTTTGGTTCGATATATTAAAAACAAAATTAGATCGATCTAGATCTATGAGCCCGATCTGATCTCTCTGCGAGAGGCAGCACTGAATTTTTATAAAGCAACTGGTGTGGACCTCGAACCTCCCTACTATCTGCAGACCCTCTCCTCCTCCTCTCCCCTCCACACTCCAACACCTCCCATCGTTGCCAACTCCAGTTCACTCGACATGGACATTGATATGGACACAAACTGGTGCTTGACCTGTGATCGTCATTTCGTGAGTTTACCACATCACCGCTCCATTTATGCTCCCTCATTCCATCTTCAGGAGGGTGACGGTCCTTATTGCTCAACTTCTTGCAAAGCCATTGCTATCGCACAGAAACCTTCCACTTCTCGCTCCCATCTACAGTACAGCTCTCCTTCAGAAGAGGAAGATGGCGATGACCTGGATTGGGAGGATTGCGATGGGTTTGAGGACGACGAGCATCTCGTGGTCGAAGCAGCAGCAAAGGCACCTTGGGTTGGTAATGGGTTGGAGGGGATTCGCGCCTGGGCAGAGACTGTTCCTTACGGCGCCTTGGTCAATGTCCGCGACGCCACAACGCTTAGCAGCACTCCAACTTCCGCGACATGTCGCCCTCCAAGATTACTTATACCACAACGACCCGTACCTCCTTTTCTATGCATGACTACCCCACAACCTGCCAAACCCAAGCCCTCAAAGCCTATCCTCACTCCTCAACGACAGTACGCCACCCTTTCAATCAATCAATCCACAGATGCTGTTTCGAGTATGGGAAAGATCTCCCACAACTCTGTTGCAAGCGAGTCGACCCTGGCTACTCCCATCTCGTCCCACCCCGTCCCTATCTCATCATCTGTCTTGGGCAGCATAGCAAGCCGCATGGCTTCTTGGGTTGCCCCCTCCGTACATCTTGGTCCCGATTCACCCCACTTCCAACGCTCCCCCAAGTTAGCCAAGGAGGAACTCCCCGCCTCGGACGAGTTCTGCAAGGACAAGGACGCCCCGCTATGGTGGGCTTCCTCGACCACCATAGTCGAGTCGCCGATCAAAACCATGGCGAAGAAATCAAAGGAACCCTCGAAGCATTGTCGTCTAATGGGTGCTCCTTCCTCCAACGTGCGAGGGCGCAGGCCTTCTCGCGTTGCTGCATAATTTTTTTGGGCTTTTCATCCTCATCGCTTTCCGATTTTGCTATCAGTGTTCCCTCCTCTCAGATAGATTTCCTTCTCCTTTTCGGTTTATCGCATTGTTTTTGCGAGCATGTTAACTTCCCTCGACGCTCCATTCTGGAAACTGGATATCGCCAAAAGGGTTTTTTCTCTCTCTGTCTCTCCATCACACACCACTACATATCGCACATGCACACGGACTCATTGTTCTCGTCGCCCCCCACCCTATTGCTGCATAAATGATCTCGACCCATACTTTCCCTCGTGCTTTTTTCATCAAGACGTCTACTACACATCACTCGACGCAATCGTTGCATACCCGCTTTGACGCACTCGCCAAAACTCCTCTAGTACTCGCATATATGGTTTCTTCCCTACACTTAGTATTAAGGTATCTGCTTCATCATCACGATAGCTACCTCCCATCCCCATCTCACATATAGAACTCGACTCCGATGTACGTTATTTGTCTGTACACCTGTATTGAGTGCCCTACACACAACAACGATATTACTGAGTCACCCCAGAAACCTTGCTAATCGAAGCGAAAAATGCGTCAGACGCACTCCCCGATGAAAGAAGCCCTGGCCACGAGGCTCTCTGGGAACGACGTCTGCTTTAGGTAAAGTTTATGCTTTCAACTCCGCAGGCTCGAGCGGGATAACTACTTCAAGTTTTCCATAGAGACGTTTCCAATTCGTTCGTAAAACGCGATGCTGTGCGGCGTTCTTGTAAAACGACTTGAGTCGGTCGCTATAAATTTCCCCTGAATTTTAGCAATATATGTAATGACCCATCAACCCTTGTTCTTACCATGCTATCGAGAGATGTAAGCATGATAGTAACGTGTATTTATAGTGCGATTTTTGCTTTTAATTAATCGTATTGTGTCAAACTCGCCGTTCAGTCCCATCTGCGATCAAAGGGCTTGGGAAGCACATGTACAGAAAAATTTGTATACAATTTATCTCGGATTGCATGTTCAATGGCCAACTTGGCCGGCGGAATCATTTCCACCTTTAGGCAATGTGGTGTTGATGGCGTGGATGTGATATAGGTGATAGTAACATAAATGAATAACGTTATTGAGCGGGCGGATGATGGGCGGATGCACAACGTTGACCGGCATAGATGGATTCATTTTACAACATGTAGATGGGCGGGAGCTGTCGCATAGTTTCCTATGTAACGAGGTTGAAACGATGGACCTGCTCTGGAATTAGAGTGTTCTGAATAGATTGTCTCACAACTCCCCAAGTACCGATTCTCGAGTTGAAGGTATGGCTCAGGCTCTGTATTGGCTCATCTGATGAGGAAGCGCGAAGTTCGCGATCGCAAACATCCCCCGTCGCTTTTACTCCATCCGCTCATACTCTTTATAGATACTTTTTCCTTTTTAGTCCATGTTTCGCCAAGAGAGATGCCAAGCGCGATGCTTCCCCCTTATTCTTTGTTTGTTCACAGCCTTGGCAATGGCTATCTGTGTATGTCATGATCATGACACGTTCAGGTGATCAGGATTAACCTTTCGCTGTGCATTGTATGATGGACGATGGTGATGGAACCAGTTGCGTAAGTAGTGTGATGCGATTAGCTTTACATTACACGCCCTTTGCCTTCGGGCTTTCGTGCGATGATGCAACACCCTTCGACGATCTGTAGACTATTGGTATTTGAGATGATGTAAAAATTTTATGATCAACAATAGCGCTCTACTTAGGGTATAGCATGCCGTACCAACACGTGTAGGCATATGCATTCCAATCAGCAAAGACCCTGTTGGGACTTATTTCGTTTGGCAATGTGATGTCGAAGAACGTAGCACCAGATCAACACTGCCCACTTCTTGAGCCGATTTGGAAGAACAAAATGTGCTTCACGACTCCATTGGATGAATCATCGCCTCAACCCTGAACACTGCTCCAAAATTAAATCATACTGCGTCCGACCGAACCCTGTGTAACCAACAAGAAAATAAACATGGAACATGGAACTGATATGAAGTCAGAGGAATTCATCTAGTCATAGTAGGAATAGGACCACTACGAAGGTATCTGCTCGCGATCTCAGGGCCCCAAGTAGGGCCGTCGTTGAAACACGATGCACATAGGCAGCGAGAATGAAAGCCTCATCCTTATCTTGACTCGTTGTATTGTCTGCCATACCGACTCAGTTTTGCTCCCCCTAGCTTTTTGGGATAATTCATTTGCGAATCAATGGGAAATAATGACCAGGCGCCTAGATATCCTTGGCCCAATTCCGCCCTGGCCAGAGGGCGTCCTCTTGCCGATCAAGAGGCTAGAGCGCATAGACCGATGCAGGGGAGCGCTACTTGCCTCTTTGGGGTGATTCCTGTTTGGGTGGCCATCGCAAAAGCTCACGTTACTAGCAAGAGCTGTAGCCCAGAAAGGAGTTGTTTGTGCAAAATTAATGACATGGCTCAAGTCGCCCAGACTCCTATTCTGGGTCAGAGAACAACGTGTTTGATGGCAGGAAGTGGTCGAAGCACATTGAATGACGAGGAAGCGGTATTTCGGGTCTTGTCTCAGTATGACACAATGTGCAAGCTGGATTTACGTTGGGACTTCTTCATGCATGGCATGTGTGCTGTATACTTTGAATGAAAAGGGCCGACCGAAACCAGGCCCAGACCTAACAGTGAGCAGTCTGGAGGGACGACGGTTTTCTGACAATTCGTATGGATTATTACCAAGCGAGGACCGCATGGGTATACCAGTGAGATTACGGAAGTGTCATATGACAACAGCCTGTGCGAACCAAATTTACGATGAACCTTGTCGCATACTATACGCCATAACGTAAGTGTGGGTTCTACTGTAGAAGGAGTGAGAGAATCATCTTGTCGTCGTCGTGCAAAGTAAAGAATTCCAAAGAGGCGTGGGCTCAAGCCTTGATCGGAGCAGATAGAATTCGAAATGATGTATAGCAAATCCAGAGGACTCGCAAACTAGCCATCCGCAGCCGAGCGAGAGAAGGATTTCCCACAGATTGATTCCCTCTTTTCAAACACAGCGATTCCCTCTCTGACCTTGGAAGATTCCTTAGATGGTCTAGTCCGTCCATGCAATTTGGTTGTTTGTTTGCTGTCCTTTTGCAAACTTAATCTCATTGGCGGTTGCGATATTGTGGCGACTTCCTCATTCATGCGATGGTATTAGCTTATCCTTGTACCCCTCTGCTAATCCCATTCTGGAGTTAATCGACTGTGCACGGTGTTTGTGAGGGGCAGGAATTTGATAAACTGATGGGCTCCACCAAAAAAGCTCCTCCTTCTGCTATCTCGAGTCTTGTAGATCCTTTCGTTCACGAGGTGTCGTCTTCTAGACAAGAAGCTCCCTTTAACGCCCCCGCAAGGACTACCTTTGCACCAAGGTCATTGCTTAGCGATCTTGTCACAACCTTATACCTTGTCCCCTCTTTTCGCTTTCCCTGTGGCTATCTGCCCTCGAATGGCTTTGGGTAGATGTATCCCAATAAGCGGAACCTACTGCACTCTGCGCATTAGGGGCTATGCCCCGAATCAACCCCTGTGATGTAGTGGTCGGCCTAGTCAGAACGCCCTCGTCGTAACGCGAATTTATGAATTGTACACATCGTATGATAAGATAACTCAGTTACTCATAGTGATCGACACTTCTCTAGTCTGCTGTATACGCCAGGCGCTCTAGGCCAGACTGTCTATCGTTGACTTATCAGCGAGCCACAGGAAGACTTTACCCCAGGTTAATAGTAAACTGAGATCTTAGAATGTTGACTCCATTATTCGGTTCTCAATCTAATTATAATACTTCCACCTGCCCAGGGCGCTTTAACAGAATAACCGTTGTTTCCCCGCTATTTTCGTTGTTGTGACGTATTTTCCATTACCCCGCCCGTCATCATTTCCATCCGCTCCATTGCAGGGAAGATGGGACGATGAATAAGGCAATGACTTGTGCAAAACCTGGCATCAAAGATTACACCATACATCATCAAATCATCTCCTACTCGGAAATAAGCAGCAAATATCTCCGTCAGCGGTGCGGTGGAGGACGCACGCATGCAATAGATCAAGAAACCCTCCCAATTACCCTTTACCTCTCTCACTTCCCTTGCGTCCCCGCATTTCCCCTCGGTCTAGGTCCTCCATCAACGTTTTACCATCATCTTGTGTCCGGTTCTCTCATATCTATAATGTCCTTTTTTTTCATATGACGGCATTAACTAGTAGTAGTACCTCATCAATCATGGAGCCGTTGAGATCCAGAACCTCCCCCTCATCCCCCCGATTATTTCCCACCACTCACTTATGAAAAGAAGAATGGAGAGAAAATCCATGAGGATGCACTTGTCTTGCAATGTATCTCATGTACTTAGCAGGTACCCTCATGTCCTCCTATATCATCGACATCGTGAACTTCGCGAAGAAGGGCAGTCAGGGATCCACAGTGAATGAATTTTTCATCAGAGATCCGTCTTTCATGGCGACTCACAACTCACTTGTACAGACTAGGACATTTAACAGAGTACCTTATTGGCTACTGTGGCGGACAGGTTGACAGACAGTTCAGATTATCGTGTCTTCAGGCTCCGCATATATAAACTTGAATACTTCAGGGAACTGCAAACAGTTTGCTAACTCTTTTTCTAACGTATGACGGCACAACAAGGGGTTACGGCAATAGCGGAGGTGGGGACAGTAGACTGTCTTGATCATATAAACACCAACGGCATGACTTACATCATGTTGAAAGCCCACCATAGATAGGGTAATTAACGGTACCTAGAGGCCTAATGCTTGATGCACACCGTATTTGGATACCAGGAATTGTGATGGTCGCTTGCTAGCTCGAAACAATGCGTCCCTTGAGAGCGTTTTGGTCCGGTGACAATTCACGGTATGATAAGCGAGGGCTTCCCGCGAACCATTGGCAGTAGATAGGAGCTTGAACTCAATAAAGCGTTCTTTGGCCAACTTTGTCAGGTTCTGTTCCTAGTCTGCAACGTCATTCAATACTTCCTGAAGCGTATAATCGTTCGGTGGCTTTTGTTAGCGAGAATTGAAGATACTCTCGCGGCTTACTCTATGACCAGCCAGTGACGAAATGTCTTCTTCTATCAACGCGGCGGATGAGGAGACGAAGCACAAGGCGGCGCACTAGGCTTGTCCCCTTGACATCAGGGGAGGCTACAAAACACGCTTTTCGCTGATTGATGGCAGAGGCTGGACATATATGGGGCGAAATGGCTTAAGATAGTTGACTTTGAAAGTTCTCCCATGTCTGTGCCACTAAAATGAAAAATAATCAAGAGTGACTGAACATGCAACTGAGAAATGGAACTCAATTCCAAACTGGGACGAACAAAGGAAGGAAGTAAAAGGACAACCTCCAGATAAGTAGCAAGATCATTATCATCATTGGTCACAGCGTCATGGCGCCGAAAACATACAGCAGCAACCAGGAGGTGACATCGTACATCCGACTTGCACAATTCAGATTGTCGCAAGACTCGATATGCACCCAAACCTCCCTTTTAAGCCCGGACAGATACCCTAAAATGCTACGCTTTGGAGATTTCACTGGCCAGGTGGACCTTGGAAACTGCAAGGATGTGGGCATGAGCAACGACAGGACAAAGAGAGGACCAAGATTAGTTCACCCAGGAGGAGGACCAGAGAACCCAGGCGGTGGTGGCCCCGGTGGGAATGGCATACCAGGAGGGAAGCCAGGGGGTCGGAATCCAGGTGGTGGACCTGGCATACCAGGTGGAGCAAAAGGCATAGGTGGTCGGGCCATCGGGGGCGCTCCAACTGGGGCAAGCACAGTAATGTCAGAGCACATCACGACAATCAAAAGGAAGTGGACGTACTGGGCGGCATCATACCGATACCACGCCCTGCGGGCATCCCACGACCAGGTCCAACAGGTAGCTGTGTGGAAGGTTAGATTTTGGGGTACAGATGTCAAATCAGGAGTGGAGACGTACAATATTAGGTTTTTTATCATCGTCGACAACGGGTGGTGGTCCCTCAACAGTTAGACTGACGACAGTCTCTCCTCGCAAGATCACCAAGCCCAAACTTCTTTTGATCTCTTGGTCTGGGACAGTTTCCTCACCTGTCTTCTTTTTCGGTCTAACGCGTCTGAACTCTTCACAATCGGCCAACACAAGGTTCATATGTCTGTCAAAAGCCAGCATCTGGCCGGTCAAAGCGCGACCATCGTTAATCGTTACTCTCAGCCTCCAGTTGATGAGACTGAGCATTTTCCCGCCCTTTGATTTTGGAGGAGGCTAAAGGGAACGGTACAGTCGACGATTAGCATCAAAAATACATCCATCTAGCGTGACGAGTCGTAAGGTACACGTACCATGTTGGGCTATGAGTTTGGGATAGATAAAAGTGCCTCCTGGATGAATGGAGGTCCGAAAAAAGCGAATACAAAGCCAAACACAGTCCCTTATGGCGAGTAATTGGTCGTGAATTTCTCACAATTGTTACTAACATCTAACAACATTGCTCACAATCCTGTTACTAACGTGCGAGAAATCCATTGTTCATCATGTGAGAAATTGAACTGTACTGTACGTTACTAAAGATCGGAGAACACCAATGTACGGGAATCAAAAGCAGATTCCACACTATGAAGTGAACAGATTTACCTATTGCTAACAAACATAATGTCAGCAACGGAGACTACGAACAGATGATTATGAATGTTCCTTGATGGAGATGATTCCATCTCCTTCCGTTCTCAGGCTTGCTCTCCATCCCGAAACTGACTTAGAGTTGGTCACTTAGGGCCAACACCTCATGCCCGGTCTTCTCCAGCAATTCTGCGTCCACGGTGTCATGCAAGAAGAAGTGGAACTTGGAACTTGGGCTATCATCCAACAGAAGCGCAGCTGGGAGATTATCCAGCAGGACTTTGAGCTTGTCAAGGACTCGGGATATGGAATGGCGTGAGAAGTTCAGGGAATGATTATGCCAGGAGCCTTGCTCACTTTTCTAACACCGCCTGTCTGCGAGAGCGCATCATGCACTAACATCGTGATTACTCGCCGAACACTATAGATTCGAGCCACCTGAGCGTCTGTCATAGCGCTTCTCATCGAGCACGCGTCTCTATTTCACCGGCATGCTGTCAACATTTGTCGCAACTGTCTGCTAAGTCTAATACATCGAGTAAATAGCCAGCGAGCCCGTCTGCTCCCGATGGTCCTCAGTGCATTTATTAAGCTGGGTGCTCGTGACTCAGCCAAAGTCGGTCAGCAGCAGGCTCACACCCCTCAAAAAAGCTCACAACCCCTTTGCTCATTGCCAGCTATTCTAACAATGTCCGCGGCGTCACCTCATCGCCTCCGAACTAGTCTTACCACCCTCTTGGATATTCAAACTCCTATTGTCGCAGCACCTATGGCCGGTGCGAGCGGAGGTACGGTGTTGTGGTGGCTCTAGTGCCCACCGATATGGTCAGGTTTGATTTTTTGTGAACAAACTCTTCACCCCTTATAGGTTCCTTAGCCGCCCAAGTTACACTCGGAGGAGGCTTTGGTTTTCTTGCTGCTGGTGCGTAGCCTTTAGGTGATCGAGCACTAGCTGCTTTTGTAAATCGCGTCGTTCTCAAGGCTATGACAACATTGAACAGTTTAGTCAAGAACTGGTAACCGCACGACAATTGCTGAATCATACGAATTCCGCCCGCCTTCCGATTGGTGTAGGTTTCCTTGGATGGCAGTTAGAGAAGCCTGGTTCACCCAGTCCGCAACTCCTCTCCATTTCCTTGGAGAATGATGTCAAAGCTGTGTGGTTTGCCTTTGGACGCGATCTTGGACATTGGATCGAAATTGTTCGTCAGCATGATTCGAAGGCGCAGTCGAAAACCACTATCTTCGTCCAAGTTACCTCTGTCGATGAAGCAGTTGTGGCCTTGAACAACTGGAAAGCAGACGTCATCGTCGCTCAAGGTCAACTTGAATCTCTTATCTGCTAGCTCAACATTCTCACCCAGGTCCACGGAACGAACAGGCATTGAATCAGGCGGTCATGGCAGTGCGACTGCGCCTCCACTCCTCAACCTACTTACTGCTATCTTGTCCTTGACACCCCCGAATGGCCCACCCATTTTGGGTGCTGGCGGCTTAGCAAATGGCTCACAAATCGCTTCAATCCTCACACTCGGGGCAGCCGGAGCAGTCCTTGGCACGCGCTTCTTACTGACACCCGAGAGTCGCTACACCGATGGCCAACGGCAAGCACTCATCGACGCTAGCGCAGGTTCTTCTGTCCGTACAATGGCGTTCGATCATGTCCGCAGCACATTGGCCTGGCCAGCTGGGATCGACGGACGAGCACTGCGAAATTGTGATTACTGTTTCCTATCACCTATGACTTCTTATTCGTCATATCCGTCTATTCGAGGCTGCGTAGCCTGACTTGCTTCGCATTCAACAGTGCTCATCCGATCCCGTTGACATTTTATAACTGACTAATCCCACATTCTAGGGACAGTTGATGATTTCGAACGTAACCAAGATCTAAATATCATACGACAAAAATTTCAAGAAGCTGTGCGCAATGATGACGCTAGTCGTATGTTAGTTTGGGCAGGCACGGGTGTGGGTTCAATGACCAAGATCCTACCAGCTAAAGTGAGTACTTCTCTGTCAAGCCGCGGGTTTCACGGGGACCTCCCTGACCTAATTTGGCTTGAAATATTCAGGAGATCGTGCAAGAATTACATCAGGAATGTGTTGAACGTTTGAAAGCAACCGCTAGTCTACTGCACGACTGAACGGCGCCCACTGGCATATATTTGAGTGAACGAATCAATTGAAAGAGCTGTGAAGCGAATGTAAAAACAGTACACACTGAAGCGCCTTCGCTTAGTTGTTATAATTAGGCTGATCATATCGTGGCATCACTGGCATGAAACTGTATTATCAATCTTGAATAACTCTGTGGCGATGCACAGATATCTCTTGCAATGAGGCTAAGTTTGTTGAATTCTCCACGGAAGATTTTCCCACTCTAGGCCTGACGCATCCTAATTTATATACTCCCTAGTTGAAGCATCTCATTCCCTCGGCCAGCGCACAAATTCTGAGCTGTTGCGTGTCTCGTGTCCGCTAGGCGCGCAGTTCTGTATGGGAAGCAAATGTGGCTTCTCATACGGTCCATCAGAATGCCCGAGATGCGCATTCTTTATAATTAGCTATGTGCGGCGGCACTGAAGGGAGGTTGCTCCGGGAAGGGTCGTCCCATGGCTACAGCCTAACGTCTTGCTCAGCTTCGTGAAGAATCGGGCATTGCGTTGAGAAGGAATCGACTTGAGAGGTAATCATTTGCACGTCGTGTTTAAAATTTTACATTTACAGAGTTGCACTTTTCTAGGTATATCCCCTAAGTTCTTGTCGTCGTAAGGGGCATATAATTCTAATGGACAATCTCCGTGATGAGGTCGCCGCTGTTGATAGAGTCGCCTGAAATGTTGATGGTAAGCGTAAGGACCAAAGTATGGGGTCAAGAGACCAACCTTCGTGGACAACAACACGCTTGACATGGCCAGATACCGAGGCAGTGACGATAGATTCCATCTAGGAAAGGCACTAGTTAGGATAACTCTCACCAATAGCCCCGAGATAACCCTCACCTTCATGGCACTTAGCACTGTTGGTATAAACAAGAAAGTGTATTGTTATCAGCTCGCGCCCCCAATTCAAAAGACATTATGCAAAAACACAGAACCGGAAGAAGAAAGTGATAGTCGTACGTACCACACAATGGGTCACCTTTCATTACCTCCTGGCCTTCCTTGACTCTGACCTCAACCACGACACCCGACATTGGTGCACCAATAGAACCGGGGTCTGAAGTTGCCTTCTCCCGCGATACTGTCTCCACGGCGGAGTTTTTATCTTCCACTGACACAGCGCGGACCTTCAGGTCAGTAAACCAAGTAGTAAGAAAGGCACATTCCCTAGACTTATTGGAAGAAAAATTTGTACCTCTCCGTTGACCTCGAACCAGACATCACGTTGGGCACGGCCTTCTACGACTGGACCGACAGCCATAAGACGAATTATCAACGTCTTTCCTTTCTCGATGGAAATATGCATTTCTTCGCCTATTTCCGGACGGCCTAGGAAGTAGCGGGTTGGTACGACACTGACTTCAATCAACAGGTGATTCAAGCACGACTTCCGAGCTATACGCACCTGAGGTCACCGTACTTCTCAATGAAACCTTGATACTCCTCGAAGACCTATACCCAATCAGTCACAAAGGCACAACAAGATTTCATCAGCCCGCAACGAACCTTAGGGTACATGACATAGGATGTGACATCCGCGTCTGTGATATGCTTGCCAAACTTAGAGCGCAATTCTGCCTTTAACTTCTTGAAGTCCAAAGGAGGCATGGTTGCCCCTGGTCTACCATCAATCCTTGGTTTGTTCCTGATAATCTTAGATCGCAATGGTTCTGGGAAGCCTCCCACAGGTTGACCAAGGTATCCTTGGAAGAATTCGACTACAGACGACGGGAAGTCAAGTTGTTCAGCGCGGGCTCGAACGTCCTCTTTCGAGAAGTTGTTTGATGTCATCCATTGAGCAAAGTCACCAACGACCTTGGATGATGGCGTGACCTGCATGATATGTCAGGTGAGGGATCTTTCAAGGATTTGCGAATGAAGCCTACACACCTTGATGATATTTCCGCACTAAGGCCCAGGATGTCGTCAGAAGAACGAACGAATCACAAAAAGTGGATACACACGAGATCATTGGCTTCGATGTACTTCTGCTTGATGACTATTTCGTAAGAGAAGGCGTAATCAGAACTCAAAAACGCGGATGACGGGAGCAAAGAAAGCTTACTGTTCCATTGCTCGCCCAAACCGAGTTGCGATGATTGGAACTAGAAATGGTAAGAATCATCGTCAGCGACTCCAATACACGTTTCCTCATTCCCAAGGTGTTAAGTTCCATACCATCAAGTTGGTGTATTGTCCTCCAGGCATCTCATGATCGAAAACACTCGAATCAGAAGCGCGAACATTGGCCTCGAAGCAGGCATACAGCATTCGGACCTGGCTCCAATAGGAGTTAAGTGCTTGAATATCCTCATAGCGAATACCAGTTCCGAGAGAGGTTTGCTCCAAAGCCATGCAGACAGCACCCATTGCGGGTTGAGAAGTCAAACCAGACATACCTACACGATGTGAGCGATGATCAATAGAGGCTGCATAATCGACAGCACATACTATCAATAGCAACATCAACCACGTCAGCACCAGCCAATGAGCAGGCAATCATACTGGCAGCAGCGATACCAGCAGTGTCGTGGGAGTGGACATGGATTGGTAGATCTGGGTACTTCTTCCTGATAGATCCAATAAGGCTGATCGGAAATGTGAGCCCTTAAAGACTGGTCAAGTAGGGTGAAGCTAATCTCACAGTTTGGCAGCCTCTGGTTTGAGAAGGCCAGCCATATCTTTCACACCCAGGACGTGGATACCCTCATTCACAAGCTGTTCGACGAAGCTCAAGTAGTAATCGAGTGTGTACTTCTTCTCTTTGGGACTTGCAACGTCACCACTATAGCATACAACAGCTTCGACGACACCGCCAGCCTTCTTGGCGGCATCAATACCGAGGCGCATCTGTGACAAGGGAGTTATTTCACCAGATAACGCTTCCAAGGATGCATACTTACATTCTCTGTTGACAAATAGCGTTCAGTCAGGCTATGAGTACACCCGAGCTGACGTAGACAACGCACCGAAGTAATTCAAGGAATCAAACACTCTGAAAATGTCAAGACCATTTTCAACTGCCTTCTTGGAGAAGTCATAAATGGCGTTATCACTAAACATATTCAGCAAGACAAGGGCAATAGAAGTCATTCTAGGACTCACGGGTAGCTAGTGTAGCCGACACCGTTGGCACCACGAACGAGAGCCTGTAAAGGAATATTCGGGACGAGCTTGCGAAGGGTACGCTGGTTCAGAATGCAGATTCAGCGTTTCTACACTTCTAAGTTCGATCCAACACGCACCAGACGCTCCCAGGGGTCTTCATAGAGGAAACGCATCGCGACGTCAAAGGTTGCACCACCCCAGCATTCAAGACTGTATGCGTTGGCCAATGCGTAACTTGTTTCCTTTGCAATATTAACCATATCGATTGATCGTAGTCGAGTAGCGAGTAAGGACTGATGTGCATCACGCCAGGTCGTGTCCATGATTAAAGTGCCTGGGTATTCGCGAACTGCCTTTGCAAAGGCTTCCGGGCCCTTTTCGACGATGATGTTACGCCAGCCGACAGTGCAAGGGAAGGTCGTGTCCAGTGGCGGTCCATCGGGATCCTCACGATTTGCAAACTTGGGAATAGAAATTTCGGACTTCAGGCCTGGTTCCCCCTTTACAATGACTTAATACGCAATGGAGCCCCTCGTCCATGAGGAAACTTACACTCTGACCCATAATGGAGCTTCCATTGACAGCAAGGTCGCCGAGATAAGCCAACAATTTCTGTGCACGATTCTGGCTTTGAACGAGCTTGAAGAGGTCTGGAGTGTCATCGATGAACTACAGGAGATAGGGTGTCAAACGTGGTCAATCTATAAAGTAATTGAGTACAGACCGTAGTCCAGGTTTTGCCTCCAATGAAAACGTCATGCGTCAATAGACGAAATAGGAATGGGATGTTGGTCTGAGAACCCATTAGCTTTGACACGTACACGGTGGGCTATCTACGAACCTTAACACCACGGATACGGAACTCAACTAGGGCACGGAGCATCTTGCGACGAGCAACTTCGTAAGTAGCACCGCTGACTGTGCACTTGACCAACAAGCTGTCATAATGGGGCTAGCAAAATTCAGTGCAGGGAAAATCAGTCGCACATAAGTTCCTACAGTGATCTGAGCACCAGCAAAGCCAGAGCTAGCGTCGAGCCGGACACCATTACCACCAGCAGAGCGATAGACCTCGATCTTCCCTGTATCAGGCTGGAAACCTTGTGCAGCATCTTCCGTGGTGATACGGCATTGGATAGCATAACCTCGCTTTGTGATTGCCTCCTGTGTTAAACCAAGTTGCGGAAGTGTCGCACCAGCAGCGATTTGAATTTGAGCCGCGACGATATCAATCCCGGTGATTTCCTCTGAAATTATCTCAGGATTCAGGGTCGCACTAAAGAACGCAGCAACTCACCAGTGATCGTGTGTTCGACTTGAATACGAGGGTTGATCTCGATGAAATAATGTCTACCCATCTGGTCAACCAAGAACTCGGCGGTACCAGCATTCCTGTAGCCGACGCTCTTTGCCAGCTTAAGCGCGTCAGACAAGATAGCTTGTCTAACTTCATCTGGTAGGTGCGTTGCGGGTGCAACTTCTACGACCTTCTGATGTCTACGTTGCACTGAGCAGTCACGCTCGAATAGGTGGATGGTATTTCCCTGGGCATCAGCGAGAAGTTGGACTTCAATATGGCGTGGACGTTCGAGGAATCGCTCGATGAAGACAGTGCCATCGCCAAAAGCAGCCTTGGCTTCACTGACTGCACGCTCAAACGAGTTCTTGAAATCAGATTGCTCCCTAACAACACGCATTCCACGGCCACCTCCTCCCATAGCGGCCTTGATGATCACTATCAAGGCGCGTTTAAGGAACGTTGATCGCATAAGATTATGATGAAATACCGACCCGGAAAGCCGTACTCCTTGATGAACGCAGCACCATCTTCATAGCTATCTACCGCGCCTGGTGTACCCGGGACAACGGGAACACCAACCGAAATGGCTAGATGAACGCGCCATTAGAATTCGAATGTGCTTATACTGAGTTGCCAAACATACCCAATGTACGAGCCTTAGTTTTGTCACCAAGTCTATCAATAACTTCTGGCGATGGTCCAACAAAGGCGATCCCAGCCTGTTCGACTTTGCGAGCGAATTCGGCATTTTCGGACAGAAAACCATAACTACGTCATTGAAACAATGCAATAAGGGTCCAAGGAATATGACAATCAATGTCGATATGATGCGATGTGACGAGCAACACCCAACATACCCAGGGTGAATCATATCAACACCATGTTCAAGGGCAATCCTGATGATATCGTCCTGGGAGAGGTATGCAGCAACGGGAGTCAATCCTTTCCCGACCTGGTAGGCTTCATCGGCCTGCAAGATGGGATGTTAGAACGACCAGGAAAGATCCCAAGGGCATGATATGTGCATGGGGGGAACGATATTGAATCAAATGGGAAAGGGTCACCTTTTGGCGATGGGCTGATAGGCGATCTTCGAAGGAGTAGATGGCGACTGTGTGCATCGCCAGTTCATGGGCAGTTCTGAATACACGAATTGCGATTTCCTAACAGAGTCGTGTATTGAGCATCTAACTGCAAGCGTTGTGATTAACAACCACCAGACACGTACACCACGATTGGAAACGAGGATTTTGGTTAAGGGTCCGTTATGGCCTGCGGCCTTCCGACGCATAGTCTGGATGGAATGAACGGGGGTCCCTGGCGCACTTGGTGAAGTAGCGAACATGGCCGCCAGCCTCGGCGGGTGTAGCGTCTGGGATGCCATGGTGGTGGGCAAAAGTCAAACCCTGTAATTCGCACCATGTGAAATCGTGAGCACAGATGCTATCCTTCCGGATAGAGACGATCAAATGTACCGGATGCTAATGACTGGTCGTCTCCAAATCTAGACACTATATAGACACCAGAAGCGAAGATGGCGTCGGTGGAAGAGAGGGTTGGGGGGAGAAGAGGAAGGATTCGAAAATCAGTGACACCGAAACTATTGATCGGCTAAGATAGAAATAATATGTTTATCAAATATTTAGCAGGCCTAACCACTAACGGGCCCAATCATCATATCCTCCGGCAATATGGCGGGCATACCGCTTCGTTTCCACTATGGTAAACAGGGCGTACTGACCCAGGTACCGGTGTAATCACTACGTCTGTTCCCTTGCAGGGACAGGATAGGAGTTCATGTCTAAGCGAGTCCCCTGGCCTTGCCCATGGCTCACGACGGAGCACCATTCAACACGGAAAGCACCAATAACCTCGGAGTATGCATTCGAAGAAGCACTTATAATTATGAGCAGTTATGAGCTCACACCTTCCACCCCTTGTATAGCCAGAGCCTCTATTAGTATGTCAATTGACATCGTGTCTACGAGTTCCTGTTTGGTACATTCGATAAAGGTATGATCCCGTTCGTCTGCATGGGACTCTCCGCCTTCTTCTGATTGTTTTTTGCAACAGCGTATAACACGCCTGCGAAGAATCCGACTAAGATAGCCGATACGGAACCAAATGTAACAGCGTCTCCGAAAAATATCAATCCCGAAGCTGCAACGGGGAGTTTGTTTAATGCTCCGACCATGCTAATGCTCATGTTGAGACAATGGTATTGACAGAAATGTAGGCTTTGTGCTTACCTATATGTTGTACTGCTGGTAACGCGGATGCACCATGCGGTTGTGTATGAGATTCCAACAGCTGCAGCTCCTGAAAATGCAATGGCGGACAACAAGACCACCCTTGTCTCTTGGGGACTAATGCCATATGTCGAAAAAGATGCACTACAATGATGACTGGATATACTCACAAGTTACGTGTGAGACTCTCACTGCTCCAATCTTCGACCAGCAAAGAGAATACGGCCAAAATGGGAACACTTAGAAGGTTGTTGTAGTACATGGAGTCCCAATCGGAAAAGCCAGTGGCTTTGATTCTTTTGCGCATAGTAAGAACCTTATACTTGTTAGAATATTCCTAGGAGTCAAGCTAGGCGAGCTTACATAGGCAGCACTTGCCAAACAATTTAATAGCATCCAGAAGTACCCAATATTAAGGTTTCTTACAGCGACGGTGACAGCGGATAGGGTATCAACTCCCATTCCGTCACTGACAGCCGGAATGGAATCACCGAAGGTGTTTGATGTATCCGACGACGCGGCGATTATTGAGGATAAGACCTGTCATATTTGGCATGATATAGAGAAGGGTGTTTGCACGGTCCTCACCATAAATATGAATGAGACAATCGTAAGTGCAGTAACTCTGCCTCCAAACCAGAGCACTTCACCATACGCCTATGGGTAGGGTTAACGTGATAAGAACTAATGTTCGTGGCCTAACGCACAATAAGGATAATCGTCAAATTTTTGAAAATAGTGTAGACGGGAATGCTCAAGAATTGCTGATGAGTGATGTCAGTACAGTGTAGAGCAGGTGTTATACTGCCTCACCAAACTTTTGGAGCCGGTATAGATCACAATGACGAGGGAAAAGCTAATAGGAAACCATGCTTTGGCGTCCTGGGTATCAAAATCCCGGAAACTGATTATGCCGGCCCTCTTCGATCCATATACGCAAGCAACACAGACACTCGATTGAATACATAGCAGCAAGAAGTTCATTGAAAAGTTTGCCCCAGAGACAACAAACTACGAAGTGTTAATTGATCCGTTATTGCGAACTGAATTGCACGCACCTTGTTCACGACGGTCATTAAGATAGATGCAACACAGTAACATATTATAGATGCCGCTAGGTCATATAATGAACAAAGGTCTCGTTGCGGTCATGGACACAGCGCTACTCACTAGCAGTCGAAGAGGTCGACTCCTTAACCTGGCCAGTTGCAATTGCCTTCTTTATCTCAGCAGCATCTCGCTCCTCTGCAGCGTGAGCTGCTTTACCATTACTTCCAGACATTGATAATTAGGGCGCCTACGCAGAAGAATAACGAGTGAGAATTTCAGTTGAAGTAAGATGAGAATTGTGTGGCTGTCTGGACCTCCCCTTTCGGTAACCTAACCGCTGTAAGTCCCTTTCGGTTGCTTTGCACTGCTGTAATCACGTGATGCTGCGGTTGCTTGAAGCTTGATACTAATGCTATGATATAGATCCAGAAAGTATGAAGCGAGCCTTAGCGAGGAAACACAAATCCCACACGCTCGCGTTACCACGTATCAATAATGGGATCTACTTATTTCCTTGGAACATGGCAATCCCATCCCGAAAAAGCGGTCGTAAGAGTTTATCAAGCTAGCCCAAGGTTGTGCGTCTGAGCACTAAAAACCTGAGCACAGATAAGGCGCTCAACCCTTGAGAGGTCAGCGAAAATGCGCTCGATCGTCGCCTACTTCGCAGGCGCATCCTGGTCTCCCTGCGGTCTAGGTTTAGAGCTGTTTTGAACTGCAGATCACTCTGAAATCTCATTGGGTGGATGTGCTGACTAAGCTGGGCTATCATTAATGACCAATTAGCTGCGCCTTGAGCTCCTCACTTGGGACCGCAATGGCACCTTCATGGGTGTCCATCCTCGCATCGATAGGTATGGCCATAGGGCCACCTCTGGTGAGTAGTGCGTTAACTGATGCAACTCGGGTGGAGTCATAGTCGTGCAAAGGTGTATGCAGATCAGGCAGTTTCGATCATCCGAAAGAAGTGCGTTTTGCGCTTAGATCCTGCCAGTGCTAGGCTCATGATCTGGGAACAGGGACTCGACTGGTTTCTCAAGGGACGTTTGCGCAATACTGTCAGCGAAATGGCTCTTAGTTTAGCCTTACCAGAGGCTGATGCTCGTTCTCCACAGGCTTATTGCAAATATCACCCGGTGTTTCTTTTGGCTGGGGTAGGTCCTGCTTGGTTTGGTGAGACGAGCACCTTTTTCATTGACCACAGAAACCATTTTGAATTGGCACTGTTGTTGCAATCGATTCTAATGATCGTTGCTCAAGTACGCTCCCCGCAGGTATCTGAAAACGTCTCTGACACGTTGACATAGCTAGCGCTGTTGTATATATGCATATTATACAGACCGAGGACTAGTCCAGAGGTTCTTGGAGGATCATCCAGGCTCTTAGGATTCTGGCAATGGCCGACCTATGCACAATACGTCGAGTTTCTTGCCGGGTTGATGTACGTGATGTCGCCGCACATGTAAAATCATATTCATTCAACCTTCTACAGACTGTGTCATGGAATCATATTTCTAATTTTCAGTGGATATGTATTCTACGTGGAACTTCTTGGCTTCGTGGCCCTTGGTCTTGAAAGCACACTGCCCATTCCTCAACTAATCAGGTCGGCCACAGTTATATCATTTCAGCACAAATTAATTGTACTTGCAGCAATTACCGCCAACGCTCGCTATACGGGTTTAGATTGTCCACTCTAGCTGGCTGGGTAGGTGGTGATGCTTTCAAGTAAGTGTCCTATTGCAATATATGCACCTGTGCTCAGCATCAATACAGAACTGTATATTTCTTCCTCCAGGGATCACCACTACAATTCAAAGTTTGCGCTATATTTCAGCTATCCGTTGATCTTGGTACGTTGCGGATTTCTAAACTACTTCTAGTTGGAGCTAACCTGATCCTGGGTACCATAGCCATCGTTGCACAGCGTCTTCTTTATGGGGACGCACCCCCATCATCCGCGCTACTGGGTGACGAGGATGGACTCGAGGAGGCCTTGACCCTTGAAGAAGAGTAACCAGGATTTGCGACCGGTCAACGACTCTGATGAGATTAGTGATTACTTTAAACACACATTTTCTGATGAGGTCAATTTTACACAGACTCCACGATAGATTTCTGCTTCATAGTTTGGAGATACGACGCAATAAGGTACACCCTTGTGAATGCTACTAGATAGCCTTAGATCGTGACCAATGCACCCTTTTCCCAGCTGGTGTACGAGGCTGGATGATAATGATTAAGGTCGAGTAGGTTAGGCAGTTGGCCAACAGTTGGTGGTAGGGTTAATTGCAATATGGTACTTTGTCCCTATCCAGGAAGGGGGGGAAACAGATGACCTTCCACCTAAAGTCATATGGCATTCGTGGATACATACCTACAAATTTAGTCTCAACTGCACTTACAAGGGTCTCAACTCGAATTTAAGTCGAGCTGATGTAAAAATAAGCACAAACATCACACTACCGTCTTCTCAAACCCACACCTCCCATTGCCGCCAGACGACCTCTTTCGAGAACCATGGCTGCTGTAGATATCTCAAAACCCATCGCTTTTTGCGAGCATCTTCAGCTCTCCAGCCTTGGGATCCAACCCGCGTCAATATCATTTCAGGTATGTCGGCTGAATTCGCGACTCCCAATGCCAAGACCGCTGGCGTGTACTCATCCAATCATGCGCCGGAACTATAAACGTTGTTATTACAGGTACGATCCCATTTTGGATGATTTCTGTAGCAATTCTTAATCGGAATAACAACTTCAGACCCTGACTTTGGAATCCGACCACTACATTTGCGTTCGCGAAAAAGTTAACGAACAAAATCAAGTTGTCATTATCGACCTTGCAGATGCCAATAATCTCCTGCGACGCCCCATTAGCGCTGACAGTGCAATCATGCACCCTTCACGACCCATCCTAGCTTTGAAAGGTACTCATTCTTTTCGACTCGTCAGCAACCGATAACCGAATTAATTATTGCAACACAGCGGGGCGAACTTTGCAGATATTCAATATTGAAACCAAGTCAAAGGTCAAATCTCATGCTAGTAACGAAGATGTCGTGTTTTGGAAGTGGATTTCGGAAACGACAATTGGTCTCGTTAGCGAAACTACTGTATACCATTGGACAATTGGAGACCAAACGTCACCGCCCCAGAAGGTCTTTGAACGCCATCCATCTCTTGCTGGCTCGCAGATTATTAACTATCGCGCCACTCCTGATGAAAAATGGCTCTGCGTTATCGGGATTTCCGGGAATTCCACCTCGCCCACGGCTTTCAAGATCAAGGGTTCTATGCAGTTATACAGTAGGGAACGCGGCGTCAGCCAAGCAATTGAAGGACACGCTGCAGCTTTCGCTGAAGTAAAATTGGATGGCCATACGAAACCCACGAAGCTCTTTTCGTTTGCTGTGAGAACCGGAACTGGCGCGAAGGTAAGGTCATCTGCTATTTGGTCCACATCGCAGGCAATCAATCTCTTGGTAGCTGCATATTGTCGAAGTCGACCACCAAGCACCAGATCCACCTTTCACCAAGAAGGCTGTTGATGTTTACTTCCCTGCTGAAGCTACCAACGATTTCCCCGTCGCCATGCAAGTGTCGAAGAAGCACGGAATCATTTATCTCGTCACCAAGTTTGGATTTATCCATCTTTACGACCTTGAATCAGGTGCTTGCGTATACATGAACCGCATTTCAGGGGAAACCATTTTTGTTACCGCGGAGCACGAAGCGACTAATGGTATCATCGGTATTAATAAGAAGGGCCAAGTATTGAGCGTTAATGTTGACGAGCAAACTATTGTTCCGTACATCCTTACCACGCTCAACAATACGGAACTGGCATTCAAGCTCGCTAGTCGTGCCAATTTGCCAGGAGCTGATGACCTCTATGTCAAGCAATACAACCAGCTCTTTGCTGCTGGACAATACAGCGAAGCCGCCAAGATTGCTGCAACGTCACCTAGGGGTATCCTGCGTACCGTTCAGGTCATCGAAGCCTTCAAGTCTGCACCTAATGCTCCAGGCGGACTATCTCCTATCCTCCAGTACTTTGGTATTTTGCTCGAGAAAGGAGAGCTCAATCACCTTGAATCTCTCGAATTGGCGCGTCCTGTGCTTCAACAAGGGCGTAAGCAACTGTTGGAGAAATGGCTTAAAGAGAACAAGGTAATCTTATAGCCACACTTATCTAGAAACATACTCACTCGATATGCTCCAGCTGACATGCAGCGAGGAATTAGGGGACATCGTCCGTCTCCATGACATGACTGTGGCTCTCAGCGTCTACTTGCGAGCAAATGTACCCCACAAAGTCGTAGCTTGCTTTGCAGAGACAGGCCAAACCGACAAGATTGTCCTTTACTCGAAGAAAGTTGGATACACCCCTGACTACATCACACTCCTTCAACACATTATGAGGACCAATCCAGAGAAGGGTGCTGAATTTGCTGCTCAGTTGGTCAATGACGAGAGTGGACCGTTAGTTGACGTGGAACGTGTACGCTGGCGACCCCATTTGGATGCATATATGCTAACGATTCCCTCCAGGTTGTGGATATCTTCATGGCGCAAAACATGATTCAACCAGCAACCTCATTCCTGCTAGACGCTTTGAAAGAAAATAAGGCAGAGCAAGCTCATCTGCAAACCCGCCTCCTAGAAATGAACCTCGTACATGCCCCTCAAGTCGCTGATGCCATTTTGGGCAATGAAATGTTCTCATATTACGACCGACCACGAATCGCCAACCTTTGCGAGAAGGCTGGACTCTTGCAGCGTGTAAGCACAGAAACAAGCATCATAAACTTTGATAGCTGAAACTGCGTTAGGCTCTGGAGCATTACGAAGATCTGGCAGATATCAAACGCGTCATCGTGCACGCCAGTACACTGCCTGCTGATGTAAGTGATGTGGTTAGCCCTTTGACCGTGGCTTATGGATTTCGTTTAGTGGGTCGTCAACTACTTCAGTCGTCTCACTACAGAGCAATCAATGGCGTGTTTGCAAGAAATGCTCCGGATTAACATTCGCCAGAATCTTCAAATTGTTATCCAGGTCGCTACCAAATACTCTGATATCTTGGGTCCTGTCACACTCATTGAGATGTTCGAGCAATTCAAGACCTTTGAGGGTAGGGATTCTACTAGCATAATGTTCAACCCGTCCTTGGCTTAACTACTGGATAGGTCTCTACTATTACCTTGGCTCTGTTGTCAATCTCAGTCAAGATCCTGAGGTTCACTTTAAGTACATTCAGGCAGCCACTCGTACTGGCCAAATCCGAGAAGTCGAGCGCATCTGTCGAGAGAGTAATCACTACAGCCCTGAGAAGGTCAAGAATTTCCTCAAGGAGGCCAAGCTTCAGGACCAATTGCCCTTGATTATTGTCTGCGATCGGTTCGACTTTGTACACGACCTCGTTCTCTACCTCTACCAGAACGGCTTGGTACAATTCATTGAAGTCTACGTTCAACGTGTCAATTCCATCCGTACCCCACAGGTCGTTGGTGGTTTACTCGATGTTGACTGCGACGAGGCGACCATCAAGAATCTTCTGGCATCCGTCACTGGCAACTTTCCTATCGACGAGCTCGTCCACGAAGTTGAACAGCGTAATAGGCTAAAACTCATCCTGCCTTGGTTGGAGGCTCGTGTACAGGGCGGTAGCCAGGATCCTGCGGTTTTCAATGCTATGGCCAAAATTTACATCGATAGCAACAACAATCCCGAGAAGTTCCTCACAGAGAACAACGTGCGTTTTTTGGGAGTTTTGGTCTGTATCCTCTCTAATTAAACAAATTATAGCTCTATGAACCCTTGGTCGTCGGAAAATTCTGCGAGGCCCGTGACCCATACCTGGCGTATATTGCGTATGCCAAAGGTTTCTGCGACGATGAGCTCATTGCCATTACGAATGAGAACTCGATGTTCAAGCAGCAAGCCCGTTACCTCGTCAAGCGTCGTCAACCTGACCTCTGGGTTCAAGTCCTTGACCCAAATAACCTTCACCGTCGTGCATTGATTGATCAGGTAAAGTATCGCTCACCAAGTTGAATTCCTCCGTCACTTATATTTCATTAAAGATTGTGGCCACTGCTGTTCCCGAGTGCACAGATCCGGATGATGTCTCAGTCACTGTCAAATCATTCCTCCAGGCCGATTTACCCATTGAGTTGATTGAAATCCTTGAGAAGATCATTCTCGAGCCCTCGTCGTTCAGCGACAATAAGAATCTGCAAAACTTGATGTTGCTTACGGCTATCCGTGCGGACAAGGGTAAAGTGGTTGGATATATCAACAAGCTGCAGAATTACGACGCTGCAGAGATTGCCAAGATTGCGACGGAGCACGGGTTGTACGAAGAGGCTTTGACCATTTACAAGAAGTATGACCAGCATGCAATGGCTATCAATGTTCTCGTCGAGAATATCGTTTCCATTGACCGGGGGTTGGAGTTTGCCATCAAGATCAACAAGCCTGAGGTGTGGAGTCGACTAGCTAAAGCTCAATTAGACGGCCTTCGCATCAAAGACTCTATCGGTATGCATCTATCATGGGCCGTCGCCGATCACCCTTCTCATCTACTCCACAGATTCGTACATTAAGGCTGGAGACCCCTCCAACTTTGCTGAAGTCATTGAAATTTCGAACCACGCTGGCAAGCACGATGACATCGTACGATTCTTGCAAATGGCTCGCAAGACGCTTCGGGAACCTAGGATTGACACTGAATTGGCTTACGCATACGCTAAGACCGACCGTCTACATGATATGGAGGATTTCTTGGGTATGACCAACGTTGCGGATATTCTGGAGGTTGGGGAGAAGTGCTTCGAGGATGAACTCTATCAAGCTGCCAAATTGCTCTTCACGAGCATTTCCAACTGGGCCAGATTGGCTACGACTTTAATCTACTTGGGCGAGAACCAGGCTGCTGTAGAGAGTGCAAGGAAGGCTGGAAATACCCAGTGAGTTTGCGTATATGCGTCGTTTTGGACTTTTGCTGATTACTTCTTTAGGGTCTGGAAGCAGGTTCATGCTGCTTGTGTTGAGAAGTCAGAGTTCCGCCTGGTATGGTTTTCATGAGGACGTGAGGATTCGACTTACATTGATCCTCTCACAGGCTCAAATTTGCGGTCTCCACATCATCGTTCATGCTGTATGTTTATCGAATAACGTCTAGATAATGAAGTTGCTAACTTTAACTGCAGGAAGAACTAACCGCCTTGGTCCAAATGTATGAGCACCGTGGCCACTTTGACGAAATCGTGAGCCTCTTGGAAGCCGGTCTGAGTCTTGAGCGTGCGCATATGGGTATCTTCACCGAGCTGGCCATCTTGCTAAGCAAGTACAAGCCCGCGAAGTGTAAGTGGACAAGCCACTGCCGACTAGCATTTAGGTTGATAGACTGCCAATTTAGTGATGGAGCACCTAAAACTTTTCGTCGCTCGCATTAATATCCCGAAAGTCATCAAGGCTAGTGAAAAGGCTCATCTCTGGCCCGAGCTTGTTTTCTTGTACATCAAGTACGATGAATTCGTACGTTGTCCTATTCTTTATCAAGTTCGTGAAAGTTTACTCTTTCACAGGATAATGGCGCCTTGGCTATGATCGAACGTTCCGCTGATGCTTGGGAGCACAACCAGTTCAAGGAAGTGGTCGTTCGGGTGGCGAACGTAGAAATGTGCGTGAGAGACGGCCTTCTTGTCTTTATACTTTGCTCATCCCCGGACAGCTACTACAAAGCCCTAACCTTCTACCTCCAAGAACAACCAACATTGTTGACCGATCTGTTGACAGTCTTAATTCCTCGTATCGATCATGCCCGTGTCGTTCGCATGTTCCGCCAAATTGATCACATCCCCCTTATTCGTTCTTACTTGATCGCCGTTCAGCATGTAAGTTTTACTCTCCCATATCGAGAGCGGAGCGTTTACTTTCGTACTATTAAAGCTCAATATTGAAGCGGTGAATGATGCATATAATGAGCTATTAATAGAAGAGGAGGATTACAAGACCCTCCGGGATTCGATCGATAGCTTCGACAACTTCAACAATGTCGGCCTTGCTAAGCGTCTCGAGAAGCACGAGCTCTTGGAGTTCCGTCGGTTGGCAGCGCATCTTTATAAGGTGAGAGCTTATGAAGTCCTTCCCCGCCTGCATATACTTATCACTACCGCCTGTTCGTAATTCAATACGGCACAGAAAAATGGCCGTTGGGAAGAATCGCTATCGCTATCGAAGCAAGACAAGCTCTACAAGGATGCGATGGTCACAGCTGCAGCCTCAAACTCGACAGAGGTTGCCGAGGAGCTCCTTTCGTACTTTGTCGATATCGGAAACAAGGAATGCTTCGCTGCGATGCTGTACATGTGCTACGACCTTCTCCGAGCTGATGTCATTGAGGAGCTTTCATGGCGACACGGTTTGAACGATTTCTACATGCCATACAAAATCCAAATATCAAGAACTAACCGTGAACAGGTACGTTGCTTCCATTCTGCTTTTTTTGTTTCCCTGATAGCTTGATCATGCCCGCACCGTTTTACTTTTTACTACTTGACAGCTCGACCAAATCGAGAAGGAGCTCAAGGAACGATCGAAGAAGGAAGCTCAAAAGGAACAGACAGAGGCCGAAGTTCCTATCATCAATCCTGGCGGGTTCAGACTCATTACCAACGGGTGAGTGGTTCTCTTCATTATGAATTGCTTGCGCCTCCAATACTTTTTTTAACCTTCATTATTCGCCGTCGGAGAATGGGTTAAGCTTACGAGACTTCTCGTGTTTCCAGCTTCACTGGTCAGGCCCCTCCCCCCGTGAACGGCATGATGCCCGTAAGTCGTTGACCACCTTCTTCCATCTCCGGATATGGAACTGATGCGATTGACGACTAGGCAATGACTGGCTTCGGCTACTGATGAAAATGTATACTTGTTATAATTTTATGACCCCCTTTCCCTGTCTTGTGCACCTCGTTGGTCGGGCTCTATGGTGTATGGATGTTCGACGGCACTAGTACTATTAAGCTAGTAATTGGATGACGATTTGATGTATTCTCCCTCCCCTTTATTCCTGGAATCTTAGAAATATGTAGCAAACCTGTCGAGGAACGAAAAGGGACCACTGAACTGCGAGATGCAAAGTTTCCTCTCAGAGCATCGAGGTAGGGCACAGAGGGCTGAACATAATATCAAAGATACGAACCTGCGTTGGATTCTGATTAGTGGGGGGATGAAACAATAACTGAGATAGATGCATGCGGTATAGATGTTCAACGGCACGGTTGCAGGGAGAGGTAACGAGAAAAAAAAAAGGGAATGTATGTGAGGTAAAGAAATGACGTGGGTTGGATGTGGAAAACCCTCTGGCCATGGACAAGCAAAAAAGTCCTAAGAGAAGAAACGGTATGGAGATGCAAATATCATAGACTAATGACTGATAAATGTAAGAGAGAGACTAGCCGACTGATATCAGGGGACTGTTAGAGAGCAATATATAGGGAAAGAGCCTGAGGTACGGAGGGTTACTAACTGCGGGAGGTGGAGAGTGCGGCATGAACAGACGGGTGATTGGAAGATGGGGATGTGGTAAGAGAGGAAAGAAGTGTCATCTACATGATCGTACAGCTGTTGTCACCTGAACCCTTTGCTTTTGTGCTAAGCGACACTCTTGCTGACTCGTAGAATACTTCTGTTACACCTCGATTGTGTTTCGAGCTACATTCTATAGGCATGTGTCAATATTCCAAGATTCAAATGAAGGACGAATAGAAGCGACCCGTACCTAGATATCGTGACGCTCGTATCCGCCTTGCTACGGTGAGACCTTCTTCATATTGAACAGGATGGGTCCCATAACGTTGCAATCGGTCCTTCGCGTGTCGGTCATCTCGTAAATCGCATTTCAAGGCTGGTTTAGGAATTCGGACGTCAAACCCGACACATGTCAAATGAGGGACTGACGAACCAACAAGCACTAGCTGTGTGTGTCATGTCAATGGATAGATAAGCCAAAGTGGGAGTGTGTGTTTATGACGTACCTTAACACCTGGACAATATTCAAGAATCTCATCTAGCCACTGCGAGTACCTAGGCGTTTCAACCTAGTTTTCGTCGACTGGAAATGAAAAGTACCTTGGACTCGACGTTCTCTAGTGACGTGGGATTGTCTACCTGCTCGTGGAAGCGGTACGGGGGAACAAGGTTATGACGCGGCAAGGCCGTAAGAAAGACACTTGAGATCACGCACAGAGAAGCATATCATCACGACATGCGTTTCGGCATATGATAATGAGCGCAGTCTATCAAACTCTTCCTGGCCTAAGTTAAGAGGGGAAGGAATGACGATTAGATGGGACGAGCACATCGAACGGCATGAACGCACCAGCCGTATCCCATAGACTCAGTTCTACTAGTTGCTCCTCTACCATGATATCCTGTACATAGTTCTCAAACACCGTCGGCTCACTAGGAAGGATGCGATGTCAGTTCAACCCCCAACAACTATGCAATGTGGCAAGTCCCCATAACGGAGCCATAACGCCGAGTGCGGCGCACCAACCCGTTTTGGAGTTGACAAAGGACGAGTCAAGTGTGTGGCCACAGAGATGAAGAGCTTGTGGATCGATATACTCACTATACTTGTGTAAAGAAACCCCTCGTGAACACGTTCAGTAATGAAGTCTTGCCTGCGATACATTCAAGCGTTCATTCATACGTTCGGTTTCGGTTGTACATGGTTGAAAGAGCAATACGATGAGTTCCAAAAATCGGTCTACAGCAAGCTCTCTCCCAGACTTACCACATGCACCGTCGCCACATACGACCACCTAAGCCCCCTCACACAAACGAAAGCCACACAACCCGATCAACGGAAGAACGGCGGAAATCAGTATTTCCAAATGACTTCGACGCAGCACAGGTGCTTACCTTCCTCTGTGTCTATATATAGCCATACGCCGACAACGAGGAGGAATAAGTTGAACATGTCCATGCATGCGTTTGATAGGCGAAAAGACTTACAGGTCTTGTTCGACCAAAACTAGCGCCCCTTGATGATGTTCCGCACAAGGACATGGATGACGGTAGGTAAAGGGCGCTACGAAGGCCAGAAGCTGTTAACGACGGCGGAAGTAACTCGGGGTAGGGTTGGGTATAAGTGGGTAGGGGGATGGAGGGATAGATGGAGAGGAGGAGGGGTGGAGAGATGAATTCGGTAAGAGTGAATTTACTTTCCCAGAGACATTATCCGCCAAGATGCTTGCTTCCGTATTCGGGTATTCCGGCATTCTACCATAACATTGTTCACAACAGTATCTCAATATATATATACATATATCCCAACAGTAATACAATCTATATGGTTGTACGCATGGCAAGAGAAAAACCAAAAATTACCGGACAGCATCGCCTCTACGAGTTTGTGCGAAAGGTCGTGAACGTCTGAACAAAATCTAGCCACGTACTATCCATCGTTTCTTCAGGCGACCCTGATCCCCTGTTAGGACTCCCATTCATGTTGCTCGTATACATAGGCGACGGAGCAAATGGCCCTCCGGTCACGTTCATCGAATAGTCAAACACAGGAAAGTACTGCGGGATAGATCCACTGTTACTCGAGGTGCCTGTCGAACTCACACTTCCTGTGGAGATGTGACACCGCTGTTGTTGTCCTGATACATCAACCATCGTTGAGTCAAGGCGCTGATGCTGGTGAGATCGTGACTGTGAATATTGCTGTATCTGACCAAATGGCTGTGCTGGCTGTTGTCCAATGGCAGCACCAGAACTATGTTGGTTAAAGTGCCCCACTGGCTCTGCAGAGAAAGACTGGTAAGGGGACATGTTATACATGTATCCCTGTGCTACATGCATTTCAGGTGCCATGATGTGGTGCATCTGAGACGACTGTGGTTGCGTTTGTTGCATCGTCACGTCTTGACTCCGTCCGCCGAATGTACCCAAGTAACTCTTGAGATTGCTATCCATCTCCCCAAACGACATGGGCAAGGGGACAACGGGCCCTCCTGAGGTTGGTGACCACGATTGTGGTGACGGTGGTCCCAGATTTTTATCCAAGAATCGAGTTCTCCCTCCGAGGACAGCCAGTTCGTCGTTGTCATCCCCGCATGATTCTGACGCACCCAACGGTCCCATCCTTCCTGCTAATGGCGAAACCCCTCCATTTCTGGCTTCATTCAAGCTGTGATGGGCCTTTTCTTGCAGCTTGAGCATGATTGACTGAATATACATTCATCAGGGCACGAGGACAGAATGACGAATTAAAGATGACACTCACCAGGACTTTATCAGCCAAGAAGCCTGGCGCTGCATTGGAAAACAATTCACATGCTGAGTCCAACTGGAGTAACGCAGAGGGTGCCAGATTCATTGTAGGACAACGAGTGACGATGGATCCCAAAACAATCTATCATTTGATGCCCATTGAGAAAGTGCGATGGTCCCTTTAGTACAAGTCATCGTCCGAATGCACGACAACTTACTGCGCATGAAAACATGTGAGTCCATAGGAACCAGATTCGTTCACTGGGTTCCTTCAACTGAGAGTGTAGATTCCGCATAAGCGCAACTAACGATCCAGCACTGCGATAAGCCGCTATCACAGATGTTCCATACGGGCTTTCAAGGGGATCCTTTGGGTGATCACTAACAGCCCTTGCGAAGAAACTTCTGTGTAAGTAAAGTAGATCTAGATGTAACGCATGCGCACATAAGAATAGATCCATCAAAGCTCGCCCACGCCGAAGACTACGCACTCGTTTCACGTATGGCCAGAACAATATGTCGTTGTAAAGTCAACATGATTGTCTCGGGATAACCACCCAATCTCGGTTCGGAATTTCCGAATCCTGCAACTTGAAGGATGGCGGGAACTGGGAAGGCGCGCATCTTTCTGTCTAGGGATAAAACGGTGGCATATGTTGGCATCTTCGCTCCAAAGGCTTGGTCATGAAGGAGGTTCATGCATTCAGAGGTGAACTTATGTTTCCATGCGTGAACTGTAAAGCATTAGATGAGAATGTGACAACAGCACACATCAACTTACAGCACTGTTCATCCGTAGGCTCAGGGAATGGCATTTTACAGTCAATATGAGGCAGAGCGAACGAGGGTGGTCGGCCAAAAGTGAGGCATTGCCACGAGTCATATGTGAACATCTCCCAAAACAGTTCTCGTCGACGCTGAGTCTCGGTGGAATCCTTCTGGAAACGTCCATAGTCTCTGTCTGAAAAAAATCAGTTGCTGAATGGGTGCTCCATCACTTATTGTTACTCACGAAGGCCGATCTACAATTAACATGTCGGAATCAGTGTCCACCCGACTGAGCTACGCTCATATCACTTACACTTTGTCCAAGTTTGACTGCTAAGCCCATAATAGCCCAACGAGCGCCTGTCCGCGTTCCATGACGATCGGACAGAAACAGATAGAACGTCATTAAATACTACAAATAGCGTTAATACAGCCTCAAATGGTATACAGATACTTACCAAGGCTTGGACAGCCGTGATCGAAGGATCATCGAAGAACGAGTAACGGAACAGTGCTGCTCTCGCTAATTGATGATACTTCTCAGCTTCAACGTTGTACGCCATCGCGGACATGTCCATCAGAGAACCGATGGCCAGCACCAGGAACATCAAAGACAAGCGTTGAGATACTAGTCTGTCATCGTCTATCTCTACGCCTCTGCCATAGAATTGTGCAGCCACTTCATTATCAAACCATTCCGACGAGATGGGGTTGTACCTGTAACCGATTATTCCTCTAAAATAAGCACGAGAGCAGGGGTACTTACATCATTGCTGAATATGTGTAATAGTTCGTTCGTAGATCATGCATCCTTTGCACCTGTGGAAGGTAGCAAATAAGGTCTTGTATGGTGACAAACTTGTCACGGCTCGAAAGTGGTTCGCTTGTAGGCGCAACAGGGAGAGCTGAAGCAAGATCAAGTATTTCAAAAGGTAATATGTCGCGCAGTTCAGCAAATTTTGAGGCAAGATCGGGCTCGTCCTCAGATAGTTCATTCTTTGTAATGTGTTGCATATGTGGTCAATGCGTGACCCAATCCGAAGAGTTCGGACTTACAGAAAGGAAGAACTTTAGGCAATCGCTGTGATTAGCCAGGATACCACGATGCCATAGAGATTAACAGCACTCACAACTGAGTTTGCGATGCCGCCGTAGTACTTCGCCTGGCCACCTTGACCCAGAGACAACGAGCCAAAAGCATCAACAACATCTGGGTTGGTTTCTTCCTCCGTTAATGCGGCCGGCGGCAAGTTCCTAGCAGCTGGAACTTCTCTTTGTAGAGGAGCCTTGATTTTGAGTTTCTCTGGAGACAACAATAGATGCTGTTCGAGCGAATGTAGTCCATGCGACTCGCGCAGCCCATCCTCAAGCTCACGGATCCGGATGCATAATTCCGATATTTTCTCGTGAAGCTCCTGTGTAGAGGCAAGAACAAAACTGAAACAACCTTTCAGTGCACTAGACTCATCATGATAGTAAGCGCCATACCGATTGCCTTGACCTGTGGTCAATGACCCCTGTCCCCGCACTATGGTGAGCCTGAGCGGCGCAATGGGATGATTTGACATACATCTGGACAAATTGCCCCGCATCCTCGTTTTACACACGAGCTGCACGGGATACTGCGATCACATTTCAACTTGAGGCTAGTGGTGCGTTCAATGTGGCGTGTGGGGTACGGTAAGACGAAGGGGTGGCTCACCGTCGGCATTCTGCACAACTCAAACGAGCGGCGCCCTTCTTTCGTCTCTTCTCTGGGGCGACAGAGTCACGCCTGTCGGGGGGTATGGGCGACATGGAAGCAGTGAAAGTAGGATTAGTGGAAAGTAGGGAAAGGATGTAAGGTTCTGTTGGCAAAGGCATTGCTCTATTCTTGTATGTATATAGGGCAAACCGGTACGAGATGGTGCTACCCCGGAGATTTCCATTGCCGATTTCTATCCGCTCACTCTGTGGCAGTGCACGCAATAGAGCCTGGGTCCATACAAGTTTTGCGACAATACATTTCAGAGTTTGATATTGAAACATAAAACCTAAGTGCAGAGGATCAATTTGATGGATTTTTAACGACCTTCCAGCATCAATCATACCCACGGTAGGAGTCGCTTCCGTAGCGGAGGATGGGTGTGTCACTTCTATGTTATAATCAACATCCTCTCGGAGTTTCATTGACACCGAAAATCATTTCGGTTGTTCGATGCGATAGCAAAGGTGCAAGGTCATCATCAATACATTATTTATATACTTTCACATCGGAATATAACCCCAACTCGTCTGCCCATTCTCACTTATTTGCATATCGTCATTGATTGAAGGCCTCCTGTAATATCTGGGGATGCGGTTTGTCCACAGTGTACACACTTCCATGGCGGTCGATTACTCGGCAGGTTCGCCGTTCGGCGGTGTCACGCATCAATTTCAGCCAGCCACGAGACTAGTGACAGCCAGCCCTGCACCTCACGAATATTAAAGAATTCTCCTGGGTCAGCGTGACTTGGCTCAAGTCTCGCTCTGTTGAGGCAACTCAAGATATACCCATCGCCTCCACACCATGTTGAAGTATGAATGTTCAACCTTACTTATAGTCTCCATGTAGATCCTTACTGTTTGACAGGTACCAACAGAGTCAATCTATACGAACGACTGAGATCCTTACTGTTTGACACACCAAACTTGCAAGAATTGCTCGAATTCAACTTAGGGGCTCGTGTACAAAGTTTCAGACTACACGGTGAAGGGGACGCAAGGAATTCCAGATAGACAGTACGCCGAACCTACCGCCCACGTGGCCACCATAGTATACGCCCTGGTTCGAATTTCAGTCTCATGTGCTGTGATGCATATCGCCGGCCTGTGTTGTTCTCTTCGTGATGGAATGGCATCAAGTAACATTAGTCTCAGGTAGAACTTTGCAAGATTCAAATGGGACCCCAGTATGATAAGTACGTACTGAGATTTGATCCAGCTACACGATTATAGCCCGCAATTAACGTAGATAATATATAGTGCCAGGTAGTCGTGATGTTCCAAAGAATAACTAAAGAGTCATTTAAGGGTTGAAAGAATGCAAATAAGCATGTATAGTCTATGATTGTTTTCCGTGTTCGTGGTAAAGAATGAAATTGCTGTTGGGAGGTTTGGATATACAGTGCGCCCAGATCAGAGTAGACGTTGAAAAATCGAAATAAGTCATACGTAGGGACTTGGCAGAATTCCATCGAGGCCGTACGAAACTTAATTGGATGCGAAACTAGCACGCGGCTCGCTAGTCAGGAGATTCTTCTGTACATCGGGCGCTACTGCACCGCTGCCCATATCCAAAACGCTGGCAACGTCCCGGACCATGATATTTCCATTAATGTCACCAGCAGGACTGATAGGCTCCGCCAACGAGGAAGTATCAGAGGAGCTGTACAACGAGTCGCGTTGATTTGGGGATGTTGAGGATACACTCCCGGCACGCGAGCTGAAGAACCCGCCAATCTTCTTCGAAAACGGCGCTTGTGGGGATGTTTGGGTGGTAGGGGGCGAAGAGTAGCTGATGGAGTTCGCTCTCGATGATGGTTCTGGGGTTTTCCAAAGTTTAAATCCCCACCCTGCCAAGGCAGGTCTTTCTGGTGAAGAACCCCTACGTTGTGGTAAAAGCGGGGCATCAGGGGAGTTTATCCCAATACTGTTTTCGGCGATGAATTCCCGAAGAATCTTGGCACATGTCTCCGAAGCCTCTTTCGCCTCGTTGGCTTCTGTCGCATCATGCCTGGCTTGGTCAAGGGCCTCCTTTAATTTCTCTACTTCTTTCTTCAGTCCCTCGACCTCAAGGACATGCGGGTCCAACATATCGAGCTGGGGAGGCGAACTTAATCCAAATATGCCCGAAAAGCGGCGCGAGTGACCGGGAGGATGAGATGTGAATGAATCCTGGAGATACATTAACAACAGTTGACAACCATGTGATAACATAGAAACGAACCCCGGTATCCGACACCGATGCTATGCGCCTATGCCCACTGCTGAAGGAACTCCCAGTGAGTGGGGCAAAGGATGCCCTTTTGGACGAGGTAGGGCTAGCAAAGCCAGGGATCCCAGGACGTGATAGGTCCAAGGGTGAAGGAGCCGCGCTAGTGCGTCGGCTCTCGGTCTGCAACCGCATTAGGCCACGTCTGTGATGCCAGCACACCACGTCAATTCACCAACCAATCAATCCGTCAAACAAGTTACACTTGCCTGCTCTCTTCGACTTTCGTTCTCAACATTGCAATAGAATCTTCATCGTCTCTCATCTTAGTCTGAGCTTGCTCCAGCTCAGCTTCCAACCCCTTAATTTTCTCCTTTAGTCCAGCCTCCGATGACTGAACATCCGACAACATTTGGCGTAATTGATCCCTTTCTCTCGTGACGTCTGTCAAAGAACTTTGGAGCTGCGTCACGAGGTGTTGGAGGACATGAGGGTCTAAAGAGGCTACTTCCTGGCTATTTCCGTTTTCAACATCATTAGCGTCATGAGAGGGCGTCGGTGGTTGCGAATCCATATCAAGTTGGTGTTCAAGTTCCAAGCTCAAATCAATCGAGTACTGTTTCCTGTGGTTGCCCGATTCGGCGGGCATGTCATCGTTTGTAGTTGGCTGTGTGCCGTTAAGCATAGCAGTGAGGCTGTGGGTCGTAAATGTTCAATACAAATTGGAGCAATGAGTAGCGAGAAAACTGCGGTTCTCTGCGCGTTGGGAGGGTAAGAGAGGAAAGCGAGTAGAGAATGGGTGGGTAGAAATCAACCGTTGCAACTTGCAAGTAAGGATCTATACATCTGCCGCGTGTAATATGTCAGCCGCTACCATGTTTGTATATATTTAGCTCCCGTGCTTCTTCGGGAGATTGCTTTTTTTGGTTCCGCGCTCTTTTTATAGTCTAATCAAGCCGACCCGCGTGGCACAGTAGGTCCAGGTAAATGGCACTGCGGCTCGCGCCTTTGGTACCTGTGGGCATTGGCATTGCATTGGTACAGCAAGAGGACTTCTCCAATGCGGAATACTATAACTACAACGTACGAGTAGACTAAAGGAATCCTCATTATTGTAACTCGGATGCCGAGTCCCGAGTCATTGTACCTGTCTCGCGATATCGTCGCACCAAAAATCCTTGAATATATTACAAATGTAGACAAGCTACAAAGCATCCAGACCCAATATTCAATTATTTCCTTTCTCTACACTTTCTTTTTTTTTTTTTTTTTATACCTTTTTTTCTTCTTTTGCTACTCTGATACGTGTGTAAGGGGATCAACGCAAAGGATCCCGTCACGCTCGCTCCACGGGTATCCCCACTTATGAACCCACTCTCGCACTCCAGTTGCTAAGCGGTTGCGCGAGGCGCCTCGGGCTGCGTCTTGTGTTCCTGTATGTTTTTCTTCGCCCACAATAATATAAGCTGTAAGAAGAAATTGATAAATGACTCAGGGTTGCAGATCATAACAATGCACTTACCCAGCCCATAAAAGTGCTCTTGTTCCAGCTGCGACATCGAATACAATTAACTAGGCAAAGGATAAGGCACCAGGATAGACTTACTGCGAGCAAAAATTCTTCCAAAACCTCCGTGGCCTCGTTGGAGTGCAACCCATGCAAGTCAAGCACGCATTCTGTTCTCTCTTCTGCATTCAACTTGCCGTCTCCACGACTTGCGATACCAAGACATATGCCCAAACCTCCGCCACAGACTTTACCCCTTGCAGTACGATCACCTGGATCATCAGACCAACTAGCGTCTCTGTTCCTGACAGCTTGCTCAGAAACCTTAGCCCTCTCCCTCACGAGTTTCCCAGCTGCAGTAGCCATCTCAGCAGCCATTTTGGCATTGAGATCATGTCCCTCCCTACTGAATCGCTTCGCAGCTGCACCATCCCCACGCCTCCATGCATTCGCAGCACGGGAAAGACACGCGTTCCTTGCAGCCCCTAATTGCAAAGCTCTGGATCGATATGCCATGTATAGGGAGTTGATCGATTCGCCTGTTGGCAGGGTAGGCAGTAAGGAAGGAGGATGTAACTTCATCCTAGGGGATGATCTTGGTGCTACGATCGCAGACCTATGGTGAAGATTATCTGCAGAAGGACCCAACATCTCTCTTCTAGGTGGTGCAAACTCGTTTGCAGGCAATGGAGCGCTCTTCTTTACCGCTGCAGCAAATCTCGTACGTCCAGGGTCGACGTAAGGCGTACCGTTGCGTTTAGCACGGTTAGCGGTGACGGGCTCAAAGCCTAAAGCTGGGAATTCATCTACAGGTGGATGGTGAGCTTGGGCCTGCATAGTTCCGTTGCCGGGTTGAATCGTCGCACGAGCCATAGCCGCGTTTAATTGTCCGACATCGACTTCTTGGGGTAGACGATGTAAAAACTCGCAGTTTTCATGCTTAGCACAAGCGCCTCTCAACCAAAAACGACATAAAGCCTTCTCAAGATCATGACTATATCGCATGATGAGCGAACCGTCACAAAAGATTGGCCACGATAAATAGCACGTACCTGTAACGACAATCCGCCCGCAAACATTCTCCTGCAACAAAGTATCTGCAAACTCGGGTACTTGTAGCGGGAGCACTCCTTCCATTTCCAAAGCGACCAGTCCCGCGATTGGCCGCAGGAGCCATACCAAATTCTCTGCCACCACGCACAATACCATTGCCGGAAACGAGAGTAACACGGTTACCCATTGATTGCATCCGGACCTGTGGCACTGGTTGCGTGGTTTGTGGTATAGCTCGATCAACAAGCCAGGCCATTGCTCTTTCGAAATCAAAGCCATTGGCAGCCAAAGCATCCTCCAACTCTGATGGAGCAAGTGTGGAACCAAAGACCGAGCTGAGAACATCGAAAGGCGTCATGCCATCAGTTAGGAATGCCGCGGACTCCGGATCCATATCTATATTGTCGTCGAGCTGCATGTTTGGATCTTGCGGCATATAATTGTATGGGAGATGATATGGGGGTTGGTTGTCTTGATAAAGCGCTTCATCAGGCGACCGCGAGGAGTTCGATGCCATAGACCATTGCGCATCATAATCCGAAGTATCTATAGAATCATAATTCGGTTGAGAGCCGGTTTGAGAACCAAATGGGTTGAAAGGGTCATTCTCTTCGTCGAAATCGCTGGGTCGAAGAGAGGATCGTAATGAGCTGGGGGTGGCTGCCCGTTGTAACAGAGATTGATCGGGAATGAGGGGAGCTGCAATGGCGAGTTTCGATGGTGCTCGAGGCGAGGAACTGTGTGCCCAAAGATCTGGTGACTCCGATCTCGTCATTCCGCCAGGAGCAGATGGAGCAGCCGATAGCGGCCGAGGGATGGGTTTGAATTCTGTAGCTCTAGCATTGAGGAGTCTGGGAGATGAAAGAGGAGAAGCTGGTAGACTAGCAGTGAACTGGGCATGGGCATGTGTTGCTTGCGCATGGGCAAGAATGGGAGAGGATGAGGGGGAGTAATCACTGCGGGTACTCATGTACGAATCGGACCTCGTAATGCCAGCTAGTGGCGACGTTGCGGGTGTGTGGGGTCTGCGAAAGACAAGTGCTAATGGAGAGCCTGGGTTGGAAGCAGGAGTGTCAGGTCGTGCAGGATGCAACCTGGCCGAATGGGTAGAAGCTCGAGATGATGGCCGGGAGATTGGACGGCGAGTTGGTGTCAGGAAAAGGAAAGGAACGCCTGCAATATCATCTCGATGTCTATGCATCAAATCTAAGACATTTTGTTCCAGCTAACCGAAAGGAATTAGTGGATGTCAAAACCTAGAAGATAAGATAAACCCATTACAGAATCGTCGTCCATGCCGTATGTTTGTTTGAGGTGTGTCTTGAGTTCGTCGTCCTTTTCATTTGCAATCAAGGACACGACGTCGGCAACGAGAGCGCTCGGGACTCGATTCATCTCGTCACTATCCATATCGCCGTCTAGAGCGTCCAATGGTTTGTACTGACGAGAGAAAGCGAGAAGTTGTGCCTTGGTGTGGGGAAACTTGAGCGCTGAATCAGCAGCCATGCTTGTCGTTCCTCCTGAGTCCTGGCTCGGAAGTTGGGTGGGAAGAGAAAGATGGGACATCTTAAGAAACCCGGAGAGACGTTGAATACAAAAGGACGGCAGGGGCGGTCGTTCTAACTCTGTTCAAGCGCCGTGTTAAAGGCTCTTGGCAGTATTATGCCATAACCTGTTATAAGACCGGGTGCAAATAAAGTGGTGCTCGAAATAATACTCTCCCAAACTTAGGCGTCATAAACAATAGCTTACTCCTGGTTAGTACCATTTACCTTGTATTCCGTCCTTATATCGCCAACGTTGGACACCATCATGACATCGTCCGGTATGCTATTGGCGCCAATGATACATCGATAGTCACGGCCAGAAATACAAGAGTAAGCTATTACAGAGTCACAATACAGCTCCCGGGATGCCCGGCGGCCAGCGCTGTATGTTCATATATCCCATTGAACCAATACTTGTTCTTCCCTCCAAGACGCCGTTGCTTCAAAACCATCATCTGCAACACAGCAATCCTTCTCGCACGAAAACACCAGGCAAGTTCCCCATTCCATACCTTCCCCATCGACGTCGGTACCCTTCAATGTCCTTTCAATCACCTTGCGTCGTTGCTCGTCTGTGAGCTTGTCCAACCTGTCGGTCTCTGAGTTGCTCAAGATATTGATCAGGTTTGGCATCAGTTGACACTCAAAAACGCGTTTGCTTTTGCAGTGCGGGCATGGTGGGATGGCCGATAAGTCCAAGTGACGCTTTACTGGTGGTGCCACAGTGAACACTGCCTTCGTCACAGTCTGAGCAGCTGGTGAAGGCGGCTTAGGGAACAGTAAATCAAAGATTTTATCTGACGCAAAAAGAAGGGGGCGTCCACCAAGGTCATAGCTATGGGCGCTGTCATCAGCCGATGTGGTCGGAGATTTACCACGGACTCACCGAACACATTGTTCCCCTTCATGTCCAACAATTTTATTGAACCTCTCGAAAACCTTATCGACCTCCATTGAATCCTCGTATGCTTCAGACGCCCACGACACGTCTTTGCCATTTTTATCATCGGATGCATCCACCACTTCTACACCAGCTGGTAGTTTTGCCTTAGGTAATGGCGGGAGATACTCAGAGACGGTTGACAAGTACAAAGGGTTGAACGCAGGGGCGTTGTTCCAATCAGATTCTGTGAGTGTGGAGACGGCCATTGCAGTAATCAGGGATTTTTCAGAGCTTGTTGACGCCTCGCTTTCGGCATCGCTATCATCACCTTCCGCTGTAAGTGATGCATTTGATGGTGCATCACCAAATATTTGGGTACCCAACCCTGGAGCACGACTTGTGGTGGTGGTGGTCATCTACTCATAGCCAAATTATTTACGGCACTGGAGGAGGTAGACGGTCAGGGCTCACTGAGAATGGATTTGATTTCGGCGGAGGCTTCTGCTCTGTGGAGGGCTTCTGGATCTCCTTTCGAGCACGTTTCTTGGCAAGTTTTGCCGCATACTCATGATTGTATCGAAGGCCCCTCCAAGCCCGTATGCTGAAGAATATAGGTCGCAGGTTCTGGACTTGACGCTGCCTACTCACTCACCTACCGTCCTTCTTCTGGCATCCAGTCCTAGAACAGCCCCAAATATACAGGGAGCGGTCCATTGGGCTCTCTTCAAATGGACACCACATCTGGACAAGTAATTTCATTGGTTGGGAGCATACTTTGCAAAAAGAAGAGGAGAACAAGGGGTCATTCGAGAGAAACGCCTTTATTGGGTGTTTCGTCAAAATCGGAATACAACACGGCTTTAAGGATATGACTCCTACAGGATGCCCTCCAATACGAGAAACCGCCACGTCATTTTTATCCGATGGAGATTCGATTTGGCCATCGGGGACACCAAGTAGTACAGTTGTTTCTACCTCTGATACAACGTCGTCGTCTGAATCTGACCAATCGTCGTCCCGCGGAGGCATAACGGGGAAAAAGGGACCTATCAGAAACCGGAGATTTGTGAGTACCCTGACCGACATTAGATGAGGATATAGAAAAATGATCAGGAAAGCATGAATGGTAATTTGAGAAGGAATCGTCATGCCTCTCGGTGCACAGAAACTATGCACGTCCAGGTCAGACTCGTCATCTAACAATCATCTTGACGAGGCATGGAGAAGTAAGAAACTGGCATACTTACGGAAAGAAGAGGACAATGTGGGCGTTTGGAAGCAAGGATCCTTGATCCAGATGGAAAAAATGAGGGTTGCCACAGATTGGACGGGAGCAAACAAGGGTAAATACGTCTACCCGATCTGGTATTATTACTTCATCGAATCTTAGAACCCAGGCGGTGTAGTTTGGGCTCCGTTTCTGTCAGCACTTCCTCCGTCCACTCCAGCTCTTTGTTTTCAAACTCATCACTTGCGCTTGGGGGTTGGTTCTCGTCTTCCCCGTTGAGCAATCTCATATTTCCATATGGCATCTATGACCTATGGCCCCCCCGAACCGTCTTCTTTGGCTACTCGGAATAAACGCCGCGGTGGCGCCCTTTCTTGTGCTGAGTGTCGGAGGTGCGTCTATTTTCTATTGACTCCACTTCCCACTAATCGTCTAATTAGGCTCAAGTTGAAGTACGTCTACTTTTGTTTGGAGCGTCGTCGTTTGCACATTCATTTCCTTTCAGGTGTAGTCGCCAGTTTCCTTGCAAGTAAGCGCTTCGCATACCCTATAATATCACTGTAGACGTTTTCTGTATAGTAACTGTGTCAAGAAGGGTGTTGCTGCCATCTGCCCAGACAGTGAGTGTTGCAATCGCATGTCCTCCGTCGTGGCCTGTCCTCACATCACCTCGAGGTTCCCTTACAACGGGAAAAGGAAATAGGTGACCTAAATCTCCACTGTATTCACCGAGATAACCTCTCATTTCTCCCAAAGATTTGTTCTTGCAAACACAGAGGTATTACACGATAAGATCAATGAATTGGCAAATCGAGTTCGCCAGCTTGAAGATGCCCTCTCTGAAGCACATGCCATGTGTTCAAACGATCCGCACCCGCTGCTTACCGAAGAACTTCTGAAAATTAAACGTCCCCTTGAGCGCGAAAGACCCGAGGATCACTCCGGTTCTGAAGATGCCGAATCAAAGGAGACAGTCGAAACACTCGGAACATTGTGTGTGTGTGTTCCTTGGGGCTTTTCTTTCTCTACTTATTCAGTATGTGAGGTCAATCTCGAATGGTGGCCGTTCTACATTCTTTGGTCAAACTGCAAATGCGTGGGTAAGTGTATCCCTACTTACACCCGCAGCCTTTACCTTACACCTTCCCGCAGTACCTACTTCAGGTGTGCTCATAGCCCACCATATGAAGTGCTGTTACTCATTTTAGCAGAATGAGGAAGGTCTTGACGAAGATGGGACCCAAAATCTGGAACAACTGATACCCCTTGATCTAGCATGGCAGAGTGCTGCATTCCCATTTGCAATTGTTCGAACAAACGGGGAAGAGCTTCGTCAGCTGATAATTAGACATCTTCCAGACGCAAATGAAGCAAAATTGAGGAGCGAGCTTTACTTCAAGCATGCCGCCTGGATGTGGGTTGTCCCATTTCCCGCACAATCTCAATACCAATTTGTTGACACCCCAATTAGGTACACACCCATATCAGAGGACGATTACTATAACAAGTTTTATTTGCTCGTATATGGAGATACCGATACTGGCCTTGCAACCATTACAGGCCAGCAGCTTGCTATCCTCTACATGGTGCTAGCACTTGGGACTCTACTGGATCTAACTCTACCTTCTCACTCGCCACAGGCGAGGCAACGGTATCTGCTCGCCCGCACTTCTTTAGCACTTGAGTCTGTACTGGAGGACAAATCCATCATGGCCATTCAAGCCCTCGTCAGTACCGAGTTCGTAATGGAGTGCTATGTGTTAACGGAATCTTTGAAGCTCTTAATGTGTCATTACATGTTCCTAGCTGATGTTGGCGAGCCACGTTGGGTCATAATGGGGATGACTATCAAACTTGCACAGAGCGTAAGTGACTGCACACCGCGCTCTCGGCCTGCTAATTATTGTGCCGTATGCAGATTGGGCTACGTATGGTACCCTTATAAGCATCAACCTCGGTTCTCACACTTATTTCAGATCGTGACACCGGGAAATGGAGGGGCGCTGATCCTATTGAAACGCAAAAACGGCGTGAACTTTTCTTTGAATTGGTAACCTATGACTCGTGGCAGGTGTGTTTTTCCGACACGTTGATGTTGGCACGGCTCAGTAGCGTGGGACCAGAGTCTCACATATGGACGGCCACCATCACTGTCCACTGCCCATATTGATGTTCGGATGCCGCATCCGACTACAACATCTCAATCTGGTGAAGAGGAGATGAGTTGTGCGTTTTCGGCCGATACCGATACCTGTATTCTGATCACATATTAGTTGCCGCATGGAAGCATCGGTTTGCACATCAATGTCTTAGCGTTGTTCATGATCAAGCATTCGGCGCGAAGACACCAAGTTACAAGACCATCCTGGAGCTAGATAGGAAGGTTAAAAATTACTACATACCACCAAGTTTGCGAGTACCTGGATTCTCGGGGGAGCATGGAGCAGTCGTTGAACAACCGACCGTACAACTCACTATGCAGCGGTATATTGCCTTGGCAATTAAGGAAATATGTAAGGATGCTGCACACAACTTTTTTCTCTAGGGTTAAAACCTTCATCAGCGCTCTTTTACATGCACCGAGGGTACTTTGCCCAGGCACTTGATGATAGCCCTGTCGACCCAATGGGGAGCAAGTTTAGCCCTTCAGTACTTGCGGCTCACAGAAGCGCCTGTTCCTTTGTCGCTCTTGTAGATAGCCTCTACAGACAGCATGCTAATCTAACGGAACGAATGTGGTTCTTATTTACACACGTGTTCTCCTGCGCGGTGAGTATGAAAGGCATCCAGTTGAGCGTCAACAACTGAAAGTGTGTAGATTGTATTGGGGACCCTAGCTTCAAAACCTCAGATGAAAATCGCTCACTCAGCCTTCCGACACCTCGAATCCGCTTACAACCTCTTCTTCCAGGTTTCTGATGAGAATCGAAAAGCTAAAATTCTGGTATGTGACAAACCATATCATTGAAGACCCACCTAATTAACCTTCATTAATATTCCTCAGCCAATATTGCGAGGAATGATTGAACGGGCGCGAGGCAACAATGCAGCATATCTGCAAGGCTCCCTTGATACAAGCGCCCGGAGTTCAACGAATAAGGTCGAGTTGCAGGAATTATCAACGCTGGGTGGTATGACAAGACTAGTTGAGCGACGTGGACCCGGTAGTCCTTCCTCATCTTCCCAGGCTGCATCGAGTCCCGGATCCAGCCAAACAGCAGCATCACCACCGCCCGCGCGGCCCATGTACAGTAATATATCTGCATGGGAGCAGCAATCCTCGACTCCAAATTACACCGGACCCCCAACGTTTGCTATGGTCAACAACAGTAATTACGGTTTGTACGACACGGATGGCAGGGCCGTTGGGTATAATCAGTATCCAACGTCGCAATCGGTGGACTCATATGCGTATTACGACACCAATGGGTTATTCACAATGTCGACATTAAATACGGCCGATGTAACGCCTCCACCTCATGACATGAACGAACGATGGCACAATCTAGTGAATTCCTATGGGTATCTATGAATGGGTAGATTTATGTAATAGATAGGCTGATGTATTTGTGCTCTTTGCTCTTTCTCTTGGCATATACGTATCTTTATTTGTTCTAGTTAGTGCACGTGGTGATATGCTAGCTGCTGTTCACGTCAGTCAATAACGAAACACACACCTCTATATCTCTGTAGCATGCCAGCACCTGATGCTCGCACACGAAACAAGATCAGTTTGAGCCCCGCAAAAGTTCTTGCTAGCTCGTATGTCATGATGCCTTTTAAATGGCTGTACAGTGATGTGACAGCTGTCCAGACTACCAAGCAAGTTTCTACCTCGCATATTTCTCTCAAACTTGGTTTTCGTTTTCGCCGTTCATGCGAGCAAGGATTGGTTGCTCAAGTATGAAATCGGAGTGTTCTGGCTGGTGATGAGGGTCTTAGCATGTGGTGGTTTTGGTGTTGTTGTCTGGGAAGTTGTCAACGGTCAAATTACGTCCAAGAAAAATATTGAGGTGCGTTGCGTTTGTTTCTTCAGAAATAATGTTTTTAAGTTTCCAGATCAGTGGCCCGTGCTTGGGATGGCTTCAGTATTGCTGTTCGTTCAGCAAGGTTGCCTATTCACGGCTTTATATCGACTGACACCTTTTCGGTAAGGACCTCAGTCCCACTGCCCTCGCTGAGGAAATGACCACTAATCGCTTGGCAGGGTCATCTTCTTTACTCATTTCTCCTCTCTATGGATGATGACCTTCATATTGGTCACCTCGGTGCGACCCCAGTTTTCTCACAGTCGACATTAACTCACGTCCGGCGTATAGACGAAGAAGGCAGCTGCTGTGGCGTTGGCACTTATTCTATCCATTCTGTCTGATGCACAGTTTTCTACCGAGGCTTTGTGGAGGCTAATACCAGGCTACGGTGCTTTGGTTATACATGGCTTTGCATCCACGGCTCTCAATCATACTTATGGCGTGCTTTCTCCTTCACTCGGAACCAATGCTACGATTGCTGGCAGTGTGCTCGGTGCCACTGTGCTCTCTCTGCCATTTTACCTATTCAGGAGCATTGTGGTGCGTAGGTAACCTACCTATTGGCATGCCTAACAAGCTTCCAGCTTAATCTGCCCCCAGCTCCTGTCGTACCTCTAATATCTCTCGCAGTCATCCCGGTTGCCGCCTATTCCATTCTATTCCTAACCCCTTCGGTTGCCCACACTCTGGGCCGCTTGTCATTTACGACTCAATATTTCGCAGTGTCATACCCAATGATCGCGGTTTCGACTATTTTGACAGGGACCTTAGTCTTTACACACGTTCCAAGCTGGACAGACTTTGTAGTTGCAGGCCTTCTATATGCTGGTATGTCGTGATGCGTGTTGCCATATTTCAAATTAGCTCACCCTTGGGAAGGCACATACCCTGAAATCATTGATGCCTTCTCAGGTCCACCTAAATCCTCGACTTCGCGGTTATTGAAGTCATACATGAAAACGATTCTTTCCAACCCTGAATCCCGAAAAATATTTTATTTCCTAATGCTCAATATGTGCTACATGCTGGTCCAAATGCTCTACGGCGTGTGGACAAATAGTTTGGGACTCATATCAGATGGTAAGGGAAGCGGAGATCCGCTTTATTATTATACTCATGAATTCTTGCAGCGATTCACATGGCATTTGACTGCATGGCTATTGGGGTTGGTCTGTTCGCCTCTATTATGGCAACCTGGGAACCCAATGAGCGATTCACTTATGGGTATAGTTTGCTCTACTTCTCACGTTTACTCATCCTCCTGACTGGATCCAAGGTATAGCAGGATCGAAACCCTATCAGGCTTTGCCAACGGAGTATTTCTGATACTTATCTCCATCTTCATTATTTTTGAAGCCATCCAACGAATGTGAGTATAATTTCTAATTTTAGGCTATTGTTGACCTTATGCCCAGTATGGAGCCACCAGAAATGAACACGAGTCAACTTCTTTTGGTCAGTACGCTTGGATTGGGAGTTAATTTATTCGGCATGTTTGCTATGGGTGGACACCATCACCATGTATGTCTGGTGCCAAGTCCGTCGTTACTTCGAGGAGGTTTTGATATCCTTATAGGGCGGTCATTCTCATTCTCATGGCCACGGCCACTCTCATTCCTTCAATTTCGGTGGTGGTCATGAAGGTCATGATCACGATCAGAGTCACTCAGAACCAAGCCCATCAATCAATTCATCCCATTCGCACTCACATTCCCACTCGCATTCGCATTCAGCCCCTGACCCTGAGCAGCCTCATATCCATGATTCCCATTCAGCGGATCACTATGGACACACACATGATGGTCACTCACCTTCGCACTCTCATTCAGAACACTCTCACTCTCAGTCCCACTCCCACTCAGAACACTCTCACTCCCACTCTCATTCTCCTGTACAGGACGTGCATGACATTGAATCTTGTTCACATTCACATTCTCACTCACATGATGAACCAGATGACCACTCTCATTCCCACTCTTCAGGGAACGGTCACGAAATTTCGACAGAAAGTCACCACCGCTCCTCCTCACAATCATCCGCACCTGTTCTTGCTCATTTTGCTGAGGCACCTGGAAGCAACGGCAAGCGCCAATTTCATGGGGCCGCCATCAAGACGCACCATGACCAGTCATTGAAGTCACTTGTTTCGCCGCGTCTAGCACACCTCCAAACTCCCCAGGAGGTCGAGACGCCAATAACACCATCGTACAGTTTTGGTCACGATGATCATTACGCTAAGCATCACGAAGCAGAACATGCACCCAATGTTCATAATCACACTCATGCCCCATCGCATGAAGGTCATAGTCACAACATGCGTGGAGTATTTCTGCATGTCATGGCTGTAAGTCGTATTTTGTGCTCGACCTACCCAGCACTCAGGGTATATTTAGGACACTCTGGGCTCTGTTGGAGTGATAATCTCGACCTTACTAATTCAATTATACGGTTGGACTGGGTTCGATCCCATAGCATCGCTATTCATTGCTGTTCTTATTGCTGCGAGCGTCGTTCCGCTTGTGATGGATACTGGAAGGGTGCTATGTCTGGACGTGTCGGATAATGACGAAACAATTCAACGGGCTTTGTTAGAGGTATTTCAACCCTCGACACTCCATGAGCTAATGTACTTATCACTCCCATGCCCAGGTCTCCTCTATTGAGGGTCTGTCATCGTATTCTAACGCCCGGTTCTGGCCGAAGGATGCCAGTAGTTTGATCGGCTCAATACACGTCCAACTCGCCCCCTCTACAGCTAACTATGATCAGACTGGTCCACATTCGAACCAGCGCACGACCTATGCAAGAATTAATGGGGTTGTGGAGCGTGTAGATGGTTTGTTGAGGAAGATGATACCCAATTTGGAGGAGCTTACCATTCAAGTCGGGCCTTCACTACCGGATAATTAGACCCTTTTCGTGGATACATTCGTGTGTAGTGCTACATACCCAACTGATAGTCATATAGCCGGGGAAGTTCACTGTATATAGATGATGTGACAATAATTGGGTGCGCGTGGTCACGTCAGGTGGCGTGACCCCTCCGCGTGAGAGACTCATTGCCCTGCATTGTATTCCTAGTCTGACTGCGCCATGGAAGACGAGGATTTTGTGGAAACTTCAGACGTAGATGAGCTCGAACTCACCGTGTCTCAACCATTTCAAGCTGACATAGTTCGGACTTCTCCCGTTCGTGATGACAACCCTTCACCTCGAAAACGTCTAAAGGTACGATATCTGTTGCCTGAAGAGAGCACAAGCTCATTTGCCACAGAGGTTTCATACGTACGATGATGAACGGGATTCCACATTTAACCCACCTCCTTCGCGGCGTCCTTTTACTTCGCCTGTTTGTGGTCGAGCTGAAGGAATATTTGCCCCACCACTTAGCCTGCCTAGTATAAGCGAGCATCATTTCCAACTTGAGGGAAATAGAGAAGTTCTGGATGAATTGGACCCGATATCTGAAGATCTTTGTATGAGCACACCATTTGACATAAAGGGGGACCCTCCATCCAAGCCACCAGATTCTACTGAGGTATGTCTTCATGTTATCCCGACAGACTCGTTCTAGAATCTGTCCCAGAATGCTTTTCGTCGGTCCGAATCTGCAGACCCATTGTTGCTCTTGGGCTCCCCACGCAGAGAAGCTACCACAGCGCCAACACTAAATATCGCTATACCGAAATCACCCAGTCACCGAACTCCCGTTTCTAGATCATACAGCAGTCCCACGGCCTCTCCACCATTATTAAGCTCCTCCTCATCCATCGACCCACTGGCACACACAAGCATGCACACTTCACCGATTACATCATCTCCAAGGTCTCCCGTCCAACTCACAGTCCGACCAATCGCCCATGCAACGTCACCACTCTTGCCTCAACGACAAGCTTCACCCTTAATCGACAATGCATCTCCAGCATCATCACCATTAACACAGCGCATTACTAGTCGGCCTATACCTGATACAGATGCCGTGGTCGAAGTGAATTCTAATCCAATACTTGATGATCTTGGTCCACTCCCAAGGTATGCACTCCGACAACGGGGCGTCCGTCAGCTCAAGCCATACTCTCTTGAATTTGCTGAGTATGCACATGCTCTACAATCCGCTCCAGAAGCGATAGTCAAGATGCGTAGTTCACATCGCTTACCTCAGGATGAAAGTCAAAACTCAGATGACTATCGGCCGGAGGAGGAATCCGTTCCATTGTACGCGGAACCAGAGGATGAACCAAGATCGATAGAACAGGAAGCCCGTGGAGGAATACGACCCAGTACCTTAAACGTGGCCTTTGGGGTTTTGGGGGATCTTTCCAGTACAGACGAAGACATTCGCCAAACTAGGCAAGAGTCCAAGGCCATAAAGAAAGCCAAGAGGCGAGCAGAGCGCGAAGCAAATGCAAATGCAAATGACGAGCAAGTGAGATCACATAGACCAAGACGGTTCCCACTGAAGGAGTCGACCTCAAATGCGAATAAAGAGAATAACCCCGTCGACCTTGTGCGTTATAATGATCTGTACCGCACAATTAACTGATGTAACGTTAGCCTGAAACAGGAACACCATCCCTCACACACAGCCCAAGGCAGAGAACCCACCAGAGTTCACAATCTGAGACGAGTAACTACCGTTCTCCAGGTCGCTCTCGCCTTGCCAATTCTCTGGAACCTAGCCAAGCTCAGTTATTGGATGACGACGTTACTGGACCTGATGCCAATTGGATGCTTGTCGACGATGAGGGCTCAGGAGAAGATCGAGTATTTCAGGAACGCCTCCGAGTCCTTAGTAGGATGATGCCTGTTTCAATGGCGTCAAAGCTACTTGGGACAGGTCGGGGTCAATCCCAGTCAGCCATAAGACGCGAACGATCTGGTTCTGTGCAGAGTGATGGCGAAGACGCGCCGCTAAGACCTGGGCAGACCAAGCTTAGGCGTGCACAAAACCCGCCTGACCTACTTGCAATACGAGGAGATTCCGAGAGTTCTGATGATGAACGCGTCACACCAAATAATTCTTCACCACTGATACTACAAGACGTCCCACTGCTGGAGGTAATACATCCACAGCGTAGAACGGACGAATCACGGAAGGAAATCATCGAGTTGTCCGATGATTCTTCGGACTCTGAGCCTGAGTCTGAGGAGGGAATTGGCGATGATGAACTCAAAGCTTACCTTGAAGAACCGATGTCTGAACGCATGACACCTGTTGATCACGATCGCGATGAGAGTCTTATTGACTGGATGCTCTCGCGCACGAGGGCAGTTGGCGTTACAAAACGAGCGAGAACAAGTCATGAACGATCACAGCAGAACCCGCAACGAAACAAACCTCGCCTGGATATTGTTACTATTGGAGGACGTCGTCATGGAAAGGAAAGGCAGACTATCCTGAACTTTGACCGCATTCCCAAATCTTATTCAAATACACGCCCACGAGGGTTCGGTGCGGATCGTCCAATTGTAGATGCACCGAACAATATGGGTGGATCTGATTCAGAACCACCAGAACTACAACCCCAGTCATGGAAAGACAAACAAAAGCGACGCCGCGCAAGGGTGAAAGGGAATGGACTATACACTTTTGCTTCCACGGGAGTACAAATCACATCTGGTCCAACGAAGCCTGCGAGGATCCGCATAGATTGGGCTGATGAGGGCTTTCACTTGGCCTTAACTCCTGCGCCTACTCATCATGCACGAACGGCCCCAAGAGTTATTCGACCTGAATCCTCTAGCAGAGCGCTTCTCACATCCAGACCTCACCAGCCAACGAAAAGAAGACACTCCCTAATCTCGACCCTAATCTCGGATGGCGAAGCGCCTAGCAGTGACTTAGCCCCTTCTTCCAGAAGTCCAAGGCATCGTCGTAGCACGTCCCCTAATCGCCGAGTCATCCAGCACGATCTTGGCATCCCTTTCCTTAGGTCTGGGCTCAGCTTCACTCCAGCAACGTTCATCGGTAAAGGTTACTTATACGAGCTAATTGAAGTCCTTTCAGCCGGAATAGCGCCACGCCCAATTACCCATACGGCACTTGGATACTTCGACCCCAGCTCTGATTGCTCTTCATTTATTTTGATGATTCCCAAGTTCTGTGAAGACATGGCTACTTTTGCAAACTCATTACCGGCAGAGGACACGAAGGGCAAGGCACAAGAATGGCGGACGGCCAGCCGCTCATTTTGTCAGCACCTTTCCTGGTTCTTAGGGAACACCGATGACCCCACACGTGACAAACTGCGAGCAATAGTCATGCAAGAAGCATTACAGCTGGACAAACGGACGGAAGAAGTGCAACTCAGTGCATCCGTTGACGAAATGGGTCTATCGGTATCTTGGTTCATGATCGATGTTTTCTCGAGGCTTGGTGAAAATCTTTTTGGACAAGCTGGGGAGAACAACGCCTTGTACACTTCCCTTTTGTCCCTGGGGAAACAGCTGATAATGTATGGGCCACGGAGATCAATGAAGCCGATCCTTGGGAACCGGACTTTGGACAGCTCAACCATATCTCGATACTCTGTCGAACTGTGGGTGTCTCTTCTCCACATTGCAGAGTATCACAGCCAGTCTCCAAGTCCTGCAGCGAAACCGCTGATATGGACCATTATTCAAGAAGCTTACGCTTCTCATTCCTTCCATAAACATAATAACTTGCAAGTTAGCGAGGAACTTTGGTCCACGGTGTTCAGCTTATGCGCGTTGTCGCAGTTCTCCAAACATGGGATGACAACTTCTACATCCAGACTTCCGGCATCCTGGAACTTTGTTGCCTCTGTAATGCAAAAAGTCAGAATTGTGGCTGACCCCAATACGGACCACGGCCTCCTGGCTGCAAGCTTAAAGAAGCGCGACGAGTACGTTGCCGTGGTAATTACGCGGTGCTATTTGCTTTGCCACACCTGGAAATGGACCCTGGACGGCGCATCTCCAATGCTGGACCAACTACGACTAGTGTTCCGAAGCAGGAACTACGCTAATCTCCTTCACGAGCGACCAGAATATCCCCATTTCATGCGTGTCAACGATTGGGATTTGCTATTTCAGTATGAAGACGGTCACGAGCGTGACACTGCCTGGATTCTCTTTTGGAAGCTTATCGTGCGCTCAGCGCTGGGCAACGAAGCTCCGACAAACATGCCAGAGACATCTTCGAAGGTCCGCAAGCAGCTCTCTCTTTCGATTCCAGTCGGCGCATTTTCATTCTCGAGGACTAGCCCTCCTTCCCTACACGACCTCTCCAAATTAAACAATCGCATAAGTGCAATCGCTATCGCCATTTACCTCGATCCTGGTTCTACTTCTCGCATATCCCAAGCTCGACAATATATTGACTTTAAGAACGCAGACGATACTACTCGTAGCGCTATAATCAGAGGAATAATGTATTTTGCAGGACTCTTACTCAGCCGGAATCTACCTATAGCGGAAGTCACAGATTGGATCAAGGACATTGCTGCCTCGCTGGCCGATGAATACAAAGAAATTGCTCATGCCAATTCTGGCGAAATACGTTCAGATCGTGACAGGCGTGTCTCGTCTGAGAGGGCCCGGCTGGCACTTCTTGTTCAGTTGCTCTTCGGCTCTATACGCAAAACTATCCAAATCTTCCAAGATTCCCACCAATACCCAGACCCACAGCTACTATGTAAGTCCACGACGCTACTGCATTGGCTGTATGCTCACAATAATTGGACATTTAGCCAATCTAACGCCACTGTTAACGAGCGGAAATATCCCATTTGTGCAGCATACAGCTTTGGAGCTTCGGAGGATGATACACTCTATCTTGCAAGCAAGAATATCCATTTTACCACGATCACAGTTTACTATCGCTGAGAATAATCAAGAAAGCCAAGATGACTATGGATCATTTGACATCGACATGGACGATCCTGCAATATTAACTGCATTGGGTGAGGATGTACCAAAGGATGCAACCCCCACATTTGAAACGCAGGAGAACGCAATGTATGAAGCTGTCCAGAATACGAACCTCTCTTGGATGATGTGGAGATTGTTGCATACATTTGTTGAGAAGCCTTGGCATGGCTCTTTCGTCTTCCGTTCGCAAGAAGCCGACTTGTGGATATTCTGTTGGCTCGCATCTGCTTCAGTCCTGGTTCGAAATAAGGGTAGATTGGTAAGTCCTTCCGTAATGTTCATGTGGTCCACTGCTGAAACTGTCTTGTAGCCGTGGAGTCATTATCTCGTCCTGTGTTCCAACGCTTGGCTTAATCTCCCTGATAAAAGATGGACACAACGTCTTCACCTAGGCGTGATGAAAACCCTGCTCGAACTTGACCCAGGGGCATATAACGTAGGTTGATCCATTATGCTACCGTTCCCAGGCACTCAAGC